>CAWUFW010001209.1:2242500-2842500 GCA_963921515.1 Calotriton arnoldi
GGTAAATAATGCCCCTTTAATGCAGCACTTAGCGTGAAAGGGGTGGACAATGGGTGTTGCAGTGGATGTTTTACTGCAAAACCCATTGCTTTTTGATGCTGCCCCTTATTTACAAGGCTGGCATAAATATAGCGATACAAAAGGGGATGATGGACGGAATGTTTTAGCCAATCAAACACTCACCCCCAGTCAACTGATCTGGGTTTAATCCATCATCATTCTTTAGCTCACTCCACCACCCCAGTTCAGACATGGCCATATGCAAATCAGTCTGACCCTGTGCCTCTTGGGAACAGTACAGCCCGAACTGCCAAGCCATGTCTTCCCTGGACCGGAAACAAGCATCCTAGGACCATCCATCATCCCCTTTTGTATCGCTTTGTTCGTCCTAAGTTGGTGGGGGTATGCCCAGACGTGGGTCCCTTGCTCACTTTGCCACTGGATTCAAGCAAGCCTGGCTGATGACGGCTGGAATGCCAGAAACCGGTCCTAGGATGCTTGTTTCCGGTCCAGGGAAGACATGGCTTGGCAGTTCGGGCTGGACTGTTCCCATGAGGCACAGGGTCAGACTGATTTGCATATGGCCATGTCTGAACTGGGGTGGTGGAGTGAGCTAAAGAATGATGATGGATTAAACCCAGATCAGTTGACTGGGGGTGAGTGTTTGATTGGCTCAAACGTTCCGTCCATCATCCCCTTTTGTATGGCATAAATATAGGGCAGCACCAAAAATCAGACCAGGGAAAACCCGGTCTTAAACCGGCACAACGAGGAGAAATGATTCATTTCTCCTCGTTCTTGCTGTTTCTATATGTGCTGCATTCTGCAGCACACATAGAAACAGCAAATCGCCATTAGTGATTGTTCATGTGCAGGAAGGACACCTTCCTGCACAGGAACAATCATTCCCTGCAACGCAGGCACCTTTGCACTGTAGTGCAAGCGTGGCCGCGTTGGAGCTAGGCACGTAAATTTAGTGCCAGTGCTAGGGAAAATGTAGGGGTGCGCCGTATTATTGTAAATACAGTGCATCCCTGTTTTCAGAATGTCGGAGCGCCGCGTTACCAATTGTGGTGTAATATCACGCTCTACCATTCTGTTGTAAATATGCCCCTAAATTTTTGAAAATATGAGTCTCACCTTAGACCAGAACCTGCGGCCTGCCCGCATTACTGTGGCTTTGCAGAGCAGAGGTTGGCTACCCATTAAGTAATGGGTGCAGAACAAGGCTGAAGACCAAGTCCTGGGGCCAACCCCCACTTCTCAAAGCTGTAAGCCATGCATAGCATGGGTTGATGGCTAAGGAGATTTAGGTACAAGGCCTGGCAGGAGGCCAGGGCCTGAAGCCAACGTCCGCTGTACATGGCAGAAGGCTGTTTGCAATAGGGGTTGCATACCTGTAGCAGGATAGGTGCAGTGGGCCAAGCCCTGCACCAAACTCCACAGTGCATGGCATAGATTTGCAATGTCATCAGTGATGTAATATGTGAGGTCATAAACAGTGCATCACAGTGGTGCAAATTACACTTATGTCAGTTACGAACAGCTGGCAAATTTCAGAGGATTTTTGTTTTTTAAACAGTAGCCATCATCACATATAACTCTACTTTAACTTGCTTATTGTTTATTTTGGCACAATGGCCATAAAAGAGCACACAGTTTATAATAGAATAAATCAATATAAATACTTAAAAAGTATCTCAGTACGTTAGAGCTAACGTAAAAAGCTGACCTGCTCCATATCGTATAGGACCATATTTACACAATTAAAACAGTTGCGGACTAGAATTTGCAGTTGTTAATATTTAAAAGGAGCCACAATTATTGTGACCCGATCTGTCATCTAGGCATTCTTGACTGTCTGAGCCTCCATATACATAAAAAAACCGAGAGACAACAAAAACAATGCATTGTCTGGTATCGCTTCTTAAAATTCTGTACGCCGTCCTAAAATCCCTAAAACCCAGATTACGGCAAACAGGTACAATCCACTCCCTTCTGAAACTTGGTATGTTGGACAGAAAAATACAATGTGCTCAGCTGTTTTCACCACCTGAGGGCAGGACAGACAAAACCTGTCGGAGCCACATGAGTCATGTTTCCATTTGGCTGTGACGGAGTAGATAGGCAGAATCCCCATACGGAGCTTGATATAAAAGGAATTCGCAAAGGGGGGCTCAATCTCGTCCAATAATACCTCCAGGAGGTACTCCGCTTTAAACTCAATAAAGGAGACAAAGCAAACCAGCCCTAGAAGAATATAGGATTAGGTTGTCAAAGTATCGCCAGTAGGTGCATTTTTGTTCAGACTTTGAGACTGTGACGGCGACTGTGGGAGAAGACCAGAGGTGTACATACCCAATCTGTCTGAGTCGTTCTTTCATAGTCCAAAGCCACACATTTTTACAGACCCCTGTCTGTCCCAAGACGTTTTTTAAGGCCTTGCGAAATGGCATAAGCTCTGCAGACACCCAGAGCCTTCGCCAGTACAGCAGCGGTCTTAGATTGGCTATATCATTGATGCCTTGAAGGCCATAATCTAACTGCAAAGGGACTAGAGGAGTTTTGAATGGTATTTATAGATTTCAAGGGCTGCTGCTATCCGGCGGAAGAAAGAGCCCTGCTGGGCCCTCAGGAGGCCCCCACTTTAACCTTTCCTTTGTTAAGTAAATTTCTATGATTTTTTTTAAACCAAAAGTAATATCCTACAATACATTACATTTGCAATCAACCCTTCCGCATGCACATTTGTAATGTTATCCATGATGCCAATACTTATATCATTTAACATGTCATGAGTGATACAATATGTGAGGTGATAAGCAGTGCATGGCAGGGGAGCTAATTATAGTAAGATCATTGAACTGTAACTGGCAATTTTCAGTGTTTTATTGGTTTATAAATGCTAGCCCATTTCAACACCAATCTATCACTTTTACCTTTGTTTTTTAAAGTACATTTCTGATGCTTTTTAACTTAATCAAAAGGAAGATCATACTAACATACCTAACTATAATGTCTCATGAACTTTTTTTTCAGTGAAATACAGTTTTTTTTACCCTATTCACTTAACACCCCAACTGCACATTGCTTTCAGCCATGGGCAGTGGTAGGTTAGCCTAGCCTTACCAACAGCGGGTGGCCAACCCACAGCAACCTGCCCTCTGTGGGCAGCGTGGTGCCCCTGCCCCTTTACTTCCTACCATCCATCTGTGTGTCTCTTCCGCATCCCTCCTGCCCTCTGTGGTGAGCTCGCTGCCCCTGCCCCTGCCCATTCCAGCCTGTTCTCAATAGTCAGTTTGATGACCTTGCACCCCTCACACCTGTCTTTCGTTCTCTGTTTGCATGTCCCTACCCCTTCACGGTTACCTTTCATGCTCAGCTTGCTGCCTCTGATTATGCTGGCTTGCTGTAAATGGCCAGCCGCTGCACCTGCAACTCTGGTCCAGGCCCTCTGTTTTATGTCTGAGTACCCCTTTCCCCACCCTCCTGACCTACATGGCTCTTTGCACTTGCCCAGCCCATGCTGGTCTGCCTTATGTGGTCAGCTTGCTGCCCCTGCCTCCTCCCCCGGCCCTCCATTCACCATGTGTGCGCCCCTGCACCCTCCCTACTGCCTTCAGTTCATCATGTGTGTGCCCCTCCCGCCTGATCTCCATTCTCCATGTGTGTGCTGCTGCTTCTTCCTCCTGGTTTCTGTGGTTGTTGTGCTTCCCCTGCCTATTCCGTCCAGCGGTGAATCTTCAGCTTGCTACCCCTGCCTCCCTCCTCTGGCTCTTTGTTCTCCATTTTCGTGCCCTTGACCCTCCTGCCTGCTCTGCGTAGTCAGCTTCCTGCCCCTGCTGGCCTTCCCTCCATGCTCAGCCCACAACCCTCTCCTGCCTGCCCTCTATTCAGTGTGTGTGCACCTGCTTCCTCCCACCTGCTCTTCGTTCTTCATGCAGGTACCTCTGCATCCTCCTGTCCTACATCTGTGGTCCATTGTGCTCTCCCAGTCATGACAACCTGCCCTGAATAGCCAGCCTGCTTCCCCTGTCCCTCCCTCCTGCCCTTTGTGGTCACCTTATTGCACCTGCCCCACCCATGTCCCACCTGCTCTTTTTTCTCTATCTGCATGCTCCTGCCCCCTCCCTCCTATCCTCCATGGTCAGCTTCTTGTCCATGCCTATGACGGCCTGCCCTCTGTGGTCAGCTTATTCCCCCTGCCTCAACCCCCCTTCCACCTGCCCTCGGTTCTCTGTCTGCGTGCACTAGCTCCCTCCCAACTTGCCTTCGTTATCAGCTTACTACTGCTGCCCTTGCCACCCACTCCCTCATGCCCTCCATGGTCAATGGTGCTTCCCTTGCCAACCTGCCCTCAATGGTCATCTTGCTGCCCCTGCTCCTCCCCCCTACCTTGCTCTCCATGTGTGTGTCTATGCCCCTCCCTCCCTCCATCTGCGGTTCATAGTGCTACCCTTGCCAATGCCAGCCTTCCTTCCATGGTCAATATTCTTCCCTTGCACCTTCCTGCCTGCCCTCTGTTCACCGTCTGTGTGCTCCTGCCACCTTCCACTTTCCCTTCGTATTCAGCTTATTGCCCCTGCCCACAGTCCCTCCCTCCGCCCTCCATTCCCCGTGTGCATGCTGCTGCCCCCTCCCTTCTGTGAACTAGGACTTGTGCCCCACCTTGAACAGTGTTCCCATGAATTATGTCATTTGAGGTGTCATCATGATGTCATCAATGATGTGTTTGAACATGTCATCATGAGTGTTGGAATATGTGAGGTCATAAGCAGTGCATGGTGGAGGCTCAAGTTCTAGTTAGGTCAGTAAACTATAACTTGTGAATTTCAGTGTTTTTATGAGTTTAAAATGTTACATTTTAACAGACATTTTTATCTAACTATAATATTACTTTTAACCTTTGCTTTTTTTTCAGTGAAATTCTAAATCTAAAGTAAGATTTTATTAGCATTTCTAACTATGCCAGCCTCTCGATGTGCACAGCCACTGGCCCTGCAAGGCATTGTTTTGGACTCAGGGCCTGCCCTGCGGCCAGGCCATGTGCCCACCCCCCCACTATGGGCAGCCACATCCTGTGGCCCGGCCCTGCTTCCAACTCCCCGAAGGAGGCCAACCACATCCCACTTTTTTTATTGCTATTCTCATACCACAGGAATTATTATCCAGTCAGAGCTCTTTCTTGTAAAAAGGAGAAGCACATTTATTACACACACCCAGTACTAAATGCTATGCATTACAGTAGATGGAAAAACCTTTAGTGATACCTTCAAATCACATTTGACCCCTGTAGGAAAGTGGGTTTCTGTTGCAGTAACCCCCCCACACACTTTTTTCCTGATTTCTGATGCACTTTGACTTGTTGTGCCTTGGGTCCCTGCCAATCAGGTTCTCAGGGCCTGCATTCTTTCCGAAAACTGTACCTTTGTACCCTCAATTGGCACCTCTCTGGCCACATGTAAGTCGCTTGAAAAAGGTACCATGGGTACCAAGGGCACTGTGACCAGGGAAGGCCTCTAAGTTCTGCAGCACATATTGTGCCACCCTTATAGGTCCTGTACCTTAACACACACACACTGCCATTGCAGGCTGCTTGTTTTAGTGCAGAGAAAAGTGAAGAGTCGACATGGCACACATCCCTGTGTGCCATGCCTGCAACCCACTGCCTATGGTATAGATAAGACACCCCTCTAGCTGGTTGCACTGTACAACTAGTGAGGGTGCAGTTGCATGAGCACTGTACCCCTTTAGTGTCTAAGTCCATCCTTAGACATTGTAAGTGCAGTAAAGCCATAAAGAGTATATGGTCTGGGAGTTTGTCATTACGAACTCCACAGCACCATAATGGCTTCACTGAATTCTGGGACGTTTGGTAGCATACTTCTCAGCATAATAAACCCACATTGATGCCAGTGTGGTATTTATTATACCATGCGCTCAGAGGGCATCTTAGAGATGCCCCCTGAAAAATGACCAGCCTGTGGTGGGCTCCCTGACTGGTAAACACCAGCCTGCCACCACGAGACATGTTTCTGAACCTCTGGGCTGGGAGCCTTCGCTCTCTGGTCCCATGAACAAAGCATTTCCTGGGCAGAGGTGGTTACACCTCCCCAGGTCAGGAAGAGCCATCTGTGGCAGGGCAGCTTCAAAGCCCTTGCCGCCTTTGTATGGCAACCCCCAGCCTTTCCTGCTATCAGGAGCAGGCCCCCTTCCTGTCTCACCCCCTTTTTGGCTGGAAGACAGGCGGGGAAAATTAGCGCAGCCCAGAAGGTGTGCCCACCTCTGCCAACCCCAGCTCTCCGGTGGGGGAGGCGAGGTGAAGCCCACTTTTCAGTGCCCACCATCTTGCAGATGCCAGGCACTCTCCAATCAGGGATAGGGATTGTGTTCACTACCCCACGTGGGGTGAGCACACAAAGGGTGCAGTCACCCTAAGGTCAGTAGCCCATTGGCTACTGACCTCGAGACCCCTAAAACTCCCCCTAAATACAGTATTTAGGGGGCAGCCCTGAACCCAGGAGACAGATTCCTGCACCCTACGAAGAAGAAGAATGAAAGAAGACGCACAGCAGAGGAGACTGCAGAGATGAACTTACTTGGCCCCAGCCCTACCGGCCAGTTTGCAGTTTCCTGAGAACCCCTGGGAGGACTGACTGCCTTCAACAAAGACTGGATCTCCTTTGAACAGCAGCTCTGTTCAAAAGAATCTCCTAAGAAAGACTTGGAGCCTGCTGAAGACAAAGAAACCCGATGCCTGGAACCACCGCTTCACCTGTCGCCTATGGCCGAGTCTGTGTGGCCCACTGGTCCCAGCGAGGTCCCACAGTGCTCCAGAGTCCGAGTCCACCATTGGTTGACCCCTCCAGGACTCCCCGATAAGCAGTGGCAGCTCCTCTGCTAAGGCGGAGGAGCGTTGCCCCACTGCTTTTATTGGCAGTGTCAGTAAAGGAAAAATAAAATGATAATAACTCTTAAGTTATTATCATTTTATTTTTTCCTTGTTGCAGCAGCTTTACGGGCAGGAGGGGGCGGGCTGCTCCGCTGGCAGAGCAGGGGAGGAGAGGAGTGGTTTGCACTTCCTAAAGTGCGCATGAATGTTCTCAAGTGGTTGAATTCTATCGATCTTTTTAGATGGCAGACAATTACGGCTTTAAGATGATTGCATGAGTAAATGCGTACAAAGAAATTGTGAAGGAGGGTGAACCTCTGAGAGGAGTGATAGGGCGGTTGGTGTAACACCATGCTGGGATTGGTTGGTAGTCATCAAGAAGTTTGTGGTTGAAAAAGAATATTCCGTCGTAATCTATCAAACAACACATTGTTACTCGAGTTGGCGAAGAGGCACCACCCGAGGATACTCCAGCACACTATTTGGCAACAAAAGTTGGGCTTCACACTATAATTTGGCTCTAAAATTGGCATAAGATCACTGAAAATGAAGGTGAATTGTAGGAGTGGGCGGAATTTGCGTAGTCGCGTTACGCAAAGTTCCGCGAAACAGTAAAAAAGCTCCGCAGAATTCCGCGAGCACGCGGAATTGCTTGTTCCGCCCGTTTGCGATGCGTTTTTCCTGTTCGGGGACGCTGTTTGCGTGGTCGGGGGGAAATATCTCGCGAACTTGCCCATGCGGTCGCCAATTGGCGCGGCCATCTTGTTTCACTTGTACCGCCCGCTCGCGATGCGCGTTTCCTGTTCGCGAACGTCCGATGGCGCGTCCGAATGACGTGTTCGCGATCGCACACTCTCGCGGGATCGCGCGGCCGGCTACCAAAATCTTGTGGCGCACGCGAACGGATAGGAAAACTCGTCGGCGAACGCAGGGATCCCGGTAAGTCTCTCCCGCGCACGCAAACACGCATTTTGAAAGCGCGAACAAGGAAAAAATTCCGCTACGCTGTGGATCGCGGAATTTTAAGCAATTCCGCGTTCTCCGCGGAACGCGGACTTGCCAAAATTCCGCAAATTCCGCGAGCGGAGCGGAATTTACCGCCCAGGCCTAGTGAATTGTCATTTTCAAACTTTGGTTCATTCCAGTTGGATGTATTGAATCAGCTTAGAGGAGACCTTTGCCTAGACCAACACAGTTTGAAGCATTAGATGCATGGATGCGTGCAGCTCGTGCTAAGCAGAGGGAGAAATAACAAGGGAGAATGAGGAAAACTGTGAGGGCATATCAGGATGCACATTGAGATGTTCAGCTTAAGAGGCGGAGAGTGGATACCACTGAGGTAGAAAGGTTGTACCCAGTCCTGGTAGTAGATGGAGGACCACAGGAGAGGAGTAAAAGGACAAATGGAAGTGACAGTAGTGACAACGTAGACAGCTTGTTGGATGGGTTGTGCCAGGGTGCAAATCATTGGTGAGAGTGGGGATCCTGTCTCATGCCCTTTCTGAGTAGAAAGGAGCAGGATACCTCTCCGTTTACAGGAAGATACCTGCAGGAGGTGCGATCATGATTGCATTCACCAAGTAACAACAGACCCGGGAGCAGACCCACCGGGGAAGCGCACACCAGAGTATCGCACTAGGCTGGACTGGGTGGCCTTGAGGAGAGTCGCGCTGGGTGAGGGAAGCAGAAGCCCCCATGAGGAAAGAACCAGCCCCCCGGCCTATGTGACTGAGTCAAAGCCCACTGGCAGATGGTCGGGCAATAGGAAGACCTGGGGCCACCCATCAGGTCAGAGAGGGACTCAGGAGTGAACCAGAACACTGGAGTGAGTCACGGCCAGGGGCGAAGACACCAGGTGCAGTGACCTTGGCGACATTGGTGAGCCGGGGAGGCCCGAGCAGAAGCTATTTAAGCGAACCACACCATATAGATGGCAGGGAGACCTGGGGCAACTCGCCGGATCTGAGAGAGACTTAAGTAACAGAGGGACACTATTACAGGAGGTCGAAGGGCATCTCTAAGGGAGAGCAAACCCTCACCGAGAACCGCAAGGAACGGGAGAGGCAAAGGGAGCTGAGACTCCAGTAAGAGAGGAGGGATAGCCCTGATGGCGTCGGCCCGAGCAAAAAAAGGGGGCACACTCAAGAGAATGTTCACAAAACAGGCAACATCGCAGGATGGAGAGACGCAGAAAATGGCAAGCAGGGCACCCTTTCCCTCAGGAGGACGAGGAGGCTCCGAACACTCGCCCCTACCTGGAGTCTCTGTTTTCTTCTTTGAGAGATGACCTGCAGTATGTCAAGAGGGATCTCACTTGTGAGTTGCAGTCTATCAGGAAGGAGGTGACTGACATTAGGGATCAAGTGGCTGCCCTGGAAACCCAGGGGAGCACCCGAGACGAGGAGGTCGAACAGCTACAACAGGAGATAATCCGGCTCACAGACCAACAGCTAGAATTGCAGGCTCATGCAGAGGATCTTGAGAACCGCTCGAGAAGAAATAACATCCGGATCAGTGGTATCCCACGGGAGGCAGGAAAAGGAGATGTGGAAGAATATGTTACTGAACTCTTTGCTCAGATTTTGGGGGACACTCCAGCAAACGAGATCCGTCTGGATAGAACACATAGTGTAGGTCATGGTGGCCCAGGGCAAATGCAGCCAACAGACATTTTAATGTGGGTACACAGTTTACCTTTGAAAGAAGGGATTCTACGAGAAGCCAGAGCATCTTCGCAAATAACCTTCCTAGGTCACTCAATACAGCTGTTCCAGGATCTGGCTGCTTCTACAGTCCAAAAACGGAGGGAGTTTCACCCTGTTACTTTCTTTCTGCGAGATCATAAGATTCCCTACTCCTGGGGCCACCCCTTCCAGCTGACCTTTTGCTGTCAGAATCGACTTCACCACCTACGATCCTTGAAGGAGGCATATACACTGTTGCAGATCGACACCCAAGATGAGGAGAACACCGGAGTGGGGAGGCGAATGGGTCGAACGGATGGACATCTGAGGTGGAGATGGGTGGCTTCTGGGCGGGGAGTCTCCAGGATGGACTCAGAGAGCATCGCATCAGAGAGGAAAGCACTGCTGGAAAAGCTCTCAGAAGACTCAGGTTCCCAGGGCCCCGCCTGAAGGCATGAATCCAACTGGGGGGGTCGGGTGGCTCGGGGCAGGGGTGCTGAGTAGAGAGGAGGATGGTCATATCTCCCAGCTACACTTTTCCAGTGGACTGGGGTTGGAGCTTTCGGCCCTTCCCACATTCCGGGGACATTTGTTGTTCTTTGTTCTTGAACAGGGGGGTTTCCAGGTACTTTTCTTGAGATTATTTCTTGGCAGCAATACACATAGGGTCAAAGGGAGGTTAAACAGGGATGGGACAGGGAGAATGAGATACGTATGAGGGCGTGGAATGAGCGGAATGAAAAGCTTATTCTAAGTTCTTCATGGTAGGAGGCCTAAAAGTGTTAACTCTCAATGCCAAAGGGCTCAACAACCGAGTTAAGAGACGGGCCATTATCTCTTACCTAGAACAGTAACAAGCGGACATCTGCTTACTCCAAGAATCTCACCTGCACTCTGTAGACTGGCATAGGTCATGAACTAGGGCATATCCCCAACAGTTCTTCTCTTCCTTGCCACACAAGGCAGCAGGGGTGGCACTGCTTTTCTCACACAAGTTCAAAGGGAAAGTATGAACAAAAATCGCTGAAATTAAGGGTCGTTTCTTGGGGTATCGGGTCTATCTGGGTACACAGGTGCTGGTGGTGGGTTCCATCTACGCCCCAAATGAGGACAGGAAAAATTCCTACAGGGCGCAGTGGTGGATATTATGTCAACGAGGGACCAGTGGGTGATCCTGGGGGGGAGACCTCAATTTAGTGCTACCCAATGATTTGGATCGCTCGGTGCAGAGACAAGGGACCACAGGAGCATTATCACATGAGGGGACGCAATGTTTGCAAGATCTAGGGCTGAGAGATCTCTGGAGGGATAAACACTCAGACACGCGGGACTATACATTTTACTCCCATGCACACAAATCCCACGCCAGACTGGACTACTTTCTGGGGTCCCAGGAAGTACTAGATGCCCTGGAGTCGATAGACATAGAACTGCATGCTTTATCGGACCACTCAGCGGTTTCCATGGAACTATCTCTTCCGAGGGTAGGAGCCAGGTTGCGTTCATGGCGACTACGGGAGACTCTGCTTGGTTGACAGAAAGTAGTGGAGCAGATTAAGGTAGAAATGAAGAATTACCTGCAAATAAATGACACCCTAGAGGTAAAACCCTCAACGGTATGGGAGGCAATGAAGGCAGTGTTAAGGGGAGAGTTTATCACCATTTCGGCAGAGGATAACAGGATAAGACGGGGAAAAATGCTCTCAGGTTCAGCAACAGGTGAGAGAGCAGGAACGTATTCCTCACCGTACAGGGGCGCCTAGAATATGGCGGAAATTAGAGGCAGTCAGGAAACAATTAGCGGGACTTGACTTGGATAGTGCTGAATACGCTCTCCTACGCCTCAAGCACTCTTTCTATGTCGGGGGCAACAAGTGTGGCAGGTTACTAGAGAATAAGCTTAAGGAACAGAAGCAATCCACGGTGGTGGAATTCATGAAGGAAGAGGATGATAACCCTGGTAACGGGCAATAAACATATAGCGAAGAGGTTTAGATCCTATTATGCTGCCTTGTATGACTCTCACGAGTGTTCCTCCTTAGATATTAAGAGCTACCTAATGAGGGCCAAAGTCACACGCCTAACGACGGACCAGGCTGCTAGCTTAGATGCCCCCATAGGGGTTGAGGAGGTAATTTCAGCTATCTCTCAGTTAAAACTGCATAAGTCACCTGGTCCGGACAGCGGCCTTTGACAAGACCTTCTGCAGGGAATTAGCCCAGATCATTACTAGGGTCTTTAACTCCATTGAGGGTCCAGGCACCAATCCATCGTCAATGACGGAGGCATCAATCACAGTTACAGCTAAGCCAGGGAAGGATAAGCACCACTGCGGTTCCTACAGACCCATCTACCTATTGAATGTTGATTGGAAGTTACTGACGGGTATCTTGGCTGCTCGCCTGGCTCTGTTGATGCCGGGCCTAGTTGAGCCAGACCAGGCAGGGTTCATTCCAACCAGAAAGTGCGCGGATAACACAAAGAGGGTTCTACACCTGATTAATAAGGTCACTCGCATGCGTAGTGAGGGTATGTTACTCTCTATTGACACGGAGAAGGCCTTTGATCGGGTCCACTGGCCGTACCTTACAGAGGCGCTCGCCCACTTCGGCTTGGGTGAAAGGTTCCGGGCTTGGGTGTTGAGTGGATATGGCTCAACAGTGGCCTCGGTCAAGGTGAACAGGCACAGTTCAGAACGCTTTCCAATTCAACAAGGTACACACCAGGGATTCCCCTTGTCTCCCCTCCTCTTTGCGCTCTATATGGAGCCATTTGCGCAGAAGGTGCGGGACAACCCAGGGGTAAGGGAAGTGAGCTTTTGGGGGAGAGGAGCACCTTATTACACTGTTTGCTGATGACGTTCTGGTCGCACTAGAGGAACCGGGACAGTCGCTTCCGAGATTTCTGAAGGAGGCACAGCAGTTTGGGGAAGTTTCAGGGTTCCACATTAACGTTTCTAAATCTCAGGTGCTAGATCTCACAGTGGCCCCTGGGACTCGTTTGGGCCTCTCTGGGATATTTTCTATTAAATGGGCTTCGCGATCCATCTCATATTTGGGCCTACAGATTTCCCCGACAATAGAGGAGGTGTCGAGGTTGAACTATCAAGATCTATTGCAGAGGGTGAAAGCAGATATAGTGCGGTGGAGACTATACCCTTTGTCTTGGCTGGGAAGGATAGCGGCATTAAAAATGACAATATTACCCAGAATTCTATATCTGTTCCAAACCCTCCCATTGCTGCCCCCAAGAGGGATGCTACGTTGGTTACAAAGGGAGTTGCAACAATTCATATGGGCCTGTAAGTGCCCTAGGGTGAGTTGAGACCGCAGCTGGTGTCCACCGTCGAGGGGTGGTCTGGGAGTCCGTGCTTGCTCCATTATTACCAAGCTGCCCAGCTCTGGGTTTTGGTGGAATGGGCGAGATCGGAGTCTGAAAAACGGTGGCTATTTATGGACAAGGCATTAGCTCGCACAGATCTGTGGAAGGTTCCCCTTTCTGACACACTCTCACCACCCCACCAACCTCTATCTGTCATTGGTAACGTCGCCCACGCTGCTGGCTTGGGACACAGTAGCCAATCGAAAAGGATATACATCCTTCCCTTCCCCCCTCACTCCAGTGGTAGGGAATGGGGAATTCACCCCAAGCCTGGATGTTCGTACGTTCAAGGTTTGGCTGAGGCCGGGTGCCGTTCAGTGGGTCACTTCTTTGATGAGGAAGGCCCTATACCCTTTGATCACATGAGGGTGGATCTAGCAATTCCTGAAGGGGAGAGATATAGGTACACCCAGATAAGACACTTATTGATGCAACCCATGGTGAGAGAAGCGGCACAACGCCCACTAACCCATTTTGAGAAATGGTTGCTACGCAAGGATACAGACAGGGGCCTAATCACAGAACGATATGGGCACCTAAGGGTTGGGGAGGTTGACCTGAGATCACCCTCGCAGCTCAGGTGGAAGAGGCAGGTGGGTAGTCAGCTATCTTCAAAGGAATGGCTAGATATCTTTTACCGAGCATGACAAACTGCATCAAACACTGCTAGTACAGAGACAGCGATGAAAATCATCTCATACTGGTATCTAACTCCTGAAAGGCTACACCAGATGAACCCAGAATGAAGTGACAGCTGCTGGAATAGATGCGACTCCCGGGGAACACTGCTACACATACTCTTGGAGTGTCCCAATCTGAAACAATTTTGGGAGGAGGTATTGCTTGATATAGATACACAATTCAATACTCAATTGCCTAGGGTTCCCTCTTATACAGTGCTAGGTCTCTCTAACCCACTTACATTTCCGCTGCACTCTAGACGGGGCAGGCACATAGCTCTGGCACTGGGGGCGGCACACCAATCTATACTGGCTGCATGGGGAACAGAGAGAGTCCCAACTCGATGAAACTGGTTGCATAGGCTCTGGCATATTTTGGATATGGAGAGACTCTCATTGACTTTAGCACAACAGGGTGATGCATACCATGAGCTATGGAAGTCGTTCCTCCGACTCCTGTCACATGAATTTACTGAACCCACATGTCCTAAATACCTGCATCTGCTCCGCCTTACGGCACAGAGAGCTCCTGAGAGGGGACGGTCAGTGAGTTACAAGATTATCCCAGACCTTTTTTCCTTTTTGTAGTGGTTATTAGGTTGTTGTCTAGGTATCCGGAACAGGGGGAGGGTCGAGTTGGTTGGGGAGGGTAGTTAATTTAAACATTGATCCAGTGGTCTGATATAACGGACTGAAGAGGTGATTTATTCTGTATGTAATGTTTGACGCTTGGTTCCAATAAAAAAATGTAAACCTAAAAATGTACAGGTTTGCTAGGTTTCCCTAGATGCCAGCTGAGCTAGGGTTCAAAATCCACAGCTAGGGACATTGCGAAAAAAGGTCAGTTTTCACTGGAATAGTGTGATGTGTCCATGTTGCGTTTTGGGCCATTTCCTGTCACGGGCACAAGGCCTACCCACACAAGTGAGGCACCATTTTTATCAGGAGACTTGGGGATATGCTGGGTGGATGGAAGTTTGTAGCTCCCGGCAGATTCCAGAACTTTCCATCACAGAAATATGAGCAAACTGTGGTTTGTTTTTTACAAAGTTTGAGGTTTGCAAGGGATTTCCGGGTAACAGAACCTGGGTGAGAGCCACACAAGTCACCCCATCCTGGATTTTCCTGGGTGTCTAGTTTTAAAAAATGTTCAGGTTTGCTAGGTTTCCCTAGGTGCCAGCTGAGCAAGAGTCCAAAATCCACAGCTAGGCGCATTGCAAAAAAAGGGTCAGTTTTCACTGGAATAATGTGATGCGTCCACGTTGCGTTTTGGGCCGTTTCCTGTTGCGTCCACAAGGCCTACCCGCACAAGTGAGGTATATTTTAATCAGGAGACTTGGGGTAATGCTGGGTGGGTTAAAGTTTGTGGCTCTCCACAGATTCCAGAACTTTCCATCACAGAAATGTGAGGAAAATATGTTTTTTGACAAAGTTTGAGGTTTGCAAGGGAATTTGGGTAACAGAACCTGGTGAGAGCCACACAAGTCACCCCATCCTGGATTTCCCTGGGTATCTATTTTTTAAAATGTACAGGTTTGCTAGATTTTCCCTGATGCCGGCTGAGCTAGGGTCCAAAATCCACAGCAAGGCACATTGCGAAAAAAGAGTCAGTTTTCACTCGAAAATTGTGATTCGTCCACGCTGTGTTTTTGGCCGTTTCCTGTCGCGGACACAATGCCTCCCCACACAAGTGAGGTATCATTTTTTTTATAGGGAGATGTGAGGAAATGCTGGATGGGTGGAAGGTTGTCCCCCCCTGCAGATTCTAGAACTTTCCATCACAGAAATGAGAGGTAAATGTGTGTTTTTTTTAATGAAGTTTGAGGTTAGCAAGGTATTTTGGGTACCAGAACTTGGTGAGCGCCACACAAGTCACCCTATCCTGGATTTCTCTGGGTGTCTAGTTTTAAAAAATGTACAGGTTTTCTAGGTTTCCCTACATGCCGGCTGAGCTAGGGTCCAAAATACACAGCTTAGGCTCATTGCGAAAAAAGGGTCAGTTTTCACTGGAAAAATGTGATGTGTCCATGTTGCGTTTTGGGCCGTTTCCTGTCAGGGGCACTAGGCCTACCCACACAAGTGAGGTACCAATTTTATCAGGAGACTTGGGGAATGGCTGGGTGTTTGGAAGTTTGTGGCTCCCTGCAGATTCCAGAACTTTACATCACAGAAATATGGGGAAAATGTGTTTGGTTTTGACAAAGTTTGAGGTTTGCAAGGGATTCTGGGTAACAAAACCTGGTGAGAGCCACACAAGTCACCCCATCCTGGATTCCCTGGGTGTCTAGTTTTCAAAAATGAATATGTTGGCTAGGTTTTCCTAGGTGCCGGCTGAGCTAGGGTCCAAAATCCACCGCTAGACACATTGCAAAAAAAGGGTCAGTTTTCACTGGAAAAACATGATGTATCCACGCTGTGTTTTGGGCCGTTTCCTGTCGCAGGCACTAGGCCTACCCACACAAGTGAGGTACCATTTTGTATCAGGAGTGTTAGGGAAACACAGAATAGTAGAACATGTGTTATTACCAATTGACTTTCTATGCATTTCTGCCTTCCAAATGAAAGACAATGTGTAAAAAATAAGTCATTTTGAAATAGGTCCTCTAATTCACATGCTAGTATGGGTACCCACAATATTGGAGATGTACAAATAACCACTGCTTCTAAATTCTATATTTTGTTCCCATTTCATACATACATAGGTTTCCTTGATACCTATTTTTCACTCTTTACATTTTACCACATGAATTGCTAAATACCCGGTAAACAATGAAAAACCATTGCAAGGCGCAGCTCAGTTTTTTGCTCTGGGTACCTCGGGTTCTTGGTGAACCTACAAGTCCTATATGTCCCTGCAACCAGAAAGGTCCAGCAAACGTAACGATATATTGCTTTAAAAATCTGCCTTACTTAGAAAAAGTTACAGGTGGAAACGTTGGCACAAATGGCTGTTTTTTTCAACTCAAGTTAAATATTTCTTTATTTCAACTGTTAGTTTCTATAGGAAAGCCTTGAAGGATCTACACAAATGATCCCTTGCTGAATTCAGAATGTTAAAATGTTTTACTACAAATGGTTCTGTCGGGTGACCAATTTCTTAGCATTCCATCATAAATATGTAACACGAAACACACCAAGGGAGTTTTTCTCAAGATTAGTATTTTTACTTTTTCTTTTTTTGTATATGCAAGGCTGTCACAAAAACACGTTCATAATTGAAAAGACAAATACATGACTTATTGGTGAGTAGGTGATCATAAAGTGACAAGGTGGTGATGTGAATACTATATATACAGTGCGAGCATTTAAAAACAATGTATAAGATGTATGAATCAATTAACATCCGTCCCTGTATAGACTGATCTCCAACATCTGGGTCCTTTTTCCTTTTTAGGGGGTGGAGAATGTAGGGTATGGATTGTAAGGAGGCATCGACGTTTTGATCCAGGAACGTGCGCTAATGAACCAACGTCACAGTGGGTCTTCTTCAGGACAGAGGTGTGGACAGCCTATATGGGCAAAATGGGGTGTGTTTCAAAAGAGAAAGTAAATATGGAATGGTTGGTCAAGATGACCTACCAGTTATGGTGGTGTTGAGTTCCACTTGTAGAACTTAAAGGCAAATGGTGAATCCACCGTCCGGTTGGATTCTGTAATTCAAACGAATTCAAGTTAGGAAAGGAAGTGTTAAGACTACCTGGATAAGCCTAATTGCTTTAGAAGAAGCTGAGGGTTCCTTTTGATCAGCATACGCTGGAGTTAATGAGGTACCAGCACACTGAAGCCAGAACCAGATCCAATGAGCCAGAACTTAATCTAGGATGGGATATGATACGGTTTTAATGCGGTGATGAGCGAAAAAACAGAAGACATCACTATCTAACCGCGTGCAATCCAAGCGATGTGAACCCCAGTAAACATCATAAATAATGCTGTTGTTAAAGTTGACTACAGTGTGTAATATAATTGAATACGATGCACTGAGTCATGCAGCTAATGCGGCTTCGATGACGTAAGACATAAGGACTGAAGATCATTTAGCATGTTCAGTGGTTAATTAGAAAGCGCAATTGAAACGGTTCGGATTAGAGAGGGGCACAGCCTCTATCATATTTCCAGGTGTCAATCCATAGCCGATAAAGCGTATCTGGATGATAATTAGCACAGTACAAATCGATGCGAGCAAGATGTGGAGCATCTAGGTGAGTGTTAAGATTAAAACGTACGTTAGTAAGTTAATAAAAGTGGCCACGCGTCTTACCTATCTTAGTTAAAGCCACTGTTGGGATCAGTAGGCTGAAAGTCAAGGAAAAAAGGGAATATTAGTGTTCAATACTAATAAAAACTACTGAAAAGCCAGGCAAGGCCAAACAAAGAGTCACAGCACGCAGCGAAGTGCTCGCATGTCCTACCTGCAGCTGCATATGTCGGTCACTTACTTATCACGCGTGCGGTAAGCGTGAAGGAATTTAAGGATTCACCTGTCATCTCCTGACAGAATGCAACGTGCACGTAACAGGATGACATGAAGTTGTCATGGAGACACCCTAACCTGTTAAAAGGGTAGCAGCATATTCAAAAATGTTTAAAAGGGGAGAATGGCGGTGACAGGGTTATTGAAGGGAATCTAATTGCCACAGTGTTTCTGTGCTGACGGATTAATAAAAAAGGACCAAAAAAGAGATATCATCAGTGAACATTTTGAAATAAAATGACCATTAATTTAACAAAAAGATAACCTAAGTTCATAAATGAATTATCAACAATATCCGAAAAATTCCAAAATTCAATTAAGCAATAGGAGCCCTGTGTCAGGAGAGGACAATCAATATCGACAGTGTTCAAACCAAAATATTTGAGATAATTGAACAGTATTGACACAGTACATTGTATACGTGTATAGACATAAACATGTACAGTTAATCAATTAAAAGTTATCCAATGTTTATAAGGTAGAGGCTTATTGGACATAGACACCGGCAATAGTACACCCTTCATCTGGTGGCATCGACAGTGATGTACATTAGTGACAAGTGCTATAGTATATATACAGCTGTAGTGACATGAACAATATCAGAGATGTCACCTGTCAATACTATGCTCATGTTGTCATAAAAATGTCTTCTAACTTCATGTATCAGACAGGAGGCCTAGTTGTCTGTTGGTTTCTTCTGACTCATTCAAACCCTGGGTGACAGTGTCCAAAATGTGTATCCCTTTGCACTCCTTGTAATTAAGGGATGATGCAATATCCCCACCTCTGGAGTGTTGGTAAATCTTTTCCACTACCCACCATTTCAGGCTTTCCAACTGGTGTCCCATGTTGGAAAAGTGTTTCACCAGAGGAGCCCGCTGAACTTTGCAGCGGATCCTGCTACAATGTTGCAGGATTCTGATTTTGACCTTCTGGGTTGTTTGGCCAATGTATAGCTTGTAACAAGGACATTTGATAGTGTACATTACATTTGAGCTGTTGCAGTTGGTGTGGTGTGGCAGTTGGAAGTCATGACCCTGGTATGAAAAATTGGAGCCCTCAATCGTGAGTTTGCAGGCCTTACAGTGAATACATTTGAAATGACCAATGAGTGGTGGTAAGTGCAGTAGTGTCCTAATATCAGCTGGTTTGGGCGGTGCCAAATAAGAATTCACCACATAGCCTCTCTCATTTTTTGCTCTTTTAAAAATGAAAATTGGAACTGGCACTGTATTGATTTCTGAAGAAACCAAGTTCCAGTATTTTTTAATAATTTTCTTAATTTCCAGGCTCCTGGTGTTGAAAGTGGTGACACACACTAACTTCTCTTCAGTATTGGTCCTAGGGCGTACTTCCAGCAGTGCTCTGTCAAGTAGTCCTTTCGGTCAGCTTCTGTCTTTGAGTCTGGTGATTAAAGTGTTTGTTTCCTTGAAGAAATCTGATCTGCGCGAGCAATTGCGCCTCAATGTCAAAAATTGCCCATAGGGCATGTTGTCTCGAAGGCTTCTTGGATGGTGTGAAGTGTACTTCAGAAGAGTGTTTCGTTCAGTTGGTTTCCTGAATAGGGTAGTGTAAATCAGGGCATCCTCAATTCTCAATGAGAGATCCCAAAAGCAGTTGGTTTCTTTATCGTAAGACATGGTGAATTGAATGTCTGATGATCTTCCATTCAGCCACATTTGGAAGTCAATCAAATTCAGCTCGGAGCTGGTCCAAATCATTAATACATCATCGATGTAGTGCTTCCACATTGTGATGTTGTCAATGAATGGATTGTCTGTGCTGTACACGTGAGCATCTTCATATTTGTCCATAAACAGGTTTACCAACCTGGTAGCGAATCCTGCTCCCGTCGCTACTCCTTTACATTTAAAGTAGTATTCATTTTGAAATACAAAATAATTCTTGGTCATGACAATTTCCAATAAGTTGACCAAGACGTCCGTAGGGATCCAGTGTGGAGTAGGTCTTCTGTCTAGCACCTCACGTATACATTCCATCCCCTGATAATGTGGAATGCTAGTGTACAGGGAAGTGACGTCCAATGACACCAGGAACTGTGTGGAGGCCATGAATGGTTGGTTCTCCACCATCTGGATAAAGTGCATGGTGTCTCGTACGTAGGCTTTAGTTTCAGCCACCCAAGGCTGTAAGAACCTGTCGATAAACTGGTTCAGAGGTTCCAAAATGGAGCCGCATACCGAAACAATGGGTCTCCCCGGAGGGTGGTTAAGGTTTTTGTGGATCTTAGGAAGAGTATAGATTGTGGGTGTCCTCGGGTGTTTTTTGTTTAAAAAGTTACATTCTGTTTCACTCAGAAAACGTTCTTCCAATCGCTTTAGTGTGAGTTGATGGATGAGTTCTAGCACATCCTGTGTGGGATCCTTGTTTAGTCGTTTATAGATATCTTGGCAGCTCAGCTGGTGTTGAATTTCAGCAATGTAATCCCCTATGTTTTGGACCACGACTGCCCCTACCTTGTCCGCAGCCTTGATGACGATCACATTATTAGTCCACAGTGCTTGCTTTTCACCTTTGGTGACATTGTATCGGATGTATTTTCAATTGTCCCATAGGGCCATTACTTCCCTGAGTAGAATTTGTTCAAAACTCAGCATCTTTTACCTCATTAGGTAGGCTGCTGGGGTGAAAGTAGAGAGGGGTTTTAAACCAGTGGCTGTCTGGTGTTAAGGGCCAGGGTCATTATCTTGAAAGAAGTATTTCAGACCAATGTTTCTGAAAAATTGTTGGAGTTCTAATTTCGTGGTAAATGAATTGGGAGGCACTGTTGGTGTGAATGAGAGCCCTTTGGATAGTATGTCCATCTCTGGAATAGAGAGGCTGTAATCTGAAATGTTGATGCTGGGATTGGATTGGTCTTGATTTAAGTTTAGGGAGCCTCTAAGGTTGGTACTGGACTGGTCGTACGTTTGTTCTACTATCTGTATGTTTGGTGTCTAGCCTGGATCTCTCCGTGGCTCTCTTGGGGGTAAAAATTGACCCTGTTGTTCAGAATGTTGTCTACTTGTCAGAAATGTATAGTCTTCCAGCATCCATTTTTGCTTTCACACCCATTTCTACCACTAACTGGAAGGATGTTGAAAGCATCAAAAATTGGAAAAATAGGCTATGTTCCAGTAAAATGGCAAAACTGTGTAGAAAAGTTTGGTTTTCTGACAAATGTCTGCCTGTTCCTGAAAGCTGGAAAGATGGTGATGGAGAAGATGTAATATTGTAGAAACGTACCTCAGTTGAAAAGGGAAGCAGCTGCATTGCTAAAAGTGCAATATTAGAGCATATTGATGCCAGTGGGCTTAATTTTGTTCAGGCAGCCTGCTTTAGGAGAATGCCATGGTGCAATGTGCAACGGGGACAACACATGTCCACCAGAGAATCAGACATCAGAAGCAAAGCAATTCGAAGACGGACAGCCAATATGGAATATGGAGGATCTCCATTCTCATCACCATCCATCTTTTCCCTGGGGGAAGCTACAGAGTAAGAAAAGGTTAAAGGGGAAGAGAAGATAGGAAAACTATTAACAAAAAACTAAACAGACAGTGTGCTTGGGAGCACTTGTGTACAAGGAACATGAACATGAAAACAATAGTAGCTCAACAAGAAAAATGTCATCATGGCAACTTTGTTGTAGCTGCATCTCTTCTAGTGATTTGCCACCAGTGAATTCACATACTTTTAAAACTACAGTGTGCAGGAGGGGACCCCACCAATTGCACAATTTCACCAACATTAGCTAAGTCTACAGTGTATGCATCAGTTCATGTCTAACGGTTGAGATCTTCCCAACTATGGGGGTGCAGTAGGTCGTAAGAAGGGACCAGCATTTTTTCCATGTGTGAAAAGATTCTTGTTGTGCAACACCAGGGGGAAGATTTAGTAATCTTTTTGCGCCATGTTTGCCTCAGAAAAGTGACGCAAATCTGTGTGAAATCTTTTTTCCCCAATTTACTTTTCAGCGCTATACTTGTTTAGCGCTGGAAATAATGGAAAAGTAATGCAAAGCAGCGCATAGCGCTGCTTTACATTACTTTGCGCCATGGGGGCCTACCAAGGGTGGTGCATGGGCGTTTCCATGCAACTTCCCAAGGTTTCTCACGCAAACCCAAATTTACTAAATAAAGTAGATTGGGTTTAGCGTGAGAAATCTGCGCCATTTTCAAGTAGGTGCAAGGAAGGAGAAATGCTTTAATTTCTCCTTCCTTTTCTGACTTTGCATGTGTGCTGCACTTTACAGCACACATACAAAGTGGGTTAAATGGTTAAAGTGAGTCTGTGCATAGTATTTTGTACTGGAAGGGTTCCTTCCAGTCCAAATTCTATGCTAGACCCACGGAGACACCCTTGCTCCATGGCACAAAGGTGTCTCTGTGGCGCACAGCAGCTGATTTCAGCGCCAGCGCCAATGAGAGGGGAGGAGAGTGCCTTATTTTAGTAAATAGGGCGCTCTCATCCTCTCTCCTTTTCACGTAGTGCAGCATTTGCAGCTGCTGCAGTGCGCTACGTCAAAAATAGTAAATCTGCCACCTAGGTCTTTTCAGCTAGAAGTACAGTAACGAGTTTCCTTGATTAGAAGGGACAAATCGCAATTCTTTGACTGGAGAGATTCACACAGTTTTTCACATGCAAATTTTGAAGAAAACAAATTGATACTGTGTGGCAAAACTTTGAGGTGCATGCCTTTGTGCCCAACTGACCTCAGAGTGGTCTTCTTCACTTTTTAGTGGTGTTTATCTAACTCCTAGTCACACTTGCCTTATGCAGTAACCCAACATCAGGTTTACGGTTTCAGGGGGCAAGTCACTGAGCCCCCGTCATTGGTGCAGTGATGTTAGTGGGCTGAATCATATATTATGGCAACCTTGCCTAGAAAAATTCACAAGTCCACTTATTAATGTGTCTAGCACTATTTTTGATTCCATGATCAGCTCAGTGAGTTGTTTCAAAATATTTTCTCAGTGAAAAATGTATCTCATTATAAGGCGGGTATAAGTCCCCTACGTTTTCTCCAGTGGACAATTGAAGAAATTAAGAAACAAAGAATTACTCCTGATAGAGCTTTAAAAGGTAAAGTTGAAAGAAATGATGAAAAATGTAATCTGCCTGATTTTACAACTTCTAAGAAAATTAACCCGGTTGAAAATTTTGACTGTCATCACAAAAGATAAAAAAATGGGAATTAAAATGGAATCAGGGCTAAGGCTCATGAGAAGATGAACCAAATAGTTTCTTATTTAATTAAGGATCTCTTATTATAAATGACTATAGAAAATGATACTTTAAGCAAGGAAATATTGGACCTTCGCATAACGCATGAAAAACACTTTACGCACCAATACAACAAATAGTGGCCTTGGGATGTTTCATAAATAAAGTTAGTGAACATGTGGAAGAATTCTAGGATCGACAGAGTGGCTTGGAAGATCAGGTTGCAACTCAGCAATTGACAATTTCACTGTATTCTAGTTCCATCTCCTACATCAGAAGAAAAGTGCGAAACGGGGAGGACCTTAGCCATCATAACAACCTCCAAATGATGTTGGTTCTGGTGAGGAAGGAGGGGGTTAAACCACAAGAATTTATAACTAAGTTACTTTCTGACCCGTGTCCAGAACCTTTCACTTGGGATTTAGGAAGAGAAGTCCAACAAGCCCACCGACTTCCTATGAGGCACAATTCTAAAAACAAAGAGCCTAGATTAGTGATTATTAACTTGGGGATGTTTTTGTCTCACAGGCTTCTGCTTGCTAATAATGAACAGCAAAATAAACTGAAAGGGCCGGGCCCATAAGTTATGGACCTGTTCTAGAGTCACACTCCGATGGTTCTTTTTCGCAGCATAAAAGTGTAAAGGGGAGAAAAGTTGTTGGGAAACAGTCAATTAGCCGATAACTCTCCTTGATACATAATAACCCATGGACAACTACTTAAGGTTAGTTAGTTACTTACAAAAGCAAAAATAATTGGACATAGAGACACCTCAACATGAGGGTAAAGAAATAGAAAGGAATTAGCATGAACCCAAATCTGCGCATCCAATTTTGATGGTGCTGAATAAGCAACACATTTAATTCAAGAAGTAGGATACATAAAATAAAAATGACATGAGTCCAGATTTACCTGCATCGAGGGTTGGTGAGTGCAAGGCTTTAATTTCTATCCCTACTCTAACGCTAAGGTGATATCCCAACAAAAGCCTCTTCCAAGGGGAAAGGTAAAAGGTGTCAGTGCGTGGAGTTTTCCTAAGAAGTCTCTCCACCATCAATGGGTCAAGTAGCATAAAGCCACCGTCACAAAGAAAGCTCGTTCTGGGATGCTCCCTCTCGGAAGGCAAGAAAGAAGTGGGGTTCTATCCCTAATTCCAACAACCAGTTATCCATAGGTAGCATTCCCATGATGCATCTGAAATCACGCCAGCCACTCTGGGTTCAACCATGAATGTACTTTTCCACGATGTCGACCGTGTACCTCTCTCACAACAATTCGTCCTTGCTTCCTAGACCTTCTCCTATGTGAATCGTAACGTCTTTCCTTTATGGGCTTAAGCCTCACGATTGTAACTTCTTTCCTTGCCTAGCTAGTAAAACAAATACATTATTTTGCCTAAAAAAGTGCTCCTTCGACTGCAATTCAAAAAAATGTGAATAAGAACAGATTCCACACCACCCATGAAATTCAACTATTAATTCTAAAGCGACAGTTGTCATGGACTTTCATTTCAGGCCTACGAATTTCAGCTAACATAGGAAAGCACCATGTAAGCTTTACGAATTTACATAAACATTAATGCATTTTCAACTAATGCATTTACCTACATGTGAGAGGTCATAATTAATAAGCACAATTAGTACATGAATATTTGTCAGTTTCACAACACAAGTTCTTCATGTTAACGTTTCTGCTAGTTACATTCATTTTCCACATTAAATTTCCATGTTACTTATCATAGCCTAAAATACATCACATATTCATGTTAATACATTTCACAATTCTAGCACTTCATGTTAATACAGTGGATGATTATATGCGGGTGCGCTCTACACATGATCATGATGCACCCCTACAAATTAAATGACATTTCCACTCCATCATTTACCCAATCTGAGGATGTTAAGTCATCATAAAACACTCCAAACCATCCCTGCAGAGTAGACCGATCTAAACAGATGTCATAGCTAATCTCCTCTGTCTGAACTCCTCCTTCCGCTTCAAATTCTCATAGTGACTGTCCTGCAGTCTTTCCATCCTTCTCGCTCTTTCCCTTAAGGAGTTCTCCACTTGCCTCGGTTTGTGCCAATTATATGCCCTTACCATCCCTATCAAGATAATGATAAAGACTACAGCAATTATTTTCATCTTCAAGATGAATCCAAATATTACACTTCCTATATTTGTAAATCAATTCCCAACTGCACCAAATCCTTTTCCAATCTTATCCCAAACTCCTTCAGCTGCCACATCCTGTATTTCATGATGTATATCAGTGATGTTGTTAATATATCCCCTCAGATATTTACTTCTATCAGGGATATAAGTACAACACTGTTGGACCTTCAGCATCCGACAGACTCCGCCTTCCTTTGCAATTAACGCATCTAATGCAAGATGGTTCTGCATCACCATCACCCTTTTCGAGACCATCTCCCCATCTATGAGTAGCAAAGACTGAGCTGTGTTAACTGATAACTTATCCACTATGGTAGACATCCTTCTAATCTTGATGTCATTCAACACCACTCCTAGACTAGGTATCATTGCTCCAAATATATCTCCCACAACCTCAGAAGCACTCAATCCACGTTTTCCCCTACTGTTCGATTTTTCTTCCAGAACCTCCAAATCCTCCACATGATATATCTTTGGAAACATAACTGCCAAAAAACAAGTACCATACCATTTGCTATGAAGCCGATGCTATGCATTATTTCCACACACAAAATACACTCCTGGTACAGTTCGAACTGACTCTTGCAAAAACATCTTCCAAGGACCATTTACAAGGAAGATATGATCATTTACACTCTGTCCCACAAATACAGTATCATAACGGCTCGCAACTTGACGTACGCAAGCTTGCCTCATTGTTCCCAATCTACCGCTATAGGACCAGAACTTCCCTTAGCCTTGTGAACTAACTCCTCCTTGGTCTACTTGGAATTCGTGTTCTTGTTGTCAGACTTAATAATTAATCCCCTACGTCTAACTTCTACTTGATCTATGAATTTCTTTTCTATAGCTGTTAATATGCAAGTTAAGTTATGTCTATGCGTTTAAACAGTATCTAATGTCACTGTTGTTGAGAAGTAACTTTCCATTCTTTCTATTTGCTTAAAATAATCATATTTGTTCAGGTGTTTCTAAATGGGTATTTCTGAAAGTACCACAACATAATTTGAAAAGTAATACTGATAATGGCCTTTTCCATAACACATACTAAGGAGTAAACAACAACTAATACCATAAGTCAAGGGTAAGTGGTGGTAACGTATTCCCTTCTCAACTGAAGCAGTTAATTGCATGCACACATAGCAATCTCTCACCTCCATTGTGTCAACTTACTCAAAAAGCAACTTAGCATAAGCATTAATGTATAATCCATCCTTTGATAAGACTACATGAAGGAAGCAACAGGTTTGCTCTTTTAATTCTTTCTCAGATCCTAGTGTACCCTCCTTTGAGGCAGCAGTGGTAGGTGTGGATGTCCCGTGTACCCCCACTCCATGTTCCTCACTTTTGGGTGCACTTAAAGTTGACTCCGTAATGACTACAGCTATCACTATATTTACTCCTACAATAAGTGTACCTATAATACATTTGTGCCTACAATTCAAATTTCCAGACCCCATTTTCAAAGTAGCTCGGATTACAGTTGAAAGAGGATCACACAGAATCTCTTTTGTCCGCCTCTTATCCATGTGTAACAATGTTCTCAAGCAACTTTCTTTTCGAAATCTTGGAAAGTTGTTTTCAACAGTCTCTTTTTACAGTATTTACACAGTTGTAAGACTTCTGTAGTCCTCTTCTTCCAGACAGAAATCCCAATTTTTATTCTTCTTCCACTCGGGCCTAGGTTATCTTCTTCAAGCAGCTTATTTATAGTTCAAAGTTCAGTTCACATCCCTTATCAGATCAGAGCCAATCTCCTAAATGACTCATTGTAATAGTTCAGTTCTCAATGCTGCAATCTCTTAAGGAGACTGTGGAGCTCCAAAGCTTGGGAATTCGATGCCTTCCAACATCAGAGTCCGTAAGCCACTCAACCTTGGTGGAAAAGGTACAGTCAACGACAGAAGTGCATTGGCCTCCATTCCAGGAACTCTCAGCAAGATCTCGACACAGTATCGAAATCTCGGACCTCGCTCTCCCACGCATTTGTAACCAGATAAGTCCACTCAAGAGAGGAATATCTGACACACGGCACTCGAGCTCTCCTAAACCTTTCACACCTTCTGTGTGTTGCTCTGTTTCACTCAGGTCAGACTCCAAAGATTCATCTATTGATGCAAGTTCTCTTTCAGATGCAAGTCTCAGATTTCTCCTCCTTTGTCTCACAGGCCACGTTTCACCTGCAGCATCTTTCTTCCTTAACTGCACACAACTATTTGCCACACCGGTCTCTTCCACTGAGTCAGACTCTCTGTCATTTGCAATGTTCCCATCTCCCTCAGAGTCTATACCAGGGTTTTGTGTAGCTTAACCCCTCTCAGATCAATCTGGTGTATATCCAGCGTCTTCAGGTACCTCTACAGCTTAGCTTGTCCCCTTCTGTGACCCCTCGGTCATCACTGAACATACTTCTGGGAGAGGAGCTGTTTCATCAGAGGGGACCGGTGATTTGTCTGGTGTGAGAAGCGTGGATCCAATTAGGCACTCCGCCACACTTCACAACAGTGTTAGTCACCAGTATCACGCCGAGAGTCAAGACAGTTTTTCCTCATGTGTTTTCTGATGAGGACCGAATCCCCTGGGTTCAGATTGTGGCAGAGGTCTTTTGAAGTCCGTGCAGTCGCTGCTTCAAACTGATGAGATACAGAACGAACCACATCAGCCAATCCTTTATAGTTAAGCCTGGGCGTAGTTCGCGAAGTAGCGCTACGCGAAGCTACGCAAAGTGCAGTTCGCACTACGCGAGCTACGCGCTACGCGAACTGCGTAGTGCACTGTTCGCAATGATTGCACAGTGTCGGATGCTTGTCCACACTGTGCAATCATTGAAAACGGCATCTTGCACAGTGTGAGCTGTCTTTTACTGCCGCTCGAGTAGATTTTTACTCGAGCGGCAGCTTTCTCAACGCGGACTGGTAGTTTCTCATCGCGAGCGGTCGCGAGCATACGCGACCACTCGCAATGAGAAACCTGACCTCCCGCGTTGAGAATCTCGCCGGGAGGTTTATTTTCCATGCTCGCGATCGGCAACTTGATGTTGCTGATCGCGAACGAGGAAAAAGTCTCGCCGGGATGTCATTTTGCTTGCTCGCGGTCGCCAACTTGACGTTGAGGACCGCGAACAAGCAAAAAATTACCGCTGCACTACGCTACGCTACGCGTGTTTGCACTGTGCTACATGCAATTCGCGTTGTGCGAAGTAGCGCAAACTTCGCAAACTACGCGAGTGTAGCGTAGTGCTTTGCCCAGGGTTATTTATAGTAGTCAAGGACCAAATCATCTGTGATGTTCACTAATGCGGTAAGCGGCATGGCAGGCAAACGCTTTGCTCTCCCCATGAGTATGTCATGAGGTGACAACCCAGTTCTCCTGTCAGGAATGCTGCGCAGACTCATTAGCACTAAAGGTAATGCATCAGGCCACTTCAAAGATGTCGAAGCACACACTTTATCCAACCTTGATTTCAAGGTACCATTGATTTGTTCCACCATTCCTGATGTTTCTGGCCTGTAACTACAATGCAGTCTCTGATCCACACTCAAGGCGGTGCACAGCAACTTAATAACTTCATTGTGGAAGTGTGTACCTCTATCCGATTCCAATGTAGTTGGAAATCAGAATCTAGGATTGAGTTCCCTCAACAACAGCTTAGCTACTGTGATGCTATCACACCTTCTAGTTGGGTAGGCTTCAACCCATCGAGAAAAGATGCACACAACAACTAGAAGGCATCTCAACCCATTACACACAGGCATCTCAACAAAATCCATTTGGATACGATTAAAGGGACCCCCGATCTGCCAATGTGACTCAAAGCAACAGCTGTCTTCTTCCCAGCATTCATATGTTGACACGTAACACACCGATGACACACAGCTTCCGCAGTCATTCGAAACCATGGATTGAACCAAGTCTCTCTGAACAATCTCATCGCCGCATCCCTTCCTATGTGAGCTGCTCCATAATTTTTGCCCTGGCATTGGATGTAACAAACAATCTGGTAACACACCCAAATTTCATCCTTCCCTTTCTCAAAATCTGCTCAGATCCAACCCGCTTGTTCCTTGTCAGTGGCCTTCAATTGCAACTGTCTCACTTCATCCCATGTATCAGCACCAGCAAGCATCATGCTGAGTTTGGTCTTCTCTGTACTCTCGCCTGTATATTCCCCATTGAAAACACATGCATGAATAGCACAGTAATGTGAGACTTTGTCGGCATACCTATGTCCAATGGTAGCAAAATCATTTCCCTTTCCATGGGGTGCACATTTAACGACAGCCACTACTCTTTGCAATTGTAAAGCTTCCAACAGTTGTCTCATATACTCTCCATTCCTTATCGGGGAACCTGATGACATTAGGAACCCTCTCTACAACCATAGTTGTCCAAAGTCATGAATCACACCGATCTATCGGTATAGATGGTGATTCAGATCTGTTCAGAAACTCTTTTTTTTATTTATTTTATTTGCAGTTAGTAAAGGCAGACATAAATATTAGGGGTGGGCGGAATTTGCGTAGTCGCGTTACGCAAAGTTCCGCGAAACGGTAAAAAATCTCCGCGAGCATGCAAAAGTTCCGCGAACACGCGGAATTGCTTGTTCCGCCCGTTCGCGATGCTTTTTTCCTGTTCGCGAACGCTGTTTGCGTGCTCGGGGGGAAATATCTCGCGAACACGCACTTTGAAAGCGCGAACAAGGCCAAAAATTCCGCGAAGTCGCGGATCGCGGAATTTTTGCCAATTCCGCGTTCTCCGCGGAACGCGAAATTACCCAAATTCCGCAAATTCCGCGAGTGGAACGGAATTTACCGCCCAGGCCTAATAAATATGCAATTCATCAGAATAGAATTATCATTAACATACATGATAAATTCTCGTCAATTAACATAAATACGAAATCTATACTTTTGTATATGAAAGCTGACTTTGCGTGGATAAGGGCATGCATAGACCTAGTTCCCATCCCATATTTCATAGAATTTCCATTAGACTCCTACTCTTTGCGAGTATAGCTTTTCTTTCAACTTGATACGGGACATCTTAACCAACCATTGCGAAAATGTTGGAGGAACAGCCTCCTTCCATCTTTGCAAGATCAGTGACCTAGCAACAAGTGATGCAATAAAAACATACTGTTGTTGTCGTATTGGTAGGCCAAGTGTATTAGTCATTCCGAGAAGAGCCGTACTTGGTTCAGGTGCTAAATTTATTTTGAGCTTGTTGCTAAGCCACTGATGCATCTGGTTCCAAAATTTAGCTAAAACCAGACATGCAAAGCAGATATGGAGCCGAATCACTGACTAAATATCGAAGGTCACAATATCGACCTACAAAAATATCGCAGCAAAAATATCGAAGACAAGAATATCGACATCCTATCTACATTAAGGCAAGTACAAAAATATCGAAAAAAAATATCGATGTCAAAAATATCGTTGTTAAAATATCGTTTTTAATTTAAGTTAAAAAAATATTGTAAAATAATAAATATAACTACAAGAAACATAGTTAAAAATATTTTAAAATGCTTAAAAATTATAAGTAATATATATATAATTTGAAAATACATTAAACATATACATATAATATATAATATATATATACTTACTTATTAATATGTTTTAATATTTATTTTAATAACTTATAAATTGTTTAATTTATTTTTTATAAATTATAAATACATCTATACACATAAAACAATAATATAAATAAAAATTAAATAAAAGATATGTAACACATTTAAAAAAATCTTTTTAAAAATAATTATACAGTACATTAGCTAAAAAAATAAAAAATATTAGATAGCGGAGGAAATCAAATTACTATTCCCACTCCAGTGAGTGCAACAGTAGGGAAAGTGTTGGATAGCGTAGGGGTAAAAATTACTATTCCCACTCCAGTGAGTGCAACAGTAAGGAAAGTGTTGGATAGCGTAGGGGTAAAATTACTATTCCCACTCCAGTGAGTGCAACAGTAGGGAAAGTGTTGGATAGCGTAGGGGTTAAAATTACTATTCCCACTTCAGTGAGTGCAACAGTAGGGAAAGTGTTGGATAGCGTAGGGGTAGAAATTACTATTCCCACTCCAGGAAGTGCAACAGTAAGGAAAGTGTTGGATAGCGTGAGGGTAAAAATTACTATTCCCACTCCAGTGAGTGCAACAGTAGGGAAAGTGTTGGATAGCGTAGGGGTAAAAATTACTATTACCACTCCAGTGAGTGCAACAGTAGGGAAAGTGTTGGATAGCGTAGGGGTAAAAATTACTATTCCCACTCCAGTGAGTGCAGCAGTAGGGAAAATGTAGGATCGCGTAGGGGTTAAATTAACATACTTATAATTTTTTTTTTTAAATAAATAACATAATAATAAATATTTAACCAAATAATTATTAATAAATACCTATTAAATTAAATTAATATTTACTTAAATAACATTAAATTACTTCACACCCTATTCCCCTATAAACACACAACGCGCTACACATAAAAAAAATAACACAATTAATTTAATTATCAATTAATCAGTTAATAAAAATTAATTTCCAATTAATAATTAATTAACAATAAATTAATTAACAATAACAATAAATAAAAAATAATAATAAAGTAATGATCATTAATATCATTTTTATTTAACCAATTAATAAAAATTAATTACCAATTAATAATTAATTAACAACAAATTAATAATCAATAACAATAAATATACACATATTAACTAATTAGTTATATTTAAATTACTTCCCACCTTATTCCCCTATAAACCCACAACCCGCTACACATTCAAAAAACATAATTAATTTAATTACCAATTAATCAATGAATTAAAATTAATTACCAATTAATAATTAATTTACAATAAATTAATTAACAATAACAATAAATAAAAATGAATAATAAATTAATTATAATTAATATAATTATAAATTAAACAATTAATATAAATTAATTACCAATTAATAATTAATTAACAATAAATTATCAATAACAATTAATAAAACATATTAATTAATTATAATTAAATTACTTCCCACCCTATTCCCCTATAAACCCACAACCCGCTCTGATACTAAAACGCAAAATTTCCTTTAAAAAACATTACTATTTTCTAAACATTTAATATATATATTTAAAAATAATGAAAAAACTTTTAAAAAAATGTTAAACATACATATAAAATACATAACAAAAATTTAAAAAAAAAAAAAAAATCGATATTATTAACAACTATATTTTTGCTAACGATATTAATGACTTCGATGTTACTTACTTCGATATTAATAAAATCGATATTACATACCTTAACGTCTATATTCTGGTCAACGATATTCTTGACTTCGATATTCTGTCCCTACGATATTAAAAACTCGATATTAGTGTAGGTCGATATTTAAAATTCGATATTTTGACTGCCCACCATGGAGCCAGTCCTCAATAGGATACGTGCATCTGAAACATGCTCCTGAAATAGAAGAGTACATTTTAGAGAGTCGAAAAGGAGTGTAATAAAGGTTCCATCTGGAAAGAAAAGCCATACGTTTAAAATTAGCGCCCCTTATGGCTTTATGGGCCCAGATGTTATAAGCTCTCCATGTTTGCATATCCAGCCTACAGCCAATAGAATTTTGGATCATTTGTAAAGTTTTAGGCACAGTTTTAGCCTGAAGATAGCTAAGTAAAATGTTATACCAATTGCCTGTCCCTTGGCTTTCTTTTACATAAAAATTAAGACTAATCAGATTTGCTTGTGGATCTGAGAAGACTTAAGAACTTCTTAAAAAGTTCCTAAGCTGAAAAATGAAAAAATTAATGAAGATGTAAGTCCTGGATAGAACTGTTTAATTTGATTCCAGGATTTAATTTGATCTCCTACGAAGAGATCCCTAAAACGAATTACTCCTAATCTCTTCCAGGCTGTTGTATTTCTTTGGGTTATTTGAAGACCTATCCCTCTACTGTGAGAGATTAGCATTTCTGGATGAAAAGACTGATATTCCTGCTTCAATTGAAGAAACCTATCGGAAATAATTTTGGGTGTCATATCCAGTGTTTCCTCTAAGGCGCGCGCGTGCGCGCCCGCGCACCTTAGTGACCCCGAGCGCGCAGTGTTCCTAGTGAAGCGCGCACACATCCCGGGAGAGTGTTCGCGCCGCCGCTTTCAAAAGGCGAGCGGCGCGAAAAATGGTAATTTCCTGGTTTCGGGGACGCGTTCCATAGCAAGTGGCTCTTGCTACATTTGTTTCTTAATGGGAAGTGGGTGCTTGCTGTTTGTCCGCCTTTGTGAAAATATTTGTTAATTGCAGCACCGTCATGCGCTGCAATTAACATAAATATTTTCACAATGGCTCACAATCAGCCCCCAGCCGCGCTCTAAGAAAGAAAAGACAGCATCAAGTTAAAAAGCACGACGTGTAAAGCACACGTCGTGCTTTTGGGCTTGTTGCATTTCTACAAGGCACACGCTGCAGTGCACTTCTGTAGACGTACACCCCACCCTCCCCCACCTGCCCAGCCTGACTGCATGATCCTCCATGATTTGGGGTCAGAGAGGACTGCCCCGCCATTTAACAGGCCCCGTCACCTATGTGTTTCTTATTACCTTGCTGGTCCTTCCACCCCCTATCTGCTGTCCCTCAGAGAGCCCCCTTGCACTTAGGTAAGAGCTGTCTTGTCTGCCCCCTGAAGCCCTCCTCCATCGGCAGACAACATGTAACATTACACTTCCCTTGGTGACGTCTGTGTCCACACCAGCCCCTTGTGACAGTCATACCATCGTGACACACATACCTTCAGCGCCTGACACTCACGCCCACCAAGGCACCTTCAAGGCAGTAGCACAAAGTGTGATGACATATTAATCTTACATAAAAAAGAATGTCATTTCTCGCCCCAGTGGCCCCGCTGGCATCATGCAGTCCTGGTTCAGGGGGAATGCGTCCTGAGTGACGCGTTTGAGGCTGCAACTGCCCTCAGTGTGCCCGTGCCCCAGCCCATGTGCAGAGAGAGGCTGCCCCCTCTCCCTCCTCTGAACCCCAAACCTGTGTGATGCTCCGCGATGCCACCAGCCCCCCTGCTCTAGGACTGTATCACAAGCAACCAGTGCCAGCCAGGCTCCCTGCCAACGATGCCACAATCCACTGTGTGCCCAAGAGGAGGACACCTGCCTCATCTTTGGTACAGAGAGGGCTGACAACATCTCCTTGACCAGAATAACGGTGGTGCCCAGGTGCCCTGCTCTGTCCAGAGTGTGAGAAGTTGGCCTGGCATATGCTGTCCACTAATTATAGTGGGCACCTTGCACCAGTCCAAACAACCCCTTATTGGAGATAGGTTAATGAGAACCTTATTGAAAGCTATCCTAGTGGTAGCTATGGAGAGCAGCCTTCAGGCTAAGTCTTGAAGCAATGTAAAGCAGCTTGTTTTACCAGTCTATAATCTCTTGAGTGATCAAATGAAAGAGCACCACACCAGGTATATATTCTAAATATATGTATTTATTGCTAAACACACCCCTCTAGTCTCTTTATGAGGCTAGAGTTCGAAGTACATAAGTTATAAGTTATTTAAACACAGTAATAGCACAAATACACGTTTGGGCCCTAGGGGCGTACTCAAACCATATACCAATAAAGTGGTATAAGAACCACGACTGAGCTAGACACTAGGCCTAGAGCCTCTAGAAGTGCTTGGACCACAAGGAACCACCCAAGGTAGTGACACAGGGGACCCACGGGGGACGCGTGCAGTGTAATTACACAGCCGCGAATCGCCGTTAACTTCTATGGAGAAAGTCGCGGTTTGGAAATTAAAGAAAAGGGACACTTAAAGAAGGACTTGGAGCAAACCCTTTGAGAACTAGGTCGTTCTAGAGTCTCTACCCACGGGAGCACCGGAGTACTCTTGTTACCTCACCCAGGGAAGCCGGGTGCATAGGTGCCTTTCGGGGTCGGGTTTCGTCGTCGATTTGAATGGCGATCTGCTGCAAAGTGCTGCTGGCGACCAAGTGGAAAGTGTCCGGGTGGATCCAAGAGTGGATCGGAGATCTGAAGAACCTGAAAGCAGAGGGGACAGAGTCTGGGTCACTAGCCAGTGACCAGGAAGGCGATGAGCAGATGCCCACCGATGTCGAGTGCTTCAGGTAGGTTGACGGTCGTCTTGACTCTTCAGTCACGATGTCCAGGAGGCGTTGTCGGCAACCAGGAGCAGGATTCGGGCTGGTACACGATGTCTGTCGAGTGCTGAGGTGTCGGCGACCGGATTGGACCCAACAAGCCTTGGTAACGGCAAGTCTTGATGAAGTTGAAGATTGACGATTGTGCAGACCAGCAAGGTCTGAGGAACTCACCCAGCAAGGGTAAGTGAGGGCAAGCCTGGAGCAACGAGGGAGCCCAAGAAAAAAAGGATTGGCTTTCGTGAAGGGCTACTAGCCAACAGGCTAGCGACCGCAAAGGAGCCTCGAGACGGTGCACGTGGAGCTGGCTCACAGGACACTCGTGGAGTGGAGGCCAGTGATCTTCGGTGCAGTTGGTGCTGGAGGCTAGGGCTACTCGGAGCCCAAAGCACGACTTTGTGGGAGACCCAGAAGAGGATGCACTAGCAAATGCGTGCGGTGTCCAGGGGTCACGGTTCCACGTTACTGACAACAGCTATGGGCCTCAGCTTTGCTGGGGACTCAGGGCAGCCTCGGGGAAGTCTGGAAATCTACCTCTGGTGATGCAAAGACTTTGGCGTCCGACGGGAGCTTAGGCGATGCAGACCGGACAATTGCTTCTTTGGTGCCTGCCAAGCAGGGGAGTCACTCCTTGACCCCAAGGGAGATTCTTCTGTCCTCTAATCTTGTAGTAGAGCATCGAAGGTCCAGGATTCTGTGTCAGAGTTTCGTCCAGGGATAATCTAAAGTCCTAAGGACTGGGTTCCTATACTTATACTAAGTTTAGGGGTTGGACTTACTCTGTGGCCCCACCTATGGGTGGGTCAGGGCAGAGGGGTGGCTACACCCCTTTCCCTTTGTCCAGTTCGCGCCAAAGCAGGGGCTGAAAGCCCCTGATCCGGTTTGAACTGGGGTATGCACAGGGACACCAAGTGTGCCCCCAGTGCAGGACTTCGAAGCACCCGAAAGTGCTCCCGCCCAGCCCCAATACACACTATCCTGTCTGGGGAGGTGGTCACACCTCCCTGGGACAGGAAACCTATTGTCCAGGCCTCCGCTGCCGGAGTTTCGTCCAGCAGCAGGAGGCCAGACTTGTGTCTGTGGCAGCAGCATCCATTTTGTGATGCCAGGGCTTTAGAAAGAAGTTACCGGCCAGGCCAGGGTTAACATGTCTCTCCCTCTAGAAGGGTGGAATGCTACCCCCGCCGCCAGAATTGGTGGGGGTAGTATTCCAAGATGTTTGACACCAAACACGACATGTTTCGGTGCAGCCATTCCAAAGATAGCATTTAACGCGAGGTTATAATGCGCTTAAGAGTATATGGTCAGGCTGCACTACAAACAGCATCAGAGAAGGCTCTCCGAATGCTGCAGAGGGGCCCTGCTCATGCAGGGGTACCCTCTCACATAGGAACCACGCACTCTGCCTTCAGGATTGATAAGGCCTGCCATAGGAGTGACTTATAGGTTTATATGTGTGTATGTATATAGTGATATAGGTAGCCTATATCACAGTAAGGGGTGCATGCACCACCTTACCCAGGCTGCAGTAGCAGACCTGTGGTGTCAGTTTGGATGGCCTTCCAGGGGTGGCACAATACATGCTGCAGCCCCTGGTAGGCCTCTGAGGTACCTATGCCCTTGGTACATAGTATACCATATACTAGGGACTTATAAGGGCACTCCAGATTCCAATCAGAGATGTGCCTAAGGCACATGGAAACCATTTTAGAGAGGAAGCAGCTTGGCTGGGGTTCTGATTAGCAGGGCCCCAGCCAGACTAAGGTCGAAAAACAGTGAAGCATCAGCAAAAAGTGGGGGTACCCATGTGAAGCAGATCCTACTCTCCTACACAACCCCCCCAAACGTAGGGACATTAAACTAACCTTGCCCAGTTAAGTCTTCATGTTCTAAGTGGAAGTACCTAGAGAGTCCATCTGCATTGGCATGGTTACTCCCAGGTCTATGTTCCACTGTGAAGTCCATCCCCTGTAGGGAAATGGACCACCTAAGCAGTTTGGGGTTTTCACCCTTCATTTGTTTTAGCCATAAGAGGGGCTTATGGTCTGTTTGAACAAGGAAGTGAGTACCAAACAAGTATGGCCTCAACTTCTTCAGAGCCCAGACCACAGCAAAGGCCTCCCTCTCAATGGCTGACCAACGTTTCTCTCTAGGGGTCAGCCTTCTGCTAATGAAAGCTACTGGCTGATCCTGACCTTCTTCATTCAATTGTGACAGTACAGCCCCTACCCCCAATTCAGATGCATCAGTTTGAACAATGAACGTCTTGGAGTAATCAGGACTCTGTAGAATGGGAGCAGTGCACATGGCCTGCTTCAGGTCATCAAATGCCTTTTGACAGCTAACTGTCCACTGAACCTTTTTGGGCATTTTCTTGGAAGTTAAGTCATTCAGGGGTGTCACTATTGATCCATACCCCTTGACAAATCTCCTATAGTACCCAGTCAGGCCTAAGAAGCCTCTCACCTGAGTCTGGGTAGTTGGAGCAGTCCAGTCCATGATGGTCTGGATCTTGCTCTGCAAGGGTTGAACCTGGCCTCCACCCACAAGGTGGCCCAGGTACACAACCTGACTCTGCCCTATCTGGCACTTGGTGGCCTTGATAGTCAGGCCTGCCTTTTGCAGGGCCTGTAAAACATTCCTGAGGTGGACCAGGTGATCCTCCCAGGTGGAGCTAAAGACAGCAATATCATCTAGATATGCTGCACTATAGGCTTCCAGACCTGTGAGGACTGTATTCACCAACCTCTGAAAAGTGGCAGGTGCATTCTTCAGACCAAAGGTCATCACCACAAATTGATAATGCCCACTAGGGGTTGAGAATGCTGTTTTTGGCTTTGCAGCATCAGCTAGTCTGATCTGCCAGTAGCCAGCTGTCAAGTCAAATGTGCTTAGATACTTGGCTGAGGCCAAAGTGTCTATTAGCTCATCTGCCCTTGGTATTGGATGGGCATCAGTCCTAGTGACTGCATTGAGACCCCTGTAGTCCACACAAAACCTCATCTCTCTTTTTCCACCACTGGTGTGAGGTTTTGGCACAAGGACCACTGGACTAGCCCAAGGGCTATCTGAGGGTTCAATAACTCCCAAATCCAACATCTTCTGGACTTCAGTCCTGATACAGTCCCTGACATGGTCAGGTTGCCTATAAATCTTATTTTTAATAGGCAGACTGTCCCCAGTGTCCACTTCATGAGTGCACCAGGTGGTCTGACTGGGTGTCAGTGAAAACATGTGTCTAAACTGATTGAGCACCTGTCTACAATCAGTTTGCTGCTGGGTAGTGAGGCTGCCTGCCAAGGCTACACCATCTACTGACCCATCGTCAGGGTTCTGTGAGAGCAGGTCAGGGAGTGAGTCACTCTCTTCCTCCTGCCCTTCATCAGTAGCCATGAGCAAGCCCATGTCTGCCCTGTCCACATATGGTTTTAACCTGTTGACATGGAGAACCCTGTGGGGACTCCTGGGTGTTCCTAGGTCTACTAAGTAGGTAACCTCACCCTTCTGCTCAACAATAGTGTGGGGTCCACTCCATTTGTCTTGGAGAGCTGCTGGGGCCACTGGCTCCAACACCCACACCTTCTGTCCTGGCTGGTAAACAGTCAGTACAGCTCTTTGGTCATGCCAGGCCTTTTGAAGTTCCTGGCTAGCCTCAAGGTTTTTAGTTGCCTTTTTCATATACTCAGCCATCCGGGAGCGGAGACCAAGTACATAGTCCACTATGTCTTGCTTTGGGGGCTTGAGAGGTAACTCCCATCCTTCCTTCACCAAGCACAGTGGACCCCTGACAGGGTGGCCAAACAAAAGTTCAAAAGGGCTGTAACCAACCCCCTTCTGAGGCACCTCCCTATATGCAAATAAAAGGCAGGGCAAGAGTATGTCCCATCTTCGCCTAAGCTTTTCTGGGAGCCCTTTAATCATGCCCTTCAAGGTTTTGTTGAATCTCTCAACTAAACCATTGCATTGTGGGTGATAGGGTGTGGTGAACTTGTAAGTCACTCCACACTCCTTCCACATTGCTTTTAAGTATCCAGACATAAAGTTAGCACCCCTGTCTGATACAACCTCCTTAGGAAAGCCCACTCTTGAGAAAATTCCCAGGAGGGCCCTTGCCACCACAGGTGCTGTAGTGGTCCTAAGGGGAATAGCCTCTGGGTACCTGGTGGCATGATCCACTACCACCAGGATAAACCTGTGCCCAGATGCTGTTTGGGGATCCATGGGACCAACAATGTCAATCCCCACCCTTTCAAAGGGAACCCCCACCACAGGTAGTGGTATCAGGGGGCCTTTGTAGTGCCACCTGCCTTGCCACTGGCCTGGCAGGTTACACAGGAGCGACAAAACTCCTTGGTGTCTTCAGACATGTGGGGCCAGTGAAAGTGAGGGACAATTCTGTCCAAAGTCTTGTTCTGGCCCAGGTGACCTGCTAAGGGAATATCATGGGCTAGGGTCAATAGGAAGCCCCTGAACTTCAGAGGTATAACCAACCTCCTGGTAGCACCAGGCTTGGGGTCTCTACACTCTGAGTACAAGAGTCCATCATCCCAATACACAGTATGGGGACCACTAGCTTTCCCAGCAGCCTCAGCAGCAGCTTGCCGTCTGAGGGGTTCAAGAGAGGGGCAGCTCTGCTGCTCCTGGCTCAGATCTGCCCTGGAAGGTCCCCCTGTCCCCAAGAACTCAACCTGGTCAGGTTCAAGCTCCTCTGGGACAGTTCCTTCCTCAGGACTGAGATCATCCCCCTCAAGGGACTGATCTTCCTTCTGAGCCAAGGGGGAAGGCACTGCCTTTACCCTACTACTCCTCCTCTTGGAAGGCACTTGGTCCATTATTCCAGAATCCAAGGCCTGTTCAGTGCTAGACATTTTGGCTTGTGACCTGGTCACAGCAAACACATCTGCAGGGATCCCCAGCATTTCTGCATGGGTCCTGAGCTCCACTTCTGCCCAAGCTGAAGTTTCTAAGTCATTGCCAAGCAAGCATTCGACTGGTAGGTCTGCACTTACCACAACCTTCTTAAGGCCAGTTACCCCTCCCCAGGAGAAGTTAACAACTGCCAGAGTATGGTCTGTTCTGACATTGCTAGCATTGGTCACTTGGTACATCTCACCAAGTATAACTTGCCCAGGATTCACAAGGTCTTGTGTCACCATGGTGACACTTGCCCCTGTGTCCCTAAATGCCAAAGCCTCTCGTCCATTGATTAAAGGCTGTTGTCTGTACTTTCCCAGATTACTGGGACTCACAGAGGAGGTCACATCCATGCCTCCATCACAGACTAACACAGCCTGAGTGAGTTCTCTGACTAGGTCAGAGCCCATCTCAGTACCCAGGGTCAACCCTACTAAACCCTTGGCTGTAGTACTCCCACCACCAACTGTAACTGTACTAGGGGGAACAGGTGCCTTAGGGGCATTGGTGGGGGCTGGACTTGAGTCTTTGGACTTGGTGCAATCACTGGTCCAGTGGGTCTTTTGCTTACAGACCTTGCACCATGGTTTTCTTTGGCCTTTCCCTTTGGTAGACTGTGAATCCCCACCTGAAGAAGATTTTTGGGGGCCTTGTGAAGACTTTTGATCTTTACCCTTCTCCCCACCCTTATCAGAGTTCTTAGAATCTTGCTTCTTAGGGTCACCACCTTGGTTCTGTACCTTCTGCCTCACCCTGGTTCTGACCCATTTGTCTGCCTTCTTTCCCAATTCTTGGGGAGAGGTCAGATCAGAGTCCACCAGGTACTGATGCAACAGCTGATTTTGACAGTTATTAAGAATCTGCTCCCTCATTATCAGATTGTACAATCCTGTGAAGTCACACACCTTACTGCCCATCAACCAGCCTTCCAGAGCCTTAGCAGAACAATCCACATAGTCTACCCAGTCTTGAGTCTGTGCTTTTTGGGCATCTCTGAACTTCAACCTGTATTGTTCAGTTGTTAGGCCAAACCCATCAATAAGAGCACTCTTCAAGACCTTGTAATTATCAGCATCCTCTTCTCTTACAGTGAGGAGCTTGTCTCTACCTTTGTCTGCAAAGGAGAGCCACAAGATTGCTGCCCACTGCTCCTGAGGGACCTTCTGTACTTTACAGGCCCTCTCTAGAGCAGTTATCCATTTGTGGATGTCATCCCCACTCTGGTAGGGAGGGACAATCTTGCTCAGGTTTCTATGGTCATAAGACCTTTCCCTATCTTTAGGGACATTGCTGCCACCATGGGACTCTAGTCCCAACTTTTTTCTCTCTTTGTAGAGATCTAGGGACTCCCTGTCTATAGCCAATTGCTGTTTTCTGAGTTCAAGCTGAGCTTCCTCATACTGAATCAGCCTCTTTCTCCTCTCATGAGAGGATTCCCTCCTATGAGAGGAGACAGAGGTCCCTATTGAGGTGCCAGAGTGGTTAGACTCCTGAGAAGGAGATCTAGACCTTCTGGGCACACTCACAATCCTTCCTGGGGGACAAAGTGGAGGTCATCCTGAGCCTCCTCCTCATCCACAGGAGGAATTGGGTTTTCCACGTCAGGGTCATTGTCACCCTCCTGGTCAGTTCCAGAGGGGGGGTTGGGGGTGTTGCTACCCCTGGCCCCATCCTCATCTTCTGCCCCACCCTCTGCTCCTACCCCTTCAGTCCCTAAGGGCCTGCTGAGATCATAAGCCTCTAACATCTCTCTCAGATGTTGGGTGGTGGGGCTTTGGCCTGTCTTCAGTTTCCTCAAATTGCATAATGCTCTCAATTCCAAGAATGGGAGTGTATCATACTTGGAGGGAAGAAGCCCAGGGGCTTCTGGCAAGGACTCACTGGGTCCTGGCTTTGAAGACATCACTAGTGAGGTGTGGTGTATGCACTACCTACTCTAGTGTGGCCTACTAAACTCTCTTGAGTTGTAGAAAGGGTGTGCTATCCCTTAACACACAACTCTAAGTTCAGTAGAACTTACTGTATACTAAGCTTAATTTATATGTACCTTAGGTACCTTTAGTGGTTTTCAGTTGATCAATTCAATTGAGATTATCTGGTAAAACAATAGCAAGCTGGAATCCCACACGCTGCACACCAATGTGAGAAGTTGGCCTGGCATATGCTGTCCACTAATTATAGTGGGCACCTTGCACCAGTCCAAACAACCCCTTATTGGAGATAGGTTAAAGACAACCTTATTGAAAGCTATCCTAGTGGTAGCTATGGAGAGCAGCCTTCAGGCTAAGTCTTGAAGGAATGTAAAGCAGCTTGTTTTACCAGTCTATAATCTCTTGAGTGATCAAATGAAAGAGCACCACACCAGGTATATATTCAAAATATATGTATTTATTGCTAAACACACCCCTCTAGTCTCTTTATGAGGCTAGAGTTCGAAGTACATAAGTTATAAGTTATTTAAACACAGTAATAGCACAAATACACGTTTGGGCCCTAGGGGCGTACCAAACCATATACCAATAAAGTGGTATAAGAAATACGACTGAGCTAGACACTAGGCCTAGAGCCTCTAGAAGTGCTTGGACCACAAGGAACCACCCAAGGTAGTGACACAGGGGACCCACGGGGGACGCGTGCAGTGTAATTACACAGCCGCGAATCGCCGTTAACTTCTATGGAGAAAGTCGCGGTTTGGAAATTAAAGAAAAGGGACACTTAAAGAAGGACTTGGAGCAAACCCTTTGAGAACTAGGTCATTCTAGAGTCTCTACCCACGGGAGCACCGGAGTACTCTTGTTACCTCACCCACGGAAGCCGGGTGCATAGGTGCCTTTCGGGGTCGGGTTTCGTCGTCGATTTGAATGGCGATCTGCTGCAAAGTGCTGCTGGCGACCAAGTGGAAAGTGTCCGGGTGGATCCAAGAGTGGATCGGAGATCTGAAGAACCTGAAAGCAGAGGGGACAGAGTCTGGGTCACTAGCCAGTGACCAGGAAGGCGATGAGCAGATGCCCACCGATGTCGAGTGCTTCAGGTAGGTTGACGGTCGTCTTGACTCTTCAGCCACGAGGTCCAGGAAGCGTTGTCGGCAACCAGGAGCAGGATTCGGGCTGGTACACGATGTCTGTCGAGTCCTGAGGTGCTGGCGACCGGATTGGACCCAACAAGCCTTGGCAACGGCAAGTCTTGATGAAGTTGAAGATTGACGATTGTGCAGACCAGCAAAATCTGAGGAACTCACCCAGCAAGGGTAAGTGAGGGCAAGCCTGGAGCAACCAGGGAGCCCAAGAAGAAAAGGATTGGCCTTCGTGAAGGGCTACTAGCCAATGGGCTAGCGACCGCGAAGGAGCCTCGAGACGGTGCACGTGGAGCTGGCTCACAGGACACTCGTGGAGTGGAGGCCAGTGATCTTCGGTGCAGTTGGTGCTGGAGGCTAGGGATACTCGGAGCCCAAAGCACGACTTCGTGGGAGACCCAGAAGAGGATGCACTAGCAAATGCGTGCGGTGTCCAGGGGTCACGGTTCCACGTTACTGACGACAGCTATGGGCCTCAGCTTTGCTGGGGACTCAGGGCAGCCTCGGGGAAGTCTGGAAATCCACCTCTGGTGATGCAAAGACTTCGGCGTCCGACGGGAGCTTAGGCGATGCAGACCGGACAATTGCTTCTTTGGTGCCTGCCAAGCAGGGGAGTCACTCCTTGACCCCAAGGGAGATTCTTCTGTCCTCTAATCTTGTAGTAGAGCGTCGAAGGTCCAGGATTCTGTGTCAGAGTTTCGTCCAGGGATAATCTAAAGTCCTAAGGACTGGGTTCCTATACTTATACTAAGTTTAGGGGTTGGACTTACTCTGTGGCCCCACCTATGGGTGGGTCAGGGCAGAGGGGTGGCTACACCCCTTTCCCTTTGTCCAGTTCGCGCCAAAGCAGGGGCTGCAAGCCCCTGATCCGGTTTGAACTGGGGTATGCACAGGGACACCAAGTGTGCCCCCAGTGCAGGACTTCGAAGCACCCGAAAGTGCTCCCGCCCAGCCCCAATAAACACTATCCTGTCTGGGGAGGTGGTCACACCTCCCTGGGACAGGAAACCTATTGTCCAGGCCTCCCCTGCCGGAGTTTCGTCCAGCAGCAGGAGGCCAGACTTGTGTCTGTGGCAGCAGCATCCATTTTGTGATGCCAGGGCTTTAGAAAGAAGTTACCGGCCAGGCCAGGGTTAACATGTCTCTCCCTCTAGAAGGGTGGAATGCTATCCCCGCCGGCAGAATTGGTGGGGGGGTAGTATTCCAAGATGTTTGACACCAAACACGACATGTTTCGGTGCAGCCATTCCAAAGTTAGCATTTAACGCGAGGTTATAATGCGCTTAAGAGTATATGGTCAGGCTGCACTACAAACAGCATCAGAGAAGGGTCTCCGAACGCTGCAGAGGGTCCCTGCTCATGCAGGGGCACCCTCTCGCATAGGAACCACGCACTCTGCCTTCAGGATTGATAAGGCCTGCCATAGGAGTGACTTATAGGTTTATATGTGTGTATGTATATAGTGATATAGGTAGCCTATATCACAGTAAGGGGTGCATGCACCACCTTACCCAGGCTGCAGTAGCAGACCTGTGGTGTCAGTTTGGATGGCCTTCCAGGGGTGGCACAATACATGCTGCAGCCCCTGGTAGGCCTCTGAGGTACCTATGCCCTTGGTACATAGTATACCATATACTAGGGACTTATAAGGGCACTCCAGATTCCAATCAGAGATGTGCCTAAGGCACATGGAAACCATTTTAGAGAGGAAGCAGCTAGGCTGGGGTTCTGATTAGCAGGGCCCCAGCCAGACTAAGGTCGAAAAACAGTGAAGCATCAGCAAAAAGTGGGGGTACCCATGTGAAGCAGATCCTACTCTCCTACACAGAGCGTGCCCTTCCTGCAGCCGAGGGCAAAGGGTTTGGTGCCAAAGCCCCCTGTCTGGCTGAACGCTGCCTCTCCGACCCGGGGCTGACCTCTAAAAGCTGAACCCCCACTGTTAGACAGCACCCCGAAGAGGGGATTGTTCGATTTGTGCATAGTCACACCTCTTGAAACTGCCACGTATATAAAATAATTCACATAAAAACAGACTTTTTATGGGAAAAGTAGAGGTTGATACATGCCAGGAGCGAGTGCCTGGAAGAGATGTGCGTACTGTGCTAAAGTTACTATAAAGTATCCCCCGTCCCTGCTGGTGCCACCAATAACGATGAGATCCCGGTGTTGGGACGTGACTTTTCTGCCTTTAAATCAGTGGGGACACACTTTGTGTTTGCGGGGCCAGTCTAGCGGCTAGTGCCCCACCGTGTGGCGCTTCAGTTGTTCCACTCCTACTGACTTGCTTAGAAACTACCCTAACATTTTGTGAAATTTCCCTCTAGTAGTTTTTTAGTGGATTTATACCAGATAAACCAGGTGCTTGGCTCTCAGTATTTCATCTTTCACAGCTGATTTTATTCATAGATACTGCCACGTTGTGGTTGCAATAAAAAATACATTTCGGTGTAATCAGCCCCACAAAGGATTGCTTGAAGTGACCGTTTACAGTGGTAAAGCGAGACACCCACTGGCACCGTTCTGCAAGGAGGTAAGAGAACTCCCGGAACCGTCATCTGGTAGTAAAAGAGAGATGTAGTTGAGGTGCTGTGGGCCCCTCATGCCCCTGGGCTTAGTGGTCACTAACTTTAAACCTTTCCCTAGCCAGGCCTAGCCAGGCCTTTCCAGGTCTCGCCTATAGACAGCCTTTAGCTGTTGTCGAAGACGTATTGTGGACACAGGGGTAGCCAAAAAGCAAACTAACCCCCCCCCCAATTCAATTGGTACCTCAAATGCCATCAGGAGAGTGAAGCTAGTAAGGCCTGTCCTCTCTAGAAGAGGTCCTTTCATCCCTCCTTCTATCTATTAATCTCTCCACCCTTTAAGCCTTACATCCAGCGTTCATTTCACCTGTCTCTTCATGCTCTCATCCATCTGTCTTTTCATCTAATCCATCCATCCTTCCTTTACCATTCCATCCATCCATCTATCCATCCACCCAACCATCCACCACCCATCCATCCACCACCCATCCATCCACCACCCACCCACTCATCCATCCATCCATCCATCATTTCACCCACCTTTTATCAATCACCCATGCTTTCAGCCTTCCATTTAGGTTTCCATTCATCTATCTAAACATTCATCCTTCAATCCATTCTTACATGCACTCACCCATGCAATTATAACTTTACTCTTTAAATCTCTCAAACCTTTCACCTTTGCATCCATCCTTTTATTGACCTCTCCTTGTCGCGGTTTCTTCCTTCTTTTCATATTTCCTATATTTCATTCTTCCTTTCTGCCCTCCCTTTCTCTTTCCCTCTATTTTCCTCATTCTTTCTCAATCTGCTATGGTTTCTACCCCGCATTTAGAAAAGAAATGCAGCAAGTTTTTATATAGTGCGAACTCAACCCAAAAGTATTCTAGCGCTTTACATGATTTATTATTATTATTTTGTTTTTGGTATGCATGGGGCGATTAATTGATTTGCCCAGAATCACAGGATGTTAAGCTGACCTGAGACTCAAAACCCATCTCCTAAGTCTACAGCTCGAGCATTAAGCCACAACCTCTACCACAAGAGTAGAAGCATTTTCAATATTATATACAACTTGATGCAAAAAACAACCATTGACAAAGCCAATAGTCCTGGCTTCTTGTAAGTGTAATGTTACGTGTATAATATATCTGGATGCAATGACAGAAGCAGCAAAATACCAGTCGGGCGGCACACTATGCGATGCACATATTTTTAGCTTAATTGCTTTTAAGCCACGCCCTGAATTGCATTGGTTACGCCCCTTTGAGAGACCCCGTAGTTTTTTCATCCCACTCAAAGCCCTGGTCTACACGCGCGGTCAGGTTCTTGGCGCACATAGCCTTGGCTGCAGCGCACAGGGACCTTACTCTGCCGCACACAGAGGAAAATAATTAGAGGGAACATTGGTCATATCTACTTCACTTTGGGAGCCTCAGAATTTTAATAAAAGGAACAAGGTGGGAGCTGGATTCCAAGAACATTTGCTCCAAATAAAAATTGCAGCCCATATCACGTCTGGTAAGTGACCTTGTGCACCAATAAATAAAGCAGCTTGGTAATATTTTTTAAAATGAGGAAGTGAGAGTCCGCCCTCTGAAATTGGTAGTTGTAGAGTCTCTAATTTTGTGCGAGGTTTCCTGCCAGACTAAACAAAATACCGAACTATTTGGTCTACCTCGTAAAAAAAAATTGGGGGGACTTTAATTAATATATTTGAAAAAACAAAAAGAAATAAAGGTAAAATCATCATTTTGACAACAGCAATTCTCCCTATCAATGAGAGTGGTAAGTTCTGCCACTGTTTTAAAAGATTTCTAGCCTTCATAAGCGTGCTTTCACAATTAAGCTGGTATAGCTGGGAAGGGTCCTGTGAAACATATATCCCTGAATATCTAATTGGGCCGAAAGACCGAACCTGATTCCGCATTTCTAACGGAAGGACCTGGTCAGAGCAGGTAAGGTGCAAGATTTCAGATTTGGAATGATTGATCGTGTACCCCCCCGGGTCGGAAAACAATTTAATTTTTTTAAAGGCATTCAAAATATTATGTTGCTTTGTGGACAAATATAGAATTAGGTCATCTGCAAAACGTTTTAGTTTGGAGCGCCCGGAAGGGGTGCTTTGATTTGCGGGTCCTGTCATAGTAAAGACGCTAGAGGCTCTATAAATAGTGCAAAGAGCACTGGAGACATTGGGCACCCTTGCCGAGTATCTCGTTTGATTTGTAGTGTTCCAACAGTTTGAGAGTTTATTATAATCTTTGCTTCGGCATTAATATAAAGATTGTTTAATACTTTCACAAGTTGTAAGGAGAAATTAAATGTTCTTAAAATTGCAAACAAGATTTCCCAAGGAACTAAACCAAAAGCTTTTTCAGCGTCTATCATGATTATAGTAGCCTCTATGGGGCCGATTCCGATCTCGGCCGGTAGGGCATCGAATCGGATTCGGCTTTACCGGATCCGATTCGGAGCCCTATTTCCCGACCGAATCGTACGTGCGTCCGGGCGAGCGAGTACGATGCGTGCGCTCGCGAAATCTCCGACCGACTCGTACGCAGGACCCGACCGCTCCGACCGACTCGCACGGGGACGACTCGCACCGCGCTATGGAGACGTTCCCCGGCCGGGTAAGTACGATGCGCACCTCGACCGCTCCGACCGACTCGCGCAGTCCGGCTCCAAGGAGCTGTCGGAGCCGCACTTTGGGGGTCCGTGTCGGACCCCCCTGGAAGCGTAGGCACGCGAGTCGCACACAGGGGGGAGCCATGGGTCCCCCCTACACGTGCATGTACGGTGCGACCCGCATCAACGCGAACACGCTGTAGGGGGCGCCCTTGTTCGCGTCGTGCCCATTGAGTCAATGGGAGCCCGTGTACGCGTCGTACGACTGGCTCCCATTGACTTCAATGGGAGTCCGACCGAATCGAGTCCGATAGCATACGTGCGCATCGTACTCGTTCGGTCGGACTGCTAGGGTCCGATTCGGTCGGAAATCTCTCTGAGTCCGGCTCGGTCGGAGAGATTTCCGGCCCGAATCGGAATTGGCCCCCATGTCTTTATGTATATAATAATCGATTGCCTGGACTAGAAAGTTTGCATTGCTTGCCAACATTCTCCCAGGCAAAAAACCTGACTGATCTCTATGGACCACTAATTGGGCAGCAGTGGTCATTCTTAGTGCCATAATTTTGTAAACAATTTATAATCAGTGTTTAGCAGGCTGATCGAGTGATACAAGCCGGGATTGTCAGGTGGTTTTCCTTTTTTGATTAAGTTTATAATAACTGCCTCGGAGAAAGATTTCGGGAGATGGTTTACTTCTATAATCGTGTTAAATAGCTCGACTAGGATTTCTGTTAATTGAGGCAGAAAGACCTTATAAAATTTAGATGGAAAACCATCACAGCCACATGCTTTCCCATTGAAGGACCCCCTAATCACTTCCTGAACCTCTTCATTTATAATTGGGGCTACTATATGAGCTTGCTGAAAGTCGTTAAGTTTAGGTAATTGTATAGGATTAAGAAACTCTTCTATGGAGGAGGAAGGGGTTAAAGATGAAAATGAATTCATTTTCTTATAGTGTGAGAGAAAAACCGCTCCAATATCCGCCATTTGGCCTACTACTTGATTTCTATTTTCGTCAAAGATGGTTTTAATCGATCGTTGCTTTATTAGTTCTCTTTTATTAAAGACCATGTCACAAGCTTACCAGCGTATTCACTTTCCTCATAAAGTTTCTGAAAGCATGTATTTTGGTTGACAATGGTAGTAGAAACGTACAAGGTTTTTAAATCATTTTGAGCTTTTTCCAAATTGTTTTTCTTGCTTGGAGAATAGTCGATTATATGTCTCTGGACTGCTTGATTTAAGTTGCGCTGTAGCGCCAAAGTTGTAGCCCTTCTTGATTTGGCTATATTAGACTTGTATGAAATTATCTCACCTCTAATATAGGCTTTGCAAGCTTGACAGACAAAGATAAGGGGAGCAGACCCCTTGTTTTTCTCTAAAAACTCCTTAATTTTTATTTGCATGCTCGTGACCTATTCTTCCTCAGTTAAAAAAGTCTTGTCTAAAGTGAAACAAGGATGCTCGCATCTAACTGAATTAAACTTAATTTCTATTACTGGAACGGGATGATCTGAAAATGGGTTTGCAAGAATATAAGTCTTACCTCGTTCCCAGTAATGTGAAATAAAAAAAAAGTCAATTCTGGAAGCAGAGTTGTATCTTTTCGAAAAACATGTATATTTGTGTGCCTGAGGATGCTGAATTTGCCAGGGATCTAGAAGAGCGAATTCCTGTATAAGGGTGGCGGCACATCTCGCTACTCTAGGTTTGTTTTGAGCCTTATTCTTACGTGAAGAATCTAGCTGCAAATTCTGTATTAAGTTAAAATCGCCTCCTACAATAATATGGCCTGGAAGTTGAGAAAGAGCGTCTTGAAGACCCTCCAGTGCAATTGTGTCATAGACAATTGGGCCATAAAAATAAACTATCTGGAAGATTTGATTGCTCATCTTCCAGCTTATGATAATCCATCTAGCGTTGGGGTCTTTTTTGATCTGTAAAATTTCTCCAGCACAGTAATGAGAAAACAAGATTGCTACTCCCCCGACAGCCGCCCCTGCAGAGGCAAAAAATGCTTGAGAAATATAACTCGGTAGCTTGCAAGGGGTCGTATCTCCTCTTAAACGTGTCTCCTGAAGTAAAATAATCTGAATTTTTGCAGAGCCCAGCCACTGTAACGTAGCTTTCAATTTAACCTGGTTGTTAGCCCCATTGATGTTGCATGAAGCCAGTCAAATTATTTGTTGTGTAAACATAGGGACTTAGAGTTGTGCCAGAATGATAAAACCATTATAAGATTCAAAATGATTTTTTTTGCCTTGGTACTTTCAAAATCTTACCAAAAACAGTAAACAATATTTTTACTAACTGCAATTTTTCTATTTTAACCCCCTGACCAGCACACCCGAGTGAAGCGCCCCACTCCCCCTCAATCCCCCTTTGAGGGCCCTACCCATCACGGGCCCAAAAGGCTGTCCCACCCATACCCCTGTGCCCCTATACCGCTTAAGTGAGTACTTTGGTATGGTACTCAGAAGCTCATACCCAGGAGGAGCAGTGGATAGCTCAGAATTATTAGAGCTTAGATTAGTTAATCCGTGAAGGTTTATCTTTTTCTCCTTTCTACTCGTTGCATCTCTATGCGTATTCTAAAAAAAAAAGAGAAGAAAAAAGAGGGGAAAGAAAAAAGGAAAGGGAACCCCTGACCCTTCTTACCCACCATCATCTGTTCAGAAACTCGACATGTATGGGTCAAGGCAATGATTTCAGCCACCTATGAGGAGTGTACTCCCTGTAAAGAAGCAGCTTCCACCACTACATAGATGGTACAGACAGCCAACACTGCTCTCACATTTTCTTCATTGTCTCTTAAGGATGAACCATCAACAAAAAGGACTTGATCGGGATCAGACAATGGCTCATCGACAAGGTCCGGTCTTGGTTTTGTGCAAAGCTCAGTGACATCCAGACAGTCATGGTCTTCACATTCTTCCCCATCAGCATTTGGAACAGGTAACAAGATAGCAGGATTTAGCACAGAGCACCGCTTCAGAGTAACATTCTCGGCAGCGAGTAACACCTGTTCATACCTTGTCAGCCTGTTATTTGTCAAATTCTGCGTTTAGGTTCTTGTCATCAAAAGCTCAACTGAATGTGGTACATATACTATAAGAGGATGACCCATCACAATGCTTTCACATCGTTCGATACTGACACCTGTTGCAGCAACGGATTTGAGACATCCGAGCAACGCTGAAGCTACAGGATCTAGAGTAGCTGAGAAATATGCCACTGGTCTACGGGCACCTCCATGTGTCTGGATGAGTACAGATAGAGCACAACCTTCTCGTTCATGACGGAACAGTGAGAATGCTTTGTTGTAATCAGGCATTCCTAAGGCTGGAGCACAACACAGGCACTCTCTCAACTCAAGGAAGGCAAGCAGACAATCATTATCCCAAGGTACAGAATCACACACATCCTTGTGGGTCAGCATCTGTAAAGGCTTTGCCATCAAGGAGAAACTAGGAATCCACTGTCGGCACTAGCCACCATTCCCAAGAACATTGTGACCTCTTTTTGGGTACTAGGCGGACACACTTTCATGATCACCTCCACTCTTTCTGGTGACACCTTCCTTTTGCCTTTTTCGAATCGATGACCCAACTACTGTACTTCGTTTAGAGAGTACTGAATCTTACTCAGTGACACCTTATGCCCATTGTCAGCCAGATGGTTTAGTAAAGCAATGGTATCGTCCCTGCAAGCCTCTCGCGTTTCAGACACGATGAGAAGGTCGTCAATATAGTGGAACAACACTGAGTTTCGGGGCAGACTCAAGCTCTCAATGTTCTTCTTCAAGACCTGATTAAAAATGGATGGACTTTCAGTGTACCCTTGAGGGATATAACACCATGTTATGACATGGTTCCCCAGATAGAAAGCAAATAAAAATTGCCTTTCCTCATGCAATGGGATGGAGAAAAATCCTTGGTAGAGGTCAATCACTATGAACCACTCAGCTTCGCAAAGAATCTGGAATAAGATTGCAGATGGATTCGCTACCACGGGACAACTTGGAATCACTGTTATTTACTTTCCTAAGGTCTTGGACGATGCGATATTTCCCCACTAAGCTTCTGCAGTCCCATATTAGGAGAATTGCAGGGACTTCCCATGATCTCCTTTAGGATGCCCTGCGAAATCATGGATTCAATTACAGGAGTAATCCCTGCCACTGTTTCTGGGGTCAGGTTGTACTGAGGCATTCTCAGAAACTCTGCATTTGGATTGACCTGTATGAGGACTGGCTCAACTCCTCAAATCAGTCCGATCTCCTTCCCTGAGAAGTCCCATACCACTTGAGAGACTGTGTCTCTGAGATACAGCAGCATGTCTTCCACTGTCAGTAAAGGAAATCTGGCAGTATAAAGGTTCTGATTGGCCAATTTGAAAGCAATGCCCTCATCATTAGTCTGCATATTTGATTCCCTTTGGTTTGCAGTAGATGGTACAGTTCAATTTGCACAACAGGTCACGCCCTAGCAAACAGACTGGACTCAAATCATACACAACGAACTGATGATGATCCTGAAAGGTTACAATTTTCACTGGCACCTCTTCTGTCAAAGGTTTTGTTATTCTTTTGTTACAGACTCCTACAACTTGGATCAATTTTCCCGATAGGGGTAGGTTTAAGGCTGCTGCAGTTCATACAGTAGATCGGGTAACGCCAATATCAATCAAGAATGTAATGGGATGACTACCTTGTCTGCTTCTACGTATGGTCCACTCTGGTCTGCCTCTAAGACTGTGCCAAGTGTACAGTCTTACTCCCCCCTCAGGCACCGTCATAAGGACGGGTCCGGATAAAATCCGTCCAGAGCTTCCATTAAGGGCATCTGATGATAGGTTCGATTGCCCTGTGAGAATCTTGGAGGCTGGGGCACTTCCACTAACTAGTTCTGATTCCTTCCTGCATTAAATGATCTTGGCCTGGTTACTGTCGGTAACTGATTTACTCCATCTGCCACCTACACAAGTTCCCCTCCCTTCTCTCGGTTCGCAGGATTAAGGCAACATTTGCGCTTCCAATGCCCGATATTGTGACAAAAATGACAGGTAGTGGTCTTCTTCAGAGTCGCAACATCTATCCCTGTCTTCAGATCTATGGGGACACCTCTTCCTCTTCTCTGTCCCGTCGACCCTGCGACTGATGGTACTTGAACACCTCCTGGGACATTCCATTAACCATGAGCTACAGTTCCCATCATTGCCTGCACTTGCTCTCCCTTTTGGGTATTTTGCATTTTGACCAGCATCAACTTCTCCTTTATCCTTCTATGCTTAGAGTCCACCTCATCACTGCAGTACCTGGCATACCGTAGGATTTTGTCCATGGATTTGTTTTGTCAACAAATTAGGTGATATTGGATCATGAGGCTGCTCTCCGGCCTCAATCCAGTCACAAATTTGAACACAAATTGCCCCTTGTCTTTAGGGTCAAGCGTATCTAACCCACTGTACTGTTTAAAGGTTTGCAACAGCCTCTTGTAGTAAACATGTACCGACTCTTTAGGTTCCTGGGTCGTTCGATCTATCTTAACCCAATCATGTATTGTGGGGCGATTTTGGACTGCAACCATGTGATCACCTGATTGTACTTCTTCATAATCATTGGGGAAGGACCATGAGGTACTGAGTCCCTCTCCGGTTCAGCAGTAGGCCACTCAACAACTATCTTACAAGCAGACCACAGATTACTGGGAACCACAATTTCGAAAAAGGTGTTTAAATCAATCCTCAACAATTTTGAAATCTTAACAAAGCGATCGATTTGCTTGTACCACTCAGCAGGTTTCTCCCTCAGACTGGGAAAATCATTTAGTGAACGCAGCAAGGTCACCCCGACTCCAGGGAACATGCACATATCCTCCACTAGTCACTTCCCATAACTGATAAACCTCTACTCCCAGTGTTCCCCCTACTGGAGGTGGTGTCTTTCCTGTTGCCTTTCTTATGCTCTTCTTCTTTGATCACTTATCCCACTTATCCAGCATACGCCAAGCCCTTATTCCTATTACCAATTCTAGGATGTGTGTCTTCAACCCAGTCACTCTCTTTTCCTCTAGCTCTTGGTCACTGTATGTAAGCCTATGATTTCCCTGTAATGTCTTCGTTCAGGATAAGTGTACTCCATACCTCTGAGCCAACTTCAACAGCTTCTCATGTGCCTGTCTTGCTCTTCGGTGACATCCTTAGCTACAAACAACAACTTGTCTGGCTTATAGGTCTCTAGTCTGTCTAAAGGTTGATTCCCACTGATGATTTCATCTAATTCAGCCGTCATTCTCACCACATCCACTAGCTTCACCTTCATTGCAGCCTTGATGGTACCCTGACTCAACTTATTATTCTGACTCTTCTTGCTGATATTATGGTCTCTCAACCATGACTCTAAGGGGCATATTCACAAGGACCTACCGCCGATTTATCTCCACCTTAACCCATCAAAAGTGGAGATCGATTTAACACCCCATTCACAAGCGGGTGCAAACTGCAGACATCGCCAGTAATCCCGCGATAACTGCCCCAAAATTTATCTCCATGGTGGACACCACCAACTAACCCTAATGAGATGCAGAGTAGGCGTTCCCGTGCAAAAACACACGAAAAACCACAACACCACTTTCACAACGAACTGCCAGATCTGCGATGCGAACCAAAAACAGGCGATAAGCCGCGGTAGCAGCAGGGATTTAACACCTGCCTTTTGCTGGTGTTAAGCAGGATGACTACCTGCAGCATGAAAGGGAGCCCAGCCAAGAGCCACATCTGAAGACCCACAGATGCCATGGAGACAATGATCATGCAGCTCTGAGACTCATGAGGGCCACAACACCCACCGCCACCCACCCCAGGCCCGCCACCACCCCCAGGACCGTCCCGCCCCCCCCCCGGAATACCACAGAGGCAGCGTACACAAAGACAGCGGACCCACCTGAAACAGACCTGCCGCCCAGACCCAACACCAGAGGAGGACATTGCCCACTACAGGCCCAAAAGGACAACCATCCCCCGCATCCTGACCCACATCCCCCACCTGCTGACGGTACCAACCCAGCAGACAACCAACATCCCTCCGCAGACAAAGCTGTCGGCTGCGCAGCATATGTCGGCCTCTGGTACCATCCAACCCACAACTGCCAGAGTCAGAGGAGTCACACAGCCAGCCCCATCCAAGGTCATCACACCTGTCCTGGATGCCAACATCAGCCTGGTACCCCAGCACCTCCACTTCACCCACACTGCGCAGGAGCAGCTGGAGACCAAGCAAGGCCCCTACACCATAGCTGGATTCCCTCACGTGTCAGGGCCAATCAACTGCACACATGTACCCCTCGTGCCCCCTGCCGACACTGCACACAACTACCACAACAGAAAGCACACGCATACCATGAATGTGCAGGCACTAGTGGACCGCCCGGGACTCCTCAACAATGTCGTGGCCAACTCCCCAGGCAGAGTGCATGATTCTCACATCTCCCGACAGTCCATCATCACCCAGCGCTCCCAGGATGGCACCCATGGAAATGAAGTGCTCGTTGGTAAGTCCAAAATGAACACACCACACACCTCCAGCCCACAGTCATGCAACTCACGACACTGGCAATGGGCATGCAGCACAACTACATTCAACATGCCACACAACATGCCAACCGACCAGACACGACAACACGACTCCATTGGGAACTTGGCCTTGCCATGCCCACAACCCAGCCACGGCATGGCACCACAGACACACAATAGCAGGATGTGAGGAGAGGCATGGAGCAGGCATGTGCGAGAGCGGCAAGTGACTAAGGAATGTGAACCTACCCAATGCCAGGTGTGGCGTGGAGGTGCCGGACTGACCACAGAGTGCAAACCACGGAAATGGCCATGTGGAGATCAACTGCTGGTGCATGGAGTGTAGTGGCCAGTGGACGCTACCATGTCCCCACAGGCTGTGGGGCAGAACGCGGAAATGTTGCATGTTACATCCCCCCCCCTGCATGCACGGGCGGAGTGGGTTGGACCTGCATACGCTAGGCCTACGTAGGGGTGTGAACAAAAAGCCCGTCGCACTGGGCGTGGTTCTCATTCGGAATGGACAACGCGTCTGCCAGGGCGGCGCCTCTCAGCCCCCCACGAGTCCTGCGCCGAGCGCAGCGGGGCCTGCGTCCCTGTGCGCCTGCTGCACCCCGGGCCGCTGGTCCCCAGACCCGTCATGCCTGCCCCAGCGCACCAACGAGGCTCCGCTCACCTGCCTACACCGGCGTGTGTCAAAGAGGGGCCACCACGTGCCGGTGCAAGCTCCATGCACCAGTCCTGCGACCTCTGCAGCCTCCGCAGACCATCACTGGCCCCCCCCGACGCTGGCCCACATTACTCCTTTCTCATTGACCTACTCCACCGGCGTCCTCTTCGGCCCAGTAGGTCCCACATGTGGAACTGTGTCCTGAGTCTTGAATGGCAGTGACCCCAAGTCTGTGGCAGCGGCCACAGCACCAGACTCCCTTCGATCAGTGAAGCATAATTCCGTATCGCAGGCCTGCGACACGTGGTGCCACTAACCCTGTTCAACGCAAGCCGGGAAACACGTGGTGCCACTAACCCTGTTCATTGCAAGCCGGCGACACGTGGATGAGGGCTCAGGCCTACACTGTGCTCCAGTAGGTCCCACATATGGAACTGTGTCCTGAGTCTTGAATGGCAGTGACCCCAAGTCTGTGGCAGCGGCCACAGCACCAGACTCCCGATCAGTGAAGCATAATTCCGTATCGCAGGCCTGCGACACGTGGTGCCACTAACCCTGTTCAACGCAAGCCGGCGACACGTGGTGCCACTAACCCAGTTCAACGCAAGCCGGCGACACGTGGATGAGGGCTCAGGCCTACCCTGCGGACCAGTAGGTCCCACATCCAGCACTTAGTCGCGAATCATGAATGGCAGAGTCCACAACAGTGAATGCACGGAAAGGAGTAAGAGGAAGATGCGGCTCAGTCCGGACGAAAGCCGGATCAGAGTCACAGAGGTGATCGAACACTATCAACAACTGACCTGGTGCCATCAACCCTGTTCACCGCAAGTCCGCGTCCCATGGTGCCACTGAACCTGAACTACGCAGGCCGGTGGGGCCATCCAACCTAAGCCAGCGACACTCAGTGAATGGCCCATGCTGACCGCTGCCTCAGGCCTACACTGCGGTCCAGTAGGTCACACATGTAGAACTGTGTCTTGGGTAAGATGTGGAGGAGTCCACACCATTGGACACGCCTCATCGCAGGCGGCATCCCCTAACAGCACTGGTGCCACTAACTCTGTGCGGAATGCGTCATGGGCACTATCTGGTTGGACCTTGGTGGCGTCTGAGTCCATGGCCTGGTGGTTTTCTACATCTTCATCTGGCTGGACCGGACTTGGTGTCCGACATGTGTCTGTTCCATTCATCTCCACCATAGTGACTGTTTCAGCGTGGTTCTGCCCTCTGCATCATGCCCTGGGGGTACACCTTCCACTGTCCACCGAGACACTCCGCGACAAGCCCCTTTGGCATCTACGGAAACCTGCTCTGCACTCGTGACCCTGCCCCAGTGCCCCGCAAGTCAGCGGCCCGTGGCGGTAGGCCCGTGCAGGACGCTGTGCATCCGGGGCCACTAACTCTGTGCAGCACAAGTCATGGGGCCTTTATGGTTGAATGGTTGTGTCCTTTACGATGTACACTGTTGTCGATTTCTGACTGCACCAGGCAGCCCTTGCCGGCTGGTGTGCACACACCCCACACACATCCAACAAAGGTGTCACTTGATGTGTGCCTGCTAATAAATGTGGCCGGGCGCACGTGCCCATAGCCATTCACACCATCTGAGCAAGTGTGTCCGTGTGGTCATTGTGTCAGCATGATGGGCACGGACCCTGCAACATCACAGTGTGCTGTCTTCAGCGGACGATACCATGTCACCTCAGCGTTGGCAGTGACCCTGGACATGTAGCTTCGCCCACCCCCCCTGCATGCACAAGCAGCGTGTGCTGGTCTGGCATACGTCAGGTCAGCGCAGGGGTGTGCTGATTCGGCAGGGGGAGCAGGGCGTGGCTCGGACCTGACCTTGGGCAGGATGTGCAGTAAGTGTGTCTCTGTGTTGGGGTGTTGTCGCCACCAGGGCCACAGTAGTCGATGTTGCAATGTAGCATGCACCAGGAGGGCGTGCCCGCACGGACGGGGAAATGTAGGAGCGCAAGACCACTCGGGGTCTTGGCACATGCATGCCACGTGTTATGTGTATGAGTCCTGCGGCTGCATGAGTCAGTTGCCTAGCCTCATTCGCAGCGCGATCACAGCCAGCCATGGACTGTACACCTGTGTCCGCCCTGTCCGGACCATTGGCCTACACTCACGTGGCCGCACACCTTCAAAGGCCAGCGTCACGGTGTTGTTGGCATGCCGCTGGACATGCGCGGACATGCATTACAATGGTGTGCCGTAGGAGTGCACGTGATACAACCGTGCAGCGCACACAAGTGTGGGGGCTCGTGGGAGGGAGGAGCAGCTGTGAGGCAACGTAACACACAGTGAGGCTGCTCATGTGCCACGTGCTGGGCATATCATCCATGATTCCCAGGGTCGCAGACATCCCACCACACCCACAACAGGCCTCTGTACATCTCCTGAATGCATGCAGATGGGGAAGTTACTGTAGGGATGAAGGGTCCTTTGTCTGTACTATCAGGCGGTGGCACATCTGCAGCTTCGAGCTGGGACTTGCATGTGGCCAGCATCCCCTGACAGATACGATAGCATTTACTTGCAACTCCCACACTACGCACTGCCCGACGTGAGACCAATTTGTACACATCCCACACGCAGAAGTCCTTGGTCGTAGTTAGTGTGCGTGAGATGGCCTTCACACGTACTCCCACCCCACCCCAGGCCTGCACCCGTTGCACACAGACACTGCTCATTGCTCCGAGCTGTGCCATTTCATCCACTGGATTGGCGCAGGGCAAGCCAGTGCCGCTTCAAGCAGAGCCACTGACGCAATGGCAGACCATCCCGGACACATGCTCGACTCCAGTCACGTGGACCTGTACCGTGCACGTCTGCTGCATGTACTGGGGGTACTGCCGTTGGCAGTGCTGCGGATCAGTTACCGGCTGAGCTTCCACCTTGCGAACGTCACCTGCGTTCAGCCTGTGTTGCATTGTTGCTCGTGCATATTCGAGTGGACCATGGATGTCTGCCTCTCCAACGTGACTGTAGCTGACCTGGATTTCGACGTGTGTGTGCGCCCCCTTTTGGCCCACAACCAGGAGTGTCACCGTGATGCCCGTTTATGGCATGCATGGATGTTTGGCATGCATGCTGGCAACTGGACCTGGGAGATTGCACGAGTCGTCGTGTGCAGTGAGCACATTGAGCCGCTACCCGATTAGGCTTTGGTGCACATTGGGGCCAGGGGTTGGAGTCAGCACATCTGCCCGGGTCAGCTGATGGATTACGTCGACGACATGTCAGATTTGGTGGACAACGATCTCTCATTGGAGATGTTGGCCTACGCTGCTGCACTCGCGTTCATGGACGAGTGACCAGGTATCTGCAGGCACAACTGGATGTGACCCATTGCACATGTCCCGACGCCTGGTTGCATGTTGGGAATATGTTCACATGTCCCAAGACGACAGTGGACATGGCTGCATTGGCCTGGACTCCTGATCCATGCGCGGACAACCAACGCGGGTTGGCACTGACTTGTGTTGGTGATGGACTCCCCCGGGGTGGACATGGGCGCTTTCCTATGTTCCTCATTCAGACATGCTGCTGCATTGGTCTGCATATCGTGGCACTTCTCTTGGCCGTACTGACACACACTTGTTGATAAAGTTTCCGCACTTTCACTTGTCTCCAACTGTGTTGTGTCTTGATTTGTATGCCAATGTGTGTGTCACGGACTCTCTGGCTCTCTGCCATACGTGCATTGCTCCCCCATCAGGGCTGTGGGTTTGTACTTGTGCATTATCATGTCCCTGTTTCGTGCTTTGCCAGATGCGTATGGCCGTTTACCGGCCACAAGCGGGTGCACTTGTGTCCTGTGTTCTGTTGTGCAAATGTTGGTGTTTGTACCACATTGTGTTCGATGTTGGGGTGCTCTGCTTCCTATGTGTGTGTGCTGCATTGTGTGTGAGATGTCCCTTCAGCTCTGATTTGGCTCACCCTTCTCCCTTTCAGGCAGTGTGGTTTTCACTTCTGTGCTTGTTCAGTGGTGTGATATTGCCGGGTTGTGTGACTTGTGCTTTTGGTTGGTGTTTTTACTCTTGGGCATGGTTTGTCTGCAGTTGTGCTGTGCTTAATTGTGCATGTGTGCCATTGTGCCCATCTCCCCCCGTCCCCCCAGTCCCTGGTCGTTCCTCTCCCTGTTGCTGTTGTGTCTGTTGTTTTGGGCAGTTTCCGGTCCCCGAGTCCTGCCACCATCTCCAGACTGATGTGGTGGACACCATTTCCTCCATGTCATCCAGCTCCTGGTGTGGCGCTGGACTCCCACCTCCGGTGTGCATTGCTGCCTTCTTGTTGTTGGCGTGTTTCTGCTGGTTTGTGCGTTTCGCATCATTCCGGCTGTTCTGGTTTTCTTCCATTGTCCTCCTCCGCTCTCCGGCTGCATTCACCTTGTCCACGATGGCCTGCCATGTACAATGTTTCGTTGCCAATGGGGCTTGTGGGGTTGTATACTGGCTCCGGTTGCCTCCATTGTGCTTGGCTGTTGTTTTCTGTTTGGTTTGTCTTTCTTTTTCCTGCTTTTGTTGTGCTTATTCCCGCCTGCCCTGTGTGTGTCGCGGGCCTGGCAGTGCTTATCGCTGCTTTCCTCATCGGGAATGGGCTCATCGCATATTTTGTTGTGGTTTGTGTTTTTATCTCCGTCGAGGTGGTTGTATCGCGGACATTGGCCGCGTTTTCGGCGGACTATCGCATGGTACCGCCGTGTTGTGAATTCCACGTTAACACGGGGTTATTTTCCCGCGATAGGCTGCGATGTGTAAAGTTGCGTTAACAATTTTTGGAGACGTTTAGCAGACGTTCTTGTGAATATACCCCTAAGTCTGCAACATCTAAAATGTGCTGATTTTCAGAGGTTCTCTGACTTGTGCTTGCCTCTAGAGTCGTACCACTTGGTCCTCTCACAGGAGTCTCCCACATTCGCAGAGCTGAACTAGTGCTTATCAAGGGCATAGACCATATAGTACTGGAGCCAGCTCAGTCAACAACCCTGGCACTAGAGCCCCTGGCAGCCTGGGTCCGCAACAATAGAATAATATCGGGCGTACAGGAAGGAGGCAACTGGGAGGACAGAATATCCCTGTACGCGGATGATATACTCCTATATCGGGTTAACCCGTACAGGTCAGTACATAGGGTACACCATATATTCTAACAATTTGGTAGTTACTGAGGGTACACAATAAATTGGGACAAGTTCCTTATCTTCCCCTTGGCGGGAGTTATGCCTCGGAGACTGACGGACACAACACCATTAGTAGTTAAAACCAAGTTTACATACCTGGGTATTCAGATATCCATGGGAGAGGAGGACTTGCTACCAGACAATCTGTATCCTCAAATACAGCGACTAAAGAGCGACTTGGAACACTGGAGAAAACTACCGGTGTCCCTGATGGGCAGGGCGGTGATCTTTAAAATGATGCCGCTACCTAGGCTACTATACGTCTTACAAAACACCCCATACAAAATACCTAAGATAGTGTTTCAGGGCATCGATAGCGAACTGTGAAAACTCCAATGGGATAGAGGCAGTTCCAGAATAGCTTTTTGTAAACTGCAGAGGGGAATATATGAAGGAGGGCTCACAATTCCGGGAATTCGAAAATACTATTGGGCCTCACAATTGGCAGAAGTAAACGACTGGGCATTCACCGATCGCAGTGATCCGGCCTTTAGAGCACACCATTGGGCTATGGGAGAAAGGGGATACCTAGCAGCATTATATCGTAGCAGAAGGGAAAAACAGCTCCCACCACACACGCAGACAGTAGTGCGAGCTAGGCGGGAAGCGTCAAAACATACAGGCTTGGAAAGGAAGCTGACGGGGAGAGCTCCATTGTGGGATAGCGACCAACTAATGGAAGTGGGGGCCTTGGAACGATTTAGAAAATGGGAAGTGTTGGGAATTGACAGTTTGGGAGATATATAGAGGGGACAGGCACAGCTCACTTTCGAAAACCTAAATATTTAATACGAAATGGCAGACACAGAAAGATTCAAGGATATACATCTAGGCCACGCTCTACGCCAACATAGCAGAGAGGGGGGAGACTCTTCCGGACTACTCTCCTTTGGAAGACAGGCTATTAATGGACCTGATGATATCAAAGACCACCTTATTAACATATAAGAAAATAATCTAAAACTCACGTAATATGATAGACTCCTTGAGGAGGGTGTGGGAAATGGAACTATGACTCCTAGAGGATGATGATTGGGAGGGGGCAATACAGAGTCCACAGGAAATAGTTATAAGGGCCCGATTCTGTCTCATTCAGCAACGTAGTCTCCACAGGTTATATGCCTCAAGAACATTATTATATCGACTGGGATATTGTATATCTAAATACTGTGCAGGGCGTGTGGTGAAATAGGCTCCTTCTATCAGATTATCTGGGAATGTAGCTTCACTCACAACTTCTGGAAGGAGGTGACACGAGTCATGTCTGAAGTACCACCGAATTAGAGATCCCAGTGGAGCCGCAATGGCTACTGCTTTGTGTGACAGGTGAGGTAAAATAGCCCAAATACACAATTTATGCCTTAAAGTAGCAGAAATAGTGGCAAAAAGAAACAGATAAAAAGTGGGGGGCGAGCCGACCACCAGACCTAATGGAATGGGAGGAAGATTTATACAGCGCTTTGGGGCTGAGAAAATAACATACAAAGCCAGAGGATGCCCGAGAAAATGGGACAAGATTTGGGACAGAGGAAAACATACAGGGGACACTGAGAGGGGGTGTGGGGATGATAGGGGAGGTTTAGAGTAGGTGAGTAAACCTCAAATCCCAGCATCCTTAAGAACTCTGGACTATATGAGGGAGGAACCAACCTGTGAATTTAGAATTAATGGATCAAAATATGTGTACTACTCTGTATCATGCGTGTAAAAAGATGTTTTGAGCAATTGTTAAATAAAAAGAATTTTATAAAAAAAGATGAATCAGTTGGAGCAGGACCAAGGCTGAACTGCATTTGGCTGGCTCCTGTCTGAGATAGCATGGTGGGCAAAAAGAAGATGGAGTGGAATACGCCGAATAATTATTAATGATTAATTTGAGCATTCGTCCCATCACTTTTTTCTATTCCTCAGTGTGATGCCCTGGTATGACAGGTATGCCCAGAAGCAAGTCTTTGCTCACTGTGCCACTGAAACTAAGCTCCAACCGACTGGTAAGTCACAAATTGGCCAAAACCACCTGCATTCTACTACCCAAAGAGTGCCATCAGAGTGATGGAATAAACGTCACTCCTACAAGAATTAGAAGTGAAACATCATTTACAAAGCATTCAATACATCGCATGCCATTACAACGCGGTCATTACAACGTCCGCGTTGTTACATCGCATACCATTACAACGCAAGGGGGCATTGAGCCTCCCCCTGTGCTCCCCACCGTGAGGCCAAGTCCCGGGGGATGGGGTTCCCGGGGCCAAATATGGCCTGGGAGGGGGGCCACTCGGCCTGCCTCCCTTTTTTAATTAAAAAAAAACAAACATAAGGCCGGGCCCCAGGGCCAAAATCGGCCTGGGGAGGGGGCCGCGCACCCCCCTCCCTTTTCAATAATTTTTTTTTAAATGGCTCAGGCCCCGGGGGATGGGGTCCCCGGAGCCCAAAAGAGTCAAGGAAAAGGGGGCCACACAACCCCCCTTTCCATAAAATAAAAAGAAAAAAGAAACCGGCAACTCGCTGGAGGCCTCGCCCCCTCCCTGCACCACTCTGCAAGCGCACCTCCTGGTGCGCTCTGGGTTGGGGGATGAAGTCCCCTTCACTGGTGAGGGTCCTTAGGGGCCAGCTAGCCCACCAGGTACCTCCAGTAAGCCACACACAGTGGGATTGCTTAGAGGTGGTAGGAGGCCATGCCCCTTTTTACACCACTCTGCAAACACGCCTCTTGGCACACTGCTGGTGGGGTGATGAGGTTCCCTTGTGTCCTGAGGACCTCAGGACTAAAGTGGACTTCATTCCCCAAGCTGTGTGGCGTTTACTAGAGGTAACAGGAGGGATAGTTGGCCCCCAGGGACCCTCAGGAGGCAAGGGGACTTTATCCCTCAACAAAGAGCGCACCAGGAGGTACGTTTGCAGAGTGGTGGAGAAAGGGGACATGGTCTGTGTCCACCTCTCAACAATCCCACTGTGTGCGGTTTACTGGAGGTAACAGGTAGACTAGTTGGCCCCTAAGGACCACCAGCAGTAAAGGGGACTTTAATCCTCATCCACGAGCGCGCCAGGGAGCGCGTTTGCACAGTGGTGGGCAAAGGGGGCATGGCCTGCTATGAGAAATTAGAACTCCTGCTGTGTGGGACTTACTGGAGGTAGTAGGTGGGGTAGTTGGCCCCCAAGGACATCCTGTTACCTCCAGTAAGTCCCACACAGTGGGATTGATAAGAGGTCTTTGGAGGCCACGTCCCCTTTCTCTACCACTCTGCAAACGTGCCCCCTGGCACACTGCTGGTTGGGGGATGAAGTCCACTTTACTCCTGAGGGACTCTGGGGGCCAAGAAGCCCTCCTGGTGCCTCCTGTAAGTCCAATGCAGCGGAATTCCTGAGCGCTGGTCAGAGGCCAAGCCCCCTTTCTCCATCACTATGCAAACGCAACTACTAGCTAAAGAAGCATTTGCAATGTGATAGGTCTTGCATTTGCGAAAGTTAGGGCTATTGGCGTAAATGTAAAAGTTTTTTACTAATATTTTTTGGAGTGGAGTGGATGTACGTTGGGTGTAGTGGGATTATGTGGTATGTTATGCAGTGAAATTATGTGGATAGAAAGCATGTGGTATTTAGTGTATAGGAATTATGTGGAGAGGGATTATGTGTTATGGAGAGTAATTATGTGGTATGGTAGTCTGTGTTGTGGAGTGATAACCTCAGGTTTAGTCTTCCTCGTTTCCATAGAAGCTAAACTATAAACTCAATGAGACAAAAAAAAGAAGGAACCACTGAGGAGCACTTCTAGACCTAGTCAGAGGTATGAGCAGGGCCACTGGAATTATGCGACTGTTCGGCTGCACCGATTTTCGCATTATTATACATTTTCCGTATTTACCACATAATCCATCATCTGCTTCATAATCTGCAGAATTGAACAAAAAAACCTTGTTTCTAGCTCAAATGTTACCAAAAATGCAGCGACAAGTGTTACAGCGTGGTGGAAGGACCTTTGCAAACCTGGAATGGTCACCTGTTACTTATTTCTATAAGTGGGTGTTAAATTGGTACTAATGGTGCACAAACCACTCTTACTTCTTTCTGCGCCTGTCTTGCCTCTTTCTGCATTTATCTTGTTTCTTTCTGCACCTTTCTTCCTTTTTCTGCAATTCTCTTGCCTCTTTCTGCACATCTCTTCCACTTTCTGCACCTCCATTCTTTCTGCACCTCTCTTGCTTCTTTCTGCACATCTCTTGCTTCTTTCTTCTGCACCTCCCTTGCCTCTTTCTGCACCTCTGTTGCTTCTTTCTGTACTTCTCTTACCTCTTTCTGCACTTCTCTTGCTTCTTTCTGCACCTCTCTTGCTTCTTTCTACACCCCTCTTCCCTCTTTCTGCACCTCTACTGCCTGTTTCTGTACCTCTCTTGCCTTTTTCTGCACTTCTCTTGCCTCTTTCTGCACTACTTTTGCTTCTTTCCGCACTTCTCTTGCCTCTTTCTCTACCCCTCTTGCCTCTTTCTATACCTGTTGCTTCTTTCTGCTCTTCTCAAGCTTCTTTCTGCACCTCTATTGCCTCTTTCTGCACCTCTCTTGCCTCTTTCTGCAGTTCTTACTTCTTTCTGAGCATCTGTTGCTTCTTTCTGCACTTCTCTTGCTTTTTTCCGCATCTATCTTGCTTCTTTCTGCACCCCTCTTGCCTCTTTCTGCACCCCTCTTGCCTCTTTCTGCACCCATCTTTCTTCTTTCTGCACCTCTCTTGCCTGTTTCTGCAATCCTCTTGCCTGTTTCTGCAGTTCTCTTGCCTCCTTCTGCACCTCTGTTGCTTCTTTCTGCACTTCTCTTGCCTCTTTCTGCACCCCTCCTGCCTGTTTCTGCACCTCACTTGCCTCTTTCTTTACCTCTCTTGCCTCTTTCTGCACCCCTCTTACTTCTTTCTGTACCTCTCTTGACTCTTTCTGCACCTGTTCCCTCTTTCTGCACATCTCTTGCCTGTTTCTGCACCTCTCTTGCCTCTTTCTGCACTTTTCTTGCCTCTTTCTGCACCTCTGTTGATTCTTTCTGCACCCCTCTTGCCTCTTTCTGCACCTCTGTTGCTTCTTTCTGCACCTGTTGCTTCTTTCTGAACCTCTCTTGCTTCTTTCTGCACCCCTCTTGCCTCTTTCTGTACACTTCTTCCTTCTTTTTGCACCTCTCTTGCCTCTTTCTGCAGTTCCCTTGCCTCTTTCTGCACCTCTTTAGCTTCTTTCTGAACTTCTCTTGCCTCTTTCAGCACCCCTCTTGCCTCTTTCTGCACCTGTGTGTTCTTTCTGCACTGCTCTTGCTTCTTTCTGCACCTCTCTTGCAAATTTCTGCACCCCACTTGCCTCTTTCTGCATCCCTCTTCCCTCTTCTGCACCTCTCTTGCCTCTGTCTGCTCACTAGTTCCCTCTTTCTGCATCTCCTTTGCCTGTTTCTGCAACTCTTTCCTCTTTCTGCAGTTCTCTTGCCTCTTTCTGCACCTCTGTTGCTTCTTTCTGTACCTCTTACTTCTTTCTTCACCTCTTGCTTCTTCCTGCACCCCCTGTTGCCTCTTTTTGCACATCTTCCCTCTTTCTGCACCTCTCTTGCCTCTTTCTGCACCCCTCTTGCCTCTTTCTGCACCCCTCTTGCCTCTTTCTGCACCTCTGTTGCTTGTTTCAGCATTTCTCTTGCTTCTTTCTGCACCTCTCTTGCTTCTTTCTGCACCCCTCTTGCCTCTTTCAGCACCCTTCTTCCCTTTTTCTGCACCTCTTGCCTCTTTCTGTACCTCTCTTGCCTCTTTCTGCAACTCTTTTGCCTCTTTCCGCACTTCTCTTACCTCTTTCTGTACCCCTCTTGCCTCTTTCTGCACTTCTCTTGCCTCTTTCTGTACTCAAATGGGAAGTGCAAGCTGTCAAGTTTAAAGGTCTGAGTGCTCTCGTGACTGAGGTATATGTCTACTTGTATATGTATTCTCACATGTGTTATGCATCTGAAGATGGTAGCTTAAAAAGCGGGTAGCTTCTCCTATAGGTGGTTAAATCTTCTCAGTTCTGCTCTGTCATTCGGTTGCACAGGCAGACATGTCTTATGTATATAAGTGTTATAGAGCCCCTCAATTATACTATTGAATACTCATGCCCCTGTATTAGGAGCAGAAAGAAATACATACACGTTTTTGTACACAAATTACAGAGTATGCTGTTTGAAACACAGGTATTCAAGTATTTGTATGTCTATTTTTATGTAACATGTCACTAGGTAAAAGCAGAGACACACGCATGCATACCTTTACACACTTGGTCAGACTTACAACAGTGACATGGTTAGGATTGCTGTTTTATATTTGGTAGGCCTAACATTCTGAGCAGTTGATGAATAGTGAACCTTCAAGAGAAAAGTGAGGTTTAAGACATCTTGGGAGAAGGATTAGTGATTAGGCTACTTAGTATGAGTCTGTGGAAAGGTACAGGTGAAGTAGGCCTCTTGCTGCACCTCTGTTGCTTCTTTCTGTACTTCTCTTGCTTCTTTCTGCACCTTTCTTCCTCTTTCTGCACCTTTCTACCTCTTTCTGCACCTCTCTTGCATCTTACTGCACTTCTCTTGCTTCTTTCTGCACCTTTCTTCCTCTTTCTGTACATGTCCTACCTATGTAGGCATAGTTAGAAATTAGCATTTAAAAACCTTAGAAATTCACTGAAAAACACACAGGTTTCAGGGACATTATAGTTAGGAATTGGCATTTAAAAAACCTTATATATGCACTGAAAAAACCTCAGGTTTCAGGGGCGTTATAGTTAGGCTGACATTTCACTCATACAAAACCAGAGAAATGCAGCTGTTATAGTAAGCTGAGCTAACTATAACTCGCGCCTCCGCAATGCACTGCTGATGACGTCACATATGACATGGTCAGTGACAGCACTCATGACATCACTCATGACATCTCAAATGACATCACTGATGACATCATCCACATAATATCTGATGCACCTCCTCACACCCTAATATAACCTTTCATACACCCACTCTAAAATACAGAATACCATTCTCAAAACCATAGACACACCAATACCAGTTAGTATATATAAACTCACTGATTCATAGGTCTACACACACATCCACTCACTAACTTATACAGTCACTCATACAGACAGTCACACATCAATACAGCCACTGATATATGCACTCATACTCCCATACAGACACTCACACACCACCACTCACCCATAGAGTTACTCACACACCTAGTCAGTCACCCAAAGAATCAATCACACTGCCATTTACCAACCTATACTGTTATACACACACACCACCTCACTTATTCATGCATTTCCTAATACATACTTACTCTCTTCTACAATCACTGACACAAGCACACACTCATCCACACAGCCACTCTCACAATCACACTCTCACATATAGTCACTTATATACTCCAACACTCACATGTACTGCCTTTTACATATGTAGTTACTCACACATACCACTGAGATATCCATTCACTCACCAACACAGCCATACGCACACTCACTCAGCCGTACAGCCCCTCATAGATACACTCATGAACCCATACACCCAGGGATTCACCCACTCCTACATCCATGCAGGGAGTCACACACACCCTCATCCACCCACATAGACACTCAGGCACTCGTACATGTACTCAGACAACTAATCAATAAAGCATATAGACACTCATGTACCTACTCACCAACCGATGCAGCCACTTACACACCAACTGACAGACTGATACAAACATTCACACAGATTAGTCATTCACCCATGCATTCACTAAGACACGTTTAATCACTCACTTATACAGTCAGTCACGCACCCACTAAATCATCCATTCAGACACTCATACACCCACTCATTCTTCAATACACCTTGGCGTATATATATATATATAACATTCTTAAACTTTTTAGAAACACTCAGTCACTGGATGATGTCATTATTGATGTCATTTGAGATGTTATCAGTGATGTCATTTGACATGTCATCAGTCATGTTATCAGTGATGTCACTGACCATGTCCTGAGTGATGTAATATGTGACGTCGTCAGCAGTGCATTGCGGGGTTGCAAGCTATAGTTAGCTCAGCTAACTATAACGGCCGAATTTCTCTGATTTTGTACGAGTGAAATGTCAGCCTAACTATACCATCCCTGAAACCTGTGATTTTTTCAGTGAATTTATAAAGTTTTATAAATACTAATTCCTAACTATAACGTCCCTGAAACCTGTGGTTTTTTCAGTGAATATATATATATATATAAATATATAAATATATACAATCAATTTAAAAAAATGTCCCCCTAGGGAAATCTCAGCACCTGCATGAGTTTATCGGAGCGCTTTTTGATGTAAGAACTTCCAAATTAAATTAAAGATATATATTGCATATGATGTATATGGAGCATAGCTGACTGGTTGCTAAGCTTCACCATACACACCCAAAAATACTTACAAAAACTTGTTAGTGATATCTGAAGTGTTTTTTGTTTTTACTTTTATGTGGCCGTTAGACCTATAGAGAAATTAGTGTATGCTTGTGAAATACTATTCTTTATTTTAATTCATTCAGTAGCTTTATGATGAAGGGCATCTTCCTGTTGAATCAGAATTGCTGCTCCTGCAATCCCTAAATATTGCTATTGGTAACTACATTCTATAATGCTCTTTCTTTTGGTATTAGGGATGTAAAGAGCGGTAAAGCTCCCAAGAAGAGACCACCAAAACAAAAGCAGCGCCCTGTATTCAAAGGTAAAGACAATTGTGAGATTTTATTAATTTAATTGCAGAATAAATGATGTGCACGTATGTCACTAATGAGTCACACTGGGATTAAACCAATAGGTGGTGCCACGTAAACCCCTGGGAAACCTGGAGAATAAGTATAAATATCAAAAGTGTTTAAGAGATGGTACCTTTTCATGGGAAAAATTGTAACAAGAGTGTTGCTTAATGAAGTGTAATACTTGAGTCTCAATGGAGATGAAGAAAGATAAGGAGAAGGAAATCTAGAGTACCCTTTTCCAGAGATAGTTACGTGAACATAAACGAATATTCTAAAGAAAAATGACAATGGAACCCTAAGTATTAAGAGACATACCTGAAGTGAACGTATCCTAGTTCCTCCCTAATGAGTTCAGTACTAGTCTATGGTGCTCACTCCTTTGTTGAAAGAATGCTGAACGCTCACCCACACAAGGGAGGCTGCTTAATCATAAAAACCACTCTACATTATTGTGACAGACTTGTGTTTTGAGTGCGTTCAACCTTGACTATCAAGAGCGTTCTTGTTGCTTTAATGGCAATGTGTAACGGCACCAGAAACACTACCACTAAGTATGACCCTAAAAGGGAAGGTGTGAGGGGCCAAAACAGAGATTTTAAAATTACCTCATAGCTACAGATTTAGTCTGGTCGCATGGTGGTAAATTTTAATAGAATAAGGGAGGGAGAATTATATCACAGTTACACCAATTATTTCTTGTTTTTTATTAATTTTTGTATTATGCGCATTTCACATCACTTATATGCATACTGTCATGTGAGTTCTAGAACAACAAAGTGATCGAATGCTTGAATTAATCTCAGCCACTGGCAATCACTTGGGCTGCATTCCAAGCCATAGTTTCTTGCCTACCATGCCACCTCAGTTTGGACCTAGCCATATACAAATCTTTCTTGACCCTGCTCCTCATGGTAAAAGTCCAGCCCAAACTGCCAGGTGAGTTCTTCCCTGAACCGGAACACAAGCAACCTAGGACCGGTTACACCTTAGTTAGGGCTCCAACTCAAATCTGTTGCATTGATATAGTACCTATACTTTTATTGCATTTTCAACCACATCCGGTTCTTTATCAGAAGAATAGCAGTTCTTTTCAACAGTGGTAGAAAAATAAGCATAACAGTGAAATCAAAACCAGCATAACCAAAAAAGACTCAAACTATAGAATAGTCAATATTTCATGCATGTGCTATATTCATCTTTCTGAACTAAATCCTTCATCAACTGAATACAATGCTGAAAAATGCCCAGTTTTGTGGTAGGCGTTCATACTTCCCTCTAATACATGGTAGTATTTATTGATCGTTTATTTCATATTCTCATGTCAGAATATAGGTTGCCAAAATTTCATGTGACAGAAATATAATTTCCTAAAGTAAATTTACAAAAATGTTGTCCTATGCTACCTGAGAACAACCCCACTGTTACTCCAATTTTGCTTGCAACTTCTCCTAGTTGTCAGGAAGCAAGGGAAAAAGGAGAACTTACTATTGGCCATTGTAATGAGGATGCATTTAGCAGCCCTAGAATTTTAAAAACACTGGTCTTTATGGTTGATGCCAACTAGATGAGATACAGGCTGGCGGGAATTGTGAAATGCTCACATATGGGATCACACCATAGACCCAGCGCGCTCTCCGCCGGCCCAGCTCTCCCTCACGACGGTACCTCGGATCAAGAAAACCAGAGCAGGAGGACGCTCCTTCTCCCTCCTCGCGACCAAGGCATGGAACCCCCTCTCTCTCCACTTCCGACAGACGACATCCCTCCCTGAGTTCTTAAAGGACCTCAAGGCCTGGCTCTTCGATGGAGCTCAGCGACCCTCCAGGAGCTGCAGACCCACCCCCCCCCCCCTTTCCTCCCCTCCCTCAGTGCCTTGAGACCCTTCCGGTGAGTAGCCTGCGCCGTATAAACCCCTGATTGATTGATGTATAAAGGAAAAAAGTGTATGTATGCTACAACGTTGTGCCGCCTAGCCCGCTGGCCTCCTCCTCCCTTGTTACCGATTATACATTACTGAATGTTCCGGTTATTAAAAATACATTTATACTTAGCCATTGTCCGAAATGTCCATAGCACAGAGAGTTGAAATCATTGTAGTGGGAAATCAGGAATGGGACTTAAAGTAACAATTGTTCAGCCTCAAATTATCAGATACTCCCTAGATGAATGATCTATAGCATGAGCATAATGCAAATGATAATCATATTATATCAGAATCAATGCAAGCTTTGCAAAGAATCCTAAATTTGATCCTTGCTCTTCTTGAGAAATTCGCCTTTGGCACAGATCATGCCTCTTTGATTATGACAGAAATGTTACCGATTATGGTTAAGAACACGGGGAGGGGGAGTTAATGCAGGATATAACAACTAAAAGACAATGAAGCAGTGTCTCAAACAGATGAAGTACATATAATTTTAAAGTCAGCAACAACATGATAAGTCACACGCACTAATTGTGAAAGATGTTTATGATGAATTAACAAAATTCTGTTATTACCAACAAAGAACTGTGATAATGGAATGTCAATACCAGCAATAACCTCGCCCGAGGAACTGAAATTTACGCCTCCTGCATTATACAGGATGGAATTGCTGAGACTTAACAAAAAAGCTAAAAATAGCAAGAAATGCAAGGGAAACAAAACGTGTAAGAGTGCTAAAGATGTAGTCTACTCATTGAGAAAATCATGCAAATAACACGCATATAGTACTACGTTGCCAGACACTCAGAATACATCTTTTAGAGACCCAGCAACACCATTAGCTACTGTTCACCTCTCTCTGCTATTGCCTTAGAGATATACATATTTTCTTGCAAGAAAAAAGCTGTTACACCTGGACCAACCACTAATACTAAGAAGAGAATGAAACACAAACGGAGAACCAAAAAGGGGATGCACAGGGTTAGGTTTAAACCTGTGCATGAATTCAAAGAAGATAAGAACTCTGAGTCTACTGGCATATATCAAGCTCCAGTAATCGTACAATCCCATTCCTTTGGAAGAATGCAGAATACTTTTTTCTGCCCCTTTGTTCACATTATCTGCTACATTAAACCTTTGACAGATCTTTTTTTCGGTTATACAAATGACCAAGGCCTATGGAGAAGGCGTGGGAAAGTTTCCCTGCAATCTCCCAGAGAGAGAACGTAACCACCATGGCCGCCACAAAACTCCAGTGAGGGTACGGGGGTAAGGGAAATATAATTTTTAAAAAAACGTTACTGTCCTGCCTCCAATGCGTCGGTGCTCCTCTTTACTCCTGATGGTGTCTCAGCAGTCCCTGGAACACCAGCACAGGCTCCCCACCAATCCAAACGCAGCTCTCATAGCATGAGAGTAGCACAAGGATTGGTTTAGTGCCCTCGTTTGCCGCTCAGAGAGTGCCTCTGGCATTTCTCCAACCCAGCTTTGCAACACAGCCGGGTTGGAGAAACCTAAGTGCGCATGTCTGTTTGGCCAGCCTAAGACGGCCGGCTAAACCGACCTGCGCACTTTACAGTGTGCACTACCCCCACCTCCTTGCCATGCCCGGTTCTGCCCCACCCAAATCTCCCTGCTCAGGCAGTCAGCGAAAAAAAATGATAATATTGTTATATTATCATTTTATTTTCCGCTGGCTCACTCAGTGGGGCAACTCTTCTCCGCCATTACGGAGGAGCTGCCCCTGGAAAGTAATCATGCATCCTGATATTTTTGTTAATTTGCCGTTAAGCAGATCATGCCTACAAGTAATTTTTTTATATAATACCATCATTGTGATTGCTTAAGTCCAAGGGCCCAAATTTTGAGTCTTATGATTTATGATGCTAAATATCGCTCATTTGTTACTCATGTAGAATTTACAAATATCAATGCCTCAAGATTGATTATGGATAGCGTTGATGGCTTGTGGATAATGACTATAGATGTAGTGCTATATTATCTGGTGGTTAAAGATGAATGTGTTGTTCCGTGCTCAATGGCCCATCATATTTTGCCTTAAAAAGTTAGATATAATGCAAAACAATTAGTAGTAACTAGTTAAGAGGGTGGTTTGCGATTAGAATAGATGGTGGAAAAGAAGATAACTGAACCAATTATGACATACATCCAGCAGAAAATACTTGGGCTGGGTTACCTGCATTTCTAGCAAATATATCTAGAGCAACAACTTTTACAGAGAGTAAAGGGGAAGTTTAGCAATATACCCTCCTGCCCCTGATTTTCTCCCATCAGATCTTGTTAAAGTTGAGCCAATATTATGGGATTCAGTAATCAATAAAGTCTTAATTCTCCCTTGCGGACTGGTACTACTCCTAGGTCATGGTGCACAGCAACAGTTGTCCCGATGTACAAGAAAGGCACTCATATTAATCTTGTAATTACTGCCCCATATTACAGTTGTATTGGGCTGGCAAGATACATGCTTGAGTTCTTCTTTTATATCGCATAAAAGATTGGATTGATGATCAAACAGGCTTTTGGAAAGGATCAGAAGAACTGAACCAGGACATGTGTTATACCCAATTTCTATGAAATTGGTGATCCAAGGAGGAGTACCATTATATGTAAAATTTATCAACCTAAATCAGCCTTTGCTCTGCTTAATAGAGAACAATTATGGCTTGCATTGAAATTCCATGTATTAAATTACCCCCTTGATAAGGGCTCTACAAAGCCTACAACAGCTCGGGTGCGTTATGGGCTGAATGGGGAGTGTACTGAAAGCTTCTCGATTCTTCCAGGTCTGCACCCAGGGTGCGTTTCAGCCCCCTTGCATTTTTGGTCAATTTGTAAATGGCTCACATCTCGAGGGCCTGAAACTGGAGAATACGCGGGGCATATTCTCAAGGAACTATCGCCGAGTTAACGGCACTTTATCTCAGCCAAAGTCGCGATAAAATTATCGCCCCATTCACAAGCTGGTGCCAACAGTCGATACCCCCAGTTTACTTGCGATAGCAGTCGCAAAAGACATCACCACAGATGACCCCGGCAACTAACGCTAATGATATGCAGAGTAGGCGTTCCCGTGCAAAAAGCTGCGACAACACCACACCACAACATTCTCAACGACCAGCCAGATCGGCGATAAGATCACAAAACATGCGATAAGGCGCGTTAGCAGCAGGAAACTAACACCTGCTCCTACCTGGTGTAAAGTCGTACGACAACCGGCACCAGACAAGGGAGCACAGCCCATAGCCACACATGAAGAACAGATGCCCTGGAGCTACCGATCATGCAGCCCGGAGCCCCAATAGGTCAACAACACCCACCGCCACCACCCCCAGACCCCCCGGGGCCCTACCCCAGGCACCCCCACACCCCCCCTCTGTGGACAAAGATATTGCACCTCAACTCCACGAAATCATGAACCAAACAAATCGCTTGAAGTCGCACAGTCACAACACCCAACATACATGTGTGGTCAGAAAAAGGGAAATCATACATCCATATCATAATATCCAAACAATACGTTTATTACAGAAGAAACCAAAAAAAACAAATCTGAAGAGGCATGGCGGGTCGTCTCAGGACATTCTGTAAGTCACAGCCTGCAAAACAGAAATCTGGATCAGAAGGTGTGTCATGCGCCCATCAAAGTACAGAGAGAGAGAGCGAAAGAGAGAGAGAGCGGGAGAGAGGGAGAGAAAGAGAGGGAGAGAAAGAGAGGGAGAGAGAAAGAGAGAAAGAGAGAGGGAGAGAGAAAGAGAGAGGGAGAGAGGGAGGGAGAGAGAGAGGGAGAGAGAGGGAGAGAGAAAGATATAGGGAGAGAGGGTGAGAGAGTGCCGACACTGCAGACCTAGGCCTCACTGCTCACCTGCTGCCACCAGTGTGTCTCCAACCACGTGCCGGTATTCACAACAGTCCCCCAGGTCCCTCATCTGAAACAGTTTTCAGAGACATGAATGGCAAAGTCCATACAGTTGCACACGCCATCATCGCTAGCCCGCCCCTGCGCACACAGGCTGCTGCACCCCAGCCCCTCCCGCCGCCCAGCGGTTATTGCCCGCCCCTGGGCAACCAGGCCTCACTGCTCACCTTCCGCCACTGGCGTGTCTCCAAGAGGGCCCACCACGTTCCGGAGGGATCTCCAAGCCCGGTGCCCGTGACCATGGCACCCTCCACATCATGCAGCCCCACACTGCGGGCCACCAGGTCACACACATGACTCTGGGTCTTGATTTCGCAATGGCAGAGACCACAGCAGTGCACAAGGCATCATCGCAGGCTGCACACCCGCACAGCGCTTGAGGTGCCACTAACTCTGTGAACCGCGAGGCAACGCCACGTGGCGGGTGGCCCGCCCTGCCCGCTGGCTCAGGCCTACACTGCGGTCCAGCAGGGCTCACACTAATCCTTGCCAGTCCGGACCACCAGGACAGCGCATCATCGCAGGCTGCACACCCGCTCAGCACTTTAGGTGCCCCTATCTCACTGCACCGCAAGACACCGTCCCGTGTGCCTGTGCCTGCCGCAGTGTATCTGGTGCCACCAAGTCTGTGCACCGCTAGCCATGGACCCTTAATGATTGAGTCCCGTGGTGCGGACGCCATCATGTCACCCCCGGCACTGGGCAATGTGAGGTGGCAGGGCCCTAGGCCCTCATGCATACATGAGAACTACACGGAGACACCCAGTCAGAGAGAGTGGAAATGGCGTCCAGCACGTGCACCAGGCCCTTTTCATTGGCAGGGTCACATGTCCTGTGACTCCTGTGCTGGATGGGTGTGGCGTGGGTGTACACCAGCCGTGAGGGAGGGGCTGTGGCATGTTGACAACTAGACCTGTGAGCTGCAGATCCCAACAGTGAAGACCTGGGACAAGTAGCGTTTTCGTCCCCCCCTGTGTGCGTAATTGGAGTGGACTGTCCTGGCGTATGCCAGTCCAGCGTAAGGGTGTGAACAATGACCCGGGGGCTCTGGGCGTGGTTCCGTCCTGGGCTGGACAAGGAAGTGACTACTGGATGTGTCTCTGTTGTAGTGTCGGCGCCACCCGGACCGCAATCGGCAATGTGTCACCCTGTGACAAAAGTCCCACAACATGGGCAACATGGACGTAAGGGGGAATCACTGACCCTACATTCATCCATACTTCCATACTTGAAAGATCATAGACATGACACATCTGTGTGAATAAGAATGTTTATTGCACATTCAAGGGAGTGTTGCAGCTGGATCAGTACAGGGCCATGCCAACCCCACTTCACATTGTCGGCCCGTGGAGGGCCAGCCATGTCCTTCAGGGAATGACAGGTACATCAGGAGAGGAGGACTTCAGTCCGCAGTCTGATAGCTGTGTCATTGGTGACCAAACAGAATATGGCAGTCCATGTCGAGGTCCAAGGTGAGTGTCGCAGAGTGCATCGGGGGACAGTGGAAGGTGATGATGCAGAGGGCAGAACCAAGCAGAAACAGGCCACATGGCGGAGATGAATGCTACTGCATCCTCCTGACCATGATGGCAGATTCATCCGCATCTTCGTCCTCTGCTGTTGCATGTGCCTCACAATTGGCTGGTGGTAATCTGTCTCCAGCACTGTGTGGCACTGACACATCAGGGGCCGGAGATGTGGATGGGGTGGTAGCAGCAGCATGCATCAGCGCCAGGCCTTGTGGCAGCAATGCCATGAGGAGGGTCTTCAGGGCATTGAGGGACCCAGCTACCTCTCGCTGGTGTGCAGCCGTGGCAGCCGCTCTTTCCGCCTGCGTCCGCTCCATGTTCTCCATGATCCTCCGCATGTGTCCCAACTCCCTGGCGAGATCGCTGGAGGCACTCTGACTAGAAAGGCGTTCTTGCCACAGAGTCAGGACTCTAGCGATGTCATCCATGGTCCGTTGGAGAGCATGGAGCAGACTGTGGGTGTCCGTTAGGGACTGTGAGTGGTCCCTGATGGGACTTAGACACCCACGTATGGTGTCTAGTTTGGCTGCCATGCGGTCGAACCCCACCTGCACCTGTTCAGCCAGCTTCTCCTGGCACCCCAACACACGGCGTTGGAAGGCCATGTGTTCGTCGTGGGGGTCCTGGGAGGCAGCCGTGCTGGTGGGTGCTGCCTGCTGTGTGTGCTGTGCAGGGGGTGGGTTCTCCTCGTGGCAGCTGGGCTGCCCTGATCCTGGAAGTGGGCTGCAGAGGCTCTCCACGAGCTGTTGGAGGGTGTCGGAGTCAAAGGTGTGGTGGTCCTCTTCGTCATCAGAGAAGAGAGGTTCGGACTGCTCTGCAGGAGGTGTTGGATTTCCCCCTGCAATGTGAAGGGGAGATGCAGTTTAACATCGTGTTCACATGTATGTTGACGCATTGTACATGTTTACATTCAGACTGCATGACAGTGTACATTGTGACTGTTTGGGGGAGCTGCCTATTTGATGCGGGACAGTGGACATTCCGACTACATCACGGATGTGTGTTTGTACTTGTACATTGTCAACACACATTTCCCTTCAGTGCCAAATGTGATTGGCCAGTTTCTACGCACATGCGGCACCAGTTGTGTCCTCTGTTCTGTTGTGGACGTGTTGCAGTTTGTACCACATCGTTGTCAATGTTGATGTGCTCTGCATGTAATGTGTGTGTGCCGCATTTTGTGGGAGTCGCCCCTGCAGCTCTGATTTAGCTGCCCTTATCCCTTTCATGCGGTGTGCCTCTGGGTTCTGTGCTTATGAAGTGCTGAGATGTTGCATACCTGTGTGCATTGGTCTCTTGGTGGGAGTTGTGGGTCTAGGGCATGGTTTGTCCGCAGATGTGCTATGCTTAATTGTGCATGTGTGCCATTGTGCCCATCTCCCCCGTACCCCCAGTCCCTGGTGGTTACTCACCCTGTTGCTGTTGTGTCCGGTCATGTTGAGCAGTGTCCGGTCCCTCAACTCCTGCCACCGTCTCCCCACTGATGACTGTGGACGCCATTTCCTCCATCTCGTCCAGCTCCTCCTGTGGCGCTGGACTCCCACCTCCAGTCTGCATTGCTGCCTTCCGGTTGTTTGCGAGTTTCAGCTTGGTTTTGCGCTTCACATCATTCCAGCGCCTCTTGACCTCGTCCATTGTCCTCTTCAGCACTCCGACTGCATTCACCTTGTCCACGATGGTCTGCCATATTCCATTTTTAGTTGCCAGTGACACAGTGGAGGTGACGAACAGTGTTTGATGGTGTTCTATCACCTCCGTTATCAGGATCCTGTTTTCCTGCGGACTGAACCGCTTCTTCTTGTCCTTGCCCTTCCCTGACCCCGAGGTCCCTGGCTGTTCCTCCGGGGGGCTTGTGGGGTTCTGGTTGTCCTCTGTACTTGCTCCGGATGCCTCCATTGTGCTTCGCTGTTGTTTGGCTTTTGTTGGTATGTTTTTTTCTACTTTTATAGTGCATTTTCCTGCATGAGGCGTGGGAATTGCAGGCCTGTGGCTGGTTTTCGTAGATTTTTGTATCGCGATTGGCGTCATCGCTACTATTTTCGCGTTGGGGTTTCGCGTTTTTTGCGGCGTCGCGTTGTTTTTAACGCGTTCATTTGACGCGTTGTCGTGTGACTATCGCATGGTACCGCCGTGAATACCACGTTGACACAGAGTTGTTTTCCCGCAATAGACTGAGCTGTGAAGGGTTGCGTTAAGCTACACTTGCGGTGGTTATCACACGTTCTTGGGAATATGCCCCCAAGTCTCTGCAATACAAGAAGAACAATACTGTTGTTTGCAGATGACACAGTCCTCCTCTCTTTGATCGAGCTTTCAATGCATAATATCTTTAAAAGCTTTTATTGAATATTGCTCGAAAAACAACACTAAAATGTGACATAAACAAAAGTCATGATTATGAAATTGAGGATTACTTTAAGATGTTTCTTCTTCATCAATAGAACAAGTGGACAAGTTTGATTTCGTAGGCATACATGGAGGTGGGCGAGCCACTAAAAGGTCAAGCCAGTCTCAAGCCTGAAGTCTGACTCAGCTCGAGGTCATGTTGTAACCTTGAGTACATAACGAGCCAAGCTTTCATGCGGTGTCTGCCTGCCACCCTCGCTTTACCAAGGATATGCTGTTAGGGCCAGAGCTGCCAACTTTGGAATTGGAGATGCAGCTTCCACTCTCGGTGTAGATTTGTCATCCTGTGATTCTGGACAAATCCCTTTATCTCCCCATGAATGTAAAAAATGTATGTGATCTTGTGTAATGTAACTGGTGCTCATGTAATGGTCTCCAATACCTTCTGGTCGAGTTTGCGCTCCATGAAAACTGCCAAAAAAATGCACAAAGATGTGAAAACAAAGCTGAACATGAAGGAAAGACAAATAGATACCCATTTAGAGGCTGATTTGTACAAAGTGAAACCAGAAGACTTGGAGAAATTGTGACTTCCCTGCTTAAATGGTGTTATCTTAGGCAAAAAAATTCACAAAACTCCTTTTTCTTCATTATCCTATATCAAAATACTTTCAAATATGTGAGTTCAGAATACTAGTTGTACAAAAACATATTGGGCCATATTATCAAGAATGGCGATCACATTATCGCCGCTTTAGCGGCAGGAAACTGCCGCTAAAGCGGCGATAAGGGGCTTGATAATATGCCCTATAGAATTCCAATAGAAGCCCAGGTTTGATGTCCTTCACACCAGAACCTGGGCTTCTATTGGAATTCTATAGGGCATATTATCAAGCCCCTTATCGCCGCTTTAGCTGCAGTTTCCTGCCGCTAAAGCGGCAATAATGTTATCACCGTTCTTGATAATATGGCCCATTGTGTTTTATTTAATAGACAATGTTCCTCTACAATAATCTGGGCAATGTACAGGGTTTACATGACAAATTGCATGCCTTCTTAGTTCACTAATGGCTCATTTTTAAAAACTATGGGCCAGATTCACAAAGGGCCTCTGCACTTGTGGCGGAGGTCCCACAGTCATGTCGGGGGCAAACTTGTGGCGAGGAACCACACTCCTTGCAGGACCTCCGCATTGCAGTTACTCATTGCGGAGGTCCCGCCTCGAGTGCGGAGCCTCTATCACACGTGCGTCCCCCATTCATAACACTTGTTATTATCATTTTATTAATCTCTGTCGGAGTTAATTACGTCCGACAGGATGGGCAAGGCCGGGCTAGTGCAGGGAGGAGTATTGTGCACTTATAAGTGCGCATGTGTGTTCGGTCGACCGTCCTAGGCCGGCCAAATGCACATTCACACTTATGTTTCTCCAACCCGGCTGTATTGTACAGCCGAGTTGGAGAAACCCCACAGGCTCCTAGGCACCGTCTGAGCGGCAAACAAGGCTGCTCAGACCAATCCTGGTGCTGCTCTCATGTGAGAGCAGCATCTGGATTGGGTGGGGAGCATGTGCCCTGAGGGACCATCCCCTTCCAGCTTCCGAGACACGAGGAGCAGGAGGTACAAGGCAGCTGGCAGCAGGAGCAGACAGGAGCAGCAGGTAAGTGTTTTATTTTTTTATTTTTTTATTCGTCAACCTCTCCTCTTCCCCGTCACCCTACTGATTGTAATTGCCGGCAGCCGCCACTGGTAGCTGCAGCTATTTATGGAGCAGAGGTTTGGGGTCATACAGATGAGTCTGTTCTGCAGAAAACTGAGAACTGTGCTTGGACCCAGTACCATCCTTGTTTGCTCTTTATTTGGAACTGGGTATGTCTGACATCATTGCTGGCACGACTTGCACACTGCGGCTCTCCCCCACTCTATCATCTGCTCTCCCCATTCATTCCTCGTGTCCCCTCTGTGAGGTGAATCATGAACGGTTGCCTAAGCTTGTGCCTGTGCCCGTGCCTGTGCCAAGCGTTTAAGACAATCACCAGCACAAGAAAGGAGCAGATGTGGGCATTTAAAGGACCCCAAAGCGGGGTATAAAGTGTAAAACAAGGGGAAAATTAATGAAAGGCAAAGGCCAAGCAAACATGTTTGACCATCTGTGCAGAAAGTCTAGAACTCTGTAACCATGCCATCTTACCTACCTTTCCACATGAAGGGCATCAAGCTCACGCACCTGAATTGTCGCCTTGGCTATGTAATGCTTCGAAAGCATTAAATGCTCAAGCAGCAACAGGCATCCCTGGAGCACTACAGTTTACATCATCACCAGAATTAAAAACACCAATCAAAGAAGTAGAAATAGTATAATCAGACCAGGTATTTGTAGCGTAACTTTGCCTCATCCTAAATTAGGCCCAGACGGGAACAGACCTAAGTTCTGGGTGACTCCAGGCTCCACCACAGAAACCACAGAAATCTCAGAGCCTTCTGCTTCATTGCCCTTTGGCCGAGCCAACCTAGCAGGTCCTATTTTTTATTTTAATGTTATGGATAGCACTTCGGATACCACATCAAAATTTCCAAACCCGGCATCTGTGAAAGCATCGTCTCTGCAAACGCTATTGTCCCTTTCCTCCACAGCTGAAAACAAATCCTATCTCCCTGACATACAGTGCCTGGATTCATCTATCCTATCCAATGTGGAGATCTGTGTACAAGATAATTCAGTTAGAAACAGGTTTGATTCACATCTGAGAAGTATATCCTTCAATGATTACGATCTGCTTGATAAAAATCAAGTGCAAGCTATGAAAAAGGCACTCAAGATGGACCTTGGACCGAATGAGCATTCACTGGATCAAATGATACTGAGCATCATGAAGGTCATGCGCAAAACCTTGGATATAATTGCTGATGCAATCACGTTGCAGTCCTCCAAGCTCGATGACCAATTGGAGCTCACCAAGCAATTCTCATATTCCATAGTGATAATCAACCGCAGGATGGCAGCTGTCGGAGATGTCGTAAAGGAGAATCTTCAGAACCATACTAACCAAGGCCCATCAGAAAACCAAAGCTGTGTTCCCTTGCTGGTAAAACTGCTAGAAGCCCCCAAGGTAATAAATGACATTATAGAGGATTGCAGGCAAAATTTGACAAACATCCAATAAGCCAGCCAAGAAGCAGCTTCTGCTAGCTCAACTACCTCCAGGTCAGTATCTCTTACACAAAAGACTTTGATGCAGCCAAATACCTTTAATAGTATAGGGGATTCAATAAAAGGACCAAGAAATCCCCAAACGCCTATCTCGGAGACACCTTTTGCTCCCAATAAAATGATGCAAAGGAAAAGAGCAAAGCTACTCTCAATTCTTCAGTCTTTATCACAGTCACTTCGCACTTTCATACAATGGGTGGCAGACTCAAAAACTCAAGAAACAGGCAAAGGCACAAATCAGATAACAGGTGGAGGCACAAATCAGATAACAGGTGGAGGTACAAATCAGATAATGAGCAAAGTAACCATAGGCGACCAAACCAAAGAATTTGTGAACCAAAACCCAGGTCTGCTGTGTAGCAAAGACTGCACTAGTCATTCACACATAAATTGAGTCCCAACAGGTTTCAGGTTAATCCCTACATTCAATCAAGCAACTGGTATCGATCAAAGACCACCAAGAGCAGAGGATTCAACAATGCCACTCTACACAGAGGGTGACCCAAATTATGAAACTGATCTAGTACAGGGGTCTCAAGAACTTGCATCTGATCAAGTAGAACTGAGTCAAATAAAACAACTAAGTAAAATGCAACCTCCTTGCAGAGTTATAATTAGCAAAAGTCTCTGTCGCCCTGAGTCACAGTCCTGCAACTCTCATTTAAGAACATTTCTCCCACACAAAGTACTCAACACTTTAAATGAAGCAAGGATGGAACAATTGGATCTGAACGTCAAAAAAACAATCCATAGAATATCCAGAGTTCAGATCCCACGTGACTCTAAAATTTAACCGACCGGCTCAGCAGCATTGATCCCGTACATCCCTGGGCAAAAATAATAAATCCGATGCTTGATATGGCTGAACCGTCAATACTGGATACCAGGAGTAAACAACCAAATGAACCCAGACTGAGTGATCCCAAGTCATGCACCACACGCAATAACATTCAGGACATTAGATGTGCAACTAAAGAGCAATCGTTGATCACATTTACTACAAAATACATATTCTGAGGGAGCCAAGATATCCTCAACAGAGGGAATATCCCGTGACTCAAGCTCTCTGCGAGGTCTGTAAGATTTACGCTCAAATGAACTGTTGGCGGTTAGCTTCATCCAATCTAATAAGCCAGTCGGTAGAAAATCTACATGCATAGTATGGTCCAACAAGAAAGTAACAAACAATTCTTAATCAAGCTACCTTATAGAAAGCTGTAGGCATTCTAATGGAGCCCTCAAAAATGGAAATGTACCCAATTATTTTCCTAGAGCAACCCAACCCAAATACACGTGAAAATCATTTTAAGTCCAGTCGGTGCTCCAATCCAACCCTCCAAGCTGCAGCCAGCTCACATCAACCTCTCCTGTGGAGAGCCATTTTGTCCGAAATGAAGTTCTGCATAGCAAACGCTGTATCATGGAACCAACAAGTGCCAATAATTACAGGTAGGCAACAACAACAAATAGTCTCTTCAAATCATATTTTAGACTACGTGCCGGTACCTAGACCATCATTAGCTGATCTAGCGGGTAATCGCCTAAAAGACAAACCCAGAATATTCAAACCAGAAACTGGGCTGAAACTATTTCTTAAAATTATGAGATGGAATATAGCAGGCTCAAAGTAAAAAAATGGAGGATTAGTATTGGCTGTCCTTTTTGAAACAACAGGACATCTGCTGCTTTCAGGAAACATGGTCTACTGACATCATAGATCTCGACGGCTACATAATACTTCATGTACCTGTCAACAAATAACAAAAAGGCAGGGCTAAAGGGGGCTTAACTACTTGGATAAGATCATCACTGTCAGCTGATGTTGAGATAACCCATAATATAAATAAGGACTTTCAAATCATTGACTTAAAGAACAACGCGTGGTCACTCGAGATCCGGAATGTCAAGTCTGACATCCTACCCTTCATAGACCAGCATCTGGCAAAAAGATTGAAAGGGGTGATGAAGACCCAACCTGATAACATGCTTGCAGGGCACACTTGCAATACAAACAACTGCTTATTGGTATGTGGCGACTTTAATACTAAAATGATGCACCCCTTAATGTTGGAGAAGACAATAATTGATGAAGATAGGGCTTGGAACATCCCCTTACCATCCGTAGAGCATTGCATGAATACAAAGAAGGGTGAATTTATCTTTGGAGCTCTAGTCGAGGGAATCATGCACCTATTGAATGGCCGAACTTCTTCAGACAACCCTCCTAAATCCACTTTTAGTGCTAGTCATAGGCAAAGTATCATCGACTAAATGGCACTAAATATTAAAGCATGGCACTGTGTTGTTGACATGAAAGTTCATGGCAGGATTGAAAGTGACCACGATCACTTACTTTTGGTCATGAAGCATCCACACTCAAGCCTTCCTCCCCCTAACTTAGATAATGAAAGTAGTGCAAACATTGCTCTTAAACCAAACAGAAAGAACATTGTCGACATCAATGACAATTGTGACTCAAAGATCTACACTTCTAATCACAAAGGATGATCCTGTAAACTTCAATCATAACCCCTGTTCTAGAAGGGAGGGAGCAGCAGGTGGTAAAATTCAAAGAGTTCTTGGCACAGACGGCTGTGGTCAGAAAACACAACCCGTGCTGAGGCTAAATACCGCTCCCTAGACTGGATTGGTATGATGTGGAATGCTTAAAACAAAAAAGGTCACCTTTCATGGCCCTGAAAAACTGACATCTGTCCGATCACAACAAACAGCTCTTCTAGGACAACAGAAGGCAGTATAAATAGCTGATAAAGTAGAAGAAGAAACAATGTTCACAAAAGCTCTGGCAAAATCTATTGAATGCAATAACCTCAAGTAAATCAAATAAATTTTGGGAGATCGTAAGATGGGTCTGTGAAGGTCCTCCAATGAACTTGGAGCTGAATATAAGTCCACAACTTTGGATAAACCACTTCAAAATGCTCAATCAGAAGGAAAGAGTTGATGCACTGGACAAAACAAATGTTTCAGTCCTGTAGTTCCTGGCTACGCTAGGAGGTAGTGCCACCCCAATGGAAACATTACAACTAAAACTGAACAGAGGGAAAGCTGATCTGAAAGTTAACATTAATGGAAATCTCAGGTTATAACAATAACTTTTGGATCACTCACCACCCACAATAGCTACCCGAAAGCCTTGTAACTCCCTAATTATTTCCGTTAGTGCATGACTCCATTATTTAACTTTGGGCCAACTGATGAATTCAGCGAAAAGGAAGTAGCTCTGGCGATTCAAGCTCAGAAGCCGGAAAAATTCCTTTCGCTGTCTACCGTAATCACTTAACCTTATTAACTTGCTCTTTTAATAACATCTGGTCTCACGAGGAGATCCCATCCTCCTGGAAAAAATCAATAATCGTGCTGTCACATAAAAAAGGGCCCAGAGACTTTGTTGGGAATTATCAACCTATTTTATTGCTTAATGGAGTGGGCATAATTTTTGGGAAGCTGTTATAATCTCACTTGGAGCAGTGGCTCTAAGAAAAAGATTTAATATCCCTGTACCAAGCGGGTTTTAGGAGAGGTCAGAGGACAGTGGATCAAGTTTTCAGACTACATCTAATTTTTTCTAAATACTCATTGCTTAAAAAGTCATCACATTATCTGGTTTCCATCAATCTCCAAACCACTTTTGACAGCATCAATCACCCCGCACTATGGCAAAACTTAATAGAGCAGGGAATCCAGGAAAAGCTAATAAATCGAATAATTGGACTACATTCTGGTTACACCACCAGGGTGAAGTTCAGTACCAAATGCGAATATATACAGCAGAGTTCCCAATAGGGCGAGGCATCAAGCAAGGCTGCGTCCTAACACCAACTCTTTTTTAATCATTACTTTAATGCTGTTGTGAAATCATTAATGAACCTTCATCTAGATATGCCCAAAATGATCCAGGAGCGGGTCCTAATTTTACTTTTGCGGACAATGCGGTTCTAATGACCAGAACAGAACTACCAATTTATCGCTTATTGGCAGATTTTAAGTTGTTCTGCACTACCAGAAGTTTAACCATCAATGTTGGGAAAGAAAAATACATGATTCTGAATCAAAAATCAAACTTGAAAGCTACTTTTAGGCTCTATAACAAGACTCTGGATCATGTGTCCACCTATAACTACTTGGGAAAGTGCCTGGATGACAACCTCTTCTGGGCCTTGCATCTATTCAAGAGTATTACTACTCTGACTCAGCAAGCAGGATCAGTGCTTAGATTTGCTAATCATGCAGAAACCACTCAGCAGGCTCAGCAGTGCTAACGAACAGAATGAAAGCGAGGGTGGCAAGTACGTATGGTATCTTGGGGCATAGAAAAACTCCATTGATCCAAATCACTGAAAACAACTTCCTACAAAGCCTACTGCATCTGGGCCGCAGAACACCGATGGAAAATTTGAGACAAGATCTTGATATTGAAATAATCGAGGATCACATTGCATAGGCCCCATTAAAGTATTGGATCCAAAGATGAGCTCACCTCTTGTAGATTCACACTCTCAGACATTATGATGAACTAATATTATCACAAAACGCTATGATTTGCCCATATATTAACTGTCCTTTACAACATCAGCCGAGAAGATCTCTGGCTCCCAAAGGCAAGCCATGATCTGGTTATAAAGTCATAAAGGGAACACATCAATTAAGCGAAGTTGAGCAGAGCAGGTCATATGATAAAATGCTATCCGTCATTCAAACAAGAATGTGGATTTGAAACTTTCCTAGCTGAAATTTTTCTAGCAGAAAAGAGAGCTCTCTATCTAAACTTAAGACTGGGCATATTGACAGTGGCATCAGTTACTAAAAGATGGTCACCAAATCCTGACGAGGAAGCAAATATGTGCACGTGCTTCTTGAGAAGCACAGAAACAACTTCCTATCTGGGCTGTGGAACACCGATGGACAGTTTATGAGAAGATCTTGATATTGAAATAATCGAGGTTCACAATGCATAGGCACCATTAAAGTATTGGATCCAAAGATGAGCGCACCGCTTATAGATTCACACTCTCAGATATTATGATGGACCAATATTATCACAAAACACTACGGTGTGCCCATATATCAACTGTCCTTTACAGCATCAGCCTGGAAGATCTCTGGCTCCATCCGGGAACCATCCCAAAGGCTAGCAATGATCTTGTTATAAAGTCATAATGGGAACACATCAATCAAGCGAAGCTGAGCAGAGCAGGTCCTATGATAAAATGCTATCTGTCATTCAAGATTGAAAACTTTCCTACTGAAATTTTTCCAGCAGAAAAAAGAGCTCTCTATCTAAAAATAAGACTGGGCACATTGTCAGTGGCATCATTTACTAAAGGATGGCCACCAAATCCTGACGAGGGAGCAAATATGTGCATGTGCTTTTTGGAAAGCTCAGAAACACTAACCCGGAAACACTAACACTAACCATTTCCTCCTGCTGTGCCATCACACTTTATGGAAACGAAAATACTATCTACGTCCACTGTTTATTCAGCATAATATTAGGAAGTGCATTGAAGCAGAAGCTCTCTGTATGAGAAAAGATGATCAAATCATAGTCTCAGCTGACTTGTCGTATATTTACACAGCCTGGAAATCAAGAGCCTGAGTCCACGGAACAACTGCGTTCTTTGTAAGCCATCTTATAAACACAAAGGACCAGATGCACTTGCCATCTGAACAACTTTCAAGAAACTTGGAATTAGCATCTCCTATTGCTTTCATAAATTCCAAATCAAGAACTCATTGTGAACTTAATATACTGTCTTTGGGATAGTATAGTATTAATTAATTGGTAACTGTGGTCCACTAAGTTACGGCACTATCAAATGCACTGTTCTTTATGATTTCAACCAGTGTTACCATGTTGTGCACACAGAAGGGTTATTACAGGGGCATAAGCGTTGCACTTGAACTCTTCGGCCCTCATTATGATGTTGGGCAGACCGTCACTTACAGGCCATCGTCCAGGGCATCGGTCCGACCGCAACTTTACGATGCAGGTGGTCAGAGCAATTATGTCGGGGGAAAAGACCACCGACTCTGACATGCGGTCTGATTCCTAACCCTACAATAGAGGAGGTGCCTGCGCAGGCACTGCCGTAGGGATTAGGATATCCCTTTCTAGCAGCCTGTTAACAGACAGAAAGGGACTTTGGGTTCCTCAAACAGGGCCCCCGTCCCCCGAGGGCTACTGCTAAGTGGCCTGGGGGGCACATGTACTGCCTCCCCACACATTCATGCAACGTGTGCCAGGCACCACATAGTGCCTGGCACACTGTGCATGGATGTGCACAAAGTGCCAGTTTCTACTGTAGCTTATGCTGCGGCCCTTTTCCTGGGCCGCAGCACAAGCCGCAGTAGAAAAAAGCATTTTACGACTGCCTGCATTGCGGTCGTATGCTGATAGGGCAGGCAGGACCACCGACTCATTGTCACATGGTTCCTGCCTGAAACAATGGCAGTCTGCAGTCTGACCGACCACCACTGTAATGAGCCCCTTAGCAATGTAAAACCCCTCAAATACCATAACCAAGTTCCAGGTGATCTCTTTTCTTCAGAACCTAAAGTATGGAGTGTGATTTTGAACTAAAGTTTTAATGCCATTTTAAAGGGTGCAGAGGTACCTGATTTCTGACTGGGAGTCGAGGTAGTGCCAGTATACAAGAAGGGAGATAAAAGTGAACCAGCAAATTATAGGCCCATTAGCCTGAGCGATATCTCACAGAAACTATTTTGCAGGCACTTGTTAGCAAGGCTACAAAATTGGATAAAGGAGGGCCAGATTTTGTCACCCATTCAGGCGCGGTTCAGAGAGAACATGAGCACTATGGATCAACTATTTAGGTTCGTAACAATACTAAGGAATACGTGGTTATTAAAAGAGAACACATATATGTAGTGTTCGTTAACTTATGTGCTGCATTTGATCTCATCCCCAGAGAAAAAATGTGGGCATCTCTGCAGCAGTTAGGGGTCCCTCGTTACCTACTACAAACAATAATCAGGCTCTATAGGGATAATAGGCCCACATATGTTAGGGGAGAAAGGGTGAATTGGCAGAGCGTATGATGGTGAACAGAGGGTTGCAGCAAGGATGTGTAATAGCACTGATTCTGTTCACCCTATACATTAACGGACTGATCGAGGATCTAGCTGACTGTAATGGTGACTCCCACAAGATTGCTGGTCACACAGTTGTGTCTCTAGTATTCTCTGACACCCTACTAGTATCTAAGACCCCAGTGGGGCTCCAAAATCAATTGGACCGGATCCTAGTATCCTGTGGGGATCTTGGGTTGGAAATAGATGTTGCCAAGACAAAATTTATGAATTTCAACCAATATAAGTCATTCAGAGGCATGGTTAAATTAGGTGACACCTATTTGGAACAAGTAAAGCAATTCAATTATATGGGGGTTAGGTTGCAAATCTCTAAGAGCCAGCTTGCTCTCCACCATGTAAGCTCCACCCCAGTGAAATACCTGAAAACTTCACATTTTAGGCCAACTGTTCCGATCATAAAAATCTATAGGGCTAAGGGTCTCGGAGCTGCCCTATTCGGCGCAGAGATATGTGGATCAAACCATGTAGAGACCATCAAAAAAACTGAGAACATCTTTATGTGCTCGGTACTTGGTTTACATGAAATGTGACATTAACCCCCCTTTTGCTTGGACCTTGATCTTAAAACCAGTGCATGTGGTAACATTTAGACCTCTAGCTTATCGGACCTGAGTTTGGTCTAATAATTCTCGACTACCCCTGAGACAATCATTTCTCGATGTGATTGCACTCAATACTAAAGGGAGTATACCCTTGCTCAAACATGTCAAGAAATGCCTGTTCAGATTGGGTGTGAGCGAAATCTGGTCCAAACCTTGACTGTATTCAGAAAAACACTCTCATGTGCCTCAAAAAGAGATACTGGTACCATATCAATGGACATTGGTTGAATCTCAGTACTATGGACGCAGTTACGGAATACCTCATAGGCAAAGTAGGCCCTGGCCTATGGACTCCATTCCTTTTAGGGACCCGCGATAACAGATCAAATTAATATTGATTTGATCTTGAAACAAAATTACAATCAAGCTTTCTTAAATTGTTTCCAAAAGATAGAAAAAAATTAATCAACTCAAAGCAATGAAAACTATACATTAAATACGCTATAGAGAAAATACTGTATTAATATAATATAGTGATTTATTAATATTGTTGGTTGGTAAAATTAAAAGGAGATTATTAGGAGATAATTTGCACGGGCCCCCAAAATTTTGACTGCCTAGGCCCCCAAAATTTTGACTGCCTAGGGGACTCCCCAGGGTTTAATCCAGCACTGTGTGGGGGAGTTAACAGGAAGGTTCCTGAACTTTAGAGACAACGGGCCCGATTCACAAAAGTAATGTGAGACAAAATCCTAACTTTACGACTTTCGGTATTCACAAAGGGCATTTAGGAGTAGTAAAGTTAGGATTCCTAACTTTACTACTTCTAAATGCCCTTTGTGAATACCAAAAGTCGTAAAGTTAGGATTTTGTCTCAGATTGTTTTTGTAAATCGGGCCCAACATGCGCTGTGAGGAATTCCTGAATCATGTAGACACCCCAAGCGAAATCTCTGTATCTGGAATTTAGATACTGTATTTTGCCAGTAAATGGCTTTTGCAGTAGATGGATTAGCTGTAGGATCTCTCCTATCTGTCCATTCTGTTTGGCTAGCCCTGAAACAGAAGAAATTTTTTTCATTTTCCTGTCCTAGTTACACTGACATAAGGAGTGCATGACTAATCCAGAACTGCTGCAGTATATCCACAAGACACCTGAGGGCTACTATCAGAATTCTCAGAAATGACAGTCCTGATTGGCTGAGATGTAAGAAGTTGTAATTACCAGCTAGGATATGAAACTGACTTTTAGCTGTCAACGAATTGTTTTCCAATTTATAATTTTACTTTTGATTGAAGAGTGGTAATGTGCGTAGATAATGCACAGATTTTAGTTTTTTTTTATGATTAAGTTGAATGAAGCTCTCTCCAGTTTTGTTTAGCAATTGACAGTGACGTTAAAACGTTTTTTGCACTTGCACTTTGGGAATTTTAATGTGTAAGAGACCTGTAGTTAGCTGTAATTGGCTGTTTTTTAAATATTTTACTGGAAATCATTATTGTTTAGGTTGATTGCTCCGAAAAAGTCTTATTCTTGAACTATTAAAAGCTTAACGCATTTGACATCTACTGATGTGTAGTATCGCGGTTGCCAAGACTTAAATCAAGTACTGTTAAAAATGAATGGTTCAGCACTAGAGGAGTTTTACTGCACATGAGCACTTTACAGTTATGTCATTCTAGGCATTTGTTTATGAATTATTGAAATCATGCTGGAATGTTTACAACTATTTTCAAACTGAAAGTCTGCATGGTCTTATGGCTGCACAACTGTGATATGATGAGATTCTATTGTTTTATTCATATATATGTCTATGCTTTTATGGCTTTTGAAAAAAAAAGGAATAAAGAACATTACTAGTAATACCATAACCAAGTTGCTACTTTCAGATTTATTCAACACTCTCTTAGACCTATAACTGCAAGTTGTTAATTCTTCTATATGCTGCTAACACGAACCTTTGGGTTTCTTCTGTGCCTCTTACAATAGCGATGGCCCTTCTGTAGCTTCCATAAGTCAGTACTGATTGCCACATAAAGGGAAAGCAATTAGGGTAATACCAAGCACTAGCACTTTAATGGAGGAAGCCAACACCTAAGTCGATACATTTTATCCAGCCGCCTACTTGGGTACTGCAAACACACACTGAGACAACCAAATGGCAAAGGCATCCCTAAAGGGGATAAACCCATGCCACTTGAAACAATGGGAACGGCCATTATGCGGATTAACACCAAGAGAAGCGCTATTGTAGCTGAGCCCCACAGTAGATTGCCAACCGCTTCATATGATCCCTACTGCAATAATTCACCGGTCCCCGTGGGGCATCCACCGTGGGAATATTGTATTTGTTTACTTACTTCCTTTTGCACTCTATGGCCCTAGCGCGTTCTTTTTAAATGAAATTCATGGCCTTTATGAACCACACTTCTAAAGTAAGTCCTTCTTTCGTTAGTATCTAGCGGCCTCGTGCCGATTGTTTGCAGGGCTTTCGCTGAAGGATGAATCTCTGCATTTGCACTTTATCTCGGTTTCTTTAAGTTGACCTCCCTGCAATAGCACTTTGTCTCGATGCCCTCAAGTACCAAGCCAGGTGGTTCTCTTTGTGTGGCACACATTTAAAAAAATAATTAATTCAGCAGACCATCTGCACTTTTTAAAGTGTTTTCATGAATTTTATTGTAATTTGTGTTTTGACTTGCACTGCTATTTGTTATGGCCTGATATGGCTTAATCAATAAAGATTTGATTTGTTAAAATTAGAAGCATGTTGGGGATGCTGAATAATTTGGGCTTTGGGCCGCAGTTTCGATCGTATGTACAGTTTCTATACTCACAGTTCTGGTCACTGGTCCGGGTCAATGGGACCCTCTTAGAACCTTTCTCAATAGGATGTGGCACCTGTCAAGGCTGCCTGCTATCCCCCTACCTATTCTCTCTGACCATCGTGTCCCTGGTGTGTTGGGTGAGATGTGATGCCCAAGTATGAGGTTTTGACTAGGGGGTGACTGTTAAAAAGGACCATAGCACTCAATGCAGTCATTATCCTACTAGTCCTCTCACGGCCATCTCTCATAGGTCCCTACCTGCTTCAGAGACTGATGTTCCACAGGAAGGCATCTGGTTTACGGGTTAACTGGTCCAAATCACTTTTGGTCCCACTACAAGGCGACAGCAGCATAGTGTAGTCTGCCGATCCGCAAACTATGTTTCCAATACTCGGGGGTGCACATAACTTTAGAACCCCCCTGACTTGGAACTTAACCCCCTTGTCGACTAAGTTGATAACAACTCATAGCACATGGGCTAAACTGCCTCTAAATGTGCTTGGCAGAGTAGTACAATTTAAAATAATCATTCTCCCCCGAATTCTCCATACCACCTAAAGCATTCCCTTACTGATGCCCTGTGACTTGTTCCAAATAATTTTCACCTATATCTGCTCCTTTCTGTGGCTGGATGAACTGGCCATCTAGAAAGACCTTTGGAAAATGTGTCTGTATGATGGGAGAAAGGTATGGCAGACGTCCCACTGTACTATTGGGCCTCACAATTACTGACAGTAAACGATTGGTTGAGAGGGGTTAGGCATGACCCTGCATTCTGTCTGGAGGTGGCTCGGATCAGATGGGATAACATATTAGGCATACTGTAATACTGTGCGGGTACCCTAGCACTAAATCCACTCCAGACCGCCCTAAGATGGTTTTCTTGACCTGGCCATCTACACTAAAATGGACTGATTGGTATTGAAAGTTTACCTTCAAAACCTCCTGTAGAAAGGTACCTGGCTGTATCATATGGCAACACTTAAGAGCTTCGATATATTGGACCTTGTTGGGATCTCCAGGGAGGGGGACATTTGGCAGGACTCCTACTTAAAATTCTTCTTAGATCTTCAAGCAGAATACTCACTATACAAATCTCAATTATTCGACTACTTACAATAACAACACTCTACACTCCCACCGGGTGCTCCTTGATGATGTATCCGCATTTAGGCCACTCGAGGCAAAATTCCTAATGGGTCTAATGGGTAAGGACATCTCTCAGATCTACAATCCCTGTTCCTCAACTCCCCAAATCTCTTCTCGAGCCTTGAAACACGCTGGGAGGAGTGGTTGGGAACCCTTGATGACTCGGACTGGAGAGATGCCTGTATGCCCCTAGAATCCTGGTGACCCAATCCAGACTCCAACTCAACTGCCCTGCGTTACCTGGTTCATCTTAGTTGTTGATGGAATGACCATAATACAGTTTCTCCATTCGTAACTAACAGGTTCTATATTGTAAAGGTGGCCTCTCTACGATCCTGTTGAGCTAATATTACTTACTTATCTCTTTTTAATATCCACCGGATACCACATGCAAATATCTTTATGATGTACAGTTTATTTTTGCTGGCAAAACCTTAATTCACTCCGTAGTGCCACAGTCTAGGTAATCACCTAAAATTCATAGAATATATTGCCAGTGTCCATAATCAGCAGCAGTTTTCATGCTGTGCTCAATCAAAAGCAATTATTAAAATCCTGAGAGTCTGGAACTAAAATGCTTCAATTTCTCTCAACACTGAAGCATATTGACCACATCACTCGAGCCCTGATGATACAATGTGGCTACCATAAAATAACAGGATTCATTTCAAGGCATTATGCCTTTTATTGAAGTCTGAACATCATCTTACCTTCACAATTGGTTGTTGCCTTAGCAATGCCCTATGTAAGCCACCTGAGACCATCTTGCTCTTTACACAAGATGCCATGATGGAAGACCAGTCCATTTGTATGGTTCCTGGGGAGAGATATGGCGTTACAGCCAGAGCTTACACACAGAAACAAAACAACCTGCCTGATCGAATATCAATTGACAGAATATCTCGCTGTATTTTGATAGATGCTAATTAAGTCATCTAGGAGTCATGGTGTATATACATATGTTTTCAACAGTTCTTTGGAGAAAAATAAGGGAAAAAAAAGAAAAAAAAATTCTCATTCACAATTTTATCAAAAATATATATAATTTATTATAGTCATATAAATAATCTTATATTCATAAATCTCGCATTACAGAGTCCATCGAAATGTAGAGAAAAAATAACTAAACCCACAGAGTTAACAATAACATCACCCCCACTAGTACTCCAGCTCATCAACCATACCATTCATACTGCATTCATTCAAAGGACAAGCCTTTTTACATACAAAAGAAACTATAAGCCTACAAGACATTTATCGCCTATAGATAATAGCAATCCATAAATGCTGTATAAGTGAAATATTTAACAATCCTCAGCTATTTTATACATATATATGATTAATTTCTTTCAAACACCATCGTCATTTGGCATATTATCCATTGGGGTTACTGATACTTGTGTCTTGTGGTTTAATGATGCGTCGACGCGCATTTGGATATAGACCCACAGATCAGGTCACACCTTCATCAGGGCGCTAAACAACTCCACTGAAGGAGTAACCAGTGGAGTATCCTGAGGGAAATCTAGCTGCTGCCTGGCCGCCCTTAAATAGGAGCAGGGTTCCTCTCTAGAGTCTTATATATGGATGATGTAGGCAATACGTTCAATAGCAGCCTCCAACCACTGTTTTCACAAACGAAAGATGACCACGCCTGGCTATGCCGTTATCGAAAGAATTAAGGGCAGATATGGTCATCCATAGGTCTGGCGGAAAGGATACAGGGGTGCAGAGCGTCTATTTTCATGGTATTTCGGGTTAGACCTTAATAACCCATCATCTCAAGGATTTGAAAGGTGGAATTTCACAGAATTGTATCAGGGAATGGTGACGACCTCCATGTTCGAATGATGGCTGGCCAGTCCATTCGTATGGTTCCTGGGGAGAGATGTGGCGTAACAGCCTGAGCTGTCGAATTTGGAACTGGGGAACCAGGTTTGGGTCTTGGCAGCGGCTCAACATTATGTGATTGGGGCCCATCACTTATTGTGCGTGTCCTAAAAAACACTAAAATGAATCTGTCCTTGTGTAATGTAACTGCCATTCATGAAAATTGTGCTCCTAGGCCTTACGGTAGAGTTTGCGCTATATAAAACATTAAAAAAATAAATTGAAGACTCAGTTCTGCAATCAGGCCTATGACTGTTCCTTATGATACTGTGTCCTCCTTATACCCTTGTTTTGTATCACCACCCTTTAAAGCACCTAGAAAGGCATCAAGTGTTGCTCAAGATCAATAAAAATCAAAGTAAAATTCAAAAGTTCTCACTGTGGATCCAGGATTCATGCCATATCATTGTGCTTTTATTAACTCATCAAATAATAACAATGGTAAAAAAAAATGTAAGTAGAAATCTTTTGAAACTGAGCAACACAATGAAATAGAACAAATACACCAGTACAGTTTCTGTAACATTCTTAAAATATTGACCAAGATTGACATCTATATCAAATGAAATCACTTGGCCTAAAAGGTGCCTTGCTTCAAAGCTGTTAAAAATATTACATTTTAAATACGAAAAATTTAAATATATGTGATGGAACATAGAAACAAATTAACAGTCCAATAATACATGACATATGTTTGCTCTTGCATTCAATATATAGGGGCACAAACCATTATTTGCCCGAAAAGATTCCACTGGTTTCAGAAGATTCCAGATCTCATTTAGACCCAGTCTAATTAAACGGATCTATGACCGTAACTGAAGCTGAGTTTCTTGTTTCCGATCTTTAAAAGAAGGTAATTGAGGATTTCCTACATAAATAAGCCAACTCATTATACTCTCTTGCCCATTGTGCTGCTTTTCAAAGTTGCTAACTTAGCTCAGCAGGAGAAACGCGGCCATTTTAGCAGTCAGAAATTAATTAATTCCGCAACTGATTATTAAATTTAAGAGCACAGTTTGTCACTCCTGCTACAAGGGGCTTAGAGCAAATACAACAAAAATTGCTTGAGTCAGTAGCCTAAAGCAGATGAAACTATTGTCAGCAGCCTGACTTTAGTTGCATTTCCCAAGACATCAAGCCGAGCTCCACTCTCAAAGACTGCCGCATAACAATACAGAGAGTATCAATAAATGTTTTAGGTGCAATCTCCCTAAAACAATTCATCTCAAACAAGGATCTCACGTTAACAATTCAGTTCTATATAGTGCTTGCGGTACAACATTCCCCCAAATGATTTCAAAAGGAATTCTGTGGAATATCCTGCAAAATGGCTATAAAAGCAGACAAGGGACTAACAGTGACATTGGTTTGAACACAGTCAAATGGTTAGACCATTTAATTGAAAGAGAAAACCAAATCAAAATGCTCATAGTGGGACAATTGTTCTAAATTTGCCCCTTCAAGCCACTACAAAAGTTGTGTTGCCCGGGGCAAGTATAGTTATCATTTTGTTCAACATTAATAACATTTTTTTTCTCCTTACAATATTTACTTAGAGAATCAATTTGTTTCTATGTTAACAATCTCTGGTGGTATAATCCATAATTATATGATCATCTACTTAAAGGACACAAGAACCCCTCTTTGACCCCATTTTTGGGGAAAACAAAAGAGTATACTGAAGTGCTTGAGGAAAATCAGCTTGATATAAGCATGCTTAAAGCTGTTGTAAACGGGGATGCCCAGTTAAGAAAAAGTTACCCCCTAGTAGTACTTTCAGGTCCAAGAGTAAGGGGGAAGAAGACAATAATAACTATAAAGATACTCTTGCTCGACCTAAATTATTTTTAAAGTGGCAAATAAAAATTTTTTGGAGGTATATTTTGTTACTTTTTTAAGCATTTAATCTGTGCAAACACACAATTGATTTCAATTATCAGATGATTTAGAAACACATATCTGAGTTAGTAAACACAGGGTGCTATTATTTACAGATAAAAGGTTTTATTTCTAACAAGCATTACAAAAGATATACAAAATCCACAATGAAACTTCCTATATATAACCCCACACAAACATCCATCAATCTCTGTCACCATCCACTTACTCACACACTCACAGCACACTCACACACAGAACAATCCTCGGGGAAACTTCTGTCTCTTCTTATGAACATACACTGCCAAGAAATTGCACGGATTGATTTGATCACAGAAATGTTCACTGATGTCTTGTCATTAGGAGATTTCCCCCTTATGGTCGGTCAACGTATGTTTCGGGGAAGTAGAATTTCAACCACCTTCATCAGGACCACATATAATGAATTTCAAATCAAGGAAGGGGAAACGGGGTTATCTAAGGGTTAAAAGGAAAAAATGCAATTTTAATTCTAGGAAATGCCCAGGGCAGACTAAGTCAAAAAGTGATAAGATGGAATAGCATCCATTGGAGCAACAACTCAACCATTGCTCGTAGCTGTGAACCACGACGTGGTGCCCGAATCATGAAAAAAATGGACCCAGTCACCATTATCAGTGCTCTCAAATAACGCTTAATGTCACATATCTTGTTGGAAACTGAAGCAAAAGATGTGACAAGGAAAAGACCCCAACATCAAGATAAGAAAAAAGGAAAGAAAAAAAAGATAAAAGAAGGAAGAGAAGAAGAAAGATTAGATAAGAGAAAAAGGAAAAGTAACAAAGAGAGTACAACATGCTTCTGTTCTGTCACCTTATTTATGGTAGATGGCAAAGTCTCCAATATCAACAATGCATAGCAATGTGTTGCAGATTGCAGGCGACAACGGTGACACTATTGATGCGTGCCATACATATTATGGGTAGAAAATTCCTTACTACCTTTATGGTGGTTAGAGGTACAGCTGAGTCCAGCTCTGTAAGGCAATGTTAGAGGCATGAGCTATCGGGGCCTACATACAGAATAGCTAGTGATAGTAACTGTTTGTATACACCTCTAGGATTCTTACCCTTTTATTTAGTGGGTACGCTCCTACGTTGGCAGGACTGTATCATCACTGACCAACAGCCTTTGTATGGCGGTGCCCCCAGGTGACAGTTTATTATTTCTAAAGGGGACATCATAAGACAAAGTTGTTATATAATTGCAGTCTCTAAGCTTTTGCTATGAAAAATGCACTTTATTTCAATGCCACAGCGCTGGCCTCAATGGAGCACCATACCTACAGATGGAATAATAGTAACCAATAAACTCCAGTGCCTGAAGGCTCTGTGTTTATTCAATGCTTGCAAAATTGGGTTCATCCAACAGGGTGACCCAATCAAAGATAGTTAACTGTAACATGTTGGGTGGAAAAAAGTTCGGAGGATACTCAGTTTGGACAAGAATGGGATAGACATTGTTAAGGGGATCTCTCAGCACATAGGGAAGGGTATGCAAAAAGATCTCAAAAAGCTGCAAGTACCTGGCTGACATCAGCCTTAGATGGGGTGCTCTACACAACTACAAGAATCCAAACTATCTATCTCAGTGATACTCGTAATGAATGCATCTTTGAGTAGCGATACATATTATGTGGTCACCCAAATACAGTAAAATGACTGATCAGGCCAGAGGAAGTTGGCAGGAGGGGGAAGGATCCCTGTGAGCAGCTATGCCTAGAACTCACAAATCGCCTGAGCTAACAACAAAAACCCGCCCGGGTGAGTACTGCGGGACGAAGGGTAACCAGTGCTCCAAAGAGAAGCACAATACAGAGACAGGCACAGTGGGGTACTGTGAGAAACAGTTAAACTTAAACTCACAGAGACCCGCACAGTTTAACAATATCGGGATTTCCTCCCTACGTGCCACAGGTACTCACCAAGGGTGCTTCTTATGGTGGCATGTCCGCGCGGCTGGCACCCGACCTGCTGGAACGGTAACCCATTTGTTGGCGCGCGCCCGTAATTTATACTCCGACTCTTTCAGAATCATGAACGCACCACCTGATGCATCTCCCGGTCACGTGTGGTTGCACTCCAGACTACACCTCTCTACCACGGAGCGCCGGCCGTGGCTCCAATACCGCAGCCATCTTAGAGTGAAGTTCGAAGTTAGAACTTTATATGGAATCCTATGCTTAAACATGTGTTGACATATTGTGAAGTTTTACATTATTGCTACCATACTTCATTTGCCGAAGATATCGGTGGTTTATACGAGCCAACGCCGAATATATGAAGATGTAAGCTGTATAAATTAGGACCATACGGGCATATCAAGAAGCGCTACTAATGTTAGCATATTTCATATGCTGAGAGAATCAGTAGTTTTTGTTTAAATTTTCTTTATTGATTTTAAGATAGACATATCACACATAAGAATGGCATACATTCCATAAACCCTGGAATAGGATCAGCGAATTGGAAGCTAAGACAATAGCCACAGTACCAAAGGACAAAAACTTAATAAACTACAGAACTTTCCCCCTCCCCCAATTCCTCCCTCCCTGCCACTTGAAGATTGAAAGTGCATCACAAAGGTGTTACCAAGCTCCCCCCAATCCAGATCGTCTATCCATGTGTGCTCTGTGTTGACCTCTCGGTTGAAGGTTCACTCTGAGGCGGGTCCGCTAAACATAGGAGCCTCAGGTATTTGGGGCATGTGAGTTCCTTGAATTCGGAAGTCAATAGCGATAGAATAGGTCCCGACAGGTCATGAAAGGAGGTCCATGGGTTAGTCAGTGAGAGGGAGATTTTCTCCATTCCGATTATCCCCCACAATCTGTGTAGCCATCCTACATAGGTGGGTGTTGTTGTTTTCCCCCAGTAAGATAGGATGTTTTGTAGAGCCGCCCCCATTGCTATTGCCATCTGTTTCCCCCTTCTTGATTTCAACGGGAAGGTGATGGGGTTGGGCAGGCCTAAGAGAGTGTAAGATGGGAAGCAAGGTATTTGAGTCTGGAAGTGGGAGTCAATGTCATCCAAAACTTGTTGCCAGTAGTGGGAGAGCTGGGGGCAGTCCCATAATAGATGGGTCAAAGTGCCCACCGAGCCGCAGGCCCTCCAGCATAAGGGGCTACGTGCAGGGTTGCCTCTGTGGAGCCGTGAAGGTGTCAGGTACCAGTATGTTACTATTTTTGTCGCAGTCTCTATATTAGCGACACTGTGTGCAGAATGGCGTGCCCTGAAATAGATGTCCTGCCATTCCTTCTGCGTTAACGTCCTGCCCAGTTCCCCTTCCCATCTCTGCTGACTAGGTGTTTTCTCAGAACTAGGACCTCTACGGATTAGTTTGTAAAGATCCGTGGTCAACCGAGCATCCGTGTTTCTAGTGAGTAGCCATTTTTCAAAGGTCGTGAGCTGTCTTTCTGCCCCCCTTCGTACCTCTGGCTGCAATGCCCAGTGCCTAATCTGATGGTAGCGTTCATTCTCAGAAAGATTATGCTGCGCCCGTAGGTCATTAAAAGCCAACGGTCCTTCTACGTCGAAGAAGTGGCCTACTGAGCGACAGCCTGTTTGTGACCACTGCGCAAAGCTAGTTTCATCCATTCCCGGAGAGAAGTCGGGATTGTTGACTATCGGCGTGATTGGGGACGGGAACGTCGTAAGGCCTTGTGAGACGGCCACCCTGTCCCAAGCTGATAAGGTGGAATGCATCACCTTGGATAAGTACAGGTTTCACGGCCTAGCTGCTTTAGACAGAAAGGGAACCCCCCACAGTGATTGCTTAGCCAGCGCCCTGTCCATGAACAGCCAGTGTTTCTCGTACTCCGGCCGAGACCATTCGACCAGAGCCCGCAATTGCACTGCCCAGTAATACTCCTGCAGGTTTTGGATCGCCAATTCCCCCTCTGTTGGAGCTCTAAAACTTAAGTCTCTGCTCATCCTAGGCTGTTCATCACGCCAGATTGAATGTTCTATATCTGTCTGCAGTGACCGCAGCACTCCTAGGGGAGGGGCCACAGGGAGGGCCTGGAATAGATATATGATTTTAGGTAGTACTGTCATTTTAATGGCTGCAACCCGGCCCAACCAGGAGAGCGAGTACAGTCGCCATCGACGAGGACAGTCGCGAATCTGCTGCAGCAGTGCCGTGTAGTTCAAGGAGACAGTACTTTGGATGGTGCTCGCCAGTTGCAGGCCCAGGTATGGGATAGAATCCGGAGCCCACTGAAGGCGATGAGAGCGTTTAAGGGAGTCCAACGTAGCCGGTCTGAGAGTCAGACCTTGAGCCAGGGACTTACTAACGTTCATCTTGAACCCTGATGCGTGCGAGAAGCGTACAAGCTCTGCCAGCAGAGCAGGCAGAGACTGTTCCGGGTGATCCAGGGTGGCTACCACATCGTCAGCGTACAGCCTGATTTTATGATCCTCTCCGCCAAACTTTACTCCGGAGATTAAGGGGTCGTCACGCACTCTCTGCGCCATGGGCTCCATGTATAGAGCGAATAGGAGCGGTGAGAGAGGGCACCCCTGTCTCGTCCCTTGTTGGATCTGAAAAGGGGCCGAGACCACTCCATTTACCCGGACCGACGCAGTAGGGATGATATAGCTAGCGAAGACCCAGTTGACAAAGCGATCAGGCAGACCAAAGTGCTGTAGGGTGGCTTTGAGATAGGGCGAGTGTACCCTATCAAACGCCTTTTCGGCGTCTACTGAGAGAACCATACGCTCGTCTTGGAAACGCTCCGCTTTATCAATTATATGCAGTAGATGTTTTGTATTGTCCGAGCATTGGTGTCCTGGCACAAAGCCTGACTGGTCCGGGTCGAGTAGCCCAGGAAGGCAAGAAGAGAGTCTCTGCGCCAGGATCCCGGTAAATATTTTGAGGTCGACGTTAAGGAGAGAGATAGGACGATAGGACGCGCAGTACTGCTTATCTTTACCCGGGTTAGGAATGACCGTGACTAGCGCCTCTAGCATCAATGGTGGGATAAGAGACGACAAACCGATCGAGTTGAATACCCTCGTCAGCAGCGGGGCCAGGGTAGTACAAAATGCCTTGTAAAAAAGAGAGGAGAACCCATTCGGGCCCGGAGATTTAAGTGGTTTTAGTCGTGATATGGCCGAGATAACTTCCTCAAGCCTAAACGGTGCTTCAAGGTCCTTCACCTGGGTAGGAACTAGCCTGGCGGTATTAACACCCTGCAGATACTGCATAGGAGCCGTTTCAGGAAGATCCTGTGCCTTGTACAGGGCTGCGTAGAATTGCAGAAAGCTATCTGCAATGCCTTGATCAGTGGCCTGCTCCTGCCCGGAATGGTCTATAATCAGTGGGACATTGGCCAATTGCCGCTGCGACCGCAATTTGTTGGCCAACAGCCTCCCACACCTATCTCTCTTAGAATAAAAAGCATGCCGAAGTCTTAGTGCGGCGTGTTCAGCCCGATCAATGTCCAGGCCGGCAAGCTGAGCTCTCGCTGCTGTCAATTGTTTCCAGACCCTGGGAGCGCCAGTCCTTTGGTGTATACGCTCCAGTTCCACCACCGCATCTGAGAGTTTCTCCCTTTTTTCTCTCCGAGCTTTGTTATCCTGCCCAGAAATTGCTAGAAACTCCCCCCTAACTACCGCCTTCAATGTATCCCACAACATGGTAATGGGGGTGTCGGGCATATCATTGTTGGACAAGTAATCCTCTATAATCCCTGCAATACGCTGAACTACCGTGGGGCGCTGTAACATCGTCTCTCTTAGCCTCCACAGCCGACAGGTAGGGCGCAGATAAGAGAGGGCCAGAGATATGTGCATTGCCGAATGATCCGACAGCGCGCAGGGAAGAATCTCGACCTGTTGGGTCTATTGGGAAATCGCGTCAGTATGTAATCTATTCTTGTGTACGTCTTGTGGGGGTGAGAATAAAATGTGTACTCCCTTGATGTCTGATGTCGGGCCCTCCAGATGTCTGTCAGTCCCATCTCCAGTAGCATCTGTCCCCCTTTCTCAGAAAATGCCGCCGTCTGGCCATATCTCTTGGCCGATCTATCCATGTTATGATCCAGGACCAGATTGAGATCCCCCCCAATGATTAGTGATCTATCTGGAGATTCGGCCACTCCCTTTACCGCCTCGTAAAGAAACTCCTCCTGTCCTCAATTCGGGGAATAAAATGTAGCAATGGTCAGCACGCGTTGGCCCAAGGTGAATGTATGTGCTAAGAGCCTACCCTTGACTACGGCCCGCTTGGGACCTATCTTACCTTGGAAGGTTGAAGAAACTAAAATGGTGACTCCGGCAGTTTTGGCCGAATGGGAAGAGAATAGCTGATGCGGAAACGCTCTGGCTCGCAGCCTGTGAGTGTCTCGGGGCAATAAGTGTGTCTCCTGTAGGAGGCATATGTGTGCATCCGAGTGTTCAAGGAAGGAAAGGATGGCTCGCCTCTTGGAAGGGCTGTTATGGCCTTTTACATTAAGCAAGATTTTTTTAAGGGGCGTAGTTATTGAGAAAGTACACTGGGACGCCTATCGTGAGTGTGCAACCATGGTCGTTACAAGGGTAATGGCCAATGGAGGTTAGCAGCCCGTCCGACAAGCGGGGGTCATTCCCAATGTGGTAACCTCGGTACAGATGACTGGTGGCAGAGGGAGGAAAGAACCAGCATAACCCCAAGACAAAAATAAAACCCCAACAAGGAAACACATAACCTTGAACATTTTCAAAGTCCTGGGTGATCAAACCAATGGAAAGGCGTGAGATGTCAGCAGGATCCACCCCCCCCCGCCCAGGCCCCATGCAATTCGACCCAGGAGCATTCAGTTGTAAGCTGTCCCAGCTGTCCCCCCTTCATTGCAGCGCGGCCAAACCCTTCTTAGTCCGCATGAGCAGTCTCCTCTCCCAGAGAGGCAATGACTGCATGTCTCTCCTTGGCAATGGTCTCAGAGTCCGGCCGGAGACGAGATGTGGAGCGGCCGACCCTCCTCCAGCCATCAGATCGGGGTTGGCGCCTTCTGGACCCTGATGGCGTAGGCACGTTCAAGTCCACATCGGACAAGCCAAGCAGCTTCTTGGCATCCTGCAGGGAGCGGGTCTGGACCAACGAACCTTCCCACCTGAAGATTAAGCAAAAGCGATGACCCCATGAATAGCATATGTCCTTGGAGCGCAAGTGGGAGGTGATCGGCCCGAACTCTTTCCTTTTTTGCAGAGTAGATGCTGCCAGGTCGTGGAAGAGCAGGGATTTCGTAGCTCTGAATTCTATGGGGTGCTTAGCTCGGGCTTCTCAGAGGATCCTTTCTTTAAGTTGAAAGTCATGTACACACGTAAGTATGTCAGGAGGGGGAGCCGTTGCTGCTCTCTTCGGGCCCACCCGATGGGTTCTGTCTAGCTTGATCCGTTGCTCTGGAGGGGAACCCAAGATGAAGCAGAAGAGCTGTTCCACAAAAGCTTCAATATCCTGCCCTTCGGACCCCTGTGGAACAGAGCGGATCCGTATGTTGTTCCTCCGGGAACGGTTTTCGAGATCTTCAGCGTGGACCTGGAGCTCCAGTTGTTGCTCTTGCAGGCGAATCACCTCCTGTTGGAGCTGTTCTATCTCCTCGTCCAACGTTGTAGCCTGCGTCTCCAACGTGTCGACCCTCTCGCCTAGCGAATCCAGGTACCTCCTTGTCTCCCGCAGCTCCTGAGTCATTTCTTTTTTCATAGTATGAATATCCTCCTTCAGGGAGGCAAATAGGGACTCCAAGAAGGCTCGTGTGATAGGGCTATCCGCCTCCCCCGTCTCGGTCTCTGCCAAGGCTCCAGCTGCTGGAGTGGGGGTCTTGGCGCTTCCAGCACCAGATCTGAGGAGAAGGTCCTTAACTGACCTGTCCTTCTTGGTTTTAGCGGAAGCCATCCTGTTTGGCACTACTCTCTGCTCTAGGAGGGTACACCGCAAAGCCCCGCCGGGTGTGAGTAATGTCCACCATTTTACACCTCCTATTCCACTGTCACCAGCGCTCCAGAGTCTCCGGCACTATGGATTATGCGGCCTCTCCGCGACCAGCACACAGCGCCAAGGTCCACCGCCGTATAAGACCAGCTCCCTTCACTGCCAGCGGGGGTTGCAGTATGTTCCCAGGCACCGCAAGTAGTGGTGTGACGGAGAGCCTCATATGTCCTGGCTGTCCCCCAGGCGTAGGGGGGTGGGGCAGTGCACCTCCACAGGGCGTCAGATGTTGGCCAGGGGGACCGGTGCGGGCAGTCGCAGGTCCCACGGAAAGCCAGAGACACCCCTCTCCTGGGTCTCGTTGCCACACGTCTTCAGTTTGCAATGAGAAAAGGGGGCTAGGTATGCAGCGCTCGCCTCGCCGGTGCCTCCTCTTCTCAGCCCCCCTCGGCCAAGCTAGTCCTCGATCCCTCTTGCCTTCACTCTGGGGGGGCGGGGGGCTGGTCCACCGCAGCCCCACCAGCTCTGAGCCAGGCTGTGACGGTAGGCCCAACCCCCCGTAGCCAACTCTGGCTCCAAAGGAGGCTCCTCAGCAGTGTCTGGGCTCAGATCCGGAGCCCCACTCAACCCCGTCGGGTATGGGCGTCTCCCCGTTTGCAACCCCAGCGAGGATCCAGCAATCTAGTCTCTGTGGGGCCCGACGCGACCCCAATGCGAAGCCAGGGGGGGAGGGGGGCGGCCGGCCCAGCAATTTCTCCAGGTCTTCATCACTCACTGTCCCGACCGGGGGCCCCCCTCTGCTAGGCGGGCCTCAGCAGCGCGACTCACCGCCTCGAGGGTCTGCACTGCGTGTTCTCCTCCGCCCCCGCACTGAAAGGAGCTCCGCTGGGCCTCCTCGCTTCAAGGGCCTCCTACGCTGCGAAGTCCTTCTGACAGTGCGAGTGGAAGCTACTATGTACCAAGATGGTGTTCTTCGCTGTTGGCTTTCTATATAGGCTTACCTGCAGTGTGCCTTCATGACCAGTAATCCAAATGTCCAGGAATTCAACTTTTTCCCTGGAATATTTGGCTGTGAATTTAAGGTTCTCATCACTGAGATTTAGCCATGTGATGAAATCCAAGAGTCCGGTTTCCTCTCCTGTCCAAATAAAGAAAATATTGTCTATGAATCTTTGCCATCATTCTATATTTTCATAGAACGGTGCCACTTCGTTAAAAATATGTTTGTATTCGTATTCTCCCATAAAGATGTTCGCTACACTGGGAGCACAGGAAGCCCCCATGCTGGTCCCCTTGATTTGTTGAAATAGGGTATTGCCAAATTCAAAATAGTTATTGTGTAAGACAATGTCTAAGCATTCCAAGATGAAAGAATCTGGTCTGTCCCCAGAAATTCTAGCCAGGAGAGATGCCACAGATTCCATGACTAGATCCTGGGGAATGTTGGTATATAATGCTTCTATGTCTAAAGTGACCAGAAGCTGAAGCTCCTTGTTGAATGGCATGTGTTCAATTTTGGCTATCATGTGCCCAGTGTCTCTGATGTAGGAAGCATATTGTGTTGTAAGAGGGGCATAGGAAAGCATCCACATACTTAGAAAGTGGCTCTGTGCTTGAATTGATAAGACGACACAATGGGTCGCGATGGGGGATCACTGGTATCTTTGTGAGTTTTAGGGACTCCGTATAGTGCTGGAGTTACAGCATCTGTCTTGTTAAGGAAGGCCCACTCTTTTTTGCAGATCTTATCATCCGTCAGGGCTTTAGATGCCACAGTCTCTATCCGTACTTTCAGTTTTTGTAAGACCAATCTATTTACTTTTTTATAATGCTCTGGGACTTCCAGCATCGTTGTCTTTTTAGTCATGTATTGCTGGGTATCCATTACCACAATGCCTCCGGCTTTATTGCACGGTTTGATCGTAATGTTGGCATTGTTTTGTAGGTGTCTCAACACATCCATTTCTAGGGCACTCAGATTTGGTATGACCGGTGGAACATACTTAGTTATGCCATGCATGTCTCTGATGACAGATTTTTCAAAGATAGCTACCTCTGGACCCACCATTTTCAGGGTGGGTGTAAATTTGGAGGGAGGCCAACACCATGAAAGATCGGTCTCTTGCTCTGTCAGTACATTTTGCTCAAAGTATTTTTTCAATCTTACTTTGTGGAAAAAGGCAAAGATGTCTTGGTTGAGTTTAAATAAGCTATTCCGAGTAGTCGGATCGAAGGACAATCCCTTTTTGAGGAGGGTGATTTCATCCTCTGTGAGGTCGTGTCTAGACAGGTTAAAAATAGGGATGGTATCTACCTTGCTATCACACATACGTTTCATGTTCTCAGTACTGCTGGTTCCTTGTTCTCATGTAAGGTTGCGGATGTTGTGGCTCCATCTGTTGGTAATGGTTCCTCTCCTGTCTTTGATATCTGTTGCGACCCCTGGCACGGCCCCTCTGCTTGTTGGTAGTAGTGGTCTCCCGATTGTCCTCTTTGGTTTCTGGAGTTATAGGGAGCTCCCTCACTGGCTCCTGAAAAGTCACCATCAGAATCGGACGAATATGTGTCTGAAAATATATGCATTTTACATTTCTTTGCATAGGATTGATTATATTGCCCTCCTTCCCGCTGTCCATCTTGGTAGAAGTTACTACCCAAGTATGGATATGCTTTATCTTGTGTAAACCATCTTATATCTTTTTTTAGCTTTTCCGTTGTTTTCTATATCAAGTATTCATCAAAGCCTTGCAACTCTCTATTTATACTTGTAAGTTTGTTTTTTGCATCTTCTGAGGCTGTGCTTGCCTTCAACTTCTCTTCCAGTTCTACAATTTCCTGGTTCAATATAACTATCATCTCTCTTTCCACAATGAGAATCATCCAATCTCTGGAGCAACGGTTCGCAATTTTGGACCAACGTTCCAGAAATTTTCGCACCTCCACAAATAGGGTTGTAACGTTCCTCACTCTCAGTCCCGATGGTATCACCCCCACTCGTAGGTACTCAAGCATAAAGTGGGCATGCCATTCCATCCTCTTTGCTTTTTTCTTCATATTTAGGAGCTTAGTCCACTCACTACCATCATTAATGGGTGTGCTAATATGTGTATTAGTGCCAGCTACTTGTCCAATGAGAGCAGAAAAATCTTCATCAGAAAACCCAAATGTTTTTAGGGCTTACATAGTGGAGACGGTACGAGTAGGTATGTCGTCTACTCAATATCTCTTTATCTAAAGCCAACAAAGGATGATCCCGTAAGGAAAGGAAAAGAGACAAGAGAAAGAGAAGAAGGCAAAGAAAGAAAGAGAGAGAGAGAAAAAAGAAGAAAAGGCAGATGGTAGGGATGGATTTCAGCAGTGAAGTTGCACCCGGATAATCATCCGATCAAATCTCTACAAAGTGGCAAAGCAAACCTGCGGTAAAGACCGCCAAGGTAACAGTTAAGAAAAAGGTACCCCCTAGTAGTACTTTCAGGTCCAATAGTCAGGGGGAAGAAGACAATAACAACTATAAAAATACTCTTGCTCGACCTAAATTATTTTTAAAGTGGCCAAGGAAGGCTCTTTACCTGGGCATTTTCACAACATAAAATCTTACCAGCACAAATGATACAAAATTCATAACTTTTTATTAAAAGATTTATTCATGTGCAAATAACATTTTTTGGAGGTATATTTTGTTACTTTTTAAGCATTTCATCTGTGCAAACACATACAATTAATTTCAATTATCAGATGATTTAGAAACACATATCTGAGTCAGCAAGCACAGGGTGCTATTATTTACAGATAAAAGGTTTTATTTCTAACAAGCATTACAAAACATATACAAAATCCACAATGAAACTTCCTATATATAACCCCACACAAACATCCATCAATCTCTCTCACCATCCACTTGCTCACACACTCACAGCACACTCACACACAGAACAATCCTCGGGGAAACTTCTGTCTCTTCTTATGAACATAGACTGCCAAGAAATTGCATAGATTGATTTGATCACAGAAATGTCCACTGATGTGTTGTCATTAGAAGATTTCCCCCTTATGGTCGGTCAACGTACGTTTCGGGGAAGTAGAATTTCAACCACCTTCATCAGGACCACATATAATGAATTTCAAATCAAGGAAGGTGAAACGGGGTTATCTAAAGGTCAAAAGGAAAAAATGCAATTTTAATTCTAGGAAATGCCCAGGGCAGACCAAGTCAAAAAATTATAAGATGGAATAGCATCCATTGGTGCAACAACTCAACCATTGCTCGTACCTGTGAACCACGACGTGGTGCCTGAATCATGAAAACAATGGACCCAGTCACCATTATCAGGGCTCCCAAATGACGCTTAATGTCACATATCTTGTTGGAAACTGAAGCAAAAGATGTGACGAGGAAAAGACCCCAACATCAAGATAGCAAAAAAGAAGGAAAGAAAAAAAGAGAAAAGAAGGAAGAGAAGAGAAAAGATTAGATAAGAGAAAAAGGAAAGGGAACAAAGAGAGTACAACATGCTTCTGTTCTGTCACCTTATTTATGGTAGATGGCAAAGTCTCCAATATCAACAATGCATAGCAATGTGTTGCAGATCGCAGGCGACAACGGTGATACTATTGATGCGTGTCATACATATTATGGGTAGAAAATTCCTTACCACCTTGATGGTGGTTAGAGGTACAGCTGAGTCCAGCTCTGTAAGGCAATGTTAGAGGCATGAGCTATCGGGGCCTACATACAGAATAGCTGGCGATAGCAACTGTTTGTATACACCTCTAGGCTTCTTACCCTTTTATTTAGTGGGTACGCTCCTACGTTGGCAGGACTGTATCATCACTGACCAACAGGCTTTGTATGGCGGTGCCCCCAGGTGACAGTTTATTATTTCTAAAGGGGACATCATAAGACAAAGTTGTTAAATAATTGCAGTCTCTACGCTTGTGCTTTGAAAAATGCACTTTATTTCAATGTCACAGCACTGGCCTCAACGGAGCACCATACTTGTAGATGGAATAATAGCAACCAATAAACTCCAGTGCTGAAAGGCTCTATGTATTCAATGCCCAATGCTTGCGAAATTGGGTTCATCCAACAGGGTGACCCAACCAAAGATAGTTAACTGTAACATGTTGGGTGGAAAAAAGTTCGGAGGATACTCAGTTTGGGCAGGTATGGTATAGACATTGTTAAGGGGATCTCTCAGCACATAGGGAAGGGTATGCAAAAAGATCTTAAAAAGCTGCAAGTGCCTGGCTGACATTAGCCTTAGATGGGGTGCTCTACACAACTACAAGAATCCAAACTATCTATCTTAGTGATACTCATAATGAATGCATCTTTGAGTAGCGATACATATTATATGGTCACCCAAATGCAGTAAAATGACCGATCGGGCCAGAGGAAGTTGGCAGGAGGGGGAGGATCCCTGTGAGCAGATATGCCTAGAACTCACAAATCGCCCGAGCTAACAACAAAAACCCGCCCGGGTGAGTACTGCGGAGCGAAGGGTAACCAGTGCTCCAAAGAGAAGCACAATACAGATACAGGCACAGAGGGTACTGTGAGAAACAGTTAAACTTAAACTCACAGAGACCCGCACAGTTTAACAATAACGGGGATGCGCTCCATCAATATACAATCTCAATTAACTCAATTAACCTCAAACTGGGCTCAACTACCATTATCGAACAATTTTAATATACAAAAGAAACCCTTAGGGGGTTACACAATGCAACTTTTCCCACATTGGTAGTCCATCAAATCAGCCAAAGGCTGCCTATAAGTCTGCAAATCACGAACAAAGCCACCCAAAGACTCAGGGCCTCATTTATGAGGCCCCTTGCAGCAGTTTTGCACCGCTGGATCGTCACTTTTTTGACATTCAGGGGCAGCAGCATTTTACAAGGCCACGTAAAGTCACTTCATGTGGCTTTGCATGGCCTTGTAAATATGTGCCCCTTTTACGCAGAACACTGCTTGAAAGGGGCGTTCCATGGGTGTTGCTGTGGGTGTTCCCGCGCAACATCCATGGAATCTGAAGCATTCCCAGATTTACGAGAAATCATAAACCTGGGAATGAGTCAGAATCTAATGCCACCTCAGGGGTGGCGTTAGGGAGAGGAGAAATGTTTTCATTTCTCCTCGTTTTTTCCTTTTTCTATGTGCTCTGCATTCTGCAGCACACATTGGAAGAGGAAATCACCTGGTGTACCTTCCTGCACAAAGTCAATCAGCCCCGCAACGCAGGCAACGCAGGCAACCTTGCACCATGGCACAAGGGTGCCTGCGTTAGTGCATGGAAGGGAAAAGGACAGGAATGCACCATATCTCATGGATACAGCACATTCCTGCCCTTTTGTTTTGATGTAGGGCAGTGCAGCAAGATTCCTTGTGGGACTTCCCTGCACCAACACCTAATAATGAGGCCCTCACTTTCTTCACTGGCGGGAAACCAAAGCAAAAAAAAATGGTCACGGTTAAATGGTTCAAGTGAAAACAACTCTGTTCAGTTGGCAGTATGTCTGTTTCCTCGCACCAAGCAGGGGGTCTTCTTAAATTTAATCTAGTAAAGATTTCAGAGGAGAGAAATATGCCAATAATTCTCTAGGGCTTCTCTATCTCTCTCTTTAACCAGACACTTTATGGTCACCCCTTTGTGTTTCATCTAATATTGTGGATTCTGGCTCAGTATTACTTCTTGGACTCTATATGGCACAGTAGCATAGAATCCCAGGTTATTTTTGTTGCTGTAATTGCCCTAAGACTGGGTTAGGCTCCATCAGGGTCCAAAGCTATTCATCAGGTTCGGTTCAAAATCCTGTAAATAATCTCTGTATAGCACCCACCATCACCATTTTGATAAACGGAGGAAAGATAACCTATGCAAGCGGTTTCAGGAACAAAATATTCTAATAGCTTTGAGTTCTGGTTAAAATTGGTGTCCCAGATCACTAGTCTCCAGACAATTTCTGGAGCCAATTACCTCTATCAGTTTATCGCATTTATTCTTTAAAAATATAAACTTGACTTCAAGTATTCTTCTTTATGTCAATTTCATAAAATGTACTTAAGTTTCAATTCCAATTTGCGGAGATTTCTTCGGGGCATTCTGTTTTGCTTGAAGTGCAGGTATCGGGGCCCTACATTCTTAACAGAACCAATCATTAAAGGACTTCAGGACACTACAGGCTACAATGTGTTTCTGAGCTCCAATCACAACTTTTATGATTGAGACTAAATTCATTTATTGTACTTTTCAGAGAAATGCATTGCATACAAATATCAGACATTATTATAGCAAACTGAACCTGTGCTAGACACATTAAAGAATCTTCTGACAATTTTATGGCAAGACCAGAGGCTAACATTATTGCAATCTCCTTTATTGACACCACTCAGCAGCCCCTTTAAAGAACTAGCAACATTCCAACATAATAAAAGGCTAGAACACCCAGCCATCTTTCTTCTTTGTTGCTGCTGCTCCAGGCAGATAAGTGCAGTTTATTTGTAAACTAAATAATAGTAATAGACACCTTAAAATAAACTTAAGAGTGTTGAATAAGTCGATTGATAAATATTTGATAGTGTATATGAATGTTTTGAACTATATTTGTGTTCGAGTCGGTGCGTTGAACGTATGACTGGAATTGGCAACTTTCTTTAAGAAGGAATGTCTATACATAGATTAAATAGCCAATATGAGGTTAAACTACATTGCTTAGAAACATTTTCTTTTGTTTACTGTTGTTAAATATAATGTGTGGTTACTATTGGTGAAGCAGCAAGCTCAGCCGTTGGATGTGTGTGAGTCAGGGCTGCATGCAGCAGCCCATAGGTTTAGGCATTGTGAGCGAGCTGTGGAAGGCGCTCATTGCCGTGCAAAGTTGTGGCTGTGTGCTGTGCTCCGATGCCGCAAGTCAAGCACAAGGCCTCCCGCTGCTTGCAGGTTCTGGCAGTCATCTGTGGCACGGTTTGGACTTCGGTAGAGCTCATCTCTCACGAGCAAACTGGAGATCAGTGTCAAAGCCATGAGAGAATATACATGAGAAGCACACAAGATATAACTCAGTATCCTGCGAGACCTTTTTTTAAATATTAACTTTGATACTGTATCGCAGTTATGCAATGATTTTAAGTAATTATGCATTAAATTCATTCATTCAGACAGGCATTACTTAATGTGGGCCCCTGGTCGACACTAGCGTTCATTTTTGGGTACTGTGATTTATTTTTGGCTAATAGATTTTGAACAAAAACAGAGAAAGGAACGCAGAAAATGGAGAATATGGAGGAAAACTGACAAAAGGAGAAAGCAAAGCCTCCCTACAACCGAGAGGAAGGAGGAAAACCTGCAAGAGTGACACAAAGAGATAAGTAGTGTAGGGTGATGAAAGAAAGAGGCAAGATGTGGAATCAAGATGAGGCTGCCTTGGTATTTGGCAACCCGAGCATTCAGAAGCGTCGGGCTCCTAAGAAAAACTTTGGACCCTTGCACTTATCTTTTCACAAATTAAGCACTGCACGCAGCAGCAGATGCACAAATACAATGACACACAAACACATGGAAACACAGTGACACACTTATACAAATAAACTGCTCTGTCTGCATCTGTGGATACAGGCAGGGCTGGCTACACTGAATAGCTCCCAATGTCTGCAGGGACAGCGGTCACTTTGTGTTCTCTACTGCTCGTCACACACAGACATGTAAACAGCGGCGTACACAGACCCAGTGACTTAAAGACTCATATACTAAAGAGCTGCCAATGTCTGTAGGGAAAGGACACCTCTAGCAAGGGGAGTGATCTTCACCCCTAGGGCTGCAGGCCTTGCCTGTTAATTAAATTGCTTTCTTGAAAGAACTGATAACTATCCCTGCTATGTAAAACATAAAAAAGCACCACTCACTGTTTTCATTTGACCCTCTCTAAAAACCGGGACAGGAGCAAAATTTCCTGAAATCTGCCAGGACAGCTAGTGAAAAACCGGGACCGTCCGGGCAAATCCGGGACGCCTGGTCACCCTACCTTGCGTGGAAGGTCACCCCATGATAGGGAAGGACATGAAGACTTCAAGAATTGGACAGGAGGACTCTAGGCCAGTAACAGGTGATCTCGAGGCGGCTCGGAGCCCTTCTCCATTACAGACATGGGCAGACCAGACCACTCCAAGGACCCCGAGATGCACACTTTACATGGGTGTGACATGGAGGTCACCATTTGAGCCTCCAAACCAGTGCTTAATTTGAGCCGGTGGTTTCCAGTGTTCGGCACCGGCACTTTATTGTCAGGACCGGGCCCTGTGACAGGCTGCCACAAGGTGGCGGTGTCTGGCTAATTTAGAGATTACCCCAACAACAGTTAATTATTAACTCAATATACATTAAAATCGAATATTTCCTGCCACACAAGAAATTCTTATAGTTTTGGGGCCTGAAACAGTTCGAACTGTCACACTTGTAAGAGTGTGAATGTTAGTACTTGTGCTGTCACTATCATTGGTGGCGCTGGCAGGGGCAATGTGTGGTGCAAGGTGCAGTGTCTTCCTGACGACAGCCCTGGCACTTATTTTTCTGCAAATTAAGCACTGCTCCAAACCTGAGAGTGGGAAAAGCACTGGGTCAACGCCGTGCCCTTCTGCGGGGTGGTTGCAATAAGCCCTGGCAGCACCGGCACTGGTATTCTAGAAGTAGGAATAACGGGTAGCCCATTCCCCAGATCCGCCATCTTAAGAAGGCACAGAAGGCAGAGCTTCCTTCATCATGATACACATGCTTGCACTGGCTGCCAACATGAGGATTCCCCGTTCTCCTCGCGGGTAGCCCCCCTAGTGGTAAGGACCCCACACAGGGACTCGCATACGGAGTGGCCTAGATACCTGGTGAGAGAAACCACCAGGGGAGTTCAGGTGATGGGCTGATCCAACTAATCTGAAGGCAGGGTGTTTGGAAGACCTTTTAGGGTTTTGTGGGGGCGTTTGTGTCTCTATGTGATTGAATGTGTGACCCCTGACCATATCCGAAGCTCTGGGTGATCGCCTCAATGTGTTTGACCCTGTGGGAGCGCCCTGTACCTCCCTTAGTACATGAGTATTTGGCACTTTGCTTTGGCATCCATAGTGGGGGAGAAGGGGGGAGACACGGGTGCAGTGGCAGGGTTCTTCAGTTCCTGGATGGCTAAAACTCCAAGTCCTAGTTTCGTTGTACGGAGGTACTGTACAAGGGAAGCCTCGCACTGCGCACACCCTTACTCTGGACTTTTACCCACCTCCTCCTCATTCACCACCAAAGTATCTAGTTCCTAGGCATGTGGCGACAGTGCGCTACACCCTGATCTAAGGCCATCATTGTATGAGGTGGGGGTGAGGCTGGCTGCAGAGACTACCGAGGGAATGGAGGACTTAAGGGGGTGAAAAAATGTTTAAAGCGAGTGGGGCTACAGGGATAATGGGTTTAAGGAGATGGGGGTTAAAGGGGTAGAAAGAATAGGCGTCCAGGGGCTCGGGAGGAAGAAGCTGCGGATGGCTTCATTGCCCATACCCACCCACTGAGACTCCTTGCCACCACGGGCCACTCCTGCCTCGGCTCGGACAGACTCACCTGAGGCCTGGCCTGCAGCTTCAGTGGCAGGCGGGAGCAGGCAACAGACAAGGGCAAGGCTCAGGCAGGGGCTAGTAATAATTAAATTATGGCTGGGGGCGCCGCACGGTGACGGTCTTTCTCAGTAGTCTGGCTGGGTCCTGGGAGGGATGCCTCACCTCACTCGTCACGCGCACTCTTAATTGCGCTGCTACGCAATGCGCATGACTGTATGGCATTGGTCACCAGCCCCACCCTATGCCCCACCCTGAAGACGCGCAGACGCGGAGACATCTGCGCGCCGCGCACCATTAATAATAAAGAGCCTTAGAGGCCCGGCTGGGGCCCGGCGGACATGCGCACCACTTCATTAATTAAGAGGCCGGGCATGCGCACCATTTAATTCATGAAGAGGCTTGCTGGCTCCGCCTCCGCTGAGTGAGGGGGCCCCTGGAGCACTAACAGCCCCCCGCCCCCTTCTGCAACGCGGCCCGGGGGCTGCGGGGGCCTGTGTTACGCCCCTGTCCCGTGCACGCACAATTTAATTAATGAGGAGGCCGTACGCACCATTTAATTCATACAGAGGCTTGCTTGCTCCGCTGAGTGAGGGGGCCCCTGGAGCACGGGGCCCCCCGCAAAGCGGAGGCTGCGGGGGCCTGTGTTACGCCCCTGTTCACACATTCCTCTAATTGGTTTACATCGGAGTAGAAATAGGAAATGTCGCCCCTTTAGTGTCCAACACTTTCCATACATTTTCCACAAATTTGATTTCAATTAAAGTAGGAATAGTAATTTTCACACCTTCCCTACATTGGTTTAGATTGGAGCGGGAATGTTAAATGTCACTTCTTTAGTGTCCAACACCTTCTCCAAATTGGTTTAGATTGGAGTGGGAGCAGTATACGTCATCCTTGTTGGTTTGAACACCTTCCCCAAATAGGTTTGCATTGGAGTGAGGATTGTAAATGTCTCCTCTTTAGTTTCCGACACTGCCTTCAAAATGGTTTTACGTTTGAGTGTGATGTAGTAAGAGTAGTTTGTCATTTAAGTAGTAGTGTTGTTGTTTAGAAAGATAATTAAAAAAGTACTAAGCTATATATTTCTAATAAAAATACATTTTTACATATTTTCATATAATAAAGATGCAACACATTTTTCAATTTTTATTTATTTTTTCAAAATTTATTTATTGTAGATTTTAACCTTTTAAAAAAAAAAATACATTTATAAGTAAAACGATTTTGTCCGAGCACTGCAAGATGGTGGAAGCGACTCCTTGAGGGTCCGGAGTGTGGGCCCTGAAATCTGCCATCATCTGACAATCCTGAGACAGGAGGGGGCCATCAGGGCATAATCAGGAGTTTCAGCGAATGATGACGTTCCAGGGTGAGCCTGGGGACTCCCACTGTCGGTTCTGTGGCACTACTAAAAGCAGCATGGTGCAGCCCTGACAGTGAGGCCTCTGGGCATGTTGGTGCGCATGGCGGCTGAGGCAAGACATTCTTGGTGAGAGTGGGAGCCCCTGTGTGGCTTGGTGCACCGTGTTGGGGCTCCCATCGTGAGCTGTGTGGCACGCTGGATATATACCCCTGGATGAGTGGCAGGCATGGAGAGGAGGGGCCTCCCTGGAGGGGGCACCTTCGAAACTCTGGATGGCCTAGAGGGGGCCTGGGGACTCCTGCTGCTGACTGTATGGCGTACCTGGAGGATGCAGTGGTGAGGATTTGACGGTGGGGTCTCTGAGCTCATTGGAGTATGCAGAGGCCCGGGAGGTGCATTGCTGGCATGGGTGGGGGTCGCCGGTATGCCTGAACACCCCAGGAGGGTGCTGGGGGCTCTCAGATATGACTGTGCAATGGTACCTCTTTTCCCCCGGGGCAAACACAGGTGAGTGGGGGACCTTATGACAGTGGGGTCCCCACCTCAGAAACCTGGATGGCCCGAGAGGGGTTGGGGTTCCCATTTCTGAACACACAGACCAAAGGGCAACACAGAGAACCCTGCTGGGGTGCTTCCAGGCTGGGGGGTTTGGAGATGTAGTAGAGGGAGAGGCAGATTCCTGGATCTGTAGCTTCCCTCTTAACACTTTGTTCTCCTTCCTTTTCGCTCCTCCCCAAAAAGTGTGACTCGGCGTTGGATTTGTGTTACTGCCCCTTTGCATTTTGGCTTCACCTGGGGTGAGACCAGCCTGGGTCAATGCTGGGCCCCGCAGAGCGGGGGCTTCTCCTAGGAGGGACTGCTTACATTGGAGCACCAACAGGCTGCACATGCCTCCCCGGCATAGCTGGGTCTGGTCAGCGGTGCTTGGGGACAACGGGCCTGACCCTGCTTGAGTGACTTCTGACTGAAGGGAGACCCCCTCTCTCATTCTGGGTAGAACCACCACGAGGGATCGGCCATGGTGCAACAGTGGGTGGGAAAGGCCCCTCCTGACACACCACCTGAGAGGGGCTTGATTGTGGGGGGGGATCACCTTCTGCACCCCCAAGGGAACAGCCAAGGCTGGACGCAGAGCCATTGGCTGCAAAGCTTGACACTATCCTCATTGCCATCATGTCAACCCGTTTGGGCCTGGGGGCCAGAGTTGGCGCTGTGGCGTTTGAACTGGGGCTATTGCTGAGGACCAGAGGAAGCTCTCGGATAGAGTTTAGGGGGAGGAATCTACCATTTCTGAATTGCGCCTACCCAAACCCACTCCCTCACTCTGCAAGTTGGTGATCTTACAGGGCGGCTTCAGCAGTTAGAGGGGAAACTAGATGATCAGTACGGACGCTGTAGGTGCAATAACTTTTGCATCATTGGTTTCCCGGAGAGGGTGGAGGTAGGCGATCCAACGGCCTTCTCGAAACCTAGCTCTGAATGACCATCATGCCTGAAGGACTCTTCCCCCACTTCATGGTCAAATGTGCATATAGTGCGCCTGCTGTGCGCCCCCCGCCTGGAGCCCCTCCGAGGCCTGTGGTGGCTAAACTGTTGAACCTAAGGGACAGCAACATGGAGTTGCAAGCCGCTCAGTGAAAGGCTGGTGTCACTCTTGGCCATGCATGGATCCTCCTTTTTCCAGATTACATGCTGGCAGTCTACTGGCAGAGAGTAGCCTTCATGTGTGAAAAGCCAAAGTTATGAGAGGAGGCGCTGCAATGCTCTCTTTTGTTCCCTGCTAAATTTAAAGTAATGGCAAATGGCAAAACAGACTTGGGGGATGCATGGGACTGGGTCGAAAACTGGCGGAGGTCTTCCCCCGACACCGGTGCCCTTGCACTGTGCAGGTCGCCTTTATGCCTCCCCCAGTTGGAGCGAAGACGGAGGTGAGCAGACTGGCCCGCACGGCTAGTGCTGGTGTCCCCAGGCTGCCCTCGCCTGCGCATGAGCACCGCGAGAGGGTCTCGGCCTCACCGTGGTGTCACATCACTTGGACCCCGTGGCAGCCTGCACCATGGAGGGGTTGGAGGATGCCTCCTTTGATGAGGAGTCTGCAGTTTCCCAGTTGTGTACATCGTCTATTGTCCTTCCTTATATTACACCGCACATAGCTGAGCTGCCTCTCACCAGCTGCCGACCATTTCGACCTCAATGCCAAACCTTCCTGCTATCGAACCCGAGACAGCTATGGACCATGTAACCAAAATTGGGCCCTCGCCCTGACCGCTTGGGTATAGCATAACATGAACTGCTCCACTTTGGTGAGCTTGTTCGCTCCCCCTGTATCAGGAACCCTGTGGTCTTGTCGTGTAGTTCCTATAGTACTCATGCAGGAGCTGCGCGTTTGGATAATACAAACTGTGGGATTGGTGGTAGACTGGCTCTGTGCACCCCCACCGCGTATGTTAGCCGTATTTGCATTAGCTAGCTCACAGTGCCACTAGAATCTCCTCTTATCGGGAGAGATTAGTTCCTGGTAACCTTAGATCATGACAACCCTGATCCCTCAGAATCGTGGAAACAATGTACTACTTTTCGCTCAGTCACTCGTGCTTACTTATTCGGTTTGTCTCAGAGAGTTACACAGAGTAAACAGTCTGGGCGTTTCAATAAGTATTTATTGAATAGTTGTTATTCTAGTGTAAAATATATGTGCTGCAGCAACCAGGAGACAATAGCAGAGATATATTATCAGCAGTACGATAAAAGTGAAAGGGTAGTACAATTCTACAATATTGCAATAATAATGGTTACATACATGAATATATAAAATGCATTATAAAAGTGCGCGTACTCCTACGATGCCTAACTAGATGTACCTAAGTGTACCTAGCATGTGTGTAGGTCTAAAAGCCTAAGAGCCAGGAATCCTTCAAGGATTTAGTCGAACACCATTACCTGAAGAGAGAGAGTGTGGGACCCCGTCCTGGCCTCGAGTTGGACACCCCGCAAGGGCTGTGTTAGACCGCTGTCAGCTGGAGCGACTGCATGCAGGAGCCTCAGCGTCTCTGGTCAGTGTGTCAGCATGGAAGTCTCGGTTCCCTCTATCTTACCGTGGCAAGATATGGTGTATTTATACCCTAAAGTATCTCGTCCCTCAGTATGGTTTGTATTGGTCTTTGTTAGATATGAGGAAGACGTCAGGGGTGAACTTTGTACATACATATTATGCGGGAGATGTAGCTGGTGAATGCTCATGCATAATTTATGAGTACATTGTAGACCTGTGTTCGGGAAAAACCCTGAAGTGTTCTAACCACAGACTAGATAACATTCAACCCTCAGAGCTCGTTGTGTACTATAGGGAACTAATGTAGGTGAAAGATCATGCCTATATTAGGGCATAGGAGATCATGACTATATTAGGGCATAGACGATTATGACCAAAATAGGGCATATACGATTATGACCATAATAGGGCATATGCGAATATGACCATATACGGCATATATGAACGCGCCTATATTAGGGCCTCTATATGAAACATAACACCCACTCCACTTTCGAATTGGATGACAATGACTATACTTAAAATCTGGACAATTGAAAAATTCTCTTAAAAACAACTAAAAACATGGTTTTAAAAAGACATTTAAAAATGATTAAAAATGTTAAAAGTCAGCTATTCTTTTGTTGCCACTTGAAAAAGTCAATTCTGTCTCATTTATAAAAGTTGCATTACTACAAGCAGAAGAAGGCCATTCTTTCTCAAGTGAAAGTGTCAATTTAGGAAATGTTCCAAATTTAGTTCGTTTATTTATGAAACGAAGTGGAGAAGCCGAATTCTTTCCCAGGACGCGATGAGCCAATTCCAGATTAAGTGTCCTGGCTGGGAGATACAGCATTATTGGTGTTAGCTGCTGCAGACGACAAATCCAACGCCTCACAGAGAACGTCAATCGCACATAGATGGAATTCAGCACTGCCAACAGTCGGTGCTGCGGCAGCTTGTGCGGCAGTTGTTACCTGAGTGCCTGTGGAGGAGCCACCTAACCCAGCAGTAGCAAACGGCACCTGTGGATTCTCAAGGAATGCGTTCATTAGAATTGGAAGACGCTGGGGACAACGCAGAGCATGGGCCTTTAGGGGGTCCAGCATAGCATCCATGTGCGGAGGCGTATCTGATGGAAACATTAGACAGAGATCCAACGCGCATTCTTCTCCGCAAAACAGGCATCGAAGAACAGGTAAGATGCAGTCCACCCAGACTGGTCTAAACGATAGAAACCAAGAGGCGTTCAGTTCTCTTAGGCAAGGTATACCCAGAAGCTGCACCATGCGTTCACTGTACTTCCGCTCCATGAGTACGTTCGCCATTTCCTCGGAAATTGGGCCGTCCATAGCGTAGCAGTAAAATTACAATCAGGACTCCTGCAATTAGGAACAGGATAAGCGGGAGACCTCCAAACACGCTTCCCAATACGTAGTGTATTAAATTTGGGATTACTCCGAGGACAGTCTGAAAGGTGGTTAATAGTCCTGACCCTATGGTCTTAAATAGGTTTACAATACCGCTCGTATCAGACATGTTAAAGATACGTCCCACCATTTCTGCGAAATGAAAGGGGCAGTTCGTACGTATAAGCGCCTGTATCTCAATCGAGGTCCTTGCAACTTGAAGTTCAAAGGTTTCTCGAGCGGAGGTTAAGGGCACGGGTTGCTGTAAAAGCATGGCTTTCAGTCTGCTCAAAGTATCAAATTGTATAAAGGAAACATTCAACGAAGGCCATAACGGCGCCTCCCTGACTGTGTTCAGTGGCGGAAACAATACTTGCATACAGCAAGTAACCCTGGAGTTAACAGTGACCAGATAGGCGACACCCGGAAGCATCCCACAGCAACCTTGATCGTTTAGCATCAAGTAACTCCCATCGAGAGCAGCTGGAAAACCGGCGTGATCATGGCCGCTGGGGTCCCTGACATGTGAAAAGATAGATTCGCTACCGAACCACTACATGCTCCGTGCAGAGAAATATCCTGACACATGAGAGAACCGCTTAAAGCGTTCTTGCAGTTTGTACCGCTCAGAAACACTTCTCGATCCCCGCTCCGGCATCGATATCTATATGGTAACTCCCAAGATTCCTTAATGTAACCCTTACCCATTTTTTCATATTTGCCTGCCTGCCTTTGCTCAAGGCAATATTGAACCTGAAACGTAGTGACCGGCAGAGTGATTTGGCCATGAATTAGCCATTCAGTTGATGGTGATTCGGCTACAGTGAATGGTAACCTTTCCAGTTTCTCAATACGCAGCATTGTATATTTGGCTCCCCTTTGTGCCATTTCTTTCTGTTTATCAATTAGATTGTATTCTGAAAACAGAGACGTGGTGTTTATAAAACACCAGGGCACATAGCCTGCATGCAAAGATTGCAGCGTCCAGCTTAACATCATAATAGAACGTAACTGAGATTGCCTGTGTTGTAACAAGGCCAGATCTTGTTCTAATATGTCGATTGCCGAAGATACAATGTTGCCTAAGGAGTAAATCCTGGAGGTCAAAGTTGTTAACCCATTATCCACTACAGCTAATGCCTTCTCTAGGTTAATACGGTCTATTTCCCGTATTCTTTCTGCGGCCTCATGTTGGGATATTTTCCAGTTTTCATTATAATAGGCATAAATGCCAGCATATATGAAACGTTTCTGACGTGTTTTCCTTGGGCCTAGCAAAAAATCCCTAAGGTCTACATCAGGTGTGAGTAAGGTCAAGTGATGCTTTACTTCTGTGAGTGTTGAGGTTTCTAGCCAATCAAGTCACAACTTCCCAACACTATAGGATGTCACTACCCCTGGGTGTTGTCTCTGTACATAGCGTGTATCTGGCCTACTGATACTAAACCCCTCGGCTATACATAGGAATCTCTGTTGACATGTGTTTGTGTCAATGGGCCAAATCAGCCATTCTGTCCAATTGGGATCTGACCTGTTGTACTGGAGAATGTCATCTAATCCTACCCCGTGTGTAGTTGAATTCTGCCCCCCACCCATCTGTGATGGTGCTGGAAACCCTGGTGTGTTCATTTCCTTATTCTTGGCTAGTCCAAGACAGGATGTCTGTTGCACAGTTTCATTTAGAAATATAATCTGCTGTGGAATGAGGCATGCTCTAAAAAGCGCTTCTGTTCCCTGGACCTGCCAGTCCCTAGAACCCCAGATTGATTTTAAATCTATAGTGTCCTTCCATAGGTCGAAACCCTGTGTAGACAACTGGGCCATAAAGGAAGCAGAGTAAATCTGTTTGGTGTGAGTCAACATAATTTTCTGTGCTGATGTTGTTGCCACTTTGTAATAAAATGACTTCGGCTCAGATGTATTAAACCCTGAAAAGTATGTGAATTTCTGTGCAAAAGTTTGCGAACTACCTTTTGGAGGTGTTGGGCAGTGTTCCCACTGGTGGTATTCAAATACATTTCTAGGTGTTATAGATTTGTGCAAGAAATGATAACCATAATGTTGGTAACAGTACAATGTATCATAGTCTGAAGTACCTTCTAACATTTCATTGTTCGGAAATGCTGCAGTTTTTTCTAAATCAGACATCATATTATTTACAGTTTCAGTGTCCCAATCATCAGACAATGTACTGGAGGTAATGATATCACTTAAAGAAATTTTAAATACATGTTTAAGCTTTAAAAGTTCAGTCGGACCGAATATATCGAAATCAGTCTTGTCCCATACCATACCGTCCGGTATAGGAACTGCTGTGATGTTCACTGAAGACAAGTCTCTTGGTTCACGATGTGAAGACTGGTGTGGTTTTAAAATCAAATTGAGTCTTTGGGCTGTAGAGCTCTGCTGGAGATATCGTCCATTAATAAGCATACTAAAAGTTATTGTTAAACCTAGCCAGAAAAGAAAAAATAGAATCCCAGTGATATACCATAGTTCTATCCAAGGTGACACCAGGTAAGTCTTTCTAAAAAGTTCAAAAAGTCAATGAGTTTCTTTCTGTGTGATTTTTGGCTGGCGTCGCTTCCGGCTCACTTGGATCCAGTGAAAACGTATCAAAGTTCATGAAATAGCCAGAAGCAGTTCGATCAATTGTTGGAATTGCATCAGGATTTGTTGAAATTGGATTTTGCTCTTGACGAGGCATGTTGACGTAGACGTCTGTAGTCGGTCTTATTGCAACTTGGTTGTTAAGTTGATTTTCTTCTTGAAGTTGAACTTCTTGTTGAAGTGGAACGAGTTCCATGGCATTGTTGCTTAGTCCTGTATTCCGTACAGGTGGCTCTTCAAACGTGATGAGTCTTTCTGTTTGAACTTCTTGGATTGTAGCGAGAGGAGGGCGTCTGCTACTGTGGAGTCCACGAGGCCTACTGTTTAGTATCGGCCACATAGTGTGGTTTGATTAAGTCGATTGAGACAAATCTTTTCTCCTTTTTCGCGGCAAGAGGCGGCAGAAGTACAGTTCTTGTGCCTTGGATTGCTAGGACCGGTATAGCTGTTCTGTAGGATGGTTCGAATTCTTTCTTGTCTGCAATCTTTTCTCTGACCAGATCCCCGACTTTTGGGATCCAGACAGGTCTTGCCGTTACTGCCTTGACTTCCTCAGTGGCGGTGTGTTTTAAGTGGACGTTGCTTTGTTGTGTCCTGGATTCATTTAGATCCTGTAAAACAGCCAAACGATCATGGATATCAAATGGTTTTTCATCCGCCACTGTGCCTCCACAATCAAGATCAGGTACCCACATTCTTGTCCCAAATAGGACCTCATAAGGAGTGACACCCCCTAGAGAGCTTCTTGGCTGGTTGTTAATTGCTCTTTGGACCCCATAAAGGTGACTGACCCAACTACCGCCCTTGCCTAATACCCTAGCTGTTAAAGATTGCTTTAAGTCACGGTTTTTCCTCTCCACAACCGAATTACCCTCAGGATGGTACGGAGAGGAGTACCGCAATGCTACGCCCATTCCTTCCATGGCCTCTTTATAAGCCCGAGAGCGGGTGCACGCTATGCACTGATAGAAGCTGCTGCTGGCTTGTGTAGCGCATTTTGCACATTGCTCTTAATTTGAATTTTAAAGACTTTTAACATTTGTTTTTTGACGCTCACCTTTGTGCCTTCTCTGCCTTCCTCCCCGGTCCACCACGAGCTTTGCTCGATTGTTGTGGAGGGAGTCTTTGTTTGCTCATTTCTCCTCTTCCGGTTTGAGGGAGGTTGGCGCTCTAGTGCCACAGCCCCCTCTACATAACCGGATGTTTCAGACAACGCGCAGCGGGCGCGCGCTATGCACTGATAGAAGCTGCTGCTGGCTTGTGTAGCGCATTTTGCACATTGCTCTTAATTTGAATTTTAAAGACTTTTAACATTTGTTTTTTGATGCTCACCTTTCTGCCTTCTCTGCCTTCCTCCCCGGTCCACCACAAGCTTTGCTCGATTGTTGTGGAGGGAGTCTTTGCTCATGTCTCCTCTTCCGGTTTAAGGGAGGTTGGCATTCTAGTGCCCCAGCCCCCTCTACATAACCGGATGTTTCAGACAACGCGCAGCGGGCGCGCCGGTGGCGCGCCAAAGGCAAGCCAGTCTGCGCCCGTCCGCGCCTGGGCGTCGCCAGGAGCCAGGAACCCTGGCCAATTCACCCCTAAAAAGGGCTTAGCCCCTCTCAGGCTTTATACTAGACAAGACCTGCTAGATCTGAGGATTGAGCCCGTATTCTCCTGCAGGACTGAGCCTTGGCCTCTTTTGGAAGGGCCTTTTTCCTGCAGAGTTTGCCAGTTTCAGGGTAATATGGGTCAGACGGCGCAAATTTGTGAGGCTTCTCATCGCCTTCTGCCTAATATAGGCTTCCATACTTCTGAACCTGCTACCCCCTCTACCCAATCTATAGGCAATGTTAAAGATAAGTCACATATAAGATGGAAAAGTTTGCTATGCAACATCCGCTCCCTGCCCAAGCATTCTACTGAGGTCTGGGATCTTCTATCCTCCATAAAGCCTGATTTGGGATTTCTGACTGAAACCTGGCTGAAATCCCACTCTGTCCCTGCTGTTGCACTGGCCATACCTGAAGGTTACAAATTCATTAGGATGGACAGGCCACTTAAAGTGGGGGGAGGACTTGCTATTGTGCACAAAGATAGTATCAACGTCTCGCCTCTGGATGAGTGCTGTAATGCTCAAATGGAAGTACTTGTCTTCCGGATAGACTTCTCCTCCCAAATTAGTTGGAAGGGAGCTTTAGTGTATCGTCCCCCAGGACCTCTGGCTGATTTCCCATTACTACTTATGGATTTAATAGCCCCTCATGTAATCGCAAGTAGCAATTTTCTGCTATTAGGTGATTTTAATATTCACAGCGAATGTCCCTCCAACGCTGATTCATTGGCTCTTATGACTGACTTAGCATCCTTAGGCCTATCTAAGCTTAATGAGGGCCCTACTCACATAGCGGGCCACACACTGGACATTATTTTTTCCAATTCTCCCAAGATCCATTGTGAGCCCCCTTTCCAACTCACCTGGTCTGATCATGCGCTAATTGAATTCTCTATTCAGGGACAAAGGGAGCTGAAGGGACCTACTTCGGCCACCCACCATATCCGTAGACAATGGCAGAAAGTTACCCCGGAGAGCGTTCAAGCCTCCTTTTTAAGACCACGGAATACCGCATCTGATAATATTGTAGAAGCCTTGGCGGAATACAATTGTGCACTCTCTAAGACGATTGATTATCTTGCACCACTGAAACGTCTTCCTAACCATTCCAAACGGCCGCAGGCTGCCTGGTTCTCTCCCCAGCTGCGTACGCAAAAGCAACTTTGTAGGAAATATGAGAGGCGCTGGCGCACAACCCATGAGGAGAACGATAAGACTCAGTTTTTGACCACTCTGTCCAGATATCATAATAACATAAAAGAAGCGCGTAGAACCTTTATTGCCTCCCAATTGGATATGGCTGGCAATGCCCCTAAAACCCTACATCGTATCCTCCAGTCTTTTATTAATCCCAAGGCTTGTGAAAACCTCGAGGTTCCCACGCAAACGCTATGCAATAATATCGCACAATATTTCTCACTGAAGATTGAACGAATTTATGAAAAAATTGTTTTGTCAGATAGCCAGGACCTGCTCCCCTTAGCCGTGGATCTACCTGTACTGGCTACCTCCCAGATGCTGGAAAGTTTTCCCCCGTTAACTTCGACAGAGGTTACCACTCTGATCCACAGAATTAAATCCGGGTCTCCTCATGACACCATTCCAGACAAAGTTGTCACTTCCCTGGCCACTCAGCTTTCCCCTTCAATTGAACACCTCCTCAACCTTTCACTTAGAGACGGCCATGTCCCGTCAGAATGGAAAGCAGCGCAGGTTATGCCCATTCGAAAAAACACCAAGGCCCCGTTGACAGATCTGTCTAATCTCCGGCCTATCTCGCTGCTCCCCTTTCTGAGTAAACTTTTGGAGAGACATATTAACACTCATCTCTCAAGCCATGTCAAACGTACTGGTTGTCTCGACCCCTCCCAGTCTGGCTTTAGGCCCAAGTACAGCACCGAATCAGCCCTGCTAGCGGTCACCGATAACATCAGGATGACCCTAGACAAGGGACACTCTACGATTTTGGTGCTGTTGGACCTATCTGCCGCGTTCGACACTGTTTCTCACCAAATATTGCTCAGAAGACTGCAGGAGATTGGTTTAAGAGGCTCGGCCTTCCAATGGATGTCGAGCTTCTTATCCGGTCGCTCTCAGACTGTCAATCTTGGCCCATATCGTTCGGCTCCTATGGAATTGTCCAAGGGAGTGCCTCAGGGCTCATGCTTGAGCCCCACTCTTTTCAATATCTATGTTGCTCCCTTGGCCAACCTCCTGAGGACCCATGGGTTTATTCCAATATCATATGCCGACGATACTCAGCTGCTTTTCCCTTTTGACAAATTTACACCGGCGGTACAGCTGGCCTTCTCCTCGGGAATGAGAGATATCTCACACTGGATGAAGAGTATTTTCCTCCAGTGTAACGTTGGAAAAACGGAGATTTTGATCTTTGGGAGGCCCCTTTATTGTGGTCTCCCGAGTGGTGGCCGCCTGATTTTGGTACCCCTCCTGATCCTAAATCCACTGTTAAGAATCTAGGCATTCGCCTGGATCAAGCCCTTACCCTGAAAGAACATATTACTCAGACAGCTGGTGTCTGTTTCCATACTCTGGGACTTCTTCGTCGAGTATTTCCTCTTCTTCCGGACTCCACCAGAAAGACTCTGATTCAGTCACTTATATTAAGCCGGTTGGACTACTGTAATGGTCTGCTGATCTCTGCTAGTGAGACCTCGATCTGCAGACTACAGGTGGTCCAGAACACGGCAGCACGGTTAGTCCTTAATGTGCCCCCTAGGACTGCTTCCCGCCCTCTTCTTGCACAGCTCCACTGGCTACCGATACGCCAGAGGGTAAAATTTAAAATCTGCTGTACTATTCACAAGGCGCTTTCCAACCTTGGCCCCTCTTATCTGGCGGAGAAATTTTTGCGCTACTGTCCTTCTAGGTCTCTCCGCTCGTGTTCTAAACATCTGCTAGAGGTTCCCCGTATTAAGAGGGCAAGACTAGGGGGAAAGGCCCTTTCCTACATCGGTCCGCGCTATTGGAATGAGCTCCCCCTACCTCTACGTCAATGCTCCAACCATTTACAATTTAGGAAACTGCTCAAGACTACCCTTTTCTCCTGCTGATTCAGGCTGTAGTTGCATTCTTTCTGTGCTCCGTGTTCGAAGCGCAGAGATACTCCTTCGGGAGTCGATTCTGGCGCTATACAAATAAATAAATAAAGAAATAAATAAACGCCGGGCCACGGTCAGAATGTAACGTGCCAACTGCGTATGTGCCGTTAAAGACTCGCAAATCTTTTATAACAGTTCGAGCATCAGCCGAGCGCTGAGGCCAGACCCATAGGAATCTAGAGCAGGAATCCACTGCAACCATGATATATTTCTTGGCCCCATCCGATTGTAGGGGTCCGCAGTGGACCAAATACACACATGTGAGAGGTTTGTCTGATTTTAACAATGGTGTCTGCGCTGGGCGTGCTATGGTGGAGCCTTTCATCTGCTGGCAGATGTCGCACTTTAAGACATAGTCTTTGGTCTGCTTTGTTAACCCTGGCCACCAGTAGCGCTGTTTCAGTAAAGAAATAGTCACTGTGATGCCTCTATGCGCAGAACCCAAACCCTCGTGTGCTGCTAGAATTAAGCCTTGCCTACGATCCATATTTGGTATTACTCTATCCCCCACTCCAGGAATCTGAGTATTTGGAATGTTTTGTGCATCTAACTTGTAGGAGTACTTGAGTGGAAATTTCTTTGGTACTGCTGTGCTGCCTTTGCGTGAAGCATTGACAGCTATCATAATCTCGCCGTCTATTCTCGTTTTTGAACAAGTGATTGCAGCTACGGACGCTGTGCGTACAGCCCCCTTTGCGGCTTCATCAGCCAATGAATTCCCTTCAACGTGAACGCCATCACGCTGATGACTCAGTGTATGTATCACGTGAGCCCTTGGTAGTTTGTTTCTCAACTCCACTACCTGTTCCCATAGCATTTTATGCTTAATTGTGCCACCTTTCGCGTCTTTAAACCCGTTTTGTTCCCAATGATGTAAATATTCATTGGACGACTGTACACAGTAAAAGGAATAACAAACAATTAGTGTGGGGAATTCGTGATCCGTATTTACCAGTGCCAGTATTAGTGCTTTTAATTCTGCCAACTGAGCCATGCAGTCTCCTAGAGATTGCGTTTTAGTGCAACTTGGATAGAACTTTCCATCGCGCATGTGACCGTTAACAATCGCACACGCTGCGCTGTAAGCTTGCTTACTCCCTATGGCCGGTTGAGCAGATCCGTCAGTGTAAATAATATATTCATACTGATCTAGAGGCAAAATCTCATTTGGTAGAGGATATTCTTGTTCGTATTGCAGAAATGCTTGTATTTTTAAACTTGGATCAAATATGTATTCAACATCCGTTGCAGTAAGAGAATTAGCCCATTGTATCCATCTGGGATGTATGGCTTTCGTATTTGGAATGCTAGCCTTTGTAACAGCCTCTAAGGCTGGTACTGGGGTCACAAGTATTATGCGCTTTCCCTGAGCCAGAGCTCTTTCTCTTGCCTCAGCGGTCTGCACTGCTGTCAGGATTTTTTTCTATTGAAGTGAAACGCATCTCGGCTTTTGTGTACAGGTGTGATTTGTATGCGATTGGTACTGTTTCGCCTTCATTGAAAGTTAAATAAGTGTACCCGCATTGACCCGCTATTACTCGGATCACTAAGTTGCGTACGTTTACGCGTGTCTGTAAATGTTTTGAAGCTATCATGTCTTCCTGTAGTGAACGTAGGATATTTGTATGTTCCTGTGTCCATTGTCTGACTGAAAAATCAGGTTTTATTAAGTCGTAGAAAGGTTTTACTCTTTCTGCGTAATCCAAAATGTATGTTCGACCAAAACTTAGGAATCCCAGAATTGATTGTAAATTCTTTAATGATTTTGGAGGTTGGAGCAGCGCACACTTTTCTAAAAAGTTAGCTGCTAGGCTTTTTCCTTCACTTGACAGCTCATACCCTAAGAACAGGACATTGAGATGGGCAATTTTTGATTTTTTTAAATTACTTTTATAGCCCTCAGAGGCGAATCCCATAATAATGGTGCTCACCCTGGTCAAGTGCCTCGGTAAGTCATCGTCCGTCAGATAAATATAATCTACATAGGACAATGCTTCTTCATCCAAATTTTGGAGTAACTCTGTTACCCTTGCTGAAAACAACCCCGGGCTATTCTTATACCCTTGGGGGAGTTGACAAAATTGCCGTTGAGATCCTAGCGCTGAGAATGCGGTCAAATACCTGCTTTCAGGCGCTATATTTTGGCAGAAAAATCCATTTGAGCTATCAAGTGTTATTTTGTATTTTTGTCGCACAATATTATTCATTAATGCGGCACTGTGTGCATTTTGAACTGAAAATGTCTTTGTGCAAGTGTTTAAATGTCTGTAATCTAAAACTAAACGATATGTGTTGTCAGGTTTTGATACGTGGAACAAAGGATTGTTCATTGGTGAGGTGCAATTTTCTATCACCCCTTGGTATTCAAGTTGATCTAGGATCTCCCTGACTTGTTTTTTAGCTTGATGTTTTATAGGATATTGCCTTTGAGCATTTGGGGAAACTTTTAACGGGATCAGGTGGTGGGTTGAATCCTCATCCCAACCAGCATGATTTTTGTACAATGCTGGAGCTCGGGCAGCCGCCCACTCCTGCGCATATGCATGTTTTAAATGTATGGGAACAAGGTTGGAAAATGCTGGAAAAATTATTGTTTCTCCCTCAGGGCACTCCATGACAAATGCTGGCGGCCAGTCTTGCTCTGCTAATAGGATGTCATATCCAGATGACAGATTTTTCCAAAATAGACCTTTAATTTTCCTGGGCTTGTCCCCCTCCATCCGGAGTGTTATCTTATGTAACTTATGTGGGACACTTACCCGAGTATCAGGTGTTTCCACCGTGATATACTCACTCAACTCCGCTGTCACCAGAAATTTCTTCAGGTTCTGGCGAGCTATTGTTACTTCTGCCGTGCTGTCTAGCATTGTCAGAGGCCATTCCCCGTTCAGAAGCTGTGTACTCAGAATTCTGGGCATGTCTGATCTTGAGACCTGCTACCTTCTTCTTTTTGAACTGAGGTTTTTTTTTAGGTGCGTAGTCCGCAGCGCGTTGCGTGTCTCTGGACTTTGTACGCTCCTCTGACCGTCCTTCCCTCTCGGAGTTTTTGATGAACCCTGAAAGGAACAGAGAGGAACGTGTATCAGTATCCTGATACCTGTCAGGTTTTTTAATATTATCCCTATTCCGGAGGTTATACCTCCTTTCAGAGGGCTCCTGTTGAGGAGACCTGCCTCTGGATTGAGATCTGCTGTCTTTAGACTTTTGTTGTTTTTTATTTTCCCACTTCTTTTTAGAAGAAGTAGGTGTCTGCTTTGTAGTGTCCTTTTCAGAACTGCCCACCAGTTGTGGTTTTAATGCTTTCCTACCTAAACTGTCTCTGCCTAGTCCTGCATACGCAGTTTCAATTATTTTAGGTAGTTCGTGTGGTTGATCTACTGGACTGAACTCCCTTAGGTGTTGGCAGATCGCCACTGAAGCTGCTTCCCCCTTAATGTTAGCTAGTATTATGGCTGATACCTGTTCGTAGTTACCTAGTAACTTCATCCCTAAGTTAAGGGCAGGCTCTGCTCCGTACTCATTTTGTATCTGTCTCAATACATCAGGTACTACTGCTAAGGACGGGATACCATGCGTTCTGGTATATATGGCAGCAAAGACTGTACCCCAAGAGGTGCAGTCCTCTATTTGTGGTGTGATCCCCATGGGCAAGCAGATTGTTAGTATTCTGTGTTTATCACAGGTGGTAGTATTCGGGAATACCGCCTCAAGCTGAGTTATTTTCTGAGCTATCCAGAATGGTATTTGTTCGCGTTTTGCGGGCATTTTGCCCATTACCGCATGTAATGTTTGAGGAGTAATTTTATTTCCTGTACCCTGAGCTGGAGTACTATTTGCTGCACCTGGTGCAGGTTGGATTGTTAAAGTCCTCATGACAAATTGTGTCAGGTTTCTGTAGATTTTAATTAAATCTGTGTGTTGTATGAGTAAGTCTGGCTGTGGCATTGTGCCAATGTCAAGATGCGGTGTGTAAGCCGTTGGTATCGGCCATGTGGCTCCTTCTCCTCCGAGTGGGCCTAACCTTACTCTTCCTCGTACGTGGGGTAGGGCGCCATTAAACCAGTAATGATGTTCCTGGTAAGTGAGTGGAATCTCTATGTCCTCAAACGGACAATATTCCCATAGTGCATCTCCTTCTATATAGTAGTGAAATGTATTTGTTATTGCATTTGCTGCTGGGAGTGTAACCCATGAATAGAACACCTCTGTTTTGTTTGATTCATGTGCCTCAATCACGAAAACTACCATGCCAACCCTAGCTTGTAAACCATTTTCTAATAGTCTTAGGGTGACTGTCCTTCTGAATTTTGGTGCAATCTGTATTGCATCCGCAGGATCTATTCCTTCTTCTGAAAAATTCAGTTCAACTCTTTCTGCTCTTACCTCGGTATCAGACATGTTTAGAGGAAGAAGTGTTCCAAGGGAACTAAGATAAGGTGTTATGCACAATTTTTAGGAACACTATGTCCTTTCAAGCTTGAATAACCAACAGCCAATAAATAGTATTTTTGTACTACTCAGCTGTAGTGGATTTTGTGCCCACCCACTCCAGACGTCTCTGGGGTTTTGTGAGTAGTTCTCTGAGAATAGCACGACTGAACCACTCAGATTCTACTGTTAAATAAGTACCCAAACAACGTTGGTGGCGCCATGTCGTGTAGTTCCTATAGTACCCATGCAGGACCTGCGCGTTTGAATAACATAAACTGTGGGATTGGTGGTAGACTGGCTCTGTGCACCCCCACCGCGTATGTTAGCCGGATTTGCATTAGCTAGCTCACAGTGCCACTAGAATCTCCTCTTATCGGGGAGAGATTAGTTCCTGGCAACCTTAGATCATGACAACCCTGATCCCTCAGAATTGTGGAAACAATGTACTACTTTTCGCTCAGTCACTCGTGCTTACTTATTCGGTTTGTCTCAGAGAGTTACACAAAATAAACAGTCTGGGCGTTTCAATAAGTATTTATTGAACAGTTGTTATTCTAGTGTAAAATATATGTGCTGCAGCAACCAGCAGACAATAGCAGAGATATATTATCAGCAGTACGATAAAAGTGAAAGGGTAGTACAGTTCTACCATATTGAAATAATAATGGTTACATACATGAATATATAAAATGCATTATAAAAGTGCGCGTACTCCTACGATGCCTAACTAGATGTACTTAAGTGTACCTAGCATGTGTGTAGGTCTAAAAACCTAAGAGCCAAGAATCCTTCTAGGATTTAGTCGAACCCCATTACCTGAAGAGAGAGAGTGTGGGACCCCGTCCTGGCCTTAAGTTGGACACCCCGCAAGGGCTGTGTTAGACCGCTGTCAGCTGGAGCGACTGCATGCAGGAGCCTCAGCGTCTCTGGTCAGTGTGTCAGCATGGAAGTCTCGGTTCCCTCTATCTCACCGAGGCAAGATGTGGTGTATTTATACCCTAAAGTATCTCGTCCCTCAGTATGGTTTGTATTGGTCTTTGTTAGACATGAGGAAGACGTCAGGGGTGAACTTTGTACATACATATTATGCGGGAGATGTAGCTGGTGAATGCTCATGCATAATTTAACCACAGACTAGATAACATTCAACCCTCAGAGCTCGTTGTGTACTGTAGGGAACTAATGTAGGTGAAAGATCATGCCTATATTAGGGCATAGGAGATCATGACTATAATAGGGCATAGACGATTATAACCAAAATAGGGCATATACGATTATGACCATAATAGGGCATATGCGAATATGACCATATACGGCACATATGAACGCGTCTATATTAGGGCCTCTATATGAAACATAACAGTCTTTGAACTGCTTTCGTGCAAGGACTGTGAAGTCACTGGGTTATGTTAACTGTTTGGCAGCTAGATGTTGCTGTGCCGCCCTGTTGTGGGGCGTTAGGGTCTTTGTTATGTTATTCTAGTTGAGCCTCTCATTGTACCCTCCTTAAACAATGTCTGGGGGTTCCTCGTTGGGAGGAGGTTTCTCTCCCCTTTCTCCTTTCTGCTATTGGCAGTCAGATGACAAATCTTAGGTTTCTTACTTGGAATCTCAGGGGAGTGGAAACTGCCTGAAGGGGACACATTATTCATCAATATCTTCATCGACAAAGGGCACACATGTTATTTTGCGCTGGAGACACACCTGGTGAAAGGGGGGGGTCCAAAACTGCAGAAACACTGGAAGGAAAAATTTTATTGCACCACCTATTCGGAGTATGGTAGGGGAGCGCTAATATGGGTGCCGCCGTCAGTGCCCTTTGAGAGCAGCATTGTTGAAGTGGACCCGGAGGGACACTATGGGGTCGATTCCGATTCGGGCCGGAAAAAGCACCGACCGACTCGGATCCGGAAAAAATACCGACCGACACATACCCGTGGCGCACAACACGCCAAGTACGATGCAAGGCGCGAAAAATCCGACCGACACGTACCGAAACCAAGTCGACCGACCGAGCCGCACGGAAAACAGCAATCCGGCCGGAAAAACACGCGAATCCAACCGACCGACACGCACCCGGAACAAATCCGACTGAAACGTACACGCGAACTCCAAACCGCAAAGTACGATGCAAGGCGCGAAAACCACGAGCGAGTCGGACGATGGACAAGCCGTACGACCGACACGCATACAAAACCGAGCCGAAGCAACACAATACACCGCGACCGACGCGTACGCAGCATAGAAAACTGCACAAACACAACGTGAACGAAACGGAGAACACCGTACGAGACCAATGCAGGGTCCGACTCGGTCACAAGAACGTTTCCAACATACACAAACAGCACAAAGGAAAAATCACCCAAAAAAAGGCCAAACAAGCAATTACCAAGCCAATAAATACTGGGGGAGGTGGGGACAGAGAACAAAGACACACCCACAACTCCACCTATATAAAGGACACAAATCACAACCATGAGCCTTTGCAAATGCCATTCCACTGCCAGCACCCAAGAGAAAGCAACCACACACCCACAGCTCATCCCTCACACAAGCCACACACCATCAGCACACCAACAAATACCTACCTCACATACACCCAGCAAAACACACACTCACACACCCTCACCTGCACACCAACACACACATCACCCACCATCACCACCCATCACCATGCCCCCCAAGAAGAATCCCAAGTTCCTAGATAGTGAATTGGAAGTCATGGTAGACGAGATCCTCAGGGTGGAGCCACAGCTGTTTGGCACACTGGTCCAACAGACCCCCATGTCGCAGAAAACCAAGATGTGGGAGAGGATCATCAACAGGGTGAACGCCCAATCACCATGTCGGCGCACAAAGACCGACATCCAGAACAGGTGGTATGACGTGCGCAGGAGGGTACGGGACATGCTGAAGAAAGACTACATCAACAGCCAATACACCGGCAGTGGCCCTCCTGCCAAGCCAATATACCTCAGGTACTGGGAGGAGAAGGTGCGGGCCATCCTTCCGCCAGTGAGCGTATATGGACTAGAGGACATCCCAGAGCCTGGTGAGTACACAACAAATGTACACAATATACTGCCACAAAACACACACATCACTGTCAAGGGGAGAGTCAAACCATGCACTCATAGCAATTACACAGCAACCAGAACAGAATCATCCCAAAATGTGTATGTCAGTCAGATAAACACAACACATGCCATCAAAAAAGTCACATCCAACTGTGCCAACACATGTACAAACACAACTACAACTACAGCTAGGCAGTGGCACAAATAGAACTAACAAACACATCCAGACATGTAGCCACCACAACAACACCAACACACAGTGAAGACCACTCAAAGGAAGAAATCCTGTGTATGCTGGCCAAGTCAGTGTAGCCAATAGCATCATGGGAGTCGCAGTCACACATATTGCCCCCCCCAACTGTCCCATCAACACCACCATGAACCATGCGCACATCACAGGGAGTGGAGAAGGACTCACAAGATGGCTGACACTGGCAACTGCTGAGGGGAGCACAAGACCCTGCTGGCAACTGTGCGCCAACAAACAGCAGGACACCACTGACTTACATCCTGAGAGACAACTTACACTCCCTGCAATGCAAGCACGTTCCATGGTGGGATAACTGGCTGGCTGGCTGGGTGGGAAGGAGGACTTGCAGCACTAACCATAGTCACAAGCACCTCCCCTCACACACACCCCAACACAAACTCCACAGTACCCACCTGGTAGAATGCAATGCCCCCCATCCTAACACAAGATCCCACAAAGAACCACCACCTTGGGTTATGTTGTGTGAAGCACAGGGCCACTCTTGGGACTCTTAGCCAAACAACTGCCAGGACAACACTCCCAGCCATCCTGTCAGCACAGCCAGCCCACCCCACAGGGAAGCAGAATCAAAAGGAAGGAAGCATGGGCATGCTGGGAAGGGGGTGGAGGCAATAGCATGATGGGAGTCGTAGTCACTGATATTGGTCACCCCCACAACTGTCCCATCAACACCACCCTGAACCATGCTCACATCACAGGAAGTGGAGAAGGACTCACAAGATGGCTGACACTGGCTACTGCTGTGGGGAGCACAAGGCCCTGCTGGCAACTGTGCACCAACAAACAGCAGGACACCACTGACTGACATCCTGAGAGACAACTTACACTCCTGCAATGCAAGCACGTTCTATGGTGGGATATCTGGCTAGCTGGGTGGGAAGGGCGACTTGCAGCACTGACCATAGTCACAAGCACCTCCCCTCACACCCCCCCAACACAAACTCCACAGAACCCACCTGGTAGAATGCAATGCCCCCATCCTAACACAAGATCCCACAAAGAACCACCACCCTGGGTTATGTTGTGTGAAGCACAGGGACACTCTTGGGACCTCTAGCCAAACAACTGCCAGGACAACACTCCCAGCCATCCTGTCAGCACAGCCAGCCCACCCCACAGGGAAGCAGAGTCAAAAGGAAGGAAGCATGGGCATGCTGGGAAGGGGGAGGAGGCAATAGCATGATGGGAGTCGTAGTCACAGCTCTACATCCCCCACCACATGGCCCAGCAAGCTCACACTCACGCATGCACATCCCACAGAGAGTGGAAAGGCCCATAAAAGATGTCTGACACTGTTGCTGTGTCGTGGGGAGCACAAGGGCATGCTGGGTACTGCACACCAACCAACAGCAGGACACCACTGTCAGCCATCTTGCCATTGCTCTCACACCCCACACACTGAACTCCACACAAAAGCAAGTAAATATGGGAATGCTGGGAAGTGGGGTGGAGGCAATGGCATGATGGGAGTCGTAGTCACAGACATAGCTCACCCCCACAACTGTCCCATCAACACCACCCTGAACCATGCTCACATCACAGGGAGTGGAGAAGGACTCACAAGATGGCTGACACTGGCTACTGCTGTGGGGAGCACAAGGCCCTGCTGGCAACTGTGCACCAACAAACAGCAGGACACCACTGACTGACATCCTGAGAGACAACTTACACTCCCTGCAATGCAAGCACGTTCCATGGTGGGATATCTGGCTAGCTGGGTGGGAAGGGGGACTTGCAGCACTGACCATAGTCACAAGCACCTCCCCTCACACCCCCCCAATACAAACTCCACAGAACCCACCTGGTAGAATGCAATGCCCCCCATCCTAACACAAGATCCCACAAAGAACCACCACCCTGGGTTATGTTGTGTGAAGCACAGGGACACTCTTGGGACCTCTAGCCAAACAACTGCCAGGACAACACTCCCAGCCATCCTGTCAGCACAGCCAGCCCACCCCACAGGGAAGCAGAATCAAAAGGAAGGAAGCATGGGCATGCTGGGAAGGGGGTGGAGGCAATAGCATGATGGGAGTCGTAGTCACTGATATTGGTCACCCCCACAACTGTCCCATCAACACCACCCTGAACCATGCTCACATCACAGGAAGTGGAGAAGGACTCACAAGATGGCTGACACTGGCTATTGCTGTGGGGAGCACAAGGCCCTGCTGGCAACTGTGCACCAACAAACAGCAGGACACCACTGACTGACATCCTGAGAGACAACTTACACTCCCTGCAATGCAAGCATGTTCCATGGTGGGATATCTGGCTAGCTGGGTGGGAAGGGGGACTTGCAGCACTGACCATAGTCACAAGCACCTCCCCTCACACCCCCCAACACAAACTCCACAGAACCCACCTGGTAGAATGCAATGCCCCCATCCTAACACAAGATCCCACAAAGAACCACCACCCTGGGTTATGTTGTGTGAAGCACAGGGACACTCTTGGGACCTCTAGCCAAACAACTGCCAGGACAACACTCCCAGCCATCCTGTCAGCACAGCCAGCCCACCCCACAGGGAAGCAGAGTCAAAAGGAAGGAAGCATGGGCATGCTGGGAAGGGGGAGGAGGCAATAGCATGATGGGAGTCGTAGTCACAGCTCTACATCCCCCACCACATGGCCCAGCAAGCTCACACTCACGCATGCACATCCCACAGAGAGTGGAAAGGCCCATCAAAGATGTCTGACACTGTTGCTGTGTCGTGGGGAGCACAAGGGCATGCTGGGTACTGCACACCAACCAACAGCAGGACACCACTGTCAGCCATCTTGCCATTGCTCTCACACCCACACACACTGAACTCCACACAAAAGCAAGTAAGTATGGGAATGCTGGGAAGTGGGGTGGAGGCAATGGCATGATGGGAGTCGTAGTCACAGACATAGCTCACCCCCACAACTGTCCCATCAACACCACCCTGAACCATGCTCACATCACGGAGTGGAGAAGGACTCACAAGATGGCTGACACTGGCTACTGCTGTGGGGAGCACAAGGCCCTGCTGGCAAATGTGCACCAACAAACAGCAGGACACCACTGACTGACATCCTGAGAGACAACTTACACTCCCTGCAACGCAAGCACGTTCCATGGTGGGATAACTGACTGGCTGGGTGGGTGGGAAGGAGGGCCGGCTGTCAACCAAACACAACCAATGCAGACCATGTTCACACCCCAGAAAATACATAGAAATGCCCAAATAATGCAGGACAATGTGCCACACCAATATCAACCCCTGACTGTGACGACTTAGGACAATGCAATGTACAGGCCCGCACCCAGAGGCACAGTCACAACTGTCATGTGTGTCAACCATTGATGCCTGCAGAAACATAACATACATTGTTTGTGTCTCCCAAAAACAGGTGATGATGGGGACACAGCAGCAGACGCTGAGGAGTCCCAGTCCCAGGCTCAAGAGGATGCCGAGCTCACTGGCGTCGTACAGCCTCTGTCCTCCTCGGACGATGAAGAACAACCTGGCACATCCGGTGCAAGTCAACATGCAGCACCAGCAGGACCACCAGCTGCAGCACCAGCAGGACCACCAGCTGCACCCCCTGCACCCACCCCTCCAACGACTGTCACCACGAATACCATCCCTGCCGACATGGACAGAACAAGGAGCAACACCAGCACAGTGACCCTGGACCAACCTGGGGCCATGGACACCACCACCACCACCAACCCCCAAGGTGGACCAGGGTTATCTGTGCGTGCCACTGCACACACTGCACATGTCAGCAGGGGTGGTGGGAGGGGTGGGAGACAGAGGTCGCTGCTTGCAGACGTTGCTGGTGTGCATGATGACCCACAACTGGTACGCATAGCTGATGCGTACCAGTCCAGCACCGGAGACCTCAGCCAGGTAGTGGGGCTCCTCAGAGACATTAAACAGCAGCAGGCTGCCCATCATGCCCGCTTGGACTCCCACATGTCCCACGTGGAGTCACACATGTCCCGTGTGGACTCACACATGTCCCGCGTGGAGTCCAAGTGGGATGCACTGCATGAGATGACGGCGGTGCACAGGGACATTTTACAATGCCTCCGCCAGATGAACAGCAACCAGTCCACACCTCCCTGTGTGCCAACAACATCTGGTGCCGAACAAACTGCAACTGCCACAGGGAGGGAGGAGGACTCTGGCGGAGAGTCCCCTGCACCGCAGCAGCCTGTACTTGAGGGGCCCCCCCAAGAAGAGGGGTCGTCCGAGGAGGGAAAAGTGAGAGGCCGATGGCCAAGCGCAACTCCCAGGAAGCCTGAACCTGTTCTGGATGTTCGCCTTTGTGCACAGACTGTTCACCCTGTTGATGGCAACACTACTCCCACACATTGCATGGGGAGTACAAGTTGGACCAATGTGTCAGACAACTGTGGCCCCGATACTGGGGATCCTGTCTACCAGGACTTTCAATTCACCTAGGAACTTGGGATTGCAAGATTTATGTACAGCACAACCCATCCTATGCACTATTAACACAAATGTATCACAATAAACACACTAATACACCATACTTGCCTCTGTCGTGATTCCAACGTGGGTGCTGTTATGGGGATGATGAACTGCAAAATTACACTGTGTATGCGAACTGCAACAGCAAGGACAACACAGGCATGTGAGTACAGGCAACGTGACACACATGAGGGAGACACACCACCAGGGCTACACAACACATACACACCTAGGCCATCTGACTCATTGCCTACACTGATGTTGCCAGGGAAGACGGTGCAATGCACAGACACCACACCCATTCCCAGTTGTAGTCAAGTAGCCCACAGGTGCAGTAAGCAAATGGCAGTCAAATGTGTGACCACAGACAACGCACATCACAAAGTGAAGCACAGGTTTATTACACAGTTGCAACATGCCGTAACCACTACAGATGCAAGGTAATCCCACCTGGCAGCGGGCACACAGTCAACAACTGTAGACGGAAGGAAGTCCATGGGTGTGGCGCACATCACCTGTAGGGACACAACAGCTACCAGCCTGGATGTGCAATCACGTCGTCGGTGGACACAGTTGACCAAACGAATCTGAAAGTACCCTGTGAAGGACAGAAATGACACACAGTCAAAAGCAATGGAGTACAGGACAGAACAGCAAAACTCATGCACAATACATGTTACAAGATACCCACCCAGAACCAAGTTAGCATGTCAACACTGTTGGGGAGTACAGCCCACCTGTCACCACACATCGCAACACACATCCAGTCAAGTAGCCCATGGACACACTCCAACAGCACCAGAGCACCACCCACACATCATGCCAACTCACATCATTGACATGACACCTCAGGATACTCACATTCAGCTAAAGAAGTTGGTGATGAGCTGTGTGCGGACATCACCATCACCATCATCATCATCATCGTCACTGGCATCGTGGTCCAGGCCAGGATCCTCCACAGGTGGCGGATGTTGGTCATTGTCATCCTGGATGAGAGGCAACTCCTTCCGCACTGCCAGGTTGTGGAGCATGCAGCAGACGATGATAATCTTGCACACTTTCGCAGGGGCATATGGGAGGGACCCTCCGGTCTTGTCCAGGCAGCGGAAGCGGCTCTTCAGGAGACCAAAGGTCCGCTCAATCACACTCCTGGTCCGACCATGTGCCTCATTGTAGCGCATCTGGGCTGGTGTCACAGGGTTCCTGAGGGGTGTCAGCAACCACGGCATGTTGGGGTATCCCGAGTCACCTACGGACAGACAAGTGCACATTAGCTGACTTGGAAAAGTGGGCGGAATACTACAGATCAGATCACACACAATGGCACAAAGTCAGTACACACCGACAAGCCAGGCACGCTGGTTCTGCATCTGTGCCATCATCCTGGGGATGCGACTACTCCTCATCACAAAGGCATCGTGTGCTGAACCAGGGAAACGGGCACACACGTGTGTGATGGTCATGTCTGCAAGACACACCACCAGTGCATTGACCGAGTGGTAGTGCTTGCGGTTCCTGTAGGCCTGCTCCTGGGCCTGTGGTGGTACCAAAGCCACATGTGTCCCATCAATGGAGCCAATTACATGCGGCATCCTCCCCAGGGCATAAAAGTCACTCTTCACGTCAGTGAGTCGTCGCAGTCTAGGGAAATAGATGTACCGGTTCAGGAAGAGCAACATTGCCGCCAAAACATCGCGGAGCACACGGCTGAACATGGTCTGTGACATCCCACCAGCAGTCGCCACAGTATGTTGGAAGGTACCAGTGGCAAAGAAGTGTAGGGCTGCCATCACCTTCACCTTGGGGGTCAGCGCTGTAGGATACGGCCGGCCAGGCTGCAAATGTGGGGACAACTGCACTGCCAAATCCTCAATCAGCTGCCTGGTGAAGCGGTACCGTCGGATGCTGTCCCGTTCCACCATCGTTGCCAGGTCTGGGAATGATCGATGGACAGCAGGAGCCCTGCAGTGCAGAGGAGAAGTAAGCAAGATTGTCAGTCACCCCACATATGCGGCATTGAACACACTCAAGATCCCAACATACATCATTATGAGGCACAACTACATGAAGTGTGCAGTACCGGAAGGACATGTATGGTACATACATGGCCAACATCTGTCAACACGGTCCAACAGGTGGCATCAATTAGTCCCAGGTTGGCCCATTGGATATCATGAGGCCGTGTCACAGTTCCCATCTCCTGCTGCCGTGTCACAATAACCCCCCACAGTGACATGTGAGGACAGATGTGCCCCAGGCACCACAGCTCAACGACAGGTACATTCCCAGGGACCCTGTAATGCCACATGGACACTGGCATTACATGGAGTATCATGTATACACCACAGCAAAACAACCATGACCCCCACAGGTAGTGGCCCCACTTGCCACGGCAGGACAGACATGGACGTCTGTGACACACACGCACAACATCAGAGTCCATGCACACACAACGTGGATGTGGAGACTGTCTCCCATTGTGCACATGAAATCAGAGACATTGTAAACACTACATGCACAAAGACTGTGGAGGACCATCACTATTGTGCCACTGGGACACCCTGGCTCAAACATACCGTCCCACATGGGACTCACGGGGTATGTGACATGACATACACATACACCACTGTGAAATGTGACCATGGCACATGCACAGATATGAACAGTTGCACATCACAGTGGTCATGTACACGTAACACCCAGGATCCTGTCCCCATTAACACGTGCACAGCTTGGGGGTGGCTGCCCACAGGTGACACCCACAGGACAACATGTACACCAACATACACACAATAGGAAATGCATCCTTACATGCCTTATGATAAAGTTTGGACAGGCTGTCATGATGTAGGTGTGCCCCTCACTCCCTGGGAGCTATCTGTGGCTGGCATATGTCCATCTGAGACAGGCATGCTGACATATGCCAGTCACATGTACAGTGATGCGTTGTACCGCAATGGACCGATCGGTGCCTCCGGTCGGCCCATTGCATTCAATGTGTGCGGGTACGCGTTGTACCCCTGTGCGCGTTGAACCGCAATGGACCGATCGGTGCCTCCGGCCGGCCCATTGCATTCAATGTGTGCGGGTACGCGTTGTACCCCTGTGCGCGTTGAACTGCAATGGACCGATCGGTGCCTCCGGCCGGCCCATTGCATTCAATGTGTCGGGTACGCGTTGTACCCCTGTGCGCGTTGTACCGCAATGGACCGATCGGTGCCTCCGGCCGGCCCATTGCATTCAATTTGTGCGGGTACGCGTTGTACCCCTGTGCGCGTTGAACTGCAATGGACCGATCGGTGCCTCCGGCCGGCCCATTGCATTCAATGTGTGCGGGTACGCGTTGTACCCCTGTGCGCGTTGTACCGCAATGGACCGATCGGTGCCTCCGGCCGGCCCATTGCATTCAATGTGTGCGGGTACGCGTTGTACCCCTGTGCGCGTTGAACTGCAATGGACCGATCGGTGCCTCCGGCCGGCCCATTGCATTCAATGTGTGCGGGTACGCGTTGTACCCCTGTGCGCGTTGTACCGCAATGGACAGATCGGTGCCTCCGGCCGGCCCATTGCATTCAATGTGTGCGGGTACGCGTTGTACCCCTGTGCGCATTGTACCGCAATGGACCGATCTGTGCCTCCGGCCGGCCCATTGCATTCAATGTGTGCGGGCACGCGTTGTACCCCTGTGCGCGTTGAACTGCAATGGACCGATCGGTGCCTCCGGCCGGCCCATTGCATTCAATGTGTGCGGGTACGCGTTGTACCCCTGTGCGCGTTGTACCGCAATGGACCGATCGGTGCCTCCGGCCGGCCCATTGCATTCAATGTGTGCGGGTACGCGTTGTACCCTGTGCGCGTTGTACCGCAATGGACCGATCGGTGCGCACCCATTAACAATGGGCTTGCCTGGCAACGGACGCGTTTTCGAATTTCGAACGAGTCGGTTGCTGTAAATTCAGTTGGTCACCCACAACAATGTTGCAAAATCATGTATGTCATGAAGTTGAAGATTTGAAGGATGCTGTGGGCGTGTTTTGGTGCTGCTATTCCATGGATTGGCCAGATTCAGAAGATGCAAACGACTTGGACCTATCACTTTGGACACAAGGGACAGTATCTGCCTCTCCAGCACATATATATTGCTGGCTGTTCCCCTGAGAGCTCACTTGCCTGCACTACATGCTCCAGGACGACATCTGCCACTGCACTGCTGCTGTCTCTGCCCCTCTGGACCCTGCAATGGCACGTACTGTGGAGAGAGCCCCAGCCTTCAGCCTTGAAGAGAACCAGGCCCTGCTGGACAGCCTACTTCCACAGTACAGCAAGCTGTATGGGACACCAGGGGAGCAGGTGAGTGTTCTGTGCACTGCCTTTCTGAATGTGCATTTTGTGTGACTAGCAAGGCTGAGAGTCTGCACGCCACTGGCTAGCAGGCTCACTGAGTAGTTGTCACCCCCCATAGTGTGTAGTGACTTGCACTGGACAGGTATGGTGCAGTGACAGTGCATTTGAACATGGTTTTACTTCCCATGCAATGATACCATGTAGTGACGTCTGGCAAACTGTCCATGGTCAGCTTTGCACTGCCTGTGTACATCATGTGCCCCTGTGATTGAGACATGTATATACAACTGTGTCATGCACGGACATGTTGCATGTGTGGTAATGGCCTTTTCACTTTGTCATCCTGACAGGTTAATGCCCATCGGAAGCAGGAAATCTGGAAGGACATCGTCCGGGATGTCCGGTCCGTGGGGGTCTACAAGCGCCCGGATCCGCAACTGCCAGAAGAGGTGGCAGGACCTTCGGGGCTGGACCCGGAGGATTGCACGGGTCCAGCTGAAGCTGTCGCCTCCTCGCAGGAGGGGCGGAACACGGACCCTGACCCCCACATGCTCCAGATCCTGGCGGTGGTGTTTCCAGACCTGGATGGGCAGCTGAAGGCCAGACAGCAGCAAGGAGGGGTGAGTCAAAGACTGCACTGTGAACTCTGTATTACATGCTTTGTGCCCTCCTCTGGCCTGGTTCAACTGCCACAGTGCAGCAGTCATGTTGTCCAGGAGCCATGTCCCTCTATTGTGCACTGCCCACTGCTCATCTGATACCCAGGTGTGGCCCTTACATTCAGGGAATTGTGTCACTTGGGACTGTGTCCTTGCAGTTTGCTTCACTAAAGGTGGGGGACAGCATCTGTTCCCCTAACTCAGTTGTGGGCATCATGGGTGGGTCCATTGTTCACACAACGCCTGGGTTTGGACATGTGATCTGCGTGTTGCTTTGATATGCGGTCCACTTGCTGAGTTGAGCCACCACATGTGCCTGGGGTATGTGGCACACGCCCATGCAGCGGGTGGGAACAATGTTTGGGCCCCAGGAGTGTGCAGATTACGTGTGTCACACATACATAGCCAGCTATCCACTGTCCAGGGCACATCCCTCATTCATGTGGAGCAGGACAGTCATGCCTACTCCAGGCCATGCAATGCACTCTGTACTCCCACTCCCGTGTATCAGCTGACACATTGTGCACAGTGATTTGACCCCTCAGGTGTCTGCCTCTGTGTCAGTGTGCTGTGGATTAGTTGCCAGGACTGCTGGGGTGTTTCTTGGTAGGGGCTCAGCATGCCCCTGGAGATGTGACCATAGGAGACGATACTTGTGTGTCACATAGGTGTTTGATCAGCTGCCCGTGCAGACTGGGGTATGCGAATGTGAAGTTCAGGCAGCTGTTCCCCATTCACAGCAAATTGTGAGGGACTCAGGTTCAGAGGGTAGTGTCACAGGTCTCCCATATGTCCAATCGGTGTGACCTGGACAGATGAGGGTTAAGATGATGTGTTGTGTGGGGGATGTACATGTGCACTTGTGCAGCTCCAGGACTTGCATTCCCCATGACCTACTATTGTGACACAGTGCATAGTGTTGTTGTCTGGCTGCCAAGTCATACATCACTGAGACAGTGATGTATGACTTAGCAGTCATGCCTCTGCCATGGCATGTGTCAACTTATTGGTGGTCCTGCAGGGGAGTGACATGTGCTACATGCACACCATAGTGGCGCTGGCTATCAGGACATGGGTGCATCATGGTGTCTGTCGCTGGTATGCATCACATGCATTTCCTATTTGACTCTGGGCATCCCTTTCATCCGGAAACCTGTACTGACTCAGTGGCAAGAGCTGTGATGTGTGCATGTCCACATACCACACCGTGTCCTCTGCACTGTCCAACTACTGTGTACTTGGTGCATGTGTCCACACTGGGGTGTTGCAATCCAACAGACACCAGACAGATGGGTGCAAGGCCATGTGGGATGTGAGTGCCATGCTTGGCATCAGACTGACAATTGGCTTCTCCTGTTCAGTTAGGGCACTTTTAGCAATGTACAACTAATGATGCCAGGGCTTGCTCTGTAATGTGCTGTGCTCACAGTGGTGTGTGCGTTTGGTGCAGGTGACTGATGTCTGTCTGTTTCCCTATTGTTTGCAGATACATCCACGGCCACGGAAGGGGACAGCTCCACGGACCAGGAGGAGCCAGAGAGCCAGACTGGGTCAGCAGCCGAGGAGTGGTCGGAGGGACCCAGTGGCACGGAGGGCGAGGGGAGCCACACCGAGGAGTCCTCAGCACCATCCACCTCAGCTGAGGACCAGAGCAACTCGGAGGATGACTCCCTTGTGGAGGCGGGTGTCAGCAGCCACCACACGCCAGCTAGTGTTGCTGTCCCCGCCACCACCAGCACCACCACCGCCCTCCCATCGGCTCCCATTCCCCAGGTCCGTGGAGGCTCCCATGTTCGGGAGCATGTCTCCTTTGGCCCAGGCACCGCACCCCCTGCCCCTGTGTCCCCTGCTGCCCTGAGTGAGGAGTCTGTGTACCTCCTTCGCCAGCTCCATGTAGGGCAGACAGCCATGCTGAGTGTCCTCCATGCGCACACCGCACTGTTGACTCAGCTGGTGTCGTTCATGGAGGGCATCTCATCGGGCATGTCTGACCTACAGAGGGGCAACAGGTCCATGGACTCCTCCCTGACGGCAGCAGTGTCCCTCCTCAGACAGTCCCTCACCCCTCCTGCCTCTGCTCCATCCACACTCCCCAGCACCTTACCCGTCCCAAGCACACACACACCGGCACAGGCACACACCAGCACACACACGTCCAGCACACAGACACACATGCCACAAACTAAACGCACACGCACGCACAGTCAGGGGACTGAAACCAGACTCACAGGGGATGGGGCCCTGGTACACACACACGCATCCACGGGCACTGCGCAGTCCTCAGTTGCCTCTCCCTCCAAAGCACCCTCCCTTGCCTCACCTGCAACCCCAAAGACCCAGCGCCTCTTCCTCAGTGACCTCGGCCTCTTCCCCTCCGATCCAGCTGCCCCAGCATCCAGGGGGAAGAGGAAGCCCCCCACACGGAGCAGAGTGCCCCTCGCCCCCGGACACCCTCCCCCAGGCGCAGACAGACTGAGGCCCCCACCCGCAAGTCCCCCCGGAGTGCTAAGAGCAAGACCCCGCCGCCGCCCTGCAGCTCAAGCACCAGGTCTCCTTCCTCCATCCCTCAGGCCCCCACTCCACAGGTGCCCCCACCACACCCTGCCCCAGGTTCCCCCACCCACAGATATACCATCCCCAAGAGGCTCCGGCCTTCTCCCCTGCCACTTGCTCTCCCGGCACCACACCCCCGCTGCGCTTGTCTGTGCCACTGATATGGTGAGGGTGTCCTCCCCCTCTGTCCAGCCCACCTTGCCTGTTCCCCATTCTCCTCCCCTGGTGGTAGGCACTGCAGTGGAGTCCACTACCACCCTGTCTGACTTGGGCACTGCAGTGGCGGACCTGTCCACTCCATCTGCAGGGTCCACTGCAGTCGTGCCGGCACCCACAACATCTGAGCCATGCCCCCCAGTTGTGCTGGCACACACCATGTCAGACACCTCCACTGCAGTTGTCAGTGGCTCTCCAGCACCCACCACCCCTTCCCTGCTTCCTCCTGGTGAGCCCTGATCCTGTCCCTGCGGTGCCTGGCCTACCCCCCGGTTGCCCCTCCTAGTGGATTGTCCCTGGTTTTGTGCAGGCATGTGTAGAGTGGCATCTGCCACTGTCACCCACTTGTGACTTTGTTGATGGACTGGCCATTGGCCTTTGTTTATGTTCTACCGGACTTCTACTTTTAATGCCACATATGCTGAATAAAGCAACTTTCTGTTCTCTAGTGCTTTTGCTTCTGATGTACATGATGTTGATGATGCTAACCATGCCCTTGCTGCAGTGATGGTGATATTTGGTCTCATGATAATGAAGTGTTACTGTGCAGGAACCCATGTGGTCCAGGGGGAATGTGTCCTATCCTGTGGTGTATCCATGTCATCCATAGCAGCATCTGAGGGTGTCATGTGTTCAGTATTTGGCAATGGGATTTCCTACTTAGATTGGCAATTTCACATCTGTGGCTTCCACCCCTGCACATCTGTTGTGCCTGCCATTGTTCTATTCGTCTACTTCCCTGACCGTGTGGCCATCTCCAGTGAACATGCAGGTTTGGGCATCAATGGGGAAGGACTCATCTGTGTTGTCAGTGCAACATTGCTATACAAGTGTGTTGGATCTGTGCTGATGATTCCGTTGGCACTTCCATGACCAGGCTGATGGGACGGGAGCCCTCATTTGGTGCTAATTGTTGATTGTGTGTCCCATTGCTGCCATGGTATGGTATCTGTTCACCTCACATCTGCAGTCTCCACAGGGTATCTGCATGTGTGTGCCTATAGGTGCAAATATGTGGGTCTGCATTCGGATGGTCACTTCTGTCATTGTGTCATTGATGATTGTTGACGGTGTCAGCCCCCATGGGTGTTGTTTGTCTGCACATGGCCAAAGTTATGTCTTATTTGCACTGCAGGATTTGGCTCCCCCAATTTATGTTGCAATGGGACACATACACTACTTTGCCACTGATGTGTTTGTTGTTCTGTGACCAGGAATCATCCATGCAGTTTGGCAGTTGCACCTCTTAGTTTGTCAACACTTACCTTTTGGTCACTGTGATGATGGGGGTTTGGACCCCATTGCCACAATGTTCAAAATGTGCTGCAGGTATGGACCCCACACTTGCCTTTTGGTCACTGTGATGATGGGGGTTTGGACCCCATTGCCACAATGTTCAAAATGTGCTGCAGCTATGGACCCCACACTTACGTTTTGGTCACTGTGATGATGGGGGTTTGGACCCCATTGCCACAATGTTCAAAATGTGCTGCAGCTATGGACCCCACACTTGCCTTTTGGTCACTGTGATGATGGGGGTTTGGACCCCATTGCCACAATGTTCAAAATGTGCTGCAGCTATGGACCCCACACTTACGTTTTGGTCACTGTGATGATGGGGGTTTGGACCCCATTGCCACAATGTTCAAAATGTGCTGCAGCTATGGACCCCACACTTGCCTTTTGGTCACTGTGATGATGGGAGTTTGGACCCCATTGCCACAATGGTCATGGCCTGCTTGCGTTGTGTGTGCCACACACATATTTGTGTGGCACATGTGCTAGGGGGTCACATTGTATGTTCGAAGTCATGTTCGGTGTTGTAGGCATTTGACACAGTCTACACACGCTTGTCATGGTGTTGGGGGATGTCTTCTTCTTGCATTCCCTAGGTTGTGGTGTGCTGGTTGTGTCATGCATTGTCCATCCTATGGGTGGGGGTGGTAGTGGTGGTAGGCATCCTGCCCCCTGGCTAAGGGTGGTAGTAGTGGTAGGCATCCTGCCCCCCTGGATGAGGGTGGTAGTAGTGGTAGGCATCCTGCCCCCCTGGCTAAGGGTGGTAGTAGTGGTAGGCATCCTGCCCCCCTGGCTAAGGGTGGTAGTAGTGGTAGGCATCCTGCCCCCCTGGGTGAGGGTGGTAGTAGTGGTAGGCATCCTGCCCCCCTGGCTAAGGGTGGTAGTAGTGGTAGGCATCCTGCCCCCCTGGGTGAGGGTGGTAGTAGTGGTAGGCATCCTGCCCCCCTGGCTAAGGGTGGTAGTGGTAGGCATCCTGCCCCCCTGGGTGAGGGTGGTAGTAGTGGTAGGCATCCTGCCCCCCTGGGTGAGGGTGGTAGTAGTGGTAGGCATCCAGCCCACCCTGGGTGAGGGTGGTAGTAGTGGTAGGCATCCTGCCCCCCTGGGTGAGGGTGGTAGTAGTGGTAGGCATCCTGCCCCCCTGGCTAAGGGTGGTAGTAGTGGTAGGCATCCTGCCCCCCTGGGTGAGGGTGGTAGTAGTGGTAGGCATCCTGCCCCCCTGGCTAAGGGTGGTGGTAGGCATCCTGCCCCCCTGGCTAAGGGTGGTAGTAGTGGTAGGCATCCTGCCCCCCTGGGTGAGGGTGGTAGTAGTGGTAGGCATCCTGCCCCCCTGGCTAAGGGTGGTAGTAGTGGTAGGCATCCTGCCCCCCTGGGTGAGGGTGGTAGTAGTGGTAGGCATCCTGCCCCCTGGCTAAGGGTGGTAGTAGTGGTAGGCATCCTGCCCCCCTGGGTGAGGGTGGTAGTAGTGGTAGGCATCCTGCCCCCCTGGCTAAGGGTGGTAGTAGTGGTAGGCATCCTGCCCCCTGGGTGAGGGTGGTACTAGTGGTAGGCATCCAGCCCACCCTGGGTGAGGGTGGTAGTAGTGGTAGGCATCCTGCCCCCCTGGGTGAGGGTGGTAGTAGTGGTAGGCATCCTGCCCCCCTGGCTAAGGGTGGTAGTAGTGGTAGGCATCCTGCCCCCCTGGGTGAGGGTGGTAGTAGTGGTAGGCATCCTGCCCCCCTGGCTAAGGGTGGTAGTAGTGGTAGGCATCCTGCCCCCCTGGGTGAGGGTGGTAGTAGTGGTAGGCATCCTGCCCCCCTGGGTGAGGGTGGTAGTAGTGGTAGGCATCCAGCCCACCCTGGGTGAGGGTGGTAGTAGTGGTAGGCATCCTGCCCCCCTGGCTAAGGGTGGTAGTAGTGGTAGGCATCCTGCCCCCCTGGGTGAGGGTGGTAGTAGTGGTAGGCATCCTGCCCCCCTGGCTAAGGGTGGTAGTAGTGGTAGGCATCCTGCCCCCCTGGGTGAGGGTGATAGTAGTGGTAAGCATCCTGCCCCCCTGGCTAAGGGTGGTAGTAGTGGTAGGCATCCTGCCCCCCTGGCTAAGGGTGGTAGTAGTGGTAGGCATCCTGCCCCCCTGGCTAAGGGTGGTAGTAGTGGTAGGCATCCTGCCCCCCTGGGTGAGGGTGGTAGTAGTGGTAGGCATCCAGCCCCCCTGGGTAAGGGTGGTAGTAGTGGTAGGCATCCAGGCCCCCCTGGGTAAGGGTGGTAGTGGTGGTAGGCATCCTGCCCCCCCTGGGTAGGGGTGGTGGTGCGCATTCAGGCCCCTGTGTGCATATGTGGCATTGGTGATGGGCAATCCCGCCCCTATGGTGCTGCTGTTGCTGGTGTAAGTATATTCTGCATCCCTCTGTGTGTGTGTGATGTGTCGTGTACGTGTTGTATGTGTTTTGTGGTTGGTGTCTGGCTTACCTTCTGCGCCGTACGCGTCCGTGCCTGTTCCGGTAGTATATGTAGAATATTGGTATGATCGGGGCGAAGGGATTCATGGTTGGTTCGTGTCGTTCGTCCTTCTCGTTGCTTCGCGTCGTCCTCGTCGCTTCGCCTCGTCCTCGTCGCTTCGCCTCGTCCTCGTCGCTTCGCGTCGTCCTCGTCGCTGCCATGTTCGTCTCGGAGCCGTGGATCGTGTTGTGGCGCGAATCGGAGCTTATGTGCGCCTCTCCCGGATGCTTTGACGTGCCGTGCGTAGCGACGGGTTCGACGCGTACGGAAAGCGCATCGTACTTGTCCGGCCGGACGGGGTTGCATTTTTCCTTCCGTGCGACTCGATTCGGCGTTTCCGGATTCGCCTCGGTCGGAGAACAGGACCTGGTTTGGGTGAGTACGGCTCGGCCGGATTCTTTGCTGTTGTGCGCATCGTACTTACTCGTTCGGTGTGCTGTACGGATCGGTCGGGAAACAGGCTTTCGCATGGCTTTTTTCCCGACCGAATGGTATTGGGTGCACCTCCGACCGAGATCAGAATCGGCCCCTATGTGTTTATAGAGGGGAGGCTTGACAGGGTGGATGTATTGCTAGGATGTCTATAATTTCCAAATGTTGCACAGGCCAGGTTTTTGGTACATATCTCCTCCTTTTTGACTCACTGGTCCCACCTGCCCTGGATATCTGGGGGTGACATTAATTGTGTCCTAGACCTTGTGCTGAATAGGTCTTATCCTCCTCTTTCCCAGTCCCTAACTGCGTGTACTGTGACCTATTTGTTGCAATATCTTACCCACTGGTCGCTGGTAGAGAGCTGGTGTACTTTGCAACTGGCCCCCAGAGAGTACGTCTTCTAATTCTCTTCACATGACCTTCATGTCCAATTGGATCTCTCCTCTGCTGCCCTGCCACCCAGCTTAAAGTGGCAGAGGTTGAGTACCTGGGGAAGACACTGATTGACCATAAACCTCTGTTGTGGCATGTGTGGTGGGGGGACCCTGCCCCACTAGTGCCCTCCTGCCATGTACCAGCATGCGGTTTTTAAAGACCCTGCATTCCGTGATTCAGTCCGGGCGATCCTAATTACCAACACCAAAAACACAGCCTTCACACATATGGTGGAGTGGGATGCGCTCAAAACTGTGATCGAGGGCACTGCATACATACACTGATAGGGGCGAGGGATGTGCTCAATCGGGAACTCTTCCAAGTGGAGACCTCTTCACGAGATCTCGAGCAGGCTGTTCTGGGGAACGATAGTACCCGGACCAGGTTGGTAGCAGCCAGAACTGGCCACGCTCAATTAATCGAGTCACTGCAGTGCTTAGACTATGAGGCTCATCAAGCCAAAATGCCCACTGAAGTGGACAAGCCGGGGCGACTGTTGGCGTGGTTGCTGAGGGGGATATCTAATGTGGCACGGTAGCCCTCACCCTGGGAAAGATACATAGAGTTTTTTGCAAGCTTTGTGAGTCCCTTTGCAATACCACACCCTACCGTGAATGGCTAGGGATGCCATACGGGAATCCTCATCAAAATATATGTGGCCACCCTTTCCGCTAGTCAACTCCCTCTAACTATGTGGGAGGCCCTGCTGGTATCCCTCCCTAAGCCAGATAGGGACCTGTTGGATGTTTTTCACTACAAACCGTTGTCTACGGTGGGTTGTGATTATAAAATCCTAAGTAAGGTAGTGGCAAGGTGTGAGCTGGAGCACGTGCGATGTTGGTTTACCCCGACCAGAATGGCTTTACACAGGGCAGGTGTACGCCCCTCAATATTTACTGATTGCATAGAATTCAGGAAGGGGCCCTGGTACACTCGCTCTATTCTGCCTGTCTAATCCTGGACTTAGAGAAGGCATTCGACACCCTGGACTGGGACTATATGTTTTCAGTCTTGCAGAAAGTGGGTGTTCAAGATGATCAAGCTGTTATACACTGACCCTGTTGTAAGGGTGAAAATTGGTCACAGAATGTCCAATCATTCCCCATTAGTAGGGGGCATGCGCTTGGTGTGCCCCCTTTCTCCTCTACTATTCACCTTTGAGATGGAGCCTTTAGCGCAGCACCTTTGGCAGTCCGGTATGGATTGGGGTGTGCCAGCTGGTGGTGAGACCATTGCTGTCTCCCTAGACAAAGATGACGTCCTTGTGTACATAAAGTATGTTCGGAATGGCATGGGCGAGAACTCTTGCGTCCTGGAAAACTTCAGGGCCATCTCGGGCTTGAGGGTCAACTGGGCCAAGACTCATCTGTTTCCCCTGCACCTGGACTGCCCTTCTCACATTGTTGAAGTTGGCTCCCATACCCTGTGCTGGGAGCCACACACTTTTCAGTACTTGGGCATTAATAATTACCATGCGACTCAAGATTTGATCAATAACAACCTCACTAAGGCTATCGCTTCCCTTCAACCCCAGATTGCCTACTGGTGCTCCCTCTCCCTTACAGTGCAGGGTCAAGTGGCCCTCTTCAAGATTGTCATGTTTCCACAGCTTTTATACTTCTTACCAATCTGTTGATCTGCACCCCCCAGCACCTTTCAGACACTGAATACTATGCTGAGGGGCCTTGTGTTGAACAAGGGAAGAAAGAGGTTGGCTCGGTCCAAATTGCAGCAGCCAACAGAGAGCGAAGGGCTTGGTGCTCCCGTGTTCAAACTTTACTGTTTGGTGGCACAGCTCCAATAGCCGGCACAGTGGCTAGCTGAGTGGCAATTGTCTGCGCAGGAGATGGGGGTGACAGATATGGTCAGAGAGCTGTTCCTTTCTGGCTCGGTGTTGCAGGGTGCCCTCTAGCAACCTCCTCCAGGTAGCATATGAGTGCCATCACTGTGTGAAGCAGATCGTACCTGGTACAATATTGTATGCACCTGAGATACCTCTGTGCTCTATTCAAGTCTTTAGGGAGCCCACTGGCCGAGAGGGGTTGGGGGTGTGTGACACGGCAGGAATATGCACCTTGGGCGACCTATTCCAGGACAGAGTGCTCATCCCATTTGACTGGTTGTCACAGCAATAGGGGCTTCCGGCAGGCCAGTTCCTGATGCATAGACTCCTTGATGTTGCAGTGGAGCAAATGTGAGGCCTCATTGCCACTGAGCTCACATTACACCCCCTGATGCAGGCCCTCTACACAATGGGCACCATTTGATATCTTGTCTTTCAAAGTCCTCTCTCACACCGCTTGGGACCAACTGGCGCCCTTGCAACGTCTCTGGGAATGTTACATTGGGTACAGCCTGTTACATAAGGAATATGATAGGGCCCTGGGATACCCACAAAAGCTTTCTCACAGCGCACTCTTCCTGTACATTTAGTTCAATATACTGTATCGGGCCTACCTCACTCCAGCCAGACTGTATAGGATATACCCTACAGCATCCCCTGATTGCCCTTGATGCCATGCCCCTGTGGCCGACTTGCTGCATATGTTCTGGTTGTGCCTGCGTGCTTTGGGTGGATGTATGCATGCCCATAGCCCACATTATGGGTCACTTGATATTGTTTTGGGTGGATGCTTATCTATTGGGCCTCTATAAGTGCCGACGGGTGGGCGGGGCCACAAACCTCTTTATCGACTTAGCGCTGATAGTGATGCACTGGAAGGCTGCTGTGCTCCTGAGCACAGAGTGCTGGAGTGCGATGACTATCAAATGGGGCACAGTGGAGGCCCCAATGCTCCAAGAGAAGAGGTTAGGGTCCGGGGACCTTAGGAAGAGACCCATAGTAGCAGCATGGGCCAAATTCTTGTCCTGATCTTCAGGGACCACTTGACAGTGAGTAGGTCTCTGATTAGCTGTTCCCAGTGATCCCTTGTGATAGCAGCACCTCCCCTGATCAAATATACCCCCCCCCTTCTTCGTGGGATAGCCCCATAATGCTAACATGACATTGCCACCCCGCCTGGGCCACATTTTGCTGCCCCTGGTGCTAGAGTGGTTGACCCACGCCTTCTGCATTACCCCTGTATCATCATTTTGACAAACGTTTTTCTAGTATATATTAAATAATTTTGAATTTTTTATACTATTATTTGAATTTATACGTTTACAATTTTAAAACTTTTTTGACATGTTTTACATGTCTAAAAATGTTTTACATTTTTGAATACATTTATTCAAATTGTTTTACTTCTTTTTCCATTGATCTCTGTCGAGAGAGAGTCGTTTTTTCAGTGTCAGTTAGCGCCCATTTTTGCTTCACTGCTACCTACTATTTTGTAGTCTATTTTCCAAGGTCGAGGTTGTGGTAAGGTGCTGCTGTTCGTCGGAACAGTTAAGTCCTTTTTAAAGGTTTTTTTAAAGGGTTTTGAGGGTAGGGGGTGTAGAGGGCAGGTCTAGAGGTTAGTTATCATGTTTTTATGTTTTTTTTGGTACATTTAGTTGTATTAATTGTAGTGTTTTTCCCTAGTTTGTAGGTCTGGGTTTTCCTACACTATTTTGGTAATGTATTGATATGTTTTGTTATGGTGTGTTATGTTACTTGTTTATGGTGATTAAGTGTAATGTTTATGTACTTTTGGGAACGTATTTTGTTTTGCACATTATGCAACCACTTTTATTATTTATACTTACATGTATGTGCTTTTTAGATGTTTCATACTATTTTGCAGTTTTTTCATTGGGCAAGTTGTAATGTAGAGCATGTGCGTTCTTTTCTTTTGGAAGAAAAATAGTGTCAGTTAATTTTAAATGTTTATTTGTTGGTAGCCTGTAGAGGTTGAGTTTGTTAGGTTTTATTTTAATCCGTTCTGCGGTGAGTTACTATTTATTAATAATTTATATATACCTACATTTTTAATGTCTTTTCTGGTTTCTGATTGGTGTTGTTTTTTGGCAGGTTAGTACTTTTCAAAGTTGCAGTATTTTCTGTTAGTAAGTACATCTAAAGAGATAGAAGTTGGAGAGTGTTCTGTTAATTGTTTGCCATTTCACAATGTTACCTTTAATTACAAGTAAGCTGTAGTTTACATATAAGTTTTACTTACTTTGCCAGATAGTTGTCAAGATGTATATATTTCATTTTTAAGGGTCTGGTCTGAGAATCCGACAGAGTTTCATCACCGTGCAGCTTTTGCAATTTGTGAATTACTCAGTTGGTAAAATTTGCGTGCCTTCTATATTGTTGATTTAATTGTTCGGGTGATTTTTTTGGTTAAGTTTGTTTATAGTTTGATTGTATTGGTTAGTTTATTATTAGTTTTAATTTTTGTTATTAGTTATGTCCTTCTATGGTAAACATTAATTTAGGTTATATTGATCATGTTTAATATGTAGTTTGATTGTTTTGAATATTATTTTATTTATACACATATTTATTAATATTTTGATTGTTGTATGCATGTTTGTAGTTTATATAAAACATTTTTGGTTTTGCTCATATTGTTATGTATTTAGTTATATATTTTATTGGGATAAATTATAATTATTTTGGTGATGTATTATATTTGTTTTATTCAAACATGGGTATTTATTGTTTAATCTTTATTGTACTTCTTTGTTTAATGTAAAAAGTAGTATTTATATGTATTCATGATAATGTAATGTTTTGGCAATATTATTGTAGTCTATACTGTGTGAGGCAATATTTTTGAGATATCATATGTATATTTAAAGGTAACTATATTTTTGTTTTGAGTAAAAATGTATATTTTAAACAATAATATTTGTGTTCTTGATATTTGTGGTTTTATTAGTTAAGTATAGAAAGGCAATATTTTTGCTAACAATATTTTTTTCCCAATATTTTTGTGTTTGGATATTGTGTGCATCGATATTATGTCAGTGATCCGTTGTGATTACATCACCATTCAAGTCAGAAAGCAAAGTATACAAACTGACTGAATTGGGTGCGACATTTGTCTGGAAATAACAAGGTCAACTGCCTAACAACCGCCAACTCAATCTCATCCAGGTACTCTGAATCAATAACCCATCCTCCACATTAACACTAATTAACTTCTCAATTAGAAAGCAATCACAGTAATGTCTAATACATGATGTGATTGTCCTAAAACTAACCAAAATATTGCAAGACCTTCACTTAAAAGTAAGTATGCACGTAAGTAATTTAGTCTGCCTCTCTGCCATTCTAATTTTTTTCTTCCACTGGGGGAGTTAAAATTCAATAAACATATACACTTTGACAATGACACCAGTTAACATTTATCTATCTTAAAGAGAGCTTCCTGAACCTAAATATGACCCTAACCCAATTGTGTACAATAATGCGCAACCCCTTGCATGATGCCATACACAACACCAAGTCGTATATTACATTGCCACCTCAGACAGCACATCTCTAAAGTTATATGTATACTTTCCCCTACCTGAACAATACACATAGGACACACCTTGTTTTATCACACACTCAGGGCCCGATTCCGATGTCGGCAGGAAGGGCTCAGACCGTCGATCGGAGTCCTCCTGCCCGCATCGGAACGTGCCGTTCGACTTCCTTCATTCTGATGGGCTCGGTCGGAAAGGAATCCGACTCGGTTTTCCGGATGGCTTACGATGGGCTCGGAGAGCCTGTCCGCCATCCGGAAACCCTTCAGTACTTCCCCAGCCGCCTCTTTCCGGCCGAGGGAGTACGATGGCAGTTTCCCAATGCCTTTTTGTGCCGGTCTTTCCGGCACAAAAAGGCAGTGGGAAACTGTCTTTGGGGGCCCCCCCCATGGGTGCGAGACTGCCGAATGGCGGCCTAGGGGGGCACCATAGTGATCCCTGCACCCGGTGGCAGACACCTTGGGGTGCCTGCCACAGGGTGCAGGGATGAACTGCACCTCTTCAGTTAACAATGCGAGCATGCATTCCGTTCGGAACATCGGAATCGGGCCCTCAGTCTGAAACCAAGCCAAGCAATTTAGTTGAAAAGGTGTTTACCATCCCAAAAAAGATCCAGCCCCAATGCTGCTTCAAATTAGCAGATTCTTGAAGACACACCTCTTCACAAAACACTACATCACAATGTATTCAGTCTACAAACCAACTACCTTTCCTATCACTTGACATTGTGCTGCACTTTGATCATGTAGAGCCCTTGGGTGCTTTTTGGCTAGGGTTGGCTATAGAAATATTGCATACAAACATAAGTACATGCATATGCACATCCATAGCAGGTTTTATTCATACTGCACCCTGCACTGATGGGACACATTCGATACAGCCCTAGGCATCATCACACACACAACAGGGATCCAAGCCATGTAGCTAATTTTTTGCTATCTTAAAGACATATTCATATCAAATTATACATATTGTTCGCAAAGCGCCAAATGTGCATGTGAGATTTAGCTCCTGGCACCTGACATGGCAGGCTAAGCGTTTGGCATTTAAATAAACACAGCAATATCATCTCAGCAATTTACACGTCAACCATCCAGAACAAGTAAACTTAAGTTTACCACCACCACTTGCATATGGCATTGCACTAAAACAATATTATTGGCAAAGATGTTTTAAATCATAACAACCAATTAGAGACTTGCAATGGACAACCTTACACCCAAGCACAACTTAACAAATATCAATGTCCATCAGCAAAAACAACTGTGCATAGAGGCAGTACACTGATTAATGATCGGATCTAGTGGCCGAATACACAATGTAATCCATCACTAAACAAACACTAGTGTAAATAACCTTGCCTACTATTATTGAATACGACTCACCTCTAAAAATATGATACACAGCCAAAAAAAAATGCCAGCAGCATACTTTGACTCTGTTACATGAGTACGCCAGAAATGCAATTGGCATCCAGATTCTGAAAGCGTTATGTGACCATTCAAATAAAAGTAAGGCGCTACAAAATTCAGCTAACATACTATAAAAAAATGTCACTTCATAACCAGGGGCACAAATATATGTTTACAGATAAGTATGTATATTTGAGAAAGTTTTGTGTACATGTTGGCCACCAACGATGGGCACACACCGATCTTTATTGGCGTTTATCTTATATAAGCATACATTCACATGTGCAAGTACACAGACCAGTTAAAAACGTACCCAGCAATAAATGTTGTGTACACATTCTTCTGACAAACAGTTGCTCTTGTCGTGATAATTATATCATCATAAGTAATAATTATATCAGAATATTTATATCATGATGAGATCAAGCAGAGTTTGCTTAAATGTCTGAAACAAAGAAGTCTGCTGCTCGCAGTCATATTCACCATGAACTGATCCTACTTCCTAAGCTATGATCCAGGCTAGTAAGATTGATATGGGAAGGAGGTGAGCTCAGGAACCGCTGGGTCGCTCTGCTAAAGACAGTGAATGCAGGATGATCGGCGTCCTGATCCATACTTCCATTATTTGACCACCCAAACACACTTTGAGTAATATTGGTTGCACACTCATCCCTTGTGCAAGCACACACACATAGAAAGTAGTCTATCAAAAGAGACACCCCTTGTGACGATTTTATGACCCAAAATGAAATTCATGTTACAGAATTTATACGTGTGCATGCTACACACCATTTCTGGAGCCAGATAACCGGCACTTCGGGCCTACAGCCTCTTTTGTCCCAACTACTCCCATTACAGGATAATCCCTATTGACCGCAAACATGAGAAAGAGATGCTTAGGCTGTACTGAGAAAAGCAGGACTCAATAGAACAGGGGACCTGTTTTCAGATGGCAAATTCATGTCCGTACAGGCTTTCAAAGAAAAAGGTGAATGACAAACTACTATCCATTTGTCTGCATTACAGGGTCAAACATGCCACAGCTTTGGCACAGCCAGAGATTCCGTCACCCATCCCCCCCCACCCCAACTGCGCTATTCTAACCAGGATTATAGAAATTGGAATTGTAGCTTTGATTAATGCTTAGTCCTAGAAAAGAGGCAGGTAGATATTTAGTGGAACTCAATGCCAATCAGTGTGAGGACGGAGCTGGACGAAGTGAGATTCAGAAAGCATCTTAAAACCTGGCTATTCCCCCAACAAACGTAGGCATTCTGGAGTTCCATAGGTGCTCGCTCCGACTCTCACAGCGCTAGTAAGCCTTTGGGTAGCTATGCGCTCTATAAGATAAGATATTTGGCGCGCCCTAACAGACAAGGTCTGGTGTTGCTGTATGGCGCCAGTTAAATAAATACCTTTTGATAGCATGCATAAATGGATCTACTTCAAGTTTGAGTATAGATTATACATCACCCCTTAGATAATGGCCAAATGTGGTGGTAATGTCCCTGAAACATGACAGAAATGCAATGCTGACTTTTTTTAGCTTGTTGTGAACATGTCCTGGGGTGGATGCATTTTAGTGTGAACTAACCACTACCTTGCATAAAATGACAAATGTGCTGATCCCATGTACCTCATTAGTAGCTTTAGGAGTACATAGTGCAATTATTTCAAAACAGAATGAATGGTTTGTATCCATGGGACTATTATTGACTAAGCGGAAGGTGGCCATGTGTTGAATGGACACATTTGTTCCTAAGCATCATGAATGGCTCAATGGCTTGGGGTACTTTAACAAAATGATGGGAGATTACCTTGTTGCACTGCACACTGCATTTAGGCCACATAATTTCTATTGCCTACTAAATGTCCATCTGTTTGTCTCGAATCTTCATGATAAACCTGATCCACGTGAGTATGTAGTCACAACTACTTGAGTGGGGTTCCCTGTATCCCTGATAGAGTGGTATTAGGCAATTGGTGGTGTATGCCTGCATGTGAATGTTGAGGCAGGTGGTTTGAAATATCTTTTTGGACACATGTACAAAAGTCATCATTGCTGCATCAATACCTGTAATATTGAATTTAAAGGACTGATGCCTGCATAGAACAGTAGCTATGAATTTTCTTGCTCTGTTATGTTCCATATAGGTACCCCAATATAGGATCAGATAGTCACCTAACCTTTCACCTATATTCTCCCCTACCATTACACTGCATAACAGTTCTTAGTACTGATCTTTTACCTAGTTACGGTAATGTCCAGAGATGACATGGGGTTTTCTCCGAAAAGCTTAAGCCTCATTCATTATGCATGAGGATTCTCTGAATCACAGCAGGACAGCAGGCCTACCATCTCCTGCATAATAACTATGTAGAGAGGTCATTCCTTCCGTCATCCTAGCCCGACATGACACAGCGAGGTATATCCCCAGGGAGTCTCACTTTGGATATATATAAACCATCCCTTGCTAAGGGAAACAGAGGAGAAAAGGACTTCCATGCCGACACACTGATGAGAGACACTGAGACTCCTGCACGCAGACACTCCAGCTCGCAGTGGTCTGACATCCCTAGCGGGGAATACGCCTCTTTTTTCCGCAGCCTGTCATCCCGCATGTTGTTACAACGCGGTCGTTACCACGACCGTGTCCTAACAACGCATACCATTACCCCGCAAGTCGTAACAACGACTTGCGGAGGGGGGCGGTGGATGTTGGAATAGTATAATTTACTATTCCAACTCCAGTCTGTGCGGACAGTAGGGAAGGTGTTGGATTTTAAATCCAACACCTTCTCCTCCCTCCGCAAGTCGTTGTTACTACTTGCGGGGTAATGGTATGCATTGTTACAACGCGGTCATGGTAACAACCACGTTGTAACAACATGCGGGGTGACGGTTTCGTGGTGAACGTTGTTTACCCTTGCGGGGTGTCTACCTCGAGACCAAGACGGGGTCCCACAGTCTCTCACTTCAGGTAATGGGGTTGACTTTATCCTAGAGGGATTCTTGGCTACGCACTCACATACATGCTAGGTACACTTAGGTACATCTAATTAGGATGTAGGAGTACGCATTTTACTGTCATGTATTTTATATACTTCCCTATATTCATTGTTTTAACACAATGGTAGAAATCTACCATCCTTTTACTCTGTTAATACTTATTGTCATTTATATCTGTTACTGTCTAGTGGTTGCTTCAGCACACCTATTTTACACTAGAATGACACTGGTTCAATAAATGCTTATTGGAAAAGTCCCCACCGTTTATTCTGTGTATCTCTCTGAGGCAAAGTGAGCACGAATGACTGAGCGAAAAGTAGTACACTGTTTCCACGATCCTGAGGGATCAGGGTTGTCATGTTCGATAGTTGCCAAGAAATATTCTCTCCTTGGTAAGAGAGGTTTCTAGTGACACTGTGAGCTAGCTGGTATACAGGCTAACATACCCGGTAGGGGTGTCCAGAATCAGTTTGACACCAATCCTCTAGTGTATGTTGTCTAAACGTGCAGAACCTATATAGGTTTATAGGAACTACACGACAGCTCTGTGTTGAAATATCTAATAAATAAAGTTTAAAAAAATCTTCAAACATACACATTGCAATGTATGCACACAGAAATCAGAAGGTTTGAATCAGTGGGCACTATTCTTAACGCCTTTTGGGTGTGTAAGTTTCACTTACCTTCTTAAATGGCGTATTTTAAAAGTGCAAATACAGGTTAGGTAAACCCAACATTTAAACATGTAAAGGGATTTACACATATGCAACATTACCCCAAGATGGTGTAATATAATGTATGTGTATTTAATACTCCTAGCGCAGAGATTGAGACATCCAGGGCTGCAATGGCATTGGAAGTTTGGGAACACATTCATTCTCATGAGTTTGTGTACATTCACAAAAGAATTGTCAACCCTTTCCCACTTTGGAAAAGGTACATGACAGTTACTCCTGTTAAGTGCCAGGGGCGGGCAGAACTCATGGAGCTTCACTTAATGGAATTCCTCAGAGTTACATAAAAGCTCCGCAAGATTCCGGGGGAGGTCAGCGAGCGGAATTCGGCATGTTGTGCTGCTCCTGCAGATTTTTAGCAGCGGAAGCTTGTTCTGCTCAGTGAAATCAGTGCAAATGGCACCACGCGGTGCACCTGAGGGTACTGCTTCTTTCTGCAACTCGTGTAGATTTTCTACTCAAATGACAGCTTTCTCTATGCAAATGGTCATGACCTGCCCTGACTGCCCGCATTGAGAAAATCTCATTGGATGGCATTCTAGCACCTGAAAATCATGCTAAAGGACACAACGTCACACTCGCCAACTTTGAGTTGGCGAGCTGCGCATGAGAAAAAACTCTGCCACATGGCAGACGGTGGTTGGGGGAGTTTTGCCTAAACTCTGTGTTACAAGTGTAACGAGGACTGGGCAAAACTCCTCAAACTCTGCCGGTGGAGTGGAGTTTATTGCCCACCCCTATTAAGGACAGGAAAAAAGAAACAAGCACCTTTTCAGGATGAGGAGAGAACACCCTTGGAAATATGGGAGGAAGAATAGGAAAAAAGAGTTTTCTCCACAGCGATTAATACTTTCTCCATGGAGAAAAATGTAAATAAATATAAAATTGTTATGTCACGCATGCAAGCATCCAAAGGCATTTTCCATGCATGGCTGTACCTTATGGACAATTGAGTTGCAAAAGCTGTTTGTTTGAACACAAATAGGAATTCATAACATTGCTCAGCAATACCCTTGGAAAAATTAGAGAACTCTTAAAATTCTGAAATCTGCACCCAAAGCAGGTTATAAACTTGGGGGTGAAAATGTCATAGTTCTTTTTTGATTCATGCCTAAAGTTCAATTATCACTGCTAAATCTGTTTTCTAATTTGAGGTTCAGACATTGCAACAGAAAAAATACAAATAAATGAAGGTTCTCTACATAATCAATCCACAGTGCAAGAATGTGGCAGGCATATTGAGAAAAAAATATCAATTTCACTGCCTCATACTTATCAGGTATTTAATGCATGCAACTAATATATATATATATATATGTTTACAATCTAGACATGGTTTACAATGAAGTTTTACATTCTCTCGCAATATACGAAATTCTAGGAATTGTAAATACCTGATTAATAATAAAAATGCATCTATAAAGAAAAGAGAATGTCCATGCTGCCTGGCATGCAGGCGTTTGGCAAGTGCACCATGGGAGATTGAGAATGGTCTAGTGCCTGAAATGTCTTGATAACTTACGCTTTATTCCGCTGTCCCAATTTCTTACCGGTTATCATTACTGGTTATATTAGCAGTTATTATTATCATAACCGGTTACTGGTTATCATTACTCCGAATATTTTACCTTGTCGCAGTCCTTACATTTTGAGGTATATCATACCTCTAAAGACACCACCTGACCATTTGTCCTACAACTTTGTTTTATTCTGGCCTTTCCACATGCCCTATTTAAGTTGTTAAACCTATCCCTTTAGTCTGACGCCCCTAAGCATTAGAGATCAAATGGAAGGGTGTTTGGACTGATGAGGATTACTGGTAAGTAATCGGGACGTTATCTGCTGAACCGCACATCAACCCAGTCCCTACGATTTAAGAACTTACCAAAGCAGTATATCACAATATTAATTCCCCAAAACGAAATGAACACTCAAAATATAGTCCCTGAAATATATATTTTAATGAAGGTATCAAACTCAAACAATTAGATTGATTGATCCAACAGCAGCCAACACACTCGTTCCAAACCCTTAACGTTTTAAAATTCCCACATCTAGGGCCTCATTTATGTCATTTTGGCATAGGGCTGTATTGCCCTACACCAAAGTGAAAGGGCAGGCATGTACCGTATTTTAGTAATACAGTGCATTCCTATTCTTTCTGCCTGCGCTTGTGCCATTTTGGCAGCCTAGCACCAACAAAGGCACCCTTGCACCCTGATGCAAGAGTGCCTCCGTTGCATGCAGGATTGTTTTTTGTGCAGGAAGGGGCACCTTCCTGCACAAAAACAATCCTAAGAGGCGTTTTCCTCTTTCTATGTGTGCTACAAATTGCAGCACACATGGAAAGAGGAAAAAACAAGGAGATTTTAACCTATTTTTCCTGGTTACATCTGCTCGGGGGAGGCGTAAGGTTTTGGCGCTTCCCCAGGTTTACATGATTAACTAAATCTGGGGCAACGTCAAAACCCATTGGCCTTGCGTGGGAAAACCCACCACAATCCCCATGGAACGCCTCCCAGGCACAGAGTAAGGCAATGCAGCAACTTGTGCTGCTTTGTCTTACTCCATATCTATTGGGCCATTCAAAGCCACACAAAGTAGCTTTGCATGGCCTCATGGATATAGTTGAGAGGTTTGTAGCACCGGAACATCAGAAAAAGTGACGCTCCGGAGGCGTAAGCATCTCATAAATAAGCCCCCTAGTGTATTCCGCAAAATGAATGCAGTGGGCATAGGTCATGTAGCGGCTCTGCAAATCCCTTGAAACAATGCACTTGCGTCTTCTGCAAATGAAGCTGCCATTCCATCAGTTGAATGTCTTTGAACAGGACCTGATAAGGAAATGCCCCATTTTTCATAAGCTATAGAAACAGTTGTTTTTACCTAGAGACACAAGGTGGACGAGCTATCTTTATGGCATTCCGAAAATCACCAAAGATCAAATATAATCTAGCACTAATTCTATAATAAACTGATCGAGCAATGTAACCTTTTAACACTCTGGCTACGTCCAGTGAATGCAATCTTTAGTGTTATTAAGAAGAAGGATTAGAAAAAAGACAAAGGTAAATTTATCTTGCTAGACACAATAATATTTTTGATTGAAGGTTGGGCCCTGATCATAATACAATCCTATCTTGTGCCCTGGTCATAATACAATCCTATCTTGAGCCCTGGTTATAATATAATCCTATCCCCAAAAATCCTTCTAATAGAGAGATTTAACAGAAAGAGCAGCTAATTCACCCAATCTTCTAGCAGAAATTGTTGCCACTAACAAACATATTTTGAATGAAAGGAAACAAAATCCACTTCTTCCATTGGTTGAAATGGAGAGTCATTCAAAAATAAAAGTCTCAGGGCCTCATTTATGAAAACTGTTGCATCACTGCGGCAAAACAGCGATGCAACAGTTTTCAATGCACCCTCCTTGCGACACGATGGATTCGCCATATTTAATTACGGCGCTCCGTGTCTCAAGGAAAGACAGATATGTCAGGAATCCTGATGTATCTGTCGACGCAAAAGTGACGCATTGCTGGAGTTGTGTCGCAAGCATGACGCAACTCCAGCAATGCGTGGGGGAGGCCTTTCCTTAATACACTGCGTCACCCTTACGCCTGCCATGAGGCAGGTATAATGTTTTGATGCAAACGCATCCTAGAAGTGGTGCACTGAAATCTTATAGATTTCAATGCGCCACTTCTACGGGGCTTTTATACGGGGGAATGCCAACCATGCATACATTATACCTGGTGCAGGTATAATGTGGCGCCAGAGTTTAAAAAGTGACGTATCTGCCCAGATGCGTCACTTTGTAGATAGGGCACAACGGGGCACATTTTTTACGCTGCCGGTGCATCATAAAAAGTGACACACCAGCGGCGTACAAGTGTTGCAAGGGCTCATAAATAAGCCCCTCAGTCTGGAACAGATGCCTTGAAAGGAGGCCTTCTCAAAAGAAACCTCTTAAAAGACAAACAGCCAACTCCATATTTTTGGGCTTAACCAGGGAGAGCGTATAGCTTTAATTGCTTTACATTGCACTTTTTGAGTAGCAAATAAGAGTTGTGTATCAAAACGATCCTGTGAGAACTGTCTAATCCCTTTTGGATCTCATGTACAAAGGCCAGACACTGATATTTTTATACCAAGTTACAAAAGAAGAACTGTGGTGCTCATAGATCCCACCTATAGAACCCCTTTTGGATTCATGGATAGACAGCGCCAAAACGTTAGAGTGATCGTAGACTTTTCTCGACCTCTCGTTTCAACCTTAATGTCGAGAGACAGAGGGGCATATTTACAAGGGCATTGTATACAAGGGCACCGGAGTATCACTTTTTAGGACTCTCGGATGGCATAATGCCCTGCTTCATATTTACAAAGCTGCGTTAAGCCACTTTGTGTGGCTTAACTCCGCTTTGTAAATATCGTACCCTTTCACACAGGTATCTGCGTGAAAGGGGTGTGCAAAGGGTGTTGCTGTGGGTGTTCCGCACCAGAACACCTCATTACGCTTTGACGCTGCCCAAGATTTACAAGGATGTTTAAATCTGAGGCAGCGCCAAAAACTAACGCCACAGAAGCAGGTGTTAGATTGGCACAACGAGGAGAAATAATTTTATTTCTCCTCATTTTTGCTCTTTCTATGTGTGCTGCACAATGCAAATCACCTTTAAAGATTGTAGGTGTCCCTTCCTGCACATAAACAATAATCCCTGCAACACAAACACCCTTGCACCATGGCGCAAGGGTGACTGTGTATTCATGAGACCGATTTTTTTAGCGCCAGCGCAAGGGGAAAAAGCAGGGGTGTGCCATATTCTTGTCAATACGGAGCATCCCTTACTTTTTTAAATGGCGCGGCGCAGCTAAATTGCTTGCAGCGCCGCGCCCTTTTTTTGTAAATATACCCCCGAGACGCTTCAGAGACGCCAGGAATATTTGCAGGCTCTTCAATGGGCAGAGATTGAAGGAAAAAATCTATTCTGGACTCAAAGCGATTACTCTCAAAAGAAGGAAACAACTAATTTGAGGACATAAAGCACTACAAGGCTCACTTTCACCCCTACTTTATGAAAACGTACCAGAGATGTGTTAACCATTAGAAAAGAATGGAATTCTTAAAGAATAAGAAGTAGTCAAGGTGCTGACAATGCATCGACTACCTACGGTCTCTTTTCTGCAAATACTGGACACAAACGTTTTTAACAAAGTTTGTCTGAACAAGCAGAGCTACCTGTGGCATTCCAGATTTCTAGGTTATTCAAAGAAATATTTCTTGAGCCAGCTGGTGAGAATGGGGGAAAGACCCTGCTCAGCTGATCAGCTATGAGTTTGCTTTCCTAGGGCAGTACCAGGGCTGAGGTGCAACGTGTTAGGGCTCACACCCCTGCATATGCCTCCTTTTTCAGGTGTTTATGTCAGGGCGAGGATTCCACCAAACCCGACCCGCATCTAGGGTAGAGTCAATGCCAGTGGGCCTATATTTTGTCTCTCGTGCTCAGTCCCACTGAGCACACTGCTCCTGGCCCCACTCACTCGTATCACAGTAAGCAGCTCAAATTTCTCCTGATAGGGTTTGGGTGTCCTGTTGGAAGGAGGAACCACCTGCACAACTCAACAAACCCCCATATCACTGCTGGGAGCAATATTTAACCTCCATTGCAACCACAACACCAGCCAGGTGTTTCAGGTTTCCTAGTTCAACTTCAATCAATCAATCAGGCGTTTGTAAAGCGCAACTACTCACCGAAAGGGTCTCAAGGTGCTGGGGGGGAGTGGGAACGCATCTCCAGGATGTAACGGTGCTTTGTCGAAAAGCCAGGTCTTGAGGCCCCTCAGGCACTTGGCGAGTGAAGGTGTCTGTCGGAGGTGGAGAGGGAGGGTGTTCCATGCCCTGGTCGCGAGGAAGGAGAAGGAGCATCCTCCTGTTCTGATCTTCGTGATGCGGGGAACAGTCGCAAGGGAGAGCTGGGCTGAGCAGAGGGATCTTTGGGGTGCATGGAACGAGAGGCGGTGGTTCATGTAGGCTGGTCCGGAGTTGCGGAGGGCTTTGTGTGTGTAGGTGAGGAGCTTGAAGGTGATTCTCTTCTCGACGGGGAGCCAGTGCAGTGTCCGTAGGTGTTGGCTTATGTGGCAGTGGCGCGGTAGGTTGAGGACTAGTCTGGTTGTGGCGTTCTGGACGTTCTGGAGTTTGCGGGTGAGTTTCTTGTTGGTCCCGGCGTATAGTGCGTTGCCGTAGTCCAGTCTGCAGCTGATGAGGGCATGGGTGACGGGTTTTCTGTGTTCATGGGGAATCCAGTTGAGGATCTTTCGGAGGAGGCGGAGGGAGTGGTAGCAGGAAGAGGTGTCAGCGTTGATTTGGTGGTCCATTTTGAGTTCGGAGTCCAGGATGATTGCGAGGTTGTATGCGTGGTCTGTGGGGGAGGGGGTTCTCCCGAGGGCGGGGGGCCACCAGGTGTCGTTCCAGGCATCGGGTTGTGGGCTCATGATGAATACTTCGGTTTTGTCCGTGTTGAGTTGTAGACAGCTGTTTTTCATCCACCTGGTGACGGCTTTCATTTCTTCTTGAAAGTTGTGTTTGGGTTCGTTGGATAGGGAGAGGATGAGTCGGGTGTCGTCAGCATACAATACGATGTTGAGTCTGTGTGATCTGGAGATGGGTGCGAGTGGGGCCATGTAGACGTTGAACAGGGTGGGGCTGATGGAGGATCCTTGTGGGACTCCGCAGGTGGTAGCTGTGGGTTCCGCGAGGAAAGGAGGGAGTCTGACCTGTTGCGCTCTGCCAGAGTGGAATGAGCGGATCCAGTCGAGGGCCTTGTTCCGGATTCCTGCTTCGTGGAGTCTGCGGGCTAGGGTATAGTGTGAGACTGTGTCAAAGGCCACGGAGAGGTCCAGGAGGATGAGGGCCACAGCCTCTCCTCTGTCGAGGAGGGAGCGGATGTCTGTCGCGGCGAGAAGGGCGGTTTCGGTGCTGTGATTTTTTCTGAAGCCTGATTGGGACGAGTCGAGAATGTTTTCTTCTATGAAGGAGGCAAGTTGGCTGTTGATGGCCTTTTCCATGACTTTCGCCGGGTACGGGAGTAAGGAGATCGGTCTGTAGTTCTTGAGGTTGTTGGAGTCCGCCGAGGGTTTTTTTCAGGAGAGGGATGATCTCGTCGTATATCCAGTCATCGGGGAAGGAGGCGGTCTCGAAGGAGCAGTTGATGATTCATTGAAGCTCGGGCGCTGATGTCTGTGGCCCTGTGGTAGATGTGGTGGGAGCAGGGGTCCGTCGGGGCCCCAGAGTGGATTGACTTCATTGTCCTCAGCATGTCTTCGATGCTGAGGGCGGTCCAGCTGTCAAGTGTTGGCTGCGTGTTGTGGGGAACGGCGGGTGTGTGTTCGGCGTGGAAGTAGTTGTCATTGAAGTTGTCGTAGATGGTCTTGATTTTGTGATGGAAGAAGGCGCTGAGTCTGTCGCAGAGGTCCTGGGAGGGTGGGATGTCGGTAGTCTCACTGTTGGGTTGGGTGAATTCTTTGATGATGCCAAAGAGTTCCTTGCTGTTGTGTGCATGAAGCCAAGGAGCAGGCTGACGTTGAGGACCTGAGCGAGTCACAGGGGCCTCGAATAGCGAACATCGGCGGGCCCCAAGGGGGAAGCACTCACGGTGGAGCTGCGCACTAGGAGAGCAATATCCTGACCAGAAGCTGTGGATGAAGGCTGACAATACCTCAGGGCCACTGCAAATGATAAGTGGGGCTCATACTCTAAGTGCTGCATCTCCTCCTGGGGACCCCAGTCTGACGGCTGTTTCATAGCTGAGTTCAAATCAGCTCACCGGAGTCACCGTCTTGGGTCACGGGATTGGGTTCTTAGCCGCTGGCTTTTAATTGGTATATTATTGGTTACTCAACACTCACTGGGGTTTAGAATGTGCTACTGCACACAATGACGTGGTGTAAGTGGTGTAAGTGGGTTCCGCACCGTGAATGGAGTCAGGGTGTAGGTGGTGAGGCTTGAGGTCTGAGTTTAAGTGTCTGCCACCTTCCGTGGCAAAGCCATGCTGCTGATACAAACAAAGCAATTTTAGAACAACGGCGGGCACGGTGACCGCACTCCCTGCTATATTCCCTTCGTAGTAATGTCAGTACTATTTTGAATGAGTGTGCACATACAACTCCGGCACCTGCCGTTGTTAAGTGCCAGCTGCTGAGGCAGAGAAAGAACAAACCCAAAAAGTTGGAGTGGTGCACTACTTCGGAGCCAAAAGTTTGTCTTTTCAATAATTCAGTTACTCTTGTAAAGTTGTCTAAAAAAATCCTTTATTTTTCATTAAACACCAGCCAACGCGTTTCGTTCATATACGATGAACTTCTTCAGGGCTGTAAATTTCAATATAAAACATACATAAATATATACAAACATATAATATTAAATACTTAGCACAAGACTTTTGTGACAAGATAAGCAGAAAAAAGAAACAAAGAGTGGCATGTGAGGAATATAAATCATGAAGATAGAAAAATAGAGGGACGGGAAAAAACAGGGGGGTACTTGACACAGACATTTTTTTGTAACAGTACAAAAAGAAAAAGAAAACAAAAACAAAAAGTAACATGTGAAGAATGTAATTCATGATAATAGAGAGATAGGGGGACAAGAGGGAGTAGGAAGAAAATTAGAGGTGAAGAAAGAAAAGAACAGTAGGAGGGGAATAACAAAACAAATTAATGACCAAAACATATGAAATCATATAAACAATGTTAAAACATATAATAGTGCAAGTCGCACATAGATGTTTTCAAAAACAGGGTGACATATTCCATATAAAAACATGTAGAAACATGAAAATCATGTGATTCTATATGTACTTAAAAGCGATCTGCCAATGCGTGTATGACAAGCTCATGCCCAGGCTAAAACCGCACTGTGTAACTGCAAGGTGGTGCACTATATGACACCAAGTCAGATCATAGTCCAATATCAAAACAAGCCTTTCCATTATCGGTGTGTGGCATATATAGGGACCCTATTTACTAAAAGTATGTGGGGCCTTAGGCTTATACTGAACAAACCAGGCCGGGTTCTAACACAATCCGAAAGGGCACACAAACACCGACCATGTGAGTACCTCATCCAGAATAGAAGAAAGATATTCGAATATATAGGCACACCGGGGTGACACATGGAAAAATTATATTATAAAGCAAAAAAAAAAGCAAAACTGTGAGTGCCTAGAGCATATACATACCGTAGAATCATGTAACGATTATCGCGGGAGGAAGGTCTTGAGTTCCCTGGTATACAAGGAGAGCTAAACACGAGCTCTATCCATATTGTGAAGTCGTAGCAGAGTAGGATAAAAGTACACAAACTAATGTGACTACGTGGGCCTCCTTGATAAGGGCCAGCTTTTGAAGAATCTAAGAAAGAGTAGAATACATGTGAGCCATGATCATCCATGCATGGTACATAAGCAATAGTACAAAACATGGAGATTAAGAAAAAGGAGAAGAAACTCGGTGCGCACCGTAGTCTTGTCATGAGTCAAAACTCAGGACAAAAGGACTGACGGATGCGCATCCTGATCCTACAATGGAATCTGAGAATGGAACAAAATACAGAGAAATATCGGACTCATACAGGCAGATTACAAATGCAGGCAGATTGCAAATGTCATAGTTTAGAGTGTATGGAGCGTCGCAGGCGGTACATAGTGTAGGACATAATAGGGAGACGGAAGCAAATAGCAAACAAATAAATGAAAGGAACAGGGGACCGCTCATTAAGCACGGTGAAAATTGCCTCCTGTCATAAAGTAAGGCCTTATATGGAGAGCATATATCTAGCCGAGTTGCGAGTGTGGAAAAGCAAAATCGCTCACATCCAGAATAACCGAATGTAAACAATGTCATACACGGAAGGCCAACGTAATAAAAAAAGGGGTCTGACAAGAGAGCAGATTGTGCGCATTACAAAAGCAAATACAGAAAACCCAGGGATACAGAAAAGGCAGCAAGTGCTAAGAAATAAAAAATATTAACTATTATTAAAAACAAAGCAAAGAGCTAACGGCCAACATGGTGAGCCAAAAATCTAACTAGAAAACGGATACCTGAGATACATGCAACTGAGCAATCTCGTAACTCGTGTAGTATAAGAGAGAGATTCATACCTGAACAGCTGTAAGCTTCCGTAGGCTCCGTTCACAAAGTGAAATGAGCCTGAAGGGAGACTGTAATATATACGCAAGAAAGTGCGGGAAAACGTAAAGGATGTACGTGTGTAAGCGAGGCGAACGTAATGAGGGCCTCTAGTGGCTAAAAGCGGCTGATGAATCCGCATCCCAGATAGCATGTCTATATGTGCGGCAGAGTCAGCACAAGTAGAGCTCTGGGCAACAGAGTGCTGAAAGAGGCAGCGTCAGAAATGGATATCAACAGCCCGAGCTTCCCAGTTGGAAAAGACAGAAAGTTTAAAAGGGATGTAGGGCGATAAGAGTAAGGGGAAGAAAGTCTCAGCACAAATGGCCTGACTCAAAGTCGATTGTGGTGATCCCCCATGATAGAGTCCATAAAGCCTTAATGACGAACCACAGTGTGAAATCAGGTGAAAAAGACCTAACTTCCACACGTAAGGATAAAAAAGGCCTTTTACAAAAAAAGGCCCGGATAAGGGCACCGCGCCTGAGAGTCTATAGTCTACTACCGGACCCCAAACCAATGATCAGCCGAGAACCCGGGAAAGGGCAAGATGGAGGGATAGATGCATGGTGCATAGGCCCAGACAAAAAAAAGGAAAGAAAAACCAAACAGAAACGCAGAACGTCGAGCCAGAAGTACTCTAATCCTGAGTTTGGCCTGCAACCATGGTTAGTGGAAGGAGACGTTATCTGAGAAAATAATGAAACTCATGGTCAGTGTTATGTCCCCTCTTCACCTCATCGAGTCTACAAATCCACTTGGCCTCTGCCCTTCTCAGTGTCAATTCCCTGTTCCCACCACGGTTGTTGGGTGAGATGTGGTCAATGCCGAAGAAGCTGAATTTGATTGGACCAGTGTGTGTTGTGTGGTAGTGTTCAGTCATGGGGTATCTGTCATCACCATTGATAAGGGCCCTCCGGTGTTCTTGAATTCTGGTTTTAAGGTTGCGGACTGTGCTACCCACGTAGATGATGCCACATGGACATTCCAGTAAATAAATCACAAACTGTGTGTTGCAGTTTATGTGGTGTTTGATTTTATATATGTATGGTTGGAATTGTAGCACAGTTCCTTGCGCTTATTTTGTCCCAGACAGCAAACATTACAATTGGTACAGGTAAAAAAACCTTCTGGTGGACATGGCAGCCACGTGTTCATGGTTGCTTTGTGGGCCGTGATGTAACTCGGGCATAGGGAGCTCCTCAGAGTGCGCCCTCTTCTAAAAATCAATGAAGGGTTGTCATTGATATGAGGACGCAATGTGGGGATCTCTACCAATAGGTGCCAATGTTTTCTAAAGGCCTTAAAGATCCGATCGTTATGTGCTGTATAATCAGTAAAGAAGGCTATCCTGTTTCTGTCCTGCTCTTTGTTGTGCCTTATCCCCGCCCCTTGTGAGTATTTGTTGGTAAGTGTATCTGCTCTAGGAAGGGCAAGTACTCTTTGCTCTGCTCTGTCCAATACCCTTCGGTCATAACCCCTCACTTTAACGCGTTCCTTGATGTCTGATACATTCACTCTGAATTCCTCCTCTTTGCTGCATATGCGTCTTGCCCGGACCATTTCCCCATAGGGGATATTGGAAATGACCGATTTGGCATGGGCACTTCCCGCATGCAGAACGCTATTACAGGAGGTGGGTTTTCGATATAGTGAACTGTGAACCACCCCGTCTCTCACAAAGAAGTAAATGTCCAAAAACTCCATATGTTCTTGATGGTGTTGCATTGTTAGTTGGACGTTAAATGGGTTGTCATTTAGGTGTTCGAAATATTCTTGGAGGAGTACCTCCGTGCCAGACCATAGACAGATTATATCGTCTATGTACCTCCCCCAGTACACAATGGGTTTAGTCCAGGGGGAGGCATGTCTGGGCCAGGCGTGCTCCTTCTTGTACCAGCCCATGAAGAGCCCCGCGTACGAAGGAGCGAATCTCGAACCCATGGCAGTCCCCTGTAATTGGTGGTACCACCTTTCATCATGTTTGAAATAGTTGTTCGTGAGGATCAGCTCTATCATGTCCATAATCATGTTATTGTATGCGTAGTGGTCTGCCCCCTCCGTATCCAAGTAATGACGGGTAGCAAGCATGCCAAAGTTTTTGTGAATGCATGTGTAAAGTCCCACCACATCTAAAGTGACAAATCTGAGCTCCTCTGACCAAGGGAACCCTTCCAATTTAACCAGAATGTCCTTACTGACCTTTAGGTAAGCTGGTAGGCTGATGACATGTTTTTGTAGTGTTAAGTCCACAAACTCGGACAATCGTTCTGTGGGGGACCCTACACCCGAAATAATCGGTCTGCCTGGTGGAAAGTGGCCCCCCTTGTGTACCTTAGGCAGAATGTAGATGCACGGATAGCGTGCATTCTCAACGTGTAGGTATCTATACTCATTTTCAGTAAGTAAACACTCCTCCCTCCATTCTGTAAGCCTTGTGTTAATAGTGGTTTGTAATGTGTTAATGGGGTTATATTGGATGGATTCATAACACTGTGGGTCATTCAGTTGTCGTGAGATTTCCCCCAAGTAGTCCTGTAGATTCATGACCACCACATTCCCACCCTTATCTGCCTCCCTGATTACAATATTAGGGTCATTTTGTAACCTCTGTAACGCCTCTCTTTCTTTGCGGGACAAATTGGGTGTGGAGTGGGGCGTATACTTGTTGGGGCCTTCGAGTTTCCTGAGTTCCTGTGTAATTAAGTCGCCAAACTTCTCAATATTAGCATGGTATCCACCCGGAGGGACAAATTTGGATTTGCATTTGAGACCTGTGTCCCGGTTGTAATTTTCCTTGACTCCAAGTCATCTAGTATGGTTTGTATATCAGGTGTTTCATCATTCTCAATGGCCAACAGTGTTTGTACTCCCCGTATGTCCCCAATAGTGCGGTGTGTGGGTGAGGTGGGCAAAACATTCATAACAGGTCTAGCAGGTTGCTGTGCGAAAAATTCTTTTAATTTCAGTGTTCTGAGAAATTTATACAAATCGATATGAACATCGACTAGGTCCCCATATTGAGTCGGACAGAATCCTAGTCCCATTTTCAAAACATTACATTCATAATCATCAAGTAACCTGTTCGATAAGTTAATAATCTGTAAATCTGAGTTCTGCACTGGAGTAACATCTGGACTGGCAACTCCCCCCGTGGTGGGAACCCCCATCTGCTCTGGTATTGTAATCATTACTTGTTCTTTTTGGGGCGGAGTGATATTGCGTGACTGTCTGTTCTTCCGCCCTGGCCTCCCCCCTCTCCTTGTTTTCTTATGTTCTTTTTTGCTTGTTTCTCGCCTATACGCAATCCCTCCAGTTCCCTTTGGAAGTTGGAGGTACCCTCTCCTAAAGGGATTGGGGGCTGTACTGTACTTGATGTGGTACTTTCACTTGAGGCCAATGAACTGCTACTTACTGATTTGGTTTCCAGGCTTTCTTCCCTACCTCTTTTCCTGTCATCACTATTTGTAGGATTATCATACTTTCTGGCAAACGTATAAATTCTGCCATCCCTGTAGTCGCGGTCGTCCCTTCTAATCTTACCCATCTTTTTATCTCTAAGGTATTGTTGGTACTCCTCAATGACTTTATTAAGAATGGCATAATTTTTCTCCACCAGGTCCTTACAATCCATAGATTCTATCAATTTTTCTATTTCATCTATTTCCGCCTGTAATTTCTGGCCTTTTTCGCTAGCATGTTTAACCAAAATTTTCATCATTGTAAATGATGCTCCCTTGAGGTTGTGTTCCCATTCCTCCAAAAGGCCCCCACTCAAGTCCTCAAATGTTGGAAAAATGAGGATTCTGAGGCCCCGAGGAATTTTGTCGTTGTCCATATACTGCTGGAGGGTCATGCCGTCACACCAGCGGGCCAATTCTTGTTTCTTGACTTTTTCCAATCTCATGAAGCATGATCGTAGTCCAGTATTACGTTGTTCTGCGGGTGGTGCAGCAGCCGCTGCACTAAACCCCTTGCCAAAGAGGTCCTGTGCCATCTCTTCTCGTCTATCGATTAGTTTAGGCATTTCTTTACGGGAGGCGCAGGTGTGCTGGTTGGTCCAATAAGTTCAAACAAGGCAATTTTAGAACAACGGCGGGCACGGTGACCGCACTCCCTGCTATATTCCCTTTGTAGTAATGTCAGTACTATTTTGAATGAGTGTGCACATACAACTCCGGCACCTGCCGTTGTTAAGTGCCAGCTGCTGAGGCAGAGAAAGAACAAACCCAAAATGTTGGAGTGGTGCACTACTTCGGAGCCAAAAGGCCTTTTTTATCCTTACGTGTGGAAGTTAGGTCTTTTTCACCTGATTTCACACTGTGGTTCGTCATTAAGGCTTTATGGACTCTATCATGGGGGATCACCACAATCGACTTTGAGTCAGGCCATTTGTGCTGAGACTTTCTTCCCCTTACTCTTATCGCCCTACATCCCTTTTAAACTTTCTGTCTTTTCCAACTGGGAAGCTCGGGCTGTTGATATCCATTTCTGACGCTGCCTCTTTCAGCACTCTGTTGCCCAGAGCTCTACTTGTGCTGACTCTGCCGCACATATAGACATGCATATCTGGGATGCGGATTCATCAGCCGCTTTTGCCACTAGAGGCCCTCATTACGTTCGCCTCGCTTACACACGTACATCCTTTACGTTTTCCCGCACTTTCTTACGTATATATTACAGTCTCCCTTCAGGCTCATTTCACTTTGTGAACGGAGCCTACGGAAGCTTACAGCTGTTCAGGTATGAATCTCTCTCTTATACTACACGAGTTACGAGATTGCTCAGTTGCATGTATCTCAGGTATCCGTTTTCTAGTTAGATTTTGGCTCACCATGTTGGCCGTTAGCTCTTTGCTTTGTTTTTAATAATAGTTAATATTTTTTATTTCTTAGCACTTGCTGCCTTTTCTGTATCCCTGGGTTTTCTGTATTTGCTTTTGTAATGCGCACAATCTGCTCTCTTGTCAGACCCCCTTTTTTTATTACGTTGGCCTTCCGTGTATGACATTGTTTACATTCGGTTATTCTGGATGTGAGCGATTTTGCTTTTCCACACTCGCAACTCGGCTAGATATATGCTCTCCATATAAGGCCTTACTTTATGACAGGAGGCAATTTTCACCGTGCTTAGTGAGCGGTCCCCTGTTCCTTTCATTTATTTGTTTGCTATTTGCTTCCGTCTCCCTATTATGTCCTACACTATGTACCGCCTGCGACGCTCCATACACTCTAAACTATGACATTTGCAATCTGCCTGCATTTGTAATCTGCCTGTATGAGTCCGATATTTCTCTGTATTTTGTTCCATTCTCAGATTCCATTGTAGGATCAGGATGCGCATCCGTCAGTCCTTTTGTCCTGAGTTTTGACTCATGACAAGACTACGGTGCGCACCCGAGTTTCTTCTCCTTTTTTCTTAATCTCCATGTTTTGTACTATTGCTTATGTACCATGCATGGATGATCATGGCTCACATGTATTCTACTCTTTCTTAGATTCTTCAAGAACTGGCCCTTATCAAGGAGGCCCACGTAGTCACATTAGTTTGTGTACGTTTTTATCCTACTCTGCTACGACTTCACAATATGGATAGAGCTCGTGTTTAGCTCTCCTTGTATACCAGGGGAACTCAGGACCTTCCTCCCGCGATAATCGTACATGATTCTACGGTATGTATATGCTCTAGGCACCACAGTTTTGCTTTTTTTTTTGCTTTATAATATAATTTTTCCATGTGTCACCCCGGTGTGCCTATATATTCGAATATCTTTCTTCTATTCTGGATGAGGTACTCACATGGTCGGTGTTTGTGTGCCCTTTCGGATTGTGTTAGAACCCGGCCTGGTTTGTTCAGTATAAGCCTAAGGCCCCACATACTTTTAGTAAATAGGGTCCCTATATATGCCACACACCGATAATGGAAAGGCTTGTTTTGATATTGGACTATGATCTGACTTGGTGTCATATAGTGCACCACCTTGCAGTTACACAGTGCGGTTTTAGCCTGGGCATGAGCTTGTCATACACGCATTGGCAGATCGCTTTTAAGTACATATAGAATCACATGATTTTCATGTTTCTACATGTTTTTATATGGAATATGTCACCCTGTTTTTGAAAACATCTATGTGCGACTCGCACACTATATGTTTTAACATTGTTTATATGATTTCATATGTTTTGGTCATTAATTTGTTTTGTTATTCCCCTCCTACTGTTCTTTTCTTTCTTCACCTCTAATTTTCTTCCTACTCCCTCTTGTCCCCCTATCTCTCTATTATCATGAATTACATTCTTCACATGTTACTTTTTGTTTTCTTTTTGTTTTCTTTTTCTTTTTGTACTGTTACAAAAAAAATTCTGTGTCAAGTACCCCCTGTTTTTTCCCCGTCCCTCTATTTTTCTATCTTCATGATTTATATTCTTCACATGCCACTCTTTGTTTCTTTTTCTGTTTATCTTGTCACAAAAGTCTTGTGCTAAGTATTTAATATTATATGTTTGTATATATTTATGTATGTTTTATATTGAAATTTACAGCCCTGAACAAGTTCATCGTATATGAACGAAACGCGTTGGCTGGTGTTTAATGAAAAATAAAGGATTTTTGAGACAACTTTACAAGAGTAACTGAATTATTGAAAAGACAAACTTTTGGCTCCGAAGTAGTGCACCACTCCAACTTTTTGGGTCCATGCTGCTGATACACTCAATTCTTAACTCTTATAAGCTGCAACCATTTAAATCTACCTTTGAAAACACTCCTGTCTTCTATCTGACCTAACACCCCTTGCATTGTTGAAGCACAATAATCTGTTCTTGCTTAGAGACAAAGTATGCAGCCAATAACCAGATAAAATAGCAATAAAAGCTGACTGGTTTTGAAATAAATCAATCATGATCAATCCAGTCTTGGATTTGTAAGGGATACAAGAATTTTGAAATAATTCAGCCTTAGAAAAATTTGGTCGCTTGGCCTAGTGAACATAAAGAAAATTCTTCAACAGCTATTGATATAAGAGGGTTTAAGAAGGCTTATGCCTAACCAAACAGACACTAAAAAAAGAATGGACAGGAATTTGATCTGGTAAAGCTGATCAGACTATCAGAGTCTAGGGCCTTATTACGATATTGGCTGATCGGATACTCCGTCACAAACGTGACGGATATGCCATTCACCATATTACAAGTTCCATAGGATATAATGGCATTGCAATACAGTGGATGGGATATCCTCTACATTTGTGACAGAGTATCCCATCTATACTGTACTTGGCTAAGGTAGAAGAGCCCTTCACCTAAGCCGGAAGGGTAGAGAGGTATTTCCGGGTGTGGATACGTCCTCCCAAATCAAATATTAATCACTTAAGGTATCCCAACCTGTGTAATGAAAGCTCGGCACTAAACTCTTGTGGCGTCAACCGCTCAGGTGCGGGGAAGGAAGCAATTCCTGTTTGTTAAGTAACCCTCACATACTCTAGTAGTGTCATGCTTCATCATCGGGTTCACCCTGACTCCTAAAGGTCAGGGTGGGCTCAACCGTATTTCAGGGAGCACTTAAGAGAGATAGGCCAGGGGGGTCTAAAGATAAAAATCCTCCTCCATCTCCAGGTATCCCTTTATTAGTGGAGTCGCAGGGGATATTAAAAAGATATATAAAATGGGGTCATCAGGAGTTGATGGTCCTATGACCCTAATGTCATGCCAACATGTTTCAGCCCTATTAGGTGGCCACTTGGGTCCTGGGCTTTCTTCAGGGCGAAATGTGGTTCGCTCCCTGGGTTTTCAGTGAGGATATTTCCCTAGCTTTTTCCAAAATGAGGGTGCAGAAAGCTGCACTCTCGTGAAAAGATGGAAAGTATACTTATCTCCCATCCAGTTCTGTAGTGTCTTGTGTCCGCACTATTAAGGAGGAATTTATGTGTCTCAAGGGGAAGCGGTAGTAGGGGTAGCCATGTAGTCAAACTTTCATCAAAGGTCCTGCCCCTCTGTTACACCTACTTGGGTCCCGCGGCTCCCGGCATTTGCCCATCACTGCATTGCTTTGCCTTGCCTCATTCACGGGGACTCCATCCCCCAATTGTACATGCGGCAGGAGCTGCCAACGCGTCCCTACGTACCAGGAGGCGCTTGAAAACCTGCTCAGGGCTCCCGCAGCACGGGAGCCGATCACTGCATTGCCTTGCCTCACTCACGGGGACTCCATCCCCCAGCTGTACACGCGGCAGGAGCCGCCAACGTGTCCCTATGCGCCAGGAAGCGCTTGAAAAGCTGCTCAGGGCTTCTGCAGCACGGGAGCCCATCACTGCATTGCCTTGCCTTGCCACACTCATGGGGACTCCATCCCCCAGCTGTACACGTGGCAGGAGCCGCCAACGCGTTCCTACGCGCCAGGAGGCACTTAAAAAGCTGCATCACCGCATTGCCTTGCCTCACTCACGGGGACTCCATCCCCCAGCTGTACATGCGGCAGGAGCCACCAATGCGTCCTAACGCGCCAGGAGGCCCTTGAAAATCTGCTCAGGGCTCCCGCAGTGCGGGAGCCCATCACTGCATTGCATTGCCTTGCCTCACTGACAGGGACTCCATCCCCCAGCTGTACACGCAGCAGGAGCCACCAACGCGTCCCTACACACCATGAGGCGCTTGAAAAGCTGCTCAGAGCTCCCGCAGCGCGGGACGCGCGCAGTCGTGACCGGGCCAAGGGCAGGCCCATCTGCGCCTGTCCGCGGCTGGACAAGGCTGGACTGGGCCACCCCCTTGGATTTACCAAGATAACACCGGTAAGAAAGAAAGCTGCATTTCCTTTTAATATATATTTAAGTTATCAAATTGGGGAGTAAAATGCTTAATAATGGGCAAAAGGAAGCTCACTGTGACCTCCATGACCAGTGGTAAGCCCGCAATTAACAATGCACCGATAACTAACTATCTGAAAAGTGCTATGGGCCTAATTTACAACGAAATTGTTCATGCAGAGGAGCGTCTTGCCGCCACTAAAACAGCGCTAAACGCAGCCATAAAAGAAACTAGGGACGACATAATGACAATTGAGACTGGTCTAAGCACATCAGATAGCGACAAACATAGGGGGAACAGAGCATTGAATTCAGAACCTATAAAAGAAGGCCCATGTGTTTCGACCCTACCGTTGGAAATATCTGTTCCGTCAAATGGCACTGAATTGGTTTCTCCCCCTGCCAAAAAGAGTAAACAACAGCCTGCAAAACCAGCAACTATACCTTTAACACAGATAACAAAAACTAAACAAAAGAAAGAAAGGGAAAAAGCTTTCTGCGGGGCCATGTGGGGTAGGGGTGGCACAAACAACGACTTATACTTCAGGCCTAGAAACTCTCTTTAAAAAGCTTCATGGGAAAATAGATAACATCGAAAGAAGACTAATGCTGGAAATTAAAGCAGTTAAAACAGATGTTACCCAACTAATTAAACTGATTATGGATTTGACGATTTCCCAAAAATCCCCGGGTGTAACGTCTAGTAGAGTACCGGATAATAAAACTGACGAAGGGCTTCGTGATCCTGTGACAACTGATAAAACTTCTTCAATGTCCCTTCTCCCAAATAAGGAGGCTTCCCCTACACAACCCGCTATACAACCTGCTATGCAATCTAGTCACCAAAACGTATCGAATATGGACCGAGCAGGAACGATATCTGATGGCAATAATTATGGGACTCAATCTGACGTGAGCTGTAGGCCATTGAAGCCCAGCAAGGACTCCCTACACCTACCTCCCCAGGCTACCCCTTATATGATCGTCTTAAAAAATGTACCGAAGCTGATAGGCAAGACTATTGAGACCTGGGAGACCCTGAAGAACAGAACTGTTCATTGGTTTACTACTAATACCAACTGTAGTACCACTTTCCTCTTCCAGAACATAATAATGATAAGACAAGTAGATTGGGTTGGAGGCATGAGGAAGGGTTGTCAATGGGACTGCATTGTTGTAACCTTTCGCAGCCCTGGGGCTGTAAGGGCTTTGTTTGATGAATTTTCTGCTAAATATGTAAGAACATTTAACAATGTTAACAACACTATTACCGCTGTTCCACTGGGGTACTTTTACAATCCTGTATATGAGCAGCCTCCCCTCATTTGTAAAACAACACCTTGCACAGACCAGTTAATGGCACTACCCCAGTTCAATAGATTTTTACCCCTAAAGGGTTGCAGTGAGCTCGATTGACTGCCAGAGGAAGAGAAGCGGTTGACAGGCATTAAACATGCAATGCCATCGCCTAGCCCCACCAATAATAACCTAAATCGACATCTATCACACAGAAATCTGACTATTACATCATGGAATGTGGCCGGGGTGAGAAATAAGTTAAACAATAGAGAATGGCTCGAGGTGATAAATAATTGCTCATTAATCATTCTCCAAGAAACTTGCCACACTGAACCTTTTTACATTAACGGATTTAAAACAGTTCTCACCCACGCTATTTCATCAAAGTCAGGGAGAGCCAAAGGAGGCCTGGATGTACTGGTTTCGGTCACATCGCAATTAATTTTAAAGAAACCCTACACTAGCTCGCAGTTTTTATCAGATTTTATATCTTTGTACTAAAGGGAAACAATGTATATTAATTATTTATTTTTATAACAACATTTTTGATAGCACCAAACACAAGGTAGTTATGTCCTTGAAGGAGGAGCTAGATACATGTTTAAAAGGCATTAGGGGAGACTACCTGCTTATTTGGGCAGGTGATTTTAACAGCTAGAAATGTAAAATCCTAAAGGAGGAATACTGTGGTCATAGGGACGAACAGGGTGACTCTTGCCCCCACTTCCCTCAAAATGTATATGGAGATACAATTAACAGCATAATGTATAAATACAACCTGGAATTACTGGAGTTACTTGAAAAAAAGGGCGAAATTGCTGTTCAAACTTATGCAGGAGCAAGATTCTCATCGAATATTGATCATGTTTTAATCTCAGGAAACTGTAAGGGACTAGTTGAAAACTTTGAAGTACAGGTAAGCCCGTTTAGTGACCATCACCCACTATTCCTGGTGTTGAAGTTAAGCCCGACGCATCAGGAAAAGGTGTGTGTAGTACCCAATATCAAAACCCAAGGAGGAAATGGCACTTCTATAAAATGGTCAGGTGTCAACACCCTAGCATTTATGGATAATTTAGTCCAAAAAAACCAAGAAGACATAAATATTTCCCTAAGGGATCCTCCTTAGATAACAGCTTTTGTAACATAGCGGATACAATCTCTGGAGATTTAAAATCAAAGAATAAGAAACACGCCTATTCCCATCCAAGATGGTTTGACCAAAAGTGTTCTAAAATAAATCAGGAACTAAAGGAAGCATTAAAAGCTACACCTAGGGACAGGGAAAAGGTGTGTACTCTACGTAAAACCTATAAGCAAAGCCTAAATACCAGGAAAGTAAAAACCAGGGAATTAGCTTGGGACAAGTTGGTAGAGGTGGCAGAGACACGGGATACCACACTATTCTGGAAGACACTAGATCATCCCTTTTTTAAAGATCAGTCAGCCGTTAAGATCGAAACCATAGTACCACCCGAAGAATGGTTAATACACTTCGAACAAATATTTAACCCAAATAAAGAGGATTCCCTAATCCCTGATAACAGTTATACTATAACTGTTGACCCCCTAATTTGGCTCTTATTACGTTAAATGAAATTAAAACTGCCTTAGATAAAAGTGCAAATGGTAAGGCACCTGGCCCGGACGGGGTGCCCATTGACATTTTTAAAACCAACATAGACTTTTGGTCCCCAATTTTATTAAGAGTCTGCAGCGCCACAGCCGGAGGCATATTGCCCACTACCTGGGTGGAAAGTGTCATAGTCCCAATCTTGAAGAAGGGAGATAGAGGGGACGCAAAATGCTACCGCCCTATATCACTCCTTGACTCAACATCTAAGTTGATGGGAATAATCCTTCTAGAAAGGTTAGAGAGCTGGGTAAGCTAAAATAACATCCTTACAGAGTCCCAATATGGATTCAGAAGGGGTATAGGGACTGTTGAGCAGTGCGTCAACGTCGAATTGTTGATTGGGAAATACACCCTTGCTAAGGAGGGCAAACTGCATCTTTGTTTCGTAGACCTTCCGAGTGCATTTGATTTAGTTAATCATGCAAAATTATGGCAGACCTTAACAGGGATGGGTGCCCCAAAAGATATTATAATTTATTTGTCGCAAATTTATGCTTCACTAACCTCAAGAGTACGCTATGGCCCAAAAGGTGAATGAACCCCCTTTTTTAGAGTTACCCGAAGTATACGGTAAGGGTGCGTCCTTGCACCACTTTTATTTTCTCTTTATATTAACAACGTTGATCTATTTGTGCAAAATCTGCATGTTGACGCCCCCAGAATTGGCAATTCGAGTTACTCCAGTCCTCTTGTATGCGGACGATGCAGTCCTGCTATCAAGGACAGCAAACGGGCTCCAATGTTTAATTGAGAACTTTGCACAATTCATGAATGGAAAAGATTTAATACTTAACCTCAGTAAAGCATTCATAATGACATGTGGAAAAGGGAAAACTAAATGCAGAAGCCATCACGTTGGAGGTGTGCATATAGAAAGAACACCCTACTTTTCATATTTAGGACTCCTTTTCTCATGACATGAAGTTGGGGCGCACATATCAATCTTTGCAAATTGAAATTTATGCGAATAGTCGAGGCTATTTTTAGATTTTCAAAGAAAATTGGAAACAAACCACTTAGGGAAATTTTGACCCTATATAGGATCATTACAGGAACATGTTATGGAGCGGCAATATGGGGGATGGCCAACCACACTTTATTACAAACCCAGAAAAATACATTTTTAAGGAGGCTTCTAGAAGTTCCTGATTCAACCCCCTCATATATAGCCCATAAGGAATTGTCAGTTCCCTATATCAGTGATTATGTTAGTACAGCAGCCCTTATGCTTTGGCATAGGATCTGGACCAAAGAGTCGACCAAATTTACAAAGGAGATCATAATGCATTGCCTAGCCCTTGATCACTACAAAAAAAACCCTGGCTGCAGTACATTTATAATCTTCTAATTGAGTGTACGGTGGATGCCGACCTTAAAGACCCCATGACCATCCAGAATTATAGCAAAAGGGACCTGAAACTGAGGCTTGCAAAGTCAAGAGATGCACTAAGAGATACAGTAGCAAGTTCTAAACAGACAATCAAATTATATTGCTAAGGTCCATTATTAGTGGGCACCCAACCATATCTGATGTTTACAAGAAATTTACAACATAGGTTTTATCTAATGAGACTATGATTGGGTACACTCCATCACCTGTTTGCATTTCCTAAAATGGGCAAGTGGAATCGAACCCTTCCAAATTGCCCTTGTGATGGAAAATCACCACAGACTACATTGCACTTTATACTCTTTGGTAATTTTTATTGAGACATTAGGAAGTACGTTTTACACCCTCTATTTATTGATAGTAAACTGTATTTTTATAAACATGCTATTAATTATATCTGTAGCTTAGAAAATGAAAAAGTTTGTAATGCAGCAATTACTTTTGTACAAATGGCGATTAAAAGAAGAATAGACAATTCCCACCTGGAGGCCTTAACATACGAAACAATGTAGGCCATCAAGTAAAGACCGGCTTACTACTTATTAAATGCTTTTTAAAGCTGCTCCTTTTAGCTCCTGTAAAATACCCAAACCTTTTTAACGATCTCCCGCAACTGCCTGTGTATTAATATGTATTATATTTTACCTTGTGTACCGTACAAACAAATGCTATATTAATGAAATAATGCAACTTTTTTAGAATGCTTTTATGGTTGTATTTTATAAACTGAATAAAGCTTGATTGATTGATTGATTGTTTGATTGAGTTACTTGTTGAGGGAGTGAAATTCTACTCAAGCAGCAACCATAATCCTTGTCAGAGTGAAGTCAAAAGCAAAACCTAAATTAACCTGTACTCAACACTTTGTTGGCTTGGCAAAGAGCAGTCAGGCTTAGAGGCAATGTGTAAAGTATTTATGCAGCACTTCAAACAGTTATAAAGTTAAACACAAGACAAATTCCACATCAATTTAGAAAAATAAAGTAAAGTTTAATAAACAATTTCAGACCAAAACGTTAAAAATCCAATCAGTAAAACAGGAGATATGCAATTTTAAAGATTTAAGTGAAAATAATGCCAAAAAGCACAAACGGTCAGCTGTAGTTATCTGGTCATGCCAGACTGGCACAAAGTCACAAGTTCAGGCCATCTGAGATGGAGTGTGGGTTAGCTATAGGGACCCAGTTAGGCCCGCTGAACCAAAGTACCTTGAATCCTAGTTTTGGAGCGATGCGGAGTCCTGCGTCAAGGATGTATCAGACAGCGGGTATTCCTAGGGGCTGTGAGGATGCAATGAGAGGTCCTGCATTGTCATCGAGAATCCTGCCCATTGACAAGGGGCTTGCAATGCGAAGCCCTCTGTTGAGAGGTGTCATGCATCGGCTGGTTTCAAAGCAGTTGTGGAGTTCTGCATCATCGTCAAGGTTTTCATCGATGAGGGGCTTGCAATGCGTTGGGGATGCATAGCACAGTAGTGATTCCTGGAAACCTTCAGAAAGCGATGCGAGGTCGGGAGCCATGGAGGGTTTATGTAGCGGTCCTGATACGGAGTTTGATGAGGGGGTGGCTCCAATGCATTGGATTTAGTGGGACCACAGTTTGGCTGGCAAAGTACCATCAGGCTCACTTCCAAGGGTCCAGGACTTGGATGGCACCACTTGGCAGGGTACGACTTACAGCTGCCAGAGTTCAGGTACTAGGTTGAAGATGGAGGAAGCCTGTTCTTTCCCTGAGGCTTCTAATCAGGAGGCCGGCCAATTGGCCCTTGGAGTCATTCTGGTGGTCCTGGGTTTAAGCCGCAGGTCCAGTCTTCACTCAGGCAGCAAGGCAGCTGGTAGCAGGACAGCAGAGTGACAGTCCTTCTTCCAGTGCAACACAACTTTGAGTCTTCCACAGGTCCAGATGTTCACTGAAGAGTCTGTGACCCAATATTTATACCTGGTGTCCACTTTGAAGTAGGAGAAGCTTCTAGAGGTTTCCACCCCCAGAAATGCCTGAAATTTCCAGCCTCCCTGCCTTGGCCCCATATTGTCTGGGGTCACAATAAACTAGTGTCAAACCCCTTTGCAAGAGTGCTCAGGCAGAGTCTTTTTGATGTGCAAGTGTGGTAGGTGACAGCTCCTCACCCTCGTTAACTCAGAGTGGACCATCCTGCCAACACCTAGCTTCACTTTGTCTCACTGTCTGGGAGCAATACACAAAGACCAACTGCCAGCTACACCTAGTAATGTGAACCAGGGACAGGCTGCAGACACCAAATGTTAAGGACAAGAAAATGCTTTCTAAAACTGCATTTTCAGAATTGTGACTTAAAATATGACTTTACCATTACAGAGGGCTTTTAGTCACAATTCAATAGACATCAAACTCAAACTGCCTACCTGCTCCCAATTGAAAGTTATCACTTAATAAATCTGTTATCCTATGGGGGAGGTAGGTCTCACAGTAATGAAAAACAAATGTAGGAGTTGGTTTACTACCAGGACATGTAAAACTTAAAAATACATGTCCAACTTTTTAACTACAATGCACCCTGTCCTTTGGGCTGTGTAGGGTCTACTCTAGGGATGACTTATAAGTATTAAAAGGGAGGTCTGGGCCTGGTAAGAGGTTTATCTTGCCAAATCAAAATTGCAGTTTAAAACTGCACGCACAGGCTGCATTGGCAGACCAAAGACATGTTTAAAAGGCTATTGAAGTGCATGGTACAATCAGTGCTACAACCACACTTTATTTTATAGGCCCTGGGTACATGTAGTACTACTTTACTAGGGACTTAAATGTAAATTAAATATGCAAATTGGGTGTATGCCAAATTTACAATTTTTAAAGGAGAGAGTACAAGCACTTTAGCACAGGTTAGTAGTGGTAAAGTGAGCAGAGTCTTAACAGATAACATAAATGAATTAAAAAAACGAGAGTGAAGGCAGAAAGTTTGGGGATGACCCTGCAGAAAGGGTCGAGTCTTACAGACTTCTTATGGACTTCCCTGAAAGTCTTATTCTTGGCCAATATCACTGAATGTGCAGAATAAATAGATTATCAAAAAAGTGGTATACTAGTGAATGAAGGCTGTAAAAAGAAATTGCAAAGTCTTTGAATACAATTGGCGACGTACCAAAGGAAAAGAGGACCGAGTGATCTCTAAACATGCTTTGAAAAATTATTATAAACAATTGAGACTAGCTAAGAGACAATTGGGATATTCACAAGAACGTGTGATAATCATCGCAAATGTAGCTTAACGCAACCTTGCATATCGCAGTCCATCGCGAGAAAATAACACCATCTTAACGTCCAGTTCCCAATTCCTCGGCACCATGCGATAGCAGCATGATAACTTGCCAAATGCCCGTGTAAAAACCAAAGCGAGAAACAAAAAATGCGAAACACGACCGCCCAAAAAGTTGCGATGCCACAAAGCGCTATACCAAAATCAGCGAAAACCAGCGACAGGCCTGCAATACCCAAGCGTCATGCGTGAAAATGCACTATAAAAGCAAACAAAAAAACAACCCCAAAACCAATCCAAACTGCGTAGCACCATGGATGCACCCGGACCTAGTGCAGAGGACAAGCCGAACTCCACAAACCCCACGGAGGACCAGCATGGAAACCCCTGTTTGGGGGAGGGCAAGCAGAAGAGGAAGAGGAAGATGGGGTTCAGTCCGCAGGAAGACCAGATCACCGTCACGGAGGTGTAGAACACTACCAACAACTGTTCGTCACCTCCACTGCGTCATTGACAACACAAACGGAAATATGGCAGTCCATTGTCACCAAAGTGAATGCAGTCGGAGTATCGAGGAGGTCAATGGAGGATGCCAAGAGGCGCTGGCATGAAGTGCACAGCCAAACCAAACAGAAACTCGCTGCCAACATGAAGGCAGCAAAGGCGACTGGAGGTGGGAGTCCTGCGCCACAGGAGGAGCTGGATGATCTGGAGGAAATGGTGGCCACAGTCATCAGTGGGGAGACGGTGCAAGGAGTTGGGGGTCTGGACACAGCCCGAAATGACCTGACCCAACAGCAACAGGGTGAGTAACCACCAGGGACTGGGGGGACGGGGGCAGATGGGCACAATGGCACACATGCACACTCATGTGCAGCACACTGCACACCCGCAATGAGTGTGGAACATGTCCCTGGTACCCTTGGCACACTGCAGCACACATAGAAACACCAAGTAGGCCCCGGTCCACTATGTGCACAAATGGGCCCCCCTCCATATCACCAATGCCACAACCTACCCATGCACATGTGCTGAATCCAGAAAAGCAGCGGCTCTGTGAGCCACACTGACAATGCAAGTGACACTGCATGACAGATAGCATGGCTGAAGTCACAATACATGACATGGTGCACGAGACGACACTGAGGTGGCTGAGTGTGGACCACATCCGTAAAGGAGCATGTCACACTCTGACACATCCACGTGCACCTATGAGCCATGACGTCAAGAACACATCTGCAGACAAACAATGCACAAGAGTCCCAAATATCTCCAGTAGCACAAATGACCCAAGACGCAAACATCCCAGCCCCCGAAAAGCACACAAGTCAAATGCACACCGACTCAAAGGGATAAGGGTCCGTCAATGCAGAGCTGCAGGGGCGAATCGCCAACAATGCAGCACACACACATAGCAATCACAGTACATCAACATTGACGACAATGTGGGACAGAGTGCAACCCCTACACCACAGGACAGGGGACACAACTGGTGCCTCTCGTGCGTAGAAACTGGCCAATCACATCTGGCAATGCATGACACTGTGAGATGATAATGTACGAGTACAACCACACATCCGTCATGTAGTCGAAATGTCCACTGACTCCAATAAAATAGCCAGCTACACTAAAACAGTCACAATGTACACCGTCATGCAGTCTGAATGTAAACATCCACAATGCGTCAACATATATGGAACACACTGTTAACCTGCATCTCCCCTTACATTGCAGAGGGACAACCAACACCTCCTGCAGAGCAGACCACACATCTCTTCAGTGATGATGAAGAGGACACCCTGCCCATTTGCCCAGACACACTCCAACGGCTCGTGGACAGCCTCCTCACCCCACCTCCAGGAGCAGGGCAGCCCAGCTGCATCGTGATGAGCCCACACCCTGCACAGACCACACAGCAGGAAGCACGCACCACCACGAATGCCTCCTAGGACCCCCACGACCAACACATGGATTTCAAACGCCGTGTGTTAGGGTGCCAGGAGAAGATGGCAGATCAGCTGCGGCTGGGTTTCGGCCTCATGGCAGCCAAACTCTATGCCATACGTGGGTGCCTTAGTCCCATCAGGGAGCACCTACAGTCCCTAACGGATACCCACTGTCCGCACCATGCCCACCAACAATCCTTGGCTGACATCGCTGGTTCCCTTACTCGGATACAGGAACTGTCTAGACAGACAGGCTCCAGCGATGACAGCACAGAGTTGGCACAGATGCGGAGGACAATGGAGACCATGGATCTGATGCAGGCTGGAAGTATGGCTGCCACTGCTGAACACCAGCGAGACATAGCTGCGATCTTCCATGCCTTGCAGATCCTCATCTTGCCACTGCTGCCACTGAGCCTGTTCCAGATGACTGCTGCAGGAACCTCGACACACACATCTCCGACCCCTGATGTGTCAGTGGCACACAGTGATGCAGCCATTACACCGCCACACACACCGGACACACCGGACACAGAAGAAGTATCAGAGGAGTAAGATGTGGATGGTAACTACTGTGTGAGGAAGGAGGCAGTAGCATCCATCACCTCCATATGGCTTGCCCTATCTGGCTCTGCCCCATGCATCATGCCCTGGGACAACCCCTTCCACTGACCCCCGAAACACTCTGCGACATTCACCCGGACCCCGACACGGACTGCCATATCTCCACTGCTTGACAATTACACAGCAATCCTGATGTGGACTGCACTCCCCCTCTTCCAAATCAATTTTCAATGCCCAAAGGACTCTGGTTGGCCCACCACTGGGCTTCCATGTTATGTGGGCTTGGATGGCCATGTACAGCTCCCTCTCCGTCATTCGCCAGAATGTGAATAAAACATTCAAAATCATGCAGATGTGTCATGACTATGTTCACTCACGTATGGAAGTATGGCTGGATGTAGGGACAATGATTGCACAAGAAGGTACACCCTGGTAAATGACATCAATGCGCATGCTCATCCCCGAGACACATGGCCAATTGGATGACTGTGAAGGTGGGTACTGGCTGTGTCCCCATTGCACATTAGCAACAAACTCACAACCCCCCAACGTAGGCACAGGTCCATGTCTTGAATAGGGCTGTGTATAGGAATGACCAAATCGGTAGCAGGCCAGAAGTGGTGCCCTACATCACATGTGACGACAGAACTTCACGTCGCATACCTACTCACACACATCTGTGTGGACACATTCCGTAATGATTCCTAACATTGCTCAACATGGTCAGAGGTTGGACACCATACTCACATTGCTGAAGACACGTAAGAGCACAGGTCTACCAGCAACTATCCCAAAACAATGTCTGGCTCACAGAGGTGGAGCTGTCAGAAGGGACCCACCCCCTTTGTACATGCGTCAGTCAGTTCCTCCCTTTGTAGGGACGATGCTCATTGTGGCACACGAGTGGTCAATCTAATCAACACTCATCACAGTTAGACACCAGTGGTGTTGCGTAGACTTTATTGGCATGTGCGTGTCAGTACGGACAAGGCAACGGCCACAACAGGCAGGGACATGCTTAAGACACTTACACGCAGCATGGGTACATGTCGAGGTGCAGGAAATGGGGGTGGAAAAATGAACCCCAAACATCACGGATGGCAACGGTCTCAGCCCACCTTGCCTTGCTGGACGAGTCATGTGTTGTTTGGCGTATGCCCATTGCCCCGTGTGAGGGGGCACGACTTACAGCCCATGGGGTCTGCATAGTGCTCTGCAACCCGACTGCGCCGACTGTCTGCTCTGCTGACAGTGATCAGGTGAAAGGGTCCGACAAGTTCACATGTTGTGCTACATTGCCATGTGTGTACTCTCCCCCCAGCAGTGTGTCCGACTTGGTAACGTTGCCAGACGACGCTGTGCTGCTCCGACCATGGAACTGCATTACCTTGCACAGGTGTGTGTACACACGTGTAGTTCCACGCACATTCATTCAGAGTCCAGACGAAGGCAGACATGTCCTCTGTTGTGGTGGGATGTGGGTACATTCCCCACGATGCTACAAGGTGTTGGGAGCAGTGCTGTGGGTGACAATCCGATGTGGCTGCAGGGACGTAGTTACTCGTCCATGAATGCCAGCGCAGCTTCATGGGCAATGTGTTCCAATAGTACGTTGTTGTCGGGTTCAAGGAACACCAGGGTGAGCCAATCCATTAACTGGTCCGGGCAGATGTGCTCAGTCCACGCCGTTTACCCAATCCGCAACACAGCCCAATAGGGGAGCGCCTGGATGTGGTCACTGCACACGAGGAGTTGTGCCTTCTCCCATGCGCAACTGCCAGCACATACGCCAAGGATCAGTGCATCCCATGCACGGCTATCCAGGTGACACTCCTGTTGGTGGGCCAACAGGGAGCGCACTGTCAGGTCATAATCCAATTCAGCTACGGTTGCGTTGGATAGGCAGACCTCCATGGGCCACTCGAATGTGCATGATCGACAGTGGAACCAGGGCTGGATGCAGGTGACGTAGGCAAGACGGAAACTCAGACGGAAACTGATTCGCAACAATGCCATTGGCAGGGATCTGAACAGATGCAGCATTCGGGCACGGTACAGTTCCACGTGACAGGGGTTGTGCATGTGCCCGGGAATGCCGGCCATTGCGTTTGTTGGTCTCGTGGCACTGGCACTCGTCTGACCGGCGGGTGTTCGGTGGACGATATGCCACAGCTCTGGGCAATGAGTCATATGTGTGTGCGACGTTTGTAAGTATGGGTAATTCTTGACAATGTGTCAAGGGCATCCCTTGCAGGTGTCGGTCGTGCAGGGACAAGTGTGTGTGGGGTGCAGGCACGTTGGTGTTTCATTAGCGCAGTTCGTGGTGTGGGAGTCGTCGGAGGCTGGTATGGTATCTCACACAGGGTGTGCCAGCCGCATTCAGGACCAAGGTCGGGGGTTTGGTTGGCCTTGGGCCTTGTGTGTTGAGACAAAGGTGCTTTCATTCCTGATTTTCGTCTGACTACTGCTTGCATGTCTTAATTGTGATGTGGAGTTCGCGCTGACTTTGATGCCAGGCCTGTGATTTGTGGTGCGCAGAGTTCGAGACACACGCAGCTGTTGGCATGTTTGCATGAGCCAAGGGCCCGATTGGCCTTGCGCTCCTTGTTCAGTCTCTCTCTTTCTCTCTGTCTGTTTCTTTTATCTCTCTCTCTTTCTCTTTCTCTCTCTCCCTGTCCCTTGATGGGTGCCTGACACACCTTCTTATCTTGGGTATTGTCTTGCAGGCTGTGAGTCACAGTTTGTCCAGGGATTCCCCGCCATGACTCCTCAGGATAGTTGTTTGGTGACGAATTAGAATGTGACATTTTGGTGTATGTATGAATCATGATCTCAGTGCGCACATGTATGTTGATTGTTGCAACTGTGCGACATCAGGCGGGTGCTTGTGTTCATGTTTCCGTGCAGTTGATGTGCTGTGTCTTGGTCCGGGGGAGGTGGGGGGTGCCCATGGTGGAGCCCGGGGGGGTGGCGGTGGGTGTTGTGGCCCTCTTGGGTGTCCGGCACGCATGTTCAGTGGCTCCATGGCATCTGTTGCCCTTCAGGTGTGGCTCTGGGCTGGGCTCCATTTTGTTGTGCAGGCTGTGCTTCGACTTTGCACCAGGTCAGGGCAGGTGTTAGGTTCCTGCTGCTAACGCGCCTTATCGCCTGTTTTGTGGTTTTATCGCTGATCGGGCTGGTCGTTGAGAATGTTGAGGTGTGGTGTTGTCGCGGGTTTTTGCTCGGGAACTCCTACTCTGCAAATCATTAGCGATAGTTGCAGGGGTCATCTGTGTCGATGTTTTTTGAGGATGCTTTCGCAGGTAAACTGGTGTTATAGGCTATTAGCACCAGCTTGTGAATGTTGCGATACATTTATCTCAACTTTGGCTGCGATAAAGTGCTGTTAACTCGGCGATAGCTCCTTGAGAATAAGCCCCAATATTATGTAAAAACTTGAGGAAAGCAGTAGTTCATCTAGAGAACTGTTTAAAATAGTTAAGGAGTTAGCACATCCAATGGCCCTGGAGCATACAGCTAAAGTCTCTGTTTCCTTTATTGAGGAGCTGGCTAAATTTTTTGATAACAAGATTATGAACATATATTCAACATTTCTTGATCAGCCTCCCATAGAGCAGGACAATTTGCGAATATCAGACCACACCCCGAAGCTAACTCCAATTGTGGTGCATTTGCTGAACTGACAGTGGAAATGGTGGAAGAGATGATTGGAAAGGTGAGGTCAGGGTCCCCATTGGATTCTTGTCCACACTTTATTTATTCCCTCTTAACCCCATACTTGCTCCACATGTAACGGCACTCTTGAATAAATCTTTGCAGCAGGAGGAGTTTCCAGTAACATGGAAACAAGCTTTAGTTGTACCACTGACAAAGAAAGCACTGGTGGACGCCTATATTTTATATAATTATCTACCCATTTCAATGCTGCCTTACCTGGCTAATGTGTTGGAAAGATTAGTTAATCATCAATTGACCCAATATTTGAAGAGCAATAATCTGTTAGATCCTTCTCAAACAGGATTCAGAGGAAGGAATAGTCCTCCTTGTTTGCAAAGATGGACAGTGTTAGGTTGCTAGTAGACCATGGCAAAGGTGCTGCACTAATTCTTTTAGATCAGTCAGCACCATTCAAAACAGTATCTCACCATCTTTTGCTTCAAGGGTGCATCAAATGTGGTTGCATTATTACACTTTGCAGTGGTTTAGTTCATTCCGAAGTAACAGATCCTTTGAGGTAAATGTAGCCCCTTTTCGATCTAGCCCTCAATACCTGCATTGCAGGGTGCCTCAGGGATATTCATTGGGTCCCACTTTATTTAATATCTATTTGGCACCCTTGCCAAGCATTGTGAGGGCATGGGGTTTCAGGTTATTATGTACCCTGATGATACCCAGTTGATCATCTCCATTGATGATAAGCAGGTGGAGACTCAGGAATTCTGGTTGACTGCCTCTCAGAAGTGGCTGGCTGCCTACAGACTCATTGTCTAAAACTTAATGCAGATAAAATTAAAAACTGCTTTCTGGGGTTGCTGGCAAAGTCTGAAATGACTCTTGGTGGCCACTTTTGCTTGGCTCTGCTCCTGAACCAAAAAGGTGGTCAAGAGTTTGGGCTTTCTAATTGATGACTCAATCTCCCTACAAGAACAAGTAACTAGAGTATGCAGAATCAGTTTTGGTCTTTTACGTACCCTTCAGAAACTATTTAGCTGGATTCCAGTGGCATGGAAAAGGAATATTGTTTAAGCCTTGATTATGAGCAGGCTGGACTATGGAAATGCGCTGTATGTGGGCATGGCAGAGTATTTGTTCACACGGCTCCAGACTATTCAGAAGGCAAAAGCAAAATCAATCTACAACAAATTGAACAGGAGCTCAGCCTTGGCTTGTCTCAATCAGCTGCACTGGCTCCCAGTTAGAAAAAGAACAATCTTTAAACTAATGTGCCATACGCACAGAGCACTACATAATAACGGCCCAGCAGTTTTACAGAACAGAGTCAATTTTTATAAGCCTGCTCAAAACCTTCAATCAGCCAGTCAAGCTTTATTATCTTGCAAAAGAATTAAGAAAACCAAATAGGTGGCCGCACTTTTAATTTTTCGGCAGCAACCCACTGAAGCAATCTTCCCCAGAATTTACACAAAGTGCCAGATTTTTTAGTGTTTTGGAAACAACTGAAGACTTGGCTGTATTCACTTTAAGGTCTCGATTGGAACCAGCAAAGTATGATCTAGTGCCAGGATATGCCTTTGGGGCTGAGGGTGTGCTTTATACATACTATATACAAATACGTTACAAATGCAATATGAAGAAAAGAGCTCATCCTATTTTTCTTCGATCAACCTTGAAAAGTGTACAACAATTACCCTACGGTGTTAAACTCCTGAAAATTTCCATATGGGAACAAGCTCAACATAGCTCCCTCTCCTTATTTTAAGAATGAGTTGACCATTTATATTTTCAACAATGGCATATTAATGATTCAAACCACTGATGACTACCTACACTTGTTTGACTTACACTTTTCCTAAAAAGTTAGTCAGCAGTGCTTTTTTCAGCTCTAGCTTACAGACAATGAACATCTTCTACACCCCATCCCACAAAAAACTACAGTCAAAGCAGTACACACACCATAATCAGTCTTTTCCCCTTTAAAATACTCCAATACTTTCACCTGCTCACCTTGTCATTAGAGACTGTAAAAAGTCACCAGGTACTAAAGAACAAAAGACCTTTCCCAAATGCAAGAAGAGCAACATTAATGAAGGGAACACACTTCCTATAATTGTTGCCAAATTAGGTGAACGTCTCTAAAGAATTGAGTCTGGCATATTGATTAATGGACATTTTTAGGTTAAACAATTTGAGGAAGCATTTATTACCTATCAGACCCATGCACCTCCTCTGTTTCGACAGTGAACATCTGAGATCTCTACTGCCTCCCCATGAAAATTAATACTTGGATCTTTGATATTATATCTCTTGCATATGACCTCAAACAAAGTCTCTTCCATGTTTTGATCCAAGGACATCCTAAAGAGTTCATTAATCGCTAAAAGTGGAACATCTAGATGTGCATTTGAGATCATACAACACCCCAGCATCTTTCAATATTCATACGATCATCAACTCAAGAAAGAATAATTCTAAACCAAAAGAGAGGGGCATCCTCAGTGAGAACCTAATTGAAATTGAGACCTTCCCATACCATAATGAATCCACACACTCCTACACCCCTCAAGAATATTCAAAACAACTGTAGGTCAACATCAAAAAATGAGATAGAAATCTCCAAATAGGCTCAATCCCACAATCTCAGTCTCTACTACTAACAAAGATTGGGCTGAATTAAATTTCCCAGACAGTGATGACTAAGATAATCTTTAAAGAGTTATCTGCCATTTGCCTCAAGTGAATAGACAAAACAGGAAAAGCCATTGTTTCAGTTATTAAATATGAGATCACCTGCAAGATCCTAAATGATAAACAATACACTTCCTTTCAAAGTCTATTGGTAGAATGCAAAGTGCATACAAGTTGTCAATCTCCGGTAGGCCACACCAACTTTGAGGCACACCATATTAGTTCATTATGGACAAATTGATCCCTGATGAGGATAATACTGTCTGGTTCATTATTAACCTGCACTGATGAGGCAAGAAGAATACATTTTTCTCTCAGCTGTCATCATTTATGAATAGCAATAATCTGATACAACGCTTCCTAACTCCCACTCATGAAAAATGTTGCCCTAGACATTATCATCACTCTGGTAGGTCTCTGCTCTCATCAAGGAAGAATCCTATATTCTTGTTGATTGGTTAGATCAGTGATTCACTCCTTTCAACATTTCTTCATCCAAGATTTCCCCGCGAAGACAACCTAAAAGACACAATGGGTTAGAGAACTCAACAATATTATTCTCGCCTCCTTGGACTTCTCTATCATCTCCTCCCAATATGTGGACAACTTGTCAGGAATTCACATCCCCTCTCAAAAAAAAAGATCAAAAGTCAAAATGTCTGCTCAGTGGTTCCCTAAAGATCACAATGACGAAAGGGAAATTTTGTGACTTCTGAATTACTATGAGACATAACCCCATGCCGTAAAATCCTTCAAATTTGAGAATGTGGTCAGTAATGACATTTTCAAATCCACAAATCACTCAGGAAAATATTTGAGCTGATAAAAACACATATTTATTCCTCCACTGTACTTCCAGTTCAAGTGTGCAGGCAGAGATGTGAGGAATGTGGAAACTTCTTTGAAGAAAAGAAAAAGAAGCGCAAGCTCTCCTTCATAACTAGCACAGAAGATGAAGCTAGGTACACTATCAATTGAAAATAAACTGTATCTTGGACTAATTTGGGAGTGGGTGAGGGGTTAGTGAGGGGCAGAGTGCATTAGATAGCTCTCTGCACCAGGCTCTGCCCCCTACCAGGCCCCTCCCCCTCCTAACACAAAAAGTTATTTAGTAAATTGGCAGGTATGGCATTTGTACAACGCAGTACTGTCACCCCTAAGGGTATCTGGGCGCTGAGGGTGATGTGTCTGAGTCGAAAAGCTTGATCTTGACTTTCTTTCTGAAATCCGCCAGGGAGTGTGCGGTTTGGAGATGGAGGGGCAGGTCATTCCAGGTCTTGGCGGTGATCAAAGAGAAGGAGCAGCACCCACTGCGATAGACACGGGGGTGTGGGCGAGGGAGGAGGAGTGCAGGTGTCTTGCGGGCAGGTGGAAGTTCAGTTGATGGTTGATATATGATGGTCCTTGATTGCTGAGAGCTCTGTATGTGTCCGTGAGGATCTTAAACTGGCATTTCTTCTGGATGAGGGGCCAGTGGAGGTTTCCGAGGTGAAGGGTGATGTGAGTTCATTTGTGGAGGTCCAAGAAGAGTCGGACTGCAGTGTTCTGTATGGTCTAAAGCCTTTTGAGGAGCTGGGTGGTGATTCTGGCATAGAAAGCGTTGCCATAGTCTGGGCGGCTGGGGACGAGGACATGCATGATGGTTTTTCTGGAGTCTGTCGACGAGAATGCTAAGGGTGTGGAAGCAGGAGTAGGCGACTGCTTTGATTTGTCTTTTCATGGTCAGTTGACTGTCGAGGACGATTCTGAGGTTGCATGCATGGTCTGTCGGTGTGGGTGTTGGTATGAGTTCTGCTGGCCACCAACTGTGGTCCCATACGGAAGTGTTTGTCCCAAAGATCAGTACTTTTGTTTTGTCAGAGTTGAGGCAGTGGTTTCTCATCCATTTTGCTACGTTGGTCATGGAATTGCAGAAGTTGCTTTTGCTGTTGGAGGTGTTCTCAGTGAGCGAAAGGATCAGTTGAGTGTCGTCTGCGTATGAGATTATGGTGAGTCTGTGGGATCTGACAACGTCTGTGAGGGTGGCCTTGTAGATGTTGAACAGGGTGGGGCTAAGGGATGATCCTTGGGGTACTCCGCAAATGATGTTCTTGGATGCGAAGGGTTAAGGGTGGCAGTCAGATGCTCTGGGTGCACCCTGAAAGGAAGGGATCTACACACATGAGGTCATTCTGCTGTAGGCCGATGTTGTGAAGTCTATCGATGAGGGTGTGGTGGAGCAGAGAAGTGTCAAATGCAGCAGAGAAATCAAGGAGAATCAGGGTCACTGTTTCTCCGCGATCAGGGAGAGTTCTAATGTAGCCTGTGGCAGCGATGAGTGTGGTCTTAGTAATGTAGTTGTCATAGAATCCTGATTGGGAGGCGTCGAGTAGGTGGTTTTGATCCAGGTATTCAGTGAGTTGTTGGTTGATGGCTTTCTCGAGTACTTTGGCAGGGTATGGGACCAGGGAGATCAGTCATTAATTTTTGAGGTCGCTCGGGTCAGCAGAGGGCTTCTTTAGGAGCAGTCTGACCGCTGCAAGCTTCCGTGGATCTGGGAAGGTTGCTGTGGAGATGGAGGTGTTGAGAATGCTGATGAGTCCCGTGATGATGGGTTGCTCCAAGGTTGAAGAGATAGTGGGGGTAGGGATCATTGGGCGCCCGGAATGGATGAATGACATGATGGTTGTGGTGGTCTTGAAGGTGCGCGGAGACCAGGTGGTTATGGTCCGGCTGGTGTTCACTAGTTGGTCGAGGCTGTTGAGGCTGAGAGAGGGGGATGAGTGTCGAAGTTGTTGTAGATGGTGGCAATCTTGCTGTGGAAGCAATCTCAGAGAGAGTCCCAGAGTTCTTGGGAGGGGTGGATGCCGTTCTCTGTGGCTGTTGGTTTGGAGTATTCTTTGACGATTTTGAAGAGTTCCTTTGTGTGGTTGTTTGCGGTGTTGATGCAGGTGATGATGGCTGCTCTCCTGGCTTCCTTTATGTGCAGGTGGTAGTTGCTGAGGGCTGCTATGGAGGCAGCTTTGTCTGCGGGGTCTTTGGTGGCACGCCAGTGCTTCTCGAGTTGGTAGCAGTTGCACTTGGTGATTCTGAGCTCCGGGGTAAACCAGCTGGCTTGTTTTGAGGTTTTGTTGGTTTCCGCTGGTTTGAGTGAGGCGGCTATGGCGCATTTGTTGATCCAGGCAGAGAAGTTCTGGATGGCCAGGTCAAGGTCCGATGAGGTTTCAGGTTGTGTTGCACAGTGGGCTTGTATCCATAGGGTCTCGGTTACTTTGCCCCAGGTGCAGTGGGGGGTGCTGTGGTGCTTGATGGTGGGGTGCTGCGCGTAAACTTAAGATCAAAACTTAAGTTTAACTGAGACAAAAGTCTAACTTTACTACTCCTAAATGCCCTTTGTGAATACCAAAAGTCGTAAAGTTAGACTTTCGTCTCAGTTTACGTTTGTGAATCGGGCCCATAGTTTTTATTTTTGCATTATATTTCTACCATTATTAAATGTATTTCGATTTTTAAATAGGTTAAACAATTTATATTTACAATGCATCAAATTAAACCACTGATCAGTATACCCAAGTATTTTAACTTCTGTGGGATCCACTTAAAGGGGAATCATAATCATGAATCTACATTGGTAACTCTACTCATTGACATAGCATCAATTTTCGACCAATTAATCCTACATCTTAGAAGGATGAAAACGTTGAAATGGTAGACATGTGTGCATGAAGAGACAAATCCGGTGAAGCCAATGTCAGCAAGACATCATCAGTGTAAAACAAGGTTCTCCAAAGTCGGTCCAGGAGGGCAAGATAAATGCCAGATTTTTAAGATAACTACATTTATCTAAATAGGGCTATGCTAAAATGATTATCATGGATCTGGCCCTCCAGGACCAACTTTGAAGAACCCTGGTGTGAAACATCAACTTTAGTTCGCCAGCTGCCATTTGCATCCCTTTGATAGAAGAGGCTTTTCAATAGCAATCATAAAAGATTCCAGGGAGAAGGGAAATAGTAGAGGAGATGCGGGTATCCTTGCCATCTTCCCTGGCTGATCCGTATTCTATCTGAGAGAAACCCATTGCAGTTGATCTGCACCATTGGTGCTGCAACTAGATTTTGGACCGGCTTGATGGGAGTGGTTCCAAAACTATTTGGTTCATATCCCGAAACAGGTAGCACCACTTCACTGGATATAATGCTTTCTCAGCATTAAGGGAGAGGACCACCTGTCTGTTAGTATCATACTCACCTGCCAGATTAGATCATGAAAAGCTCTTAGATGGTTTTGGGAGAATCTGCCTGGTACGAAACCCACCTGCTTTTTATCTATGAAAAGTGCAATCACTTTTCTCAACATGTTGCGCTTCCCTCCCCCCTGCCCTATTTAATGGTGGCCGCTGTGGGGACGACCGAGCAGGACCTCTGATCTCCTGGCCAGAGTCCCGCTCTCTGCCCCAGCAGCTCCGCTGTGCCGTCGCCTGCCGCTGCCCCCGACACCTCCTCCTGGTAGGTGTTCGAGGCCCTCCTGCTCTCTGCCTGCATCTCGCTCCCTGCTAGCCCCTGCAATTGTGCTCATTTTGCATTGGTAAGTGTTGCCCATTGTAATTGCCTTGTCTTTTCCGTGCTCATTGTGCCTTCTGTAAGTGTTGCCCATTGTCAGTTGCCTTATTTCTCCCCAGATGCCTTATTTGTCCCATGTGTGTGCTTTGTGCCTTCATTGTAACTCCTTGTTGTATTTTGTTTTGCCTTTACTGTAACTCCTCGTTGTATTTGTTTTCACCGCCCTTCCCGCCACTGACCCCCCGCGGCCCCTCCCCTCTGTCAACGCCTGCTCCCGCCTCCCAGCTGCGCTTCCCTCCCCCTGACCTATTTAATGAATCCGCTCTGCGGCCCCGCCAAAGGCGCGCCAAAGGCAAACCCGTCTGCGCCTGTCCGCGACCCGACCACGGCCAGCGCCAGGGACCCTGGATCTCGAACCATCCACCACTACAACACAGCCGCCCTCCTCGCACTCAACCCCGGAAGACACATCTACTGCCAACAGGCCACGCCGAATACGACACACAGCCAGTTCTCCTGCCGCCACTGCCATCAGACCTTCACCACCGCTCCAGTCGCCAACACCACTGACGCCAAAACCGCCGATGCCCTAAGATGCATCCTCCTCAACGTGCGCTCTGTGCACAAACACGCCATGGAGATCTGGAACCTACTGGACTCCCTCGCGCCCGACGACGCTTTTTTCACGGAAACTTGGACCAACGCCTCCTCTGCCCCTGACATCGCCATCGCCATCCCAGATGGATACAAGATCCAGAGGAAGGACCGCCCCAACAACCCGGGAGGGGGTCTCGCCATCATTCATAAGAACTCCCTTCGCCTCACCACCTCCAGCGAAACCTTCCCCACCACCGAACACCTGCACTTCCAGATCCAGACCAGCCCCAACTCCACACTCCGCAGCACCCTCGCCTACAGACCCCCCGGCCCCCGGGCCCCCTTCGCTGCCACCATCACTGACCTCATCGCACCCCACACCGTCCCCTCAATGAACTACATACTAATCGGAGACCTGAACTTCCACCTCGACAACCCCAGCGACTCCAACTCCACCACCCTCTGTGACAACCTGGCCAACATCGGACTTAAACAACTCGTTATCACACTGACCCACAGGGCAGGACACACTCTTGACCCCATCTTCGCAGAAGGAAACAGCATCCATTTCAGCCACACCACCCAAAACCCATGGACTGACCACCACTGCATACACTTCCTCATCGACAAACCGAAGGCACTCAAACCAGGCCCACGCCCATCGCGAAGGAACTGGAGCAAAGTCACCGACGAGCAACTCAACTCCACCCTCATCCGAGACAACCACACCGCGGCAACCGACACCAACCTCGCAGCCAGGGAATTCCACACTTGGATCTCCAACTGCGCAGACAAGCTCACCCCGCTACGAACCCCAACAAACAGCGCCCCAGGAAAGCCGCCTGGTTCACCACCGATCTCCAAGAAACCAGACGCACCTGCAGATGCCTGGAGAAGAACTGAAGAAACAGTAAGACATCTGGAAACTACACCACCTACAAGGACACCATGACGGACTACCACCAACGAATCAGAACCACCAAAAGGACCTTCATCCACAACAAAATCCTCGCCAACTCCAGCAACTCCAAGGAACTCTTCAGTGTCATCCAGGAATTCACCAATCCCCGCAGCAAAGCCACAGACAACACCCCTCCCAGGACCTCTGCGACAAGCTCGGATCCTACTTCCACCTGAAGATCAAAAACCTCTACGACAACTTCGTCGGCCATACGCCCGACTCCTCAGCCAGCCCGCCCTCCAGCCACACTAGCCAGCCCACCATCTCCTCCTGGACACCAATCACGGCCGAAGAGACCGCCTCGACCATGAAAGGCATCCACTCAGGGGCCCCCACCGACCCCTGCCCACCACACATCTACCACAGAGCCGCCATCGCACCCGAACTACAATGCACCATTGACACCACCTTTGAAACCGGCACCTTCCCAGACGACTGGAAACGCGCAGAGGTCAGGCCCCTGCTCAAGAAGCCCTCAGCTGATCCCACGGACCTCAAAAACTACGGGCCCATCTCGCTTCTCCCCTTTGCTGCTAAAGTCACGGAGAAAACAGTCAACGCGGAACTGACAAGATTCATCGAAGACAACACCGTCCTTGACCCATCCCAATCCAGATTCCGAAGCAACCACAGCACCGAGACGTCCTACTCACCGCCACAGACGACATCCGCACCCTCCTCAACCAAGGCCACACCACAGCCCTGATTCTACTCGACCTATCAGCAACCTTCGACACCGTCTCCCATCGCACACTCGTAGCCAGACTACACGACACCGGCATACAAGGAACCGCACTTGACTGGATCTGATCATTCTTCACCAGCAGAAGCCAAAGGATCAGACTGCCGCCAATTGATCTCTGATCCCACGGAAATCAGTTGCGGAGTCCCACAGGGTTCATCTCTCAGCCCGACCCTCTTCAACATCTACATGGCCCCCCTCGCCACCATCGTCTGACAACACGGCCTCAGCATTGTATCCTAAGCCGGCGACACCCAGCTCATCCTCTCCCTCACCAAGGACCCTGCCACTGCCAGACTCAATTGCAGGACGTCGCAGTCTGGATGACCAACAGCTGCCTAAAGCTCAACTCTGAGAAGGCAGAAGTCCTCATCCTCGGAACCATCCCTTCAGCATGGGACAACACCTGGTGGCCCTCCGCCCCCAGCAGCCCACCACCCCCCACGTACCATGCCAGAAACCTCGGCATCGTACTCGACTCATCCCTCTCCATGAACTGACAGGTCAACGCCGTCGCTTCCGGCTGCTTCAACACCCTCCGCATCCTCCGTAAGACGTTCAAATGGATCCCCCCCCCGAGTCAAGGAAGACAGACACCCACGCACTCATCACCAGCAGGCTGGACTATGGAAACGCCCTCTACGCCGGCATAAACAAGTACCTACTCCGCAAACTCCAGACGATACAGACACCGCCGCCAGACTTGTCCTCGGCATCCCCCGACACGATGCACATCAGCCAACACCTACGGAAGCTCCACTGGCTCCCCGTTGAGAAGAGAGTCACTTTCAAGATCCTCACCCACGCCTACAAATGCCTACACAACACCAGACCCAAATACCTCAACAACAGAGTCACCCTCCATGTACCCAAACGAAACCTCCGATCAGCTAACCTCGTCCTCGCAAAAACCCCACGTATCCGCAGAGCCAAAGCAGGAGGAAGATCCTTCTCTTACATCGCGGCCAAGACCTGGAACGTGCTCCCGACAGACATCAGATGCGCCCCCTCCCTGAACACCTTCAGGAAGACCCTCAAGACCTGGCTCTTCAGCTGAACAGCACTGCTGAACAGCACTGCTGACCCCCCCCCCCCTCCCAGCACCTTGAGACCCTCACAGGTGGGTAGCACGCTTACAATTCTCTGATAGATTGATTGCTAATTTGTGTATGGTAGTGGGTTTTTGCCCAGTTTTGGAATCATTGATATGTGGGCTTTGTTAAATTCCAAATTTAGTTTGCCATTCTCTGTAGCATCTCTAAAGTCTCTTTGCGGCAAGGGTATAGATGTTTTGGTCTTCATTTTATAAAAGTCAATTGGGAAATCATCTTCACCTGGCACTTTCCCAGAGGGCAAGGACTTGATCTCTTTCACCACCTCCTCACTCGAGGCCTCCTGATTAAGGGCCCAATCAGGATGGCAGGCAGACTTACATCCGCCCGCAACCCATTGGGAATCGGGACCACCCGACAGGCTGTCGGCGGTCTCGACATAGGCATTACAATGTGACCGCCACCAAAGTGGTCGCCATGCCTACGTTTTGCATTGTGGCGGGTGCTGCTGGCTGCAGCACCCGCCGCAATGCGAAAAGGGGACACTTTACATATACCTACACTACGTGGCAGGCACCATGCAGGGATTTGTAGGGGGCACCATAGGTGCCCCCCAGTGCCCACAGCTTAAGCCAGGTTAGAAGGGGGGTCCACTACTGGCCCCCAAAGTCCCTTTCCGCCTGCCTGTTCATGGCGGGTTAACCGCCATGAACAGGCAGGCGGAAAGGGACATCGTGATCCCTACGACGGCAGGCACCGCCACCATTGTAGGGACTATGAGCCCCTCTGCCGCACCGGCGAGCTCAAGGAGCCCGTCGGATGCATGGCGGTCAGTCTTTCGTACCGCCACACATCAACCCGCCATTGTAATATGGCAGGCGGATGTGATGATTCTGACGGGCTGGCGGTGGCGGTCCCACAGCCATCCTAATCGGGCCCTTAATTCTGCCTTACGGAATAGGAATACCTTTATTATTGTGTATGGTTTATTAAAATCATTACAAAATACATTGCAAATAAAAACTCAATTCTATCAAATCAGTCGATGTGCTAAGACGTTAATAAAACTGGTTATTAAATGTGTAATGATAAATATATAGAAGTAGTGAATCCCTCTGCAGCCTCTCAATCTTGTTCATTTTGGTATGCGTGCTCCTTCATTCCAGGACAATGGAAGGGACCTTGTCTATGCAAGCTCTTTGCAGTTTGTTTTCTGCCAATGTTAGAAATTTTACAAGCTTGCAGTTTAGCTGTGGGTCGTCTGGTTTAAAGCATGCTATCACAGCTTGTCTCCGCATACGGATCTCACAGAGGTTAAACTGTGGTTTAAGCAACAGACACCTTTCCTATTTCAAGTTAGTGCAGGTACAAATCAAGTGTGCCATATCCTCAATTCTGTTGCTGCACAGGCAGCAGCTCATTGAGGTTTGCCCCCTCAGCCATGGTGGAAGATTATGATAGCTGGAAGTTTCCCCAGCTGATGTTTTCGGATTTTTTCTTTCATGACCCTTGAATATGCCAGGCTTAAATATATTTGTGGGCTAAGTGTTTTATAGCTGTTGATTGTTATATATGTATCCGAAAACAACGGTTCTAGCGGGAATACAATAAATCTATACTGGTAATTAAAAATGCACAATCGCGATCATTTAGGGTTAAGGATGTCAGAAAAAGAGAGCCTCGCAGACTTGGTGTTCATAATAATTCTTTTTTTATCCAAAGGTCATTGTTACCAGGCAGACGACCAGAGCAGTTCTCATCCTATGTGGCATATTTCAAAAGCCTTATTCTCCTGCCGTGGCACTACCGGTCCCGCGACTTTATCCAGCGGAGGATCCTGCTCAGGTACCACTACATTGAGTGGTGTTGATCCTGCCCACTATTGTGACTGAGCCACAATTGATTAATACCAGTTCACAGCCCTTCGTCTCTCACACGGGGTGCTCGACCGAGTCCCCGTGTGAGTATTAATTTCTTCTTTCTCATTTCACGGGTGTCTCACACTTTATGTGCCTCTCACGCGGCTGTAATACTACCATCAGATTGTCCCTTACCCCTTGGTCCTGAGGAGACCCCACATTGCAAGAGGGTCGAAACGTCGTCGACTCGATTGATAGCGAACCATTTTAAATAGCTCTGACTATTGTACACAGAGGCTATAATTATTATCAATTCATGTTGTGGTCGTTGTCTTTTTCAATAATTGTGGAAACCAAGTTCTGTATATATCACATGTCTGTTCACAATGTATTAGATGGTTTCATTTGCTTGGGACATATAATCACTATTGTGGTTCTTCTCGGTCGGTGTATGTATTGTTTTTGAATTATAAAAATTTGGATAAAAAAGAATTATTATGAACACCAAGTCTGCGAGGCTCTCTTTTTCTGACATCCTTAACCCTAAATGATCGCGATTGTGCATTTTTAATTACCAGTATAGATTTATTGTATTCCCGCTAGAACCGTTGTTTTCGGATACATATGACTTACCCTGGTTCCTAGTGAGTAGGGTCCCCCTTGTCCTCTTTTTCGCCTTCGTTGATTGTTATATAAGCATGTATTCTTCTTGTAAAGGCAGCTTTGTCTTGTATTAGAGAAAGGCTACTAGTGGCCCTTCGCACCACTTTTTTGAAGACTGAATGGGAGATTAGGGTGTCCCAGAGTTGGGAGTGACCTGTAGTTGTCAACTGTATTTTAAGAAGCTCCTGGCCAGCAATGTCATTCGGTGTAGTTCTTGCCAAAGTAGGTGATTTAAAGTGTTTGGCGGGTATTCATGATTTTGTGCCAACAGTTTATATAAGTCCCCTGCCTTACTAGATGTTGTTTGGTGAGCCCAAATTCCAGTCTAATCTGAGCCGCAGAGGTGTTAATCGGTATGTTTAACATAATTCTATAGGCTCTGATTACAGAACTGTCTGTGGTTTTGGAGTCCCTTCCTCTCAGGGCTAAGCTTCCATATGAGATGGTGGGTAAGATTTTGGATTGTGCAACCTGGATTCGAGGGGAAAGCATGGGGCCTGGCAGCTTAGATTTTAGCTGCCTCAGGGTTGTAGTTCTGCCTTAAGAAGCAGTCAGCTTCGGTATCGGTAAATGATCCACAAATTTGTCCCCCTCTTGGCTGTTCTCCATCGCTTCTGTGGGATATAATTATGGATAACAGGAGGCAAACACTTTAGTGATCTCAACAGGTTTAGCTATCATTGTTCAACTTGATCCTTGTAACACTGGGATTGCAGAGTTAGGCTCTTTTTGTTTCAGTTGCATTGCAAGCACCATTCTTGCTTTTTCTCCTTGTTCATAGTCAGGTTTTTTTTCACCATAGAAGAGTACATAGTATTCAATTTGTATTTTTCCTTGTTAATATTCTGAGTCACTCGCCAGTGGGTGTGGCAATCTAAGCTCGCTGCAGTTTGAGAGTCGTGTTTTCCAATGCCTTTCTCTAACTATGGAGTACAGCACTTCTAGCTCTTGCGCCCTTCATTATCAGACCTCTGGAGTATGTTTTCTCTGCAGCCCACAAGGTTTGTGGCAAAGTCACTGATACATCATTCATTTCCAGATATTCCTGCACTTGAGTGCAAAGTTTTTTCTTCACCTTTACCTGCCTATAATTTAGCGTGTTCAGTCCCTGAGTTTTGGCCTTTGAGGCGACAATCCAAAGATTCAGTGACAGCACAATTGGGCATGATTTGGTAACCCAGCCACCATAATAATACATCTATGGACCTTAGATTATAATATGATGTTTGGCACAAAAAAATCAATCCCTGTCTCTCTTATATGAGAGGAAGAAAAGAACATATATTCTCTGCCCGTTGGCTGGGACAATTGCCAAGTATCCAAAAAGCCATGGTATTACATCAAGTCACTGAGCAGTTCCTGTTACAGTTATTATTGAGGTATGGTCTACTCATCCTGTCTAATGCTGGGTCAAATGTTACACTCCAATCTCCTCCAATAATGACATCAATTTTGTCAAATTTGGCACATAATCTACTGAGCTGGGAAAGGAATTTACCATTCTGTATATTCGGGGCATACACAGAGCCCACATTAGGATTATGGTTCTGAATGGATAACTTGGTGAGCACTAATCTGCCCTGTAAGTCAAAACCAGTTCTTCAATTTTCTTGTCTGCAAGGTTTTGTGGAGGAGAGTGGCCGCTTCCCATTTTCTAAATGATAGCGAGCATAGGTTAGATTTTTGTTCTGATCTACAACAGCCTGATAAACAGAGGAGTTTTCTCACCCAGTCAGTTTTAAGCTTTTCAGATCTTGTATCTGAGTGGAGGGATCTCTTAAAAAAAAAAAGAAATATCTGACTTTTGAGACATATGGTACGTTAAAATCTTTTTGTGCTTAACAAACATTGAGATACCATTGATGTTAAGAGACCTGATAGATAAGGCTCTGACAAAATTCTCATGGCATGACCGATTGTGAATTAACTGATAGGTTGTGATGGTTAATTGTGTAACAATATAACGGAGCAAAGAAAAATAGTCAAACGCAAGGTAGAAATGCCTCACAAAAGACTTAAATATTGTGCACTTCTTAATAGTCCAAAATCCATATTCTGCTTTTAATGTAGGAGAACACTTCACTAACTTTAATCTGGAGCACTGTTCTTCACTTTGTGGCCGGTCACTGTTCGAACAGTAGGTCAAATTGTGTTAAACTTCCAATTTATGGACCTAAGTAGGTACATAGAGGCCCTTGGGTTTGTAATCTGCCTCTTTTGGAATCAAACTTTAAGTGGTGAGCTTGACTTGCCTCAAGATTTCAGAGATTATTTATCTATACTCTCTGGATGAATCCTTGTGCGCAGTGGGCACTGTACTTCTGCATTTTAGTCACTAGAAGCATTGTCTTGCAGTGCATGTAGGGTATCTTTGTCTTGCGATGCTGCCCTCCTGTTCATCAAGTAGTCTCCCATCTTTAAGATATATTTTTCCAGCTCGCCTGTGTCTTGACATTTCTTGGTCATTTTACCAACATTGTTGCTGGGTCAGTTAGGCCATATTTGACCTTAATTTTTATCAGCGGAGGGTGGAGAGCGAGAAATTTCTTTCTCACAGTGTTTGTTTCAAAAGAGGAGTCTGCTGAGATAAAAATGCTAAAACCTTTGTAATCATATAGACCATATTGATGGGAGGTATAGAGAAGCAGCCAGACATGCTGATGTCCTAACAAGCTACAATGGTTTTAAGGGATGTTTCAGAGAGATGTGATTGTTTTTTGAAATGATGAGCTCTTTGAAGTTCAAGTGGTGGGTGAAAGTCAAGGATTCTGAATTCAGGCAGCAGCTCAGTTAGGTTTTTTATTATGTCCACCCCTTTATCCAGCTCTGTGAGGCTGGAAATGCATATATTATTCCTTTTGCTTCTATCTTTAAGATTGATGGTTTTCCTTTTGAGATTCCAGAGCTCATCACATCAATCCAGTGTATTAAGAAGTTTGTTTTCTAAGTCATCAATACAATTATACAAATTCTTCATTTGTAACTCAAACTTTGCCAGTTCTTTAAGAATGAGCTTAAGTTCCTTATTAGTGCAGGCAGTCAATGCCTCTACAGTGACTATTGAGATCTGAATCCCCTTTAACTTCGTCATTAGGGATTTGAAGTCACAGCCACTATTCTTACAGTTTGTGGCTGCCACAAAACTTTTTTTAAGCCCCTAGAGACTGCTTCAGAAAACAGGAGTTTTTGTAAAGTCTTGTTTTTTGACGTATGGAAATTCCTATGTTCAACACTCCAGGAGCTGTTGAGTCTTGTCTTGTTGCTGTCTGTCATGTTTATTCACACAGCCTTCCCCTTGAAGGATTTATAGATTTGGTCTAAAGCTTCCTTCTAATTGTAATTATCAAGCATCTTATCAATTTCCCACAACGGCTATCACAGGCTAGCTATGGGCCTTTTAATTGCCTTTGATCTTTCACTTATGGAGAAGTTCAAGACATTTTGTGTTATGTAGACATTAGGTGGAGTTGTGCACTCTAACTGTGTGTACACGTTATGGCAAGATGGCGGCTGCCACTGTTTATTGGGACATTTTCAGGGTAGGACCAACCTGATTCAAAATGACTTGTCTCATGGTGACTGTCCTGTTTTTCCAGCAGTCTTATGGTGGCCACTTGACACGGATATAGCGTGACAGCCCTTCTCCAACCGCTGGTCTGTCAGAACTGCCCCCTGCTCCAATCCTGCTGTCGGCTTCCGAGGTGGCATGCCTGTTTGTGAGTCACAGCAGCAGCACCGGGCAGTACCTAGTGGGAGCATTCAAAAATTCTCTGGACAACTTCAAGTTAGGTAATTAAAGGCCTGTATGTAACCGATGCCTTTACTTCAGCTCCACTACTATTATTCTGTAGTCCTAGCTTTGCCCTCAAGACAGCACATTTTGCCACTGATTTGCCCCTTTCCTTAATTGGAGCGCTCCCATACATCATAGATACACCAGAGGTTCACGATTAGATACTATATTGCCATTTCTTATGCACCTGGAACCGGTAACTTTCCAGATGTCAGCTATCTCATTTGCAGCCAGGTCCCACCCCCTCTGTCGAAATAATTTCAATGCACTCCATATTTGTTTCAACAAGCATTATATTTCTTTCAGTGTAGATAATAGTCATTTTAAAATATGTCAAATTCTTTTCAACTGAAATAATAATATTTTCAATGTATGTCATATTAATTTCACCACGTCATATTATATCAAAACAGGCCATACTTATTTTAACACATGCCATTTTTGAAGATAGCTCATACAACATATGCTAATTATCTCTCTGTGTGTCCTTTATGTTAATGTGGCTCATAGTCTTCAAAGCATGTTATGCTCATTCATGCATAGATCATATTGATTTCAGCAATTGTCATATTTATTTTTAAAGTGTTTCATATAATTTCAGTACATCTCATATTCTTTTCAACACATGCCAAGTTAATTTCAATATCTGTCATATCCCCTTCAATGTAGTCCATAATTATTTCAATGCATGCCATTTTCCTTGTAGCATGAGTCACATTAATTTCAAGGGCAATCATATTTATTTTAGCATCGGCCATTGTTATTTTGTACACTTATTATTATTATTGTTAAGCTTATAAAGCGCCTGGTTACTGCAATGGAGTGTCCCCGCGCTAGGACATCACAGACCAAAACCACAAGCCCTACCCCCCGCCCCCGAGGCGCACAGGCCCTGAGATGCGTGACGGCCTACCACCAGACAACTAACACCAATCCCCAGGAGGAGATTGAAAGAGCCAGGTTTTCAGTTTTTTACGAAACATTGTTTCCGATGGATAGGTCCTCAGTTCCATAGGTAGGTTATTCCAGGCCTTAGCCACGAGAAAACCAAAGGATCTACCTCCTGACCGTACCTCACGAATCTTAGGCACTACCAACTTAGCAGTGCCCAAAGACCTCAGATTCCGGGTAGGTCTATAAGCAGTGAGTAGTGGGCGCAGGTACCTCGGCCCTTTCTCGTTGAGGACCCTATGGCAGAAACACAAAGCCTTAAAGCCAGTGTAGTTCCCTCAAGGCTGCCCCCACCGATGCCCACCTAGGGATGTTCAATATCACCCGGGCAGCTGCATTTTGAACCTTCTGTAAGATGTTCAGGTTTCTTTTGGTAACCCCCAGATAGAGGACGTTGCAGTAATCCAGACGGAACGTGACAAGGGCCTGCACAATGGTCCTTTTGGCATCTAATGGTAGTATATCCAAGATTTTACGCAACATTCTTAGAATGCCAAAGCATGTTCTAGCCACATCTGAAATCTGCTCTGTAAACGATAGGGTGTTGTCGAGCCAGACTCCCAAATTTTTAACCTTAGCTTTGGGAGTCGGTGTTGGTCCGAATTCCTCCGGCCACCACAAGTGTGACCACATGGAGGGCTGTTTACCCACCACCATCACCTCCGTCTTTCCTGTATTTAATTGCAAGCAGCTGAACTTCATCCAGTTCGCTAGATCACTCAGGCAGGCCTTGAAATTAGGTGCAGCTTCTGCCTCCTTTTGCTCCAATGTGACAATCAACTGAGTGTCATCGGCATATGACACCAGTTTCACCCCATGTTTCAGCACAATGTCTGCCAGAGGGCGCATGTACACATTAAATAAAGTGGAACCCCTTGAGACAAAGGGCATACCTCGGACTTAAAAGGATGTTGTAAGACCTGGAAGGATCTATTCTGCAAGAAGTGCTTGATCCATTCCCATGTGCTGCCTCTGACACCGGCCTCCCACAGACGTTCCAACAGAAGGCCGTGGGAGACCGTATCAAACGCAGCACTCAGATCCAGTAAAATCAATGCTGTTGTCCTTCCCTCGTCAACTTCAATTTTTAAGGCCTCAGAAGCCAGAAGTAGGGCCGATTCAGTGCTGTGAAGCGGCCTGAAACCAGACTGGGTTTAATGGAGAACCTGTTTTTCTTCCATGAGTCAGTTGAATATTCAGATGTTTGTCCGCAATTTTAGAAAAATAGGGAAGCAAAGATACAGGTCTCAGATTTTCCGGGAGCGCTGGATCATATTAATTTCAACCTGGCATTAATAATTACAGCATGTTTCATATTAATTTCTATGTGTGTTTTATTCATTTTAAAGTGTGTCATATTACTTCAAATATATGTTGTATTAATTAAAATGTTGGCCATAATTATTTCAACATCAATCATATTCACTACAAATGTAATGCCCATTTCAAGGTGTGAGTATTCTTTTTAACGTGCATTATAGTAATTTCAAACTACAATGATTTTATTATAGAATTAATCATATTGATTTTATTGAATGTTACACTAATTCATATCAGATTAATTTCAACAAGGTGACACACGTTTGTCACTTCAGTGAATATCATATTCTTTTTAATGCATGTCATATTCGTTTTTGAGTTTACTATATTCTTTTCAGTGAGAACCCTATTTATTTCAGTATGGTTCACTTATATTTCAGTGTGTGACTTATTCAATTCATCCTATGTGTTAATTCATCCTAGGTGTTATTCATATGTTTCACTAAGTAGTATTCATTCTGCTATGTGTCATATTTGTTTGGCTACATGGTATGCCAAGTCTGCCCTGTATCATATTTGTATTAAGACATGCTGTGTTCATTCTGGTATGTCATGCTTATTTTTCTATATGTTGGTGCATTTTAGGAAGTGCCTTATATGCAGAGATGTAATTCTACTATGAAAGGTTTCCATATGTTGGTGCATTGTTCTGACATCATATTTTTATGGACTTTATCTTTCACAGCTTTCCCCCCTCAACCGAAATTGGCTTTACCTCAATACAGACCCACATTAGACGAAGAAGAGGTAAATTTATGCATAATATGTAACCTTAAACGTGGAAACGTGTTTTTTGTAGGGTAACGCCAGATAAACATTCATATTTGAGTACATAAAAGCATTCATGCATCCATGTTAAACACTGAACAGTGCTCCATTTGTGTCAGCTGATATTGAGCCATGTATCAACCACCCACATTTGTTTTTATCATGTTTCTGTTGAGGCAGTCATTTACATTTCCTTGAATCCTTCTACAGGGTGTTTTCCTTCTTTCAAATCCTTTATTCATTTAATCTCAAATTCATTGTCACTAGTGGATATGTTTAACTTCATATCACAACTCAAATTTGTGTTATATTGAATGTTCAGCCTCCCAGATATAACCTTTCCCATATGGTGTCATTGTCTACTTACTCTAACAGACAAGCTCATTTTTACCCTCACACACTTATTAACTATGTTCATCGACATAAATAGGTAGGGTCTCTGTGCCAAATAACTACATATCCGCTCTGGACTGACGAAACAGATCTGGTTAATCCTTAACAAAATCAGGATGACACACCACATCAAACCCCATTACATGACAAATCAAGCATTGGCAAAGCCAATAGGTCTTCCCTATACAAGCTATTGGCTTTGGCAATGTGTTTTTACCATGTTGTTCACCAGGGTGGCTGCTGTTCAGCATGGGTAAAAGTTAGTGGCGTGGAGTGTCGTAGAGTGGAATGGGGGAGTAGAGTGTCCTAGAGTGGATTTGTTGGATTAGAGTGCTAACATTTTACTAGAGGAGCGATACAATTAGAAAGAAATACGGTCAAGGGAGGGTCGGTGTTTTCTGTGCCAGTTAGCTTAGTTTTATGTCTTACCACTGATGCTTTTAATTGCATTGATCTTTTGGGGGTGCCTCAATTTTATATTACATATAGTGATGAATTTAGTTGCTTCTTACGTCTTCAAATATGTTGCCATGATGAAAATGTATATCATGTGCTTTTATTATTTATATTAAATTGAATAAATCTTGTTATTATTATCGATTAGAGTATCATAGGCTGGAGTAGGGGGAGTAGAGTGTCGTAGAGTTGAGTAGAGGGGAGTAGAGTTCAGCCACAGAGAGTATCATAGAGTGCAGTGTCTTAGAGTGGAATGGCGTAGAGTGGAGTGGATTGGAGTGGATTGAGGTAGTGGGGTGGTTTGAATTGGAATAGAGTGGTGTGGATTGGATTGGGGTAGAGTGGGATGGATTGAGTGGAGTGCAGTGGATTGGAGTGTGTGGACTATATGTGATGGATTGGTGTGGGGTGGACTGAAATGGGGTGTGGTGGATAAGACTCAGTGGATTGGAGTGGGTGGATTTGAGTTGGGTGGATTAGATTGGATTGGGGTGGGTGGATCGGAGATATAGGACTGAGGAGGTGGATTGAATTAGAGTGGGGTGGCTTGGAGTTGGGATAATTAGAGTGGGTAATTTAGACTGGACTGGAGTAGATAGAATGGACTGGACTAGAGAGGGGTGGATTGGATTGGAGTGGGGTGTATCAGATTGGAGTTGGGTGGGGTGGGGTGGACTGGAGTGGGATGGGGTGGATTGGAGTCAGGTGTATTGGATTGGGGTTGGGTGGATTGTAGTGAGATGGTTTGGAGTGAGGTGGATTGGATTGGAGTGGGGTGGAGTGGATTGGATTGGAGGGGGTGGATTGCGCTGTGGGTGGGGTGGATTGGAGTGAGATGGGATTGGGTTGAGGAGGATTGGAGTAGGGTAGATTGGATTGGAGTGGGGTGGATTGGATTGGATTGGAGTGGAATGACTGTATTGGAGTGGAGTGGATTGGACTGGAGTGTGGTGTGGAGTGGTGGGGTGGGGTGGGGTGGACTGGAGTGGGGTGGGGTGAATTGGAGTGGGGTAGATTGGAGTCAGTTGTATTTGAGTGTGGTGGGTTAAAGTGGAGTCGGGTGGGTTGGTTTGTGGAAGTTTAATTGGAGAGAGGTGGATTGGAGTGAGGTGGATTGCAGTGAGGTGGATTGGAGTGGGTTGGATTGGTTTGGAGTGTGGTGTGGTGGATTGGATTGAGGTGGGGTAGATTGGAGTGGGGTGAAATGCCAACTAATTGCTGCTCTTAATGTTTCAGCGCTGGCACAGCAGTAGTATAGAAACTGCTTTGTGCTCCTGTCATGAGATAGGATGCTTGACGTTAAATGATAAACTACTAGTATAAAGTGTAAGTCACTTGGAAGTGAGAGAAGGTGACTTGTACCAGCAAACTGGGCAGCTTTAATGAACTTCAATAATATTACACTAGGCATCTGTTTCCACAGATTATCCAAGCAGTAATCCGCTCATGATTCAATTAAAGCCCTTTGTCAGCATAATCACAGCTCGGTCAAGTAACAGATATATAAAGTGTGGAACCGCAGGCAGCAGATACCTGCTTTCTTTAGCCCTCTCCTGAGTAACAGAGGGAAGTCCTGGTGCAGCACTACCATACATACCCATTTCGAGCTGGATGTCTCAGCTATTTATACAGTACACTTAACACAACTGTGCATCTTTTGTTAGCACTGTAGGCAAGAACTGCCTATACTTGTATTAGGTAAATAGGGTATACAAACCCAGCCACATTTGTGGCAGTGCTCACGGAGTAGACAGTTTAGCATCTGCTTTTGTTGGTTGGTAATGGCACAGCAATCAGCTGTAAGTAACAAATACAAACTAAACATTAAACTTAAACAACAATTATATTAAAGCGATTCAAGCAACACAAGAATGAATTGAGGCAGACACGAGGCTCTTGCACTATTACACTATTGGCACTCACTGTGCACAAGCGCTGCATTATACGTTAATTTAACTGCAACTTCAAAGGCAGACCGGTCTCTGAGGACGAACAAGTAAACAAATGTGCTACAAGATTTTAATCAATTTTACCACAGTCTGCTACACAGTGTGTTCTAGGAGCACAAAAGAAGCAATGAGGGATACAAACGCAGTTTGAACTAGAAAGAGGATCTGGGTGGGGTTGATTAAACAGGAGGTCAGGGAGAAGCACAGGACAAGACGAAGAATAGGAGAAGAGGTGGAGGGCAGAGGATGTGGTCTTATGGTGAGGCCTGCGGACTTTGGAACTGGATACCTGGGTTTGAATCCCAGCGTCGGCCCTGCAACTTGTAATTCTAATCACTCCTAAAACAAAAGAAGGCGACCACATGTAATGTGACAGATAGTGAGTGTATAGTACTCCAATAGGCCTATTCCTGCTATAATTAGTTTTGTGTCCAGGACTCCGATGTTGCTCAACATCCTGTGATTCTGTGCCCATCCTTACTAATGTGTGTGACATTGTACAACGTAATTGCTGCTAAATGTAAAGTACTCCAATGTCCCTAGGACTGAGTTCCCACTATATAATAAGCAAGATTGGTTAAAGTAATAAAGAGCAATTGCACAGCTAATGTTGAACGCGACATAACGCTTTAAAAAAAAAAGCTATGTAGCACAGCAGAATATGTGATGGAACAACGCATGCCAACACAACGCAAGCCATTACAATGTGGTTGTAACAACACAAGTGCTGTTACAACGCGTTACCATTACCACGCACACTTTTAACCCGCATATGCCTTTAGCACGCATGCCATTATAACACAAAGGCATGCATGGTACAGGCATAGACTTGGTAAAAGTGGTTAAGGTAAGTAATAAGTAATATATATATATTCACTGAAAAAAACCACAGGTATCAGGGGCGTTATAGTTAGTTGGACATTTCACTCGTACAAAACCAGAGAAATTCAGCCGTTATAGTTAGTTGAGCTAAATATAACTCAAGCCCCTGCAATGCACTGCTGATGACGTGACATATTACATCACTCATGACATGGTCAGTGACATCACTGATGACATCTCAAATGACATCACTGATGACATCATCCACTTAGTATCTGATGCACCTCATCACACCCTAATATAACCTTTCATACACCTACTCTAAAATACAGACTACCATTCTCGAAACCATAGACACACCAATACCAGTTAGTACATACCCACTGACTGATTCATAGGTCTACACACACATCCACTCACTCATACAGTCACTCATACACGCAGTCACTCATCAATACAGCCACTGATATATGCACTCATACACCAATACAAATACTCACACACCGCCACTCACCCATAGAGTTACTCACACACATAGTCAGTCACCCAAAGAATCAATCCCACTGCGATTTACTCACTATACAGTTATACACACACCACCTCACTTATTCATACAGATACTAACACATACTAACTCTCTTCTACAATCACTGACACAAGCACACACTCATCCATACAGCCACTCTCACAATCACTCACTCTCACATAAGGTCACTTATATACTCCAATACTCACATTACTGCCTTTCACATATGTAGTTACTCACACATGTACCACTGAGACATCCATTCACTCACCAACACAGCCATATACACACTCACCAACCCATACAACCCCTCACAGATGAACTCATGAACCCATACACCCAGTGAATCACCCACTCACACATTCATGCAGAGAGTCACACACCCCACACCCACCCACACAGACTCAGGCACCCATACAGGTGCTCAGACAACCAATCATTAACCCATATAGACAGTCATGTAGGTAATCACCAACCCATGCAGCCACTTACACACCAACTGAAAGACTCATACAGACATTCACACAGATTAGTCACTAACCCATGCATTCACTAAGACACATTTAATCACTCACTTATACAGTCAGTCACACACCCACTGAATCATCCATTCAGACACTCATACACCCACTCATTCTTCAATACACCTTGGCGTATATAAATATAAAACATACATAAACTTTTCAGAAACACAAAGTCACTGGATGATGTCATCATTGATGTCATCAGTGATGTCATTTGAGATGTCATCAGTGATGTCATCAGTGATGTCACTGACCATGTCATGAGTGATGTAATATGTGACGTCATCAGCAGTGCATTGCGGGGGCGCGAGTTATAGTTAGCTCAACTAACTATAACGGCCGAATTTCTCTGGTTTTGTACGAGTGAAATGTCCAACTAACTGTAATGTCCCTGAAACCTGTGGTTTTTTCAGTGAATTTCCAAGGTTTTTTAAATGCTAATTTCTAACTATAATGTCCCTGAAACCTATGTTTTTTTCAGTGAATTTCTAAGGCTTTTTAAATGCTAATTTCTAACTATAACGTCCCTGAAACCTATGTTTTTTTCAGTGAATTTTTATGGTTTTTTAAATGCTAATTTCTAACTATAATGTAGTAGTCACGTTTGCAGAGTGGTGCAGAAAGGGGCCTCAGCCTCCGACCAGTGCTCAAAAATTCCGCTGCGTAGCATTTACAGGAGGTACCAGGAGGGCTTCTTGGCCCCCAAAGTCCCTCAGGACTAAAGTGGACTTCATCCCCCAACCCGTAGTGTGCCAGGAGGCGCGTTTGCAGAGTGGTGGAGGAAGGTGAGCGTGGCCTCCGAAGACCTCTTAGCAATCCCACTGTGTGGGACTTACTGGAGGTAACAGGAGGGGTAGTTAGCCCCCAAGGTCAACCTTGGGGGCCAACTACCCCTCCTATTACCTCTGCCCCCCCACTCCCTGCACCAGTCTGCAAACGTGCCCCCTGGCACGTTCTAAGTTGGGGGATTAAGTCCCCTTGAATCCTGAGAGTCCCTGGGGGCCAACTAGCCCACCAGGTACCTCCAGTAAGCCCCACACAGTGGAATTGCTGAGAGGTGGTCCGAAGTCACGCCCCTTTTTACAACACTCTGCAAACGCACCTCTTGGTGCACTGGTTGTGGGGCGATGAGGCCCCCTTGTGTCCTGAGGACCTCAGGACTGTAGTGGACTTCATCCCCCAAGCAGCAGGGTGCCCGAAGGCGTGTTTGCAGAGTGGTGTAAAAAGGGGGTGTAGCCTCTGACCACTCTCAGCAATCCAGCTGTGTGGGGCTTACTAGAGGTAACAGGAAGGGTAGTTGGCCCCCAGGGACCCTCAGGAGGCAAGGAACTTCATCCCCCAACCAAGAGTGCACCAGGAGGCATGTTTGCAGAGTGGTGGAGGAAAAGGGCATGGCCTGTGTCCACCTGTCAGCTATCACACTATCTGGGGCATACTGGAGGTATCAGGTAGGCTAATTGGCCCCTAAGGACCTCTAGCAGCAAAGGGGACTTTAATCCCCATCTAAGAGTGTGCCAGGAAGTGTGTTTGCAGAGTGGTGGGGAAAAGGGGCGTGGCCTGCTATGAGAACTTAGCAATCCTGCTGTGTGGGACTTACTGGAGGTACTAGGAGGGGTTGTTGGTCCCCAAGGATGCCCTTGGGGGCCAACTACCCCTCATGTTACCTCCAGTAAGTTCCACACAGTGGGATTGCTAAGAGGTCTTCGGAGGCCACGGCCCCCCTTTCTCCACCACTCTGCAATCTCGTCTCCTGGCACACTACTAGTTGGTCGATGAAGTCCACTTTACTCCTGAGGGACTTTGGGGACCAAGGAGCCCTCCTGGTACCTCCTGTTAGTGCTACGCAGCAGAATTCCTGAGCACTGGTCAGGGGCCCAACCCCCCTTTCTCCACCACTCTGCAAACGTGACTACTAGTTAAAGAAGCATTTTCAATGTAATAGGTCTCGCATTTGCAAGAGTTAGAGCTCTTGGCGTTGTACATGTAAATGTTTTTTACTAATGTTTTTTGGATAGGAGTGGATGTGGATAGAAAGTATGTGGTATTTAGTGTATAGGAATTATGTAGAATGGGATTATGTGTTATTGAGAGCAATTATGTGGTATGGTAGTCTGTGTTGTGGAGTGGTAACCTCCGGTTTAGTCTTCCTCGTTTCCATAGAAGCTAAATTATAAACTCAATGAGACAAAAAAAACACTGAGGAGCACTACTGAACCTAGTCAGAGGTATGAGCAGGGCCACTGGAATTATGCGACTGTTCAGCTGCACCGATTTCCCCATAATTATGTATTTCCCGCATTTGCCACATAATCTATCATCTGCTGCATAATGTACAGATTTGAACATAAAAACATTGGTTCTGGCTCAAACGTTACCAAAAATGCAGCGACAAGTGTTTAAGCGGGGTGGAAGGCCCTTTGCAAAGCTGGAATGATCACCCGTTACTTATTTCTAAATGTGGGTGTTAAATTGGTACTAATGGTGTGCCAACCACTCTTACTTCTTTCTGTGCCTCTCTTGTCTCTTTCTGCATTTCTCTTGCCTCTTTCTGCACCTCTCGCCTCTTTCTGCACTTCTCTTGCCTCTTTGTGCCCCACGCTTGCTTATTTCTGCACTTCCCTTGCTTCTTTCTGCACCCCTCTTCCCTTTTTCTGCACCCCTCTTCCCTCTTTCTGCACATCTGCTGCTTCTTTCTGCACTTCTCTTGCCTCTTTCTGCACCCCTCTTGCCTCTTACAGCACCTCTGTTTGTTCTTTCTGCACCCCTCTTGCCTCTTTCTGCATCCCTCTTTCCTCTTTCTGTATTTCTGTTGCTTCTTTCTGCACTTCTCTTGCCTCTTTCTGTACCCCTTTTGCCTCTTTCTGCACCTCTGTTGCTTCTTTCTGCACTTCTCTTGCTTCTTTCTGCACTTCTATTGCTTCTTTCTGCATCCCTCTTGCCTCTTTCTGCACCCCTCTTTCCGCTCCTCTCTTGTGTCTTTCTGCACCCCTCTCGCCTCTTTCTGCAGTTCTCTTGCCTCTTTCTGCACATCTGTTGCTTCTTTCTGCACTTCTCTTGTCTCTTTCTGCACCCCTCTTGCCTCTTCCAGCACCCCTTTGTTCTTTCTGCATCCCTCTTGCCTCTTTCTGCACCCCTCTTTCCTCTTTCTGCACCTCTCTTGCCTCTTTCTGCAACTCTCCTGCCTCTTTCTGCAGTTCTCTTGCCTCCTTCTGCACCTCTGTTGCTTCTTTCTGCACTTCTCCTGCCTCTTTCTGCACCCCTCTTGCCTGTTTCTGTACCTCACTTGCCGCTTTCTGCACTTCTCTTGCTTTTTTTCTGCGCCTTTCTTATTTCTTTCTGCAACCCTCTTGTCTCTTTCATCACTTCTCTTGCTTCTTTCTGCACCTCTGTTGCTCCTTTCTGCACCCCTCTTGCCTCTTTCTGCACCCCTCTTCCCTCTTTCTGCACCTCTTTTGCCTCTTTCTGCACCCCTCTTCCCTCTTTTTGCACCTTTCGTGCCTGTTTCTGCACCTATCTTGCCTCTTTCTGCATTTCTCTTGCCTCTTTCTGCACCTCTGTTGCTTCTTTCTGCACTTCCCCAGCCACTTTCTACACCCCTCTTGCCTCTTTCTGCACCTCTTTTGCTTTTTTCTGCACCTTTCTTGTTTCTTTCTGCAACTCTCTTGTCTCTTTCTGCACTTCTCTTGCCTCTTTCTGCATTTCTGTTGCTTATTTCTGCACTTCTCTTGCCTTTTTCTGCACCCCTTTTGACTCTTTCTGCACCTCTCTTGCTTCTTTCTGCACTTCTCTTGCTTCTTTCTGCACCTCTATTGGTTCTTTCTGCATCCCTCTTGCCTCTTTCTGCACCCCTCTTCCCTCTATCTGCACCTCTCTTGCTTCTTTCTACACCACTCTTGCCTCTTTCTGCACCCCCTCTTCCCTCTTTCTGCACCTCTCTTGCCTCTTTCTGCATCTCTGTTGCCTCTTTCTGTACTTCTCTTCCCTCTTTCTGCATCCCTCTTGCCTGTTTCTGCACGTCACTTGCCTATTTCTGCACCTCTCTTGCCTCTTTCTGCACCTCACTTGCCTCTTTCTTCACTTCTCTTGCTTCTCTCTGCACCTCTGTTGCTTCTTTCTGCACCCCTCTTCCCTCTTTCTGTACCCCTCTTCCCTCTTTTTGTACCTCTCTTGCCTCTTTCTGCACCACTGTTCCCTCATTCTGCACCTCTCTTGCCTGTCTTTCTGCACTTTTCTTGCCTCTTTCTGCACCTCTGTTGCTTCTTTCTGCACTTCTCTTGCTTCTTTCTGCACCTGTCTTGCAAATTTGTGCACCCCTTGTGCCTCTTTCTACACCCCTCTTTCCTCTCTCTGTACCTCTCTTGCCTCTGACTGCACCACTGTTCCATCTTTCTGCACCTTGTTTGCCTGTTTCTGCAACTTTCATGCCTCTTTCTGCAGTTCCCTTGCCTTCTTCTGCACCTCTGTTGCTATTTTCTGCACTTCTATTGCTTCTTTCTGCACCTCTATTGGTTCTTTCTGCATCCCTCTTGCCTCTTTCTGCACCCCTCTTCATGTACCTCTCTTGCTTCTTTCTGCACCACTCTTGCCTCTTTCTGCACCCCTCTTCACTCTTTCTACACCTCTCTTGCCTATGTCTGCACCTCTCTTTTCTCTTTCTGCAGTTCACTTTCCTCTTTCTGCCCCCTTCTTGCCTCTTTCTGCACCCCTGTTGCTTCTTTCTGCACTTCTCTTGCTTCTTTCTGTACCTCTCCTGCTTCGTTCTGCACCCCTTTTGCCTCTTTCTGCACCCCTCTTCCCTCTTTCTGCACCTCTCTTGCCTCTTTCTTCACCTCTCTTGCCTCTTTCAGCACCCCTGTTGCTTCTTTCTGCACTTCTCTTACCTCTTTCCGCACCCCTCCTCCCTCTTTCTGCACCTCTCTTGCATATTTGTGCTCCTCTCTTGCCTCTTTCTGCACCACTGTTCCATCTTTCTGCACCTTGTTTGCCTGTTTTTGCAACTTTTGTGCCTCTTTCTGCAGTTCCCTTGCCACCTTCTGCACCTCTGTTGCTATTTCCTGCACTTCTATTGCTTCTTTCTGCACCTCTATTGGTTCTTTCTGCATCCCTCTTGCCACTTTCTGCACCCCACTTCCCTCTTTCTGCACCTCTCTTGCTCCTTTCTGCACCACTCTTGCCTCTTTCTGCACCCCGCTCCCCTCTTTCTGCACCTCTCTTGCCTATTTCTGCACCTCTCTTTTCTCTTTCTGCAGTTCTCTTGCCTCTTTCTGCACACCTGTAACTTCTTTCTGCACTTCTCTTGCTTCTTTCTGTACCTCTCTTGCTTCGTTCTGCACCCTCTTGCCTCTTTCTGCACCCCACTTCCCTCTTTCTGCACCTCTCTTGCCTCTTTCTGCACCTCTCTTGCCTCTTTCTGCAGTTCTCTTGCCTCTTTCTGCACCCCTGTTGCTTCTTTCTGCACTTCTCTTGCTTCTTTCTGTACCTCTCTTTCTTCTTTCTGTACCCCTCTTGCTGCAACATCTTCCCTCTTTCTGCACCTCTCGTACCTCTTTTTGCTCTTCTCTTGCCTCTTTCTGCTCCCCTGTTCCCTCTTTCTGCACCTCTCTTGCCTGTTTCTGCACCCCTCTTGCCTGTTTCTGCACCTCTCCTGCCTCTTTCTGCTGTTCTCTTGCCTCTTTCTGCACCCCTGTTGCTCCTTTCTGCACTGCTCTTGCTTATTTTTGCACCCCTGCTCCATCTTTCTTCACCTCGTTTGCCTGTTTCTGCACCTCTCTTGCCTGTTTCTGCACCTCTCTTGCCTCTTTCTGCAGCTCCGTTCCCTCTTTTTGCACCTCTTTTGCCTGTTTCTACTACTCTCTTGCCTCTTTCTGCAGTTCTCTTGCCTCCTTCTGAACGTCTGTTGCTTCTTTCTGCAGTTCTCTTGCCTCTTTCTTCACTCCTCTTGTGTGTTTCTGCACCTCACTTGCCCCTTTCTGTACCTCTCTTGCCCCTTTCTGCACCTCTCTTACCTCTTTCTGCACTTCACTTGCCTCTTTCTGCACTTTCTTGCTTTTTCTGCACCTCTCTTGTTTCTTTCTGCAACTCTCTTGTCTCTTTTATCACTTCTCTTGCTTCTTTCTGCACCTCTGTTGCTTCTTTCAGCATTTCTATTGCCTGTTTCTGCACTTCTCTTGCCTGTTTCTGCACCTCTCTTGCCTCTTTCCTCACCTCTGTTGCTTCTTTCTGTACCCCTCTTGCCTCTTTCTGCACCCCTCTTCCTTCGTTCTGCCCTTCTCTTGCCTCTTTCTGCACCCTGGTTCCCTCTTTCTGCACCTCTTTTGCCTATTTCTGCACCTCTCTTGCGTCTTTCTGCGCTTCTATTGCCTCTTTCTGCACTGCTGTTGCTTCTTTCTGCATTTCTCTTGCCTCTTTCTGCATTTGTCGCTTTTTTCTGCACTTCTCTTGCCTTTTTCTATTTTTATGTTGCTTCTTTCTGCACTTCTGTTGCTTCTTTCTGCACCCCTGTTGCCTCTTTCTGCAATCGTCACCCCTCATTCTGTACCTCTCTAGTCTCTATGTGCACCTCTGTTGTCTCTTTCTGTACCTCTCTTGCCTCTTTCTGCAGCCCTCTCCCCTCTTTCTGCACCCATCTTGCCTCTTCCTGCACACCTATTCCCTCTATCTGCACCTCTCTTGCCTCTTTCTGCACCTCTGTTCCTTCATTCTGTGCTTCTCCTGCTACTTTCTGTACCTTTCTTGCATCTTTCTGCACCCCTCTTGCCTCTTTCTGTAGCCCTCTTCCCCTTTCTGCACCCGTCTTGCCTATTCCTGCACACCAATTCCCTCTATCTGCACCTCTCTTGCCTCTTTACGCACCTCTGTTCCTTCATTCTGTGCTTCTCTTGCTACTTTCTGTACCTTTCTTGCATCTTTCTGCACCCCTCTTGCCTCTTTCTGCAGCCCTCTTCCCTCTATCTGCACATCTATTTCCTCTTTCTACAGTTCTCTTGCTTCTTCCTGCATATCTGTTGCTTCTTTCTGCACTTCGCTTGCTTTTTCTGCACCTCTCTTGCTTCTTTCTGCAACCTTCTTGCTTCTTTCTGCACCTCTTTTGCTTCTTTCTGCACTTCTCTTGCCTCTTTCTGCACTTCTCTTGCCTCTTTCTGCACTTCTCTTGACTCTTTCTGTATTTCGGTTGCTTCTTTCTGCACTTCTTGCGCCTCTTTCTGTACCCCTTTTCCCTCTTTCTGTATCTCTGTTGCTTCTTTCTGCACTTCTCTTACTTCTTTCTGCACCTCTATTGCTTCTTTCTGCATCCCTCTTGTCTTTTTCTACACCACTCTTGCCTCTTCCTGCACCCCTCTTCCCTCTTTCTGCACATCTCTTGCATCTTTCTGCACCTCTCTTGCCTCTTTCTGCAGTTTTCTTGCCTCTTTCTGCACCTCTGTTGCTTCTTTCTTCGCTTCTCTTGCTTCTTTCTGCACTCCTCTTGCCTCTACTGCACCTCTGTTAGTTCTTTCTGCACTTCTCTTGCTTTTCTCTGCACCTCTCTTGCTTCTTTCTGCACCTCTCTTGCCTCTTCCTTCACCCTTCTTTCCTCTTTCTGCACCTCTATTGCCTGTTTGTGCAACTCTCTTCCTCTTTCTGCAGTTCTCTTGCCTCCTTCTGCACCTCTGTTGCTTCTTTCTGCACTTCTCTTGCCTCTTTCTGCACCCCTCTTGCCTGTTTCTACACCTCACTTGCCTCGTGCTGCACCTCTCTTGCCTCTTTCTGCACATCTCTTGCCTCTTTCTGCACTTCGCTTGCTTTTCTGCACCTTTCTTATTTCTTTCTGCAACTCTCTTGTCTCTCATCACTTCTCTTGCTTCTTTCTGCACCTCCGTTGCTTCTTTCCGCACCCCTCTTGCATCTTTCTGCACCCCTCTTCCCTCTTTTTGCACCTCTCTGGCCTCTTTCGCACCCCGCTCCCTCTTTCTGCACCTCTGTTGCTTCTTTCTGCACTTCTCTTGCCTCTTTCTACACCCCTCTTCCCTCTTTTTGCACCTCTCTTGCCTCTTTCTGCACCCCCGTTCCCTCTTTCTGCACTGCTCTTGCTTATTTTTGCACCTCTCTTGCTTCTTTCTACACCTCTCTTGCCTCAGTCTGCTCCCCTGTTCCATCTTTCTTCACCTCATTTGCCTGTTTCTGCACCTCTCTTGCCTGTTTCCGTACCTCTCTTGCCTCTTTCTGAACCCCTGATCCCTCTTTTTGCACCTCTCTTGCCTGTTTCTACTACTCTCTTGCCTCTTTCTGCAGTTCTCTTGACTCCTTCTGCACGTCTGTTGCTTCTTTCTGCACTTCTCTTGCCTCTTTCTTCACTCGTGTGTGTTTCTGCACCTCACTTGCCTCTTTCTGTACCTCTCTTGCCCCTTTCTGCACCTCTCTTACCTCTTTCTGCACTTCACTTGTCTCTTTCTGCACTTTCTTGCTTTTTCTGCACCTCTCTTGTTTCTTTCTGCAACTCTCTTGTCTCTTTTATCACTTCTCTTGCTTCTTTCTGCACCTCTGTTGCTTCTTTCAGCATTTCTCTTGCCTCTTTCTGCACTTCTCTTGCCTGTTTCTGCACCTCTCTTGCCTCTTTCCTCACCTCTGTTGTTTCTTTCTGTACCCCTCTTGCCTCTTTCTGCACCCCTCTTCCTTCGTTCTGCCCTTCTCTTGCCTCTTTCTGCACCCCTGTTCCCTCTTTCTGCATCTCTCTTGCCTGTTTCTGCACCTCTCTTGCGTCTTTCTGCACTTCTCTTGCCTCTTTCTGCACCTCTGTTGCTTCTTTCTGCACTTCTCTTGCCTTTTTCTGCATTTCTGTTGCCTTTTTCTATATTTATGTTGCTTCTTTCTGCACTTCTCTTGCTTCTTTCTGCACACCTGTTGCCTCTCTGCAATTGTCACCCCTCATTCTGCACCTCTCTTGTCTCTTTGTGCACCACTGTTGTCTCTTTCTGTACCTCTCTTGCCTCTTTCTGCACTTCTGTTGCTTCTTTCTGCACTTCTCTTGTCTCTTTCTGCAGCTCTGTTACTTCTTTCAGCACTTCTCTTGCCTCTTTCTGCACCCCTGCTCCCTCTTTCTGCACCTCTCTACCCTCTTTCGGCACCTCTCTTGCCTCTTTCTGTTCCTCTCTTTCTGCACTTCTCTTGCCTCTTTTTGCATTTCTTTTGCTTTTTTCTGCACTTCTCTTGCCTCTTCCTGCATATCTGTTCCTTCTTTCTGCACTTCTTCTGTCTCTGTCTGCACCTCCATTACTTCTTTCTGCATCTCTCTTGCCTCTTTATGCACCCCTGTTCCCACTTTACTGTACCTCTCTTGCCTGTTTATGCAACTCTCTTGCCTTTTTCTGCAGTTCTCTTGCCTGTTTCTGCACCTCACTTGCCTCTATCTGCACCTCTCTTGCCTCTTTCTGCACCTCTGTTCCTTCATTCTGTGATTCTCTTGTTACTTTCTGTACATTTCTTGCATCTTTCTGCACCCCTCTTGCCTCTTTCTGCGCCCCTCTTCCCTCTTTCTGCACCTCTCTTGCCTCTTTCTGCAGCTCTCTTGCCTCTTTATGCACCCCTCTTCCCTCTTTCTGCACCTCTATTTCCTCTTTCTACAGTTATTGTGCTTCTTTCTGCATATCTGTTGTTTCTTTCTGCACTTCACTTGCTTTTTCTGCACCTCTCTTGCTTCTTTCTGCAACCTTCTTGCTTTTTTCTGCACCTCTTTTGCTTCTTTCTGCACTTCTCTTGCCTCTTTCTGCACTTCTCTTGCCTCTTTCTGTACCCCTTTAGCCTCTTTCTGCATCTCTGTTGCTTCTTTCTGCACTTCTCTTGCTTTTTTCTGCTTCTTTCTGCATCCCTCTTATCTTTTTCTACACCCCTCTTGCCTCTTCCTGCACCCCTCTTCCCTCTTTCTGCACATCTTTTGCATCTTTCTGCACCTCTCTTGCCTCTTTCTGCAGTTCTCTTGCCTCTTTCTGCACCTCTGTTGCTTCTTTCTTGGCTTCTCTTGCCTCTTTCTGCACTCCTCTTGCCTCTTCTGCACCACTGTTGTTTCTTTCTGCACTTCTCTTGCTTTTATCTGCACATCTCTTGCTTCTTTCTGCACCTCTCTTGCCTCTTTCTGCACCCCTCTTTCCTCTTTCTGCACCTCTATTGCCTGTTTGTGCAACTCTCTTGCCTCTTTCTGCAGTTCTCTTGCCTCCTTCTGCACCTCTGTTGCTTCTTTCTGCACTTCTCTTGCTTCTTTCTGCACCCCTCTTGCCTGTTTCTACACCTCACTTGCCTCGTTCTGCACCTCTCTTGCCTCTTTCTGCACATCTCTTGCCTCTTTCTGCACTTTGCTTGCTTTTTCTGCACCTTTCTTATTTCTTTCTGCTTCTCTCTTGTCTCTCATCACTTCTCTTGCTTCTTTCTGGACCTCTGTTACTTCTTTCCGCACCCCTCTTGCATCTTTCTGCACCCCTCTTCCCTCTTTTTGCACCTCTCTTGCCTCTTTCCAGTGCTTAATTTGAGCTGGTGGTTTCCGGTGCTCGGCACCGGCACTTAATTGGCAGCACCTGCACTTGTGACAGTCTGCCACATGGTGGGCTGTTTGTCTGATTTAGAGTAAGCACAACAACAGTTGTTTAATAATTCAATATATATGTTAAAAATGACTAATACCTGCCGCCCATACTAATCTTATACCTTTGGGGGCCTGGAATAGTCTGAATTGTCAAACTTGTAGTGAGTGATGGTTAGCTGGTTTGGTACTGTCATAGGTAGTGCTGGCAGAGGCAATACGTTGCAATGGCCTCCTGATGAGAGCCCTGCCACTTAAAGTTTTACAAATTAAGTACTGCCTCTTTCGTACCCCTGTTCCCTCTTTCTGCACCTCTCTTGCCTGTTTCTGCACCTCTCTTGCCTCTTTCTGCACTTCTCTTGCCTCCTTCTGCACCTCTGTTGCTTCTTTCGGCACTTCTCTTCCCTCTTTTGCACCTCTCTTGCCTCTTTCTGCACCCCTGTTCCCTCTTTCTGCACTGCTCTTGCTTATTTCTGCACCTCTCTTGCCTGTTTCCGCACCTCTCTTGCCTCTTTCTGAACCCCTGTTCCCTCTTTTTGTACCTCTCTTGCCTGTTTCTACTACTCTCTTGCCTCTTTCTGCAGTTCTCTTGCCTCCTTCTGCACGTCTGTTGCTTCTTTCTGCACTTCTCTTGCCTCTTTCTTCACTTGTGTGTGTTTCTGCACCTCATTTGCCTCTTTCTGTATCTCTCCTGCCCTTTTCTTCACTTTTCTTACCTCTTTATGCACTTCACTTGCCTCTTTCTGCACTTTCTTGCTTTTTCTGCACCTCTCTTGTTTCTTTCTGCAACTCTCTTGTCTCTTTTATCACTTCTCTTGCCTCTTTCCGCACCTCTGTTGCTTCTTTCTGTACCCCTCTTGCCTCTTTCTGCACCCCTCTTCCTTCGTTCTGCCCTTCTCCTGCCTCTTTCTGTACCCCTGTTCCCTCTTTCTGCACCTCTCTTGCCTGTTTCTGCACCTCTCTTGCGTCTTTCTGCACCTCTCTTGCCTCTTTCTGCACCTCTGTTGCTTCTTTCTGCACTTCTCTTGCCTTTTTCTATATTTATGTTGCTTCTTTCTGCACTTCTCTTGCTTCTTTCTGCACCCCTGTTGCCTCTTTCTGCAATCGTCACCCCTCATTCTTCATCTCTCTTGTCTCTTTGTGTACCTCTGTTGTCTCTTTCTGTACCTCTCTTGCCTCTTTCTGCACTTCTCTTGCTTCTTTCAGCACTTCTCTTGCCTCTTTCTGCACCCCTGCTCACTCTTTCTGCACCTCTCTTCCCTCTTTCGGCACCTCTCTTCCCTCTTTCTGCACCTCTCTTGCCTCTTTCTGCACCCCTTTTCCCTCTTTCTGCACCTCTCTTTCCTCTTTCTGCAGTTCTCTAGCCTCTTTCTGCACATCTGTTCCTTCTTTCTGCACTTCTTTTGCTTTTTCTGCACCTCTCGCTTCTTTCTGCATCCCTCTTACCTCTTTCTGCACCCCTCTTCCCTATTTCTGCACCTCTCTTGCCTCTTTCTGCTCTTCTCTTGCCTCTTTCTGCACATTTGTTACTCTTTCTGTACCTCTCTTGTTAGTTTCCCCACTTCTCTTGCTTCTTTCTGTACTTCTCTCGCCTCTCTTTGTACTCAAATGGGAAGTGCAAGCAGTCAAGTTTAAATGTCTGAATGCTCTTGTGACTGAGGTATATGTCTACTTGTAAATGTTTTCTCACTTGTGTTATGCATCTGAAGATGTTAGCTTAAAAAGCGGGTAGCTTGTCCTATAGGTGGTCAAATCTTCTCAGTTCTGCTCTGTCATTCGGTTGCACAGGCAGACATGTCTTATTTATATAGGTGTTATGGAGCCCCTCAAATATTCTATTGAATACCCATGTGCTCTGCACTGTGAGCAGAAAGAAATACATACACCTTTTGTACACAAATTTAAAGAGTATGCTGTTTGAAAAACATGTATTCAAGTATTTGTATGTTTATTTTTATGTAACATGTCACTAGGTAAAAGCTGCGACACACGCATGCATAGTCATACCTTCACAAACTTGGTGAGACTTACAACAGTGATATAGTTGGGACTGCTGTTCTACATTTGGTAGGCCTAACATTCTGAGCAGTCGATGAATAGTGAACATCGAAGAGAAAAGGGAGAAGGATTAGTGATTAGGCTACTTTGTATGAGTCTGTGGAAAGGTGCAGTCGAATTAGGCCTCTTTCTGCACCTCTGTTGCTTCTTTCTACACTTCTGTTGCTTCTTTCTGCACCTTTCTTCCTCTTTCTGGACTTCTCTTGCCTCTTTCTGCATTTTTCTTGCTTCTTTCTGCACCTTTCTTCCTCTTTCTGCACCTGTCTTGCATCTTTCTGCACTTATCTTGCTTCTTGCTGCCCCTTTCTTCCACTTTCTGTACATGTCCTACCTATGTAGGCATAGTTAGAAATTAGCATTTAAAAACCTTAGAAATTCACTGAAAAAAGCACAGGTTTCAGGGACGTTATAGTTAGTATTAGCATTTAACAAACCTTAGAAATTCACTGAAAAAACCACAGGTTTCAGGGACGTTACAATTAGTAATTAGCATTTAAAAAAACCTCTGATATTTACTGAAAAAACCACAGGTTTCAGGGATGTTATAGTTAGGCTGACATTTCACTCGTACAAAACCAGAGAAATTCAGCCGTTATAGTTAACTATAACCAATGCCCCCGCAATGCACAGTTGATGATGTCACATATTACATCACTCATGACATGGTCAGTGACAACACTGATGACATCACTGAAGACATAATAGTTGGTAGTAGGTAATATATATATATATATATATATATATATATATATATATCTATTATCTACTGGCGGTTGCCAGTAGGTAGTTATAGTTAGGACCTAGTTTCCATAGGAAAAGCATTTTTTCTCTTGCCAAACTCTTTAGCGCCGTTTGACAAATCTTTGTGAAATTTTCAAAACTAATGGGGCGCTCAGGTCAGCTGCTATCTTGAACGTTTCAGGGGTGATTCGTCAAGCGGGGGCCTAGAAAAAAGGGGGGTCCCAAAACGCGTTTTCTCCGTGTTAATTTCCATAGGAAACTGTTGACGCAGCTACAGCCCGAACTGCTGAACGGAATTACACCAAATTTGGCAGAAAGGTAGCTCTTGGTCCAGAATGCACTCTTTTTGTTAAATGCTGTAAATCCGTTCAGTAGTTTTTGAGAAAATTAAATATTTACAGATATACAACTATGGCTGCAGAGGATCCGTGAACCCTCCCAATGTCGTTCCTGCAATCTGATTGGCTGCCAACAGTTCAAACCAGGAAGTGTTGGCAGCCATCTTGTGACTCGGTTGAACCGAGTCACAAGGAAAAAGGTTTAACAACATTAGAAATTAAGAAATGAGGGCAGGGTAGAAACACTCTGACCCACTAGGCCTGCTCAGGGGGTCCCACAGGCACCCCAGGGCCAAAAAAAGCATTTTTTCAAAAACATTTCGGCTGAAGTCTCGTTGGGTACGCGAATTCCACTGAAAATGTTTTAAAAAAACGAATCGCGGTCTCCCGTGCTTCGTTTCATTTAAGCCCCCGGGTGGGCCAGTCCCTGGGGCAATTAGTTAAATAGATGCAGGGAGTGAGTCCCTGCAGCCCCAGGGACCACCACCTCCCTGGGGCTTTCATCAAAAAATTTGGGGGACCTTGTGGCCCCCCATGCAAAACCCAGGGACCGCCAACTCCCCAGGGCTTTCATCATTAAATGAGGGGGCCACGTGGCCCCCCGCAGCCCTGGGGACCGCCACCTCCCCGGGCTTTATTTAGTAATAAAAGGCTTGGCGAGGCTCCTGCCTGCCCCCATGCTGCCCCGGGGACCACCACCTCCCCGGGGATTTAAAGATTAAGGGCGGGGGACATGTGTCCCCCTTCAGCCCCAGGGTTCACCACCTCCCCTGGGGCACACTTTATTTAAATGTGGGGGTCCGTTGCGGACCCTCTGCCCGAGGACCACTTCCTCCATGGGACTACAAAGTAGATGGGAGGGGGGCTGCACAGCCCCTCTAGGAGCCCTCCATGGCCCTGGGGACTGCCATCCCCCAGGGCCAGCTCCAGCAATGTCCTGGGGTGCCCACCCCCGGGACATTGCAGTTTGCTATGGCTTCTTTCTGCACCTCTTTTGCTTCTTTCTGCACTTCTCTTGCTTCTTTCTTCACTTCTCTTTCTTCTTTCTGCACCTCTATTGCCTCTTTTTGCATCTCTCTTGCTTCTTTCTGCACTTCTCTTCCTTCTTTCTGTACCCTCTTGCCTATTTCTGCACATCTCTTGACTCTTTCTGCACCTCTCCTGCCTCTTTCTGTAATTAACTCTTCTTTCTGAAACTCTATTGCTTCTTTCTGCACCTCTCTTGCTTCTTTCTGCATCTCACCTGCTTCTTTCTGTACCTCTCTTGCTTCTTTCAGCACCTCTCTAGCTTCTTTCTGCACTTTTCTTGCTTGTTTCTGCACCTCTCTTGCCTCTTTCTGCACCTCACTTGCTTTTTCGGCATTTCTCTTGCTTCTTTCTGCTCCTTTCTTGCTTCTTTCTGCACCCCTCTTGCTTCTTTCTGTACCCTCTTGCCTCTTTCTGCACATCTTTTGCCTTTTTCTGCACCTCTCCTGCCTCTTTCTGCAATTCACTCTCTTCTTTCTGAACCTCTATTGCTTCTTTCTGCACCTCTCTTGCTTCTTTCTGCACCTCTATCGCTTCTTTCTACACCTCTCTTGCTTCTTTCTGCACTACTCTTGATTCTTTCTGTACTTCTCTTGCCTCTTTCTGCATCTCTCTTGCTTCCGTCTGCACCGCTCTTGCCTCTTTCTGTACCTCTCTTGCTTCTTTCTGTACCTCTCCTGCCTCTTCCTGCACCTCACTCTCTTCATTCTGCACCTCTCTTCTTTCTGCACCTCTCTTGCTTCTTTCTGCACTTTTGTTGCTTCTTTCTGCACCTCTATTGCCTCTTTCTGCACCTCACTTGCTTTTTCTGCATTTCTCTATCTTCTTTCTGCTCCTCTCTTGCTTCTTTCTGCACCCCTCTTGCTTCTTTCTGTACCCTCTTGCCTCTTTCTGCACATCTCTTGACTCTTTCTGCACCTCTCCTGCCTCTTTCTGCAATTAACTCTTCTTTCTGAAACTCTATTGCTTCTTTCTGCACCTCTCTTGCTTTTTTCTGCATCTCACCTGCTTCTTTCTGTATTTCTCTTGCTTCTTTCTGCACCTCTCGTGCCTCTTTCTGCACTTCTCTTGCTTCTTTCTTTACTTTTTGTTCCTCTTTCTGCACTTCTCTGTTTCTGCACTTTTCATCCTCTTTCTGCACCTCTCTTGGTTCTATCCGCAACTCTCTTGCTTATTTCTGCACCTCTCTTGCTTCATTCTGCACTTCTCTTGCTTCTTTCTGCACTTCTTTTGCTTCTTTCTGCACCTCTCTTGCCTCTTTCTGCATCTCTCTTGCTTCTTTCTGCACTTCTCTTGTTTCTTTCTGCACTTTTCATCCTCTTTCCACACCTCTCTTGCTTCTTTCTGCACATCTCTTGCTTATTTCTGCACCTCTCTTGCTTCATTCTGCACTTCTCTTGCTTCTTTCTGCACTTTTTTTGCTTCTTTCTGCACCTCTCTTGCCTCTTTCTGCATCTCTCTTGCTTCTTTCTGCACTTCTCTTGTTTCTTTCTGCACTTCTCTTGCTTCTTTCTGCACCTCTCTTGCCTATTTCTGCATCTCTCTTGCTACTATCTGCACTGCTCTTGCCTCTTTATGCACCTCTCTTGCTTCTTTCCGCACCTCTCTTGTCTCTTTATGCACCTCACTCTCTTCTTTCAGCAACTCTCTTGCTTCTTTCTGCACTTCTCTTGCTTCTTTCTGCACCTCTCTTGCCTCTTTCTGCACCTCACTTGCTTCTTTCTGCATCTCTCTTGCTTCTTTCTGCTCCTCTCTTCTTTCCGCACCCTTCTTGCCTCTTTCTGCTCCTCTCTTGCTTCTTTCTGCCCCTCTGTTGCTTCTTTATGCACCCCTCTTGCCTCTTTCTGCACCTCTCTTGTCTCTTTCTGCACATCTCTTGCCTCTTTCTGCACCTCATGCTCTTCGTTCTGTGGCTCTCTTGCTTCTTTCTGCAGTTCTCTTGCTTGTTTCTGCATTTTTCTTACCTCTTCCTGCACCTCTCTTGCTTGTTTCTGCACTTCTCTTGCCTCTTTCTGCACCACTCTTGCCTGTTTCTGCACTTCTCTTGCCTCTTTCTGCACCTCTCATACTTATTTCTGCACCTCTCTTGCTTCTTTCTGCACCTCTCTTGCTTCTTTCTGCATCTCACTTGCTTCTTTCTGTATTTGTCTTGCTTCATTCTGCACCTCTCGTGCCTCTTTCTGCATTTTTCTTGCTTCTTTCTGCATCTTTCTTCTAATTTCTGCACTTCTCTTGCCTCTTTCTGCACTTCTCTTGCTTCTTTCTTTACTTTTTGTTCCTCTTTCTGAACTTCTCTTGCCTCTTTCTGCACCTCTCTTGCCTCTTTCTGCACCTCACTTGCTTTTTCAGAATTTCTCTTGCTTCTTTCTGCTCCTCTCTTGCTTCTTTCTGTACCCCTCTTGCTTCTTTCTGTACACTCTTGCCTCTTTCTGCACATCTCTTGCCTCCTTCTGCACCTCTCCTGCCTCTTTCTGCAATTCACTCTCTTCTTTCTGAACCTCTATTGCTTCTTTCCACACCTCTCTTGCTTCTTTCTGCACCTCTCTTGCTTCATTCTGCACTTCTCTTGCTTCTTTCTGCACTTCTTTTGCTTCTTTCTCCACCTCTCTTGCCTCTTTCTGCATCTCTCTTGCTTCTTTCTGCACTTCTCTTGTTTCTTTCTGCACTTCTCTTGCTTCTTTCTGCACCTCTCGTCTCTTTCTGCATCTCTCTTGCTACTATCTGCACTGCTCTTGCCTCTTTATGCACCTCTCTTGCTTCTTTCCGCACCTCTCTTGTCTCTTTATGCACCTCACTCTCTTCTTTCGGCAACTCTCTTGCTTCTCTCTGTACCTCACTTGCTTCTTTCTGCACTTCACTTGCTTCTTTCTGCACTACTTGTGCCTTTTTCTGCACTTCTCTTGCTTCTTTCTGTATCCTTTGTTCCTCTTTCTGGTTTTTTCTTCCTCTTTCTGCAGTTCTCTTGCTTGTTTTTGCACTTCTCTTGCCTCTTTCTTCACTTCTCTTGCTTCTTTCTGCTCCTATTTGGCCTTGTTCTGTACCACTCTAGCCTCTTTCTGCACCTCTCTTGCCTCCCTCTGCTTCTTTCTGCACTTCTCTTTCTTCTTTCTGCAGTTCTCTTGCTTGTTTCTGCACCCCTCTTGACTCTTTCTGCACTTCTCTTGCTTCTTTCTGCACTTCTCTTGCTTCTTTCTGCACCTCTCTTGCTTCTTTCTGCATCCCTCTTTCCTCTTTATGCACCTCTCTTGCCACTTTCTGCACCTCTCTTGCCTCTTTCTGAAGCTCTCCTGCAATCTTGTGCATGTTTCTGCACTTCTCTTGCCTCTTTCTGTACTTTTCTTGAATCGTTGTGCACCTCTCTTGCATGTTTCTGCGCATTTCTTCCTCTTTCTGCACTCTCTTGCTTCTTTCGGTACCTCTCTTGCCTCTTTCTGTACCTCTCTTGCCTCTTTTTGTACATCTCTTGCCTATTTCTGCACTTTCTTGCGTCTTTCTCTACATCTCTTACCTCTTTCTGCACGTCTTCCTCTTTCTGCACCTCTCTTGCTTCTTTCTGTACTACTCTTTCCTCTTTCTGCACGTCTTCCTTTTTCTGCATCTCCCTTGCCTCTTTCTGCACCTCACTTGCTTCTTTCGGCATCTCTCTTGCTTCTTTATGCTCCTCTCTTGTTTCTTTCGGCAACCCCTCTTGCTTCTTTCTGAACCCTTTGTTCCTCTTTCAGCATTTCTCTTGCCTCTTTCTGCACCTTTCTTCCTCTTCTGCACATCTTTTGCTTCTTTCTGCACCTCTCTTGCTTCTTTATGCACCCCTCATGCTTCTTTCTGCACCCCAATTGCTTCTTTCTGCACCTCTATTGCCTTTTTCATCACTTCTCTTACTTCTTTCTGTACCTCACTTGCTTCTTTTTGAACCTCACTTGCTTCTTTATGCACTTATCGTGTCTCTTTTTGCATTTCTCTTGCTTCTTTCTGCATCTTTCTTTCACTTTCTGCAATTCTCGTTAGCCTCTTTCTGTTCCTCTCTTGCTTCTTTCTGCACCTCTCTTGCTTCTTTCTGCACTTCTCTTGCTTCTTTCTGCATCTCCCTTGCCTCTTTCTGCACCTCACTGTGAGAAGTTGGCCTGGCATATGCTGTCCACTAATTATAGTGGGCACCTTGCACCAGTTCAAACAACCCCTTATTGGAGATAGGTTAAAGACAACCTTTATTGAAAGCTATCCTAGTGGTAGCTATGGAGAGCAGCCTTCAGGCTAAGTCTTGAAGGAATGTAAAGCAGCTTGTTTTACCAGTCTATGATCTCTTGAGTGACCAAATGAAAGAGCACCACACCAGGTATATATTCAAAATATATGTATTTATTGCTAAACACACCCCTCTAGTCTCTTTATGAGGCTAGAGTTCGAAGTACATAAGTTATAAGTTATTTAAACACAGTAATAGCACAAATACACGTTTGGGCCCTAGGGCATACCAAACCATATACCAATAAAGTGGTATAAGAACCACGACTGAGCTAGACACTAGGCCTAGAGCCTCTAGAAGTGCTTGGACCACAAGGAACCACCCAAGGTAGTGACACAGGGGACCCACGGGGACGCGTGCAGTGTAAACACACAGCCGCGAAACGCCGTTAACTTCTATGGAGAAAGTCGCGGTTTGGAAATTAAAGAAAAGGGGCACTTAAAGAAGGACTTGGAGCAAACCCTTTGAGAACTAGGTCGTTCTAGAGTCTCTACCCACGGGAGCACTGGAGTACTCTTGTTACCTCACCCAGGGAAGCCGGGTGCATAGGTGCCTTTCGGGGTCGGGTTTCGTCGTCGATTTGAATGGCGATCTGCTGCAAAGTGCTGCTGGCGACCAAGTGAAAAGTGTCCGGGTGGATCCAAAGGTGGATCGGAGATCTTAAGAACCTGAAAGCAGAGGGGACAGAGTCTGGGTCACTAGCCAGTGACCAGGAAGGCGATGAGCAGATGCCCACCGATGTCGAGTGCTTCAGGTAGGTTGACGGTCATCTTGACTCTTCAGCCACGAGGTCCAGGAGGCATTGTCGGTGACCAGGAGCAGGATTCGGGCTAGTACATGATGTTTGTCGAGTGCTGAGGTGTCGGTGACCGGATTGGACCCAACAAGCCCTGGCAACGGCAAGTCTTGATGTAGATGAAGATTGACGATGATGCAGACCAACAAAGTCTGAGGAACTCACCCAGCAAGGGTAAGTGAGGGCAAGCCTGGAGCAACCAGGGAGCCCAAGAAGAAAAGGATTGGCCTTCGTGAAGGGCTACTAGCCAACAGGCTAGCGACCGCGAAGGAGCCTCGAGATGGTGCACGTGGAGCTGGCTCACAGGACACTCGTGGAATAGAGGCCAGTGATCTTCGGTGCAGTTGGTGCTGGAGGCTAGGGCTACTCGGAGCCCAAAGCACGACTTCGTGGGAGACCCAGAAGAGGATGCACTTGCAAATGTGTGCGGTGTCCAGGGGTCACGGTTCCACGTTACCCACGACAGCTACGGGCCTCAGCTTTGCTGGGGACTCAGGGCAGCCTCGGGGAAGTCTGGAAATCCACCTCTGGTGATGCAAAGACTTCAGCGTCCGACGGGAGCTTAGGCGATGCAGACCAGACAATTGCTTCTTTGGTGCCTGCCAAGCAGGGAGTCACTCCTTGACCCCAAGGGAGATTCTTCTGTCCTCTAATCTTGTAGTAGAGCATCGAAGGTCCAGGATTCTGTGTCAGAGTTTCGTCCAGGGATAATCTAAAGTCCTAAGGACTGGGTTCCTATACTTATACTAAGTTTAGGGGTTGGACTTACTCTGTGGCCCCACCTATGGGTGGGTCAGGGCAGAGGGTGGCTACACCCCTTTCCTTTGTCCAGTTCGCGCCAAAGCAGGGGCTGCAAGCCCTGATCCGGTTTGAACTGGGGTATGCACAGGGACACCAAGTGTGCCCCCAGTGCAGGACTTCAAAGCACCCGAAAGTGCTCCCGCCCAGCCCCAAAACACACTATCCAGTCTGGGGAGGTGGTCACACCTCCCTGGGACAGGAAACCTATTGTCCAGGCCTCCCCTGCCGGAGTTTCGTCCAGCAGCAGGAGGCCAGACTTGTGTCTGTGGCAGCAGCATCCATTTTGTGATGCCAGGGCTTTAGAAAGAAGTTACCGGCCAGGCCAGGGTTAACATGTCTCTCCCTCTAGAAGGGTGGAATGCTACCCCCGCCGCCAGAATTGGCGGGGGTAGTATTCCAAGATGTTTGACACCAAACACGACATGTTTCGGTGCAGCCATTCCAAAGTTAGCATTTAACGCGAGGTTATAATGCGCTTAAGAGTATATGGTCAGGCTGCACTACAAACAGCATCAGAGAAGGGTCTCCGAACGCTGCAGAGGGGCCCTGCTCATGCAGGGGCACCCTCTCACATAGGAACCACGCACTCTGCCTTCAGGATTGATAAGGCCTGCCATAGGAGTGACTTATAGGTTTATATGTGTGTATGTATATAGTGATATAGGTAACCTATATCACAGTAAGGGTGCATGCACCACCTTACCCAGGCTGCAGTAGCAGACCTGTGGTGTCAGTTTGGATGGTCTTCCAGGGTGGCACAATACATGCTGCAGCCCCTGGTAGGCCTCTGTGGTACCTATGCCCTGGGTACATAGTATACCATATACTAGGGACTTATAAGGGCACTCCAGATTCCAATCAGAGATGTGCCTAAGGCACATGGAAACCATTTTAGAGAGGAAGCAGCTAGGCTGGGGTTCTGATTAGCAGGGCCCCAGCCAGACTAAGGTCGAAAAACAGTGAAGCATCAGCAAAAAGTGGGGGTACCCATGTGAAGCAGATCCTACTCTCCTACACTCACTTCCTTCTTTCGGCATCTCTCTTGCTTCTTTATGCTCCTCTCTTGTTTCTTTCTGCACCCCCTCTTGCCTCTTTCTGAGCTTCTCTTACTTCTTTCTGTACCCTTTCTCCTCTTTCAGCATTTCTCCTGCCTCTTTCTGCACCTTTCTTCCTCTTTCTGCAATTTTTTTCCTTCTTTCTTCACCTTTCTTGCTTTTTTATGTACCTCTCATGCTTCTTTCTGCACCCCAATTGCTTCTTTCTGCACCTCTATTGCCTTTTTCATCACTTCTCTTACTTCTTTCTGCACCTCACTTGCTTCTTTTTGAACCTCACTTGTTTCTTTCTGCACTTCTCGTGCCTCTTTTTGCATTTCTCTTGCTTCTTTCTGCCTCTTTCTTTCACTTTCTGCAATTCTCGATAGCCTCTTTCTGCATTTCTCTTGCTTCTTTCTGTACCCTTTGTTCCTCTTTCAGCACTTCTCTTGCCTCTTTCTGGACCTTTCTTCCTCTTTCTGCACCTCTTTTGCTTCTGTCTGCACCCCTATTGCTTCTTTCTGCACATCTCTTACCTTTTTCATCACTTCTCTTACTTCTTTCTGCACCTCACTTGCTTCTTTCTGCATTTCACTTGCTTCTTTCTGCACTTCTCTTGCTTCTTTCTGCACTTCTCATTCCTCTCTCTGCATTTCTCTTGCTTTTTCTGCACCTCTCCTGCCTCTTTCTGCACCTCACTCACTTCTTTCTGCAACTCTCTTGTTTCTTTCTGCACCTCTCTTGCTTCTTTCTCCACATCTCTTGCTTATTTCTGAACATCTTTCTTCTTTCTGCGCTTTTCTTCCAATTTCTGCACATTTCTTACTCTTTCTGCACCTTTATTCCTCTTTCTTCAGTTCTCTTCCTTGTTTTTGAACTTCTCTTGCCTCTTTCTGCACCACTCTTGCCTCTTTCTGCACCTCTCTTGCCTCCTTCTGTACTTCTCTTACCTCGATCTGCACTTCTCTTATGTCTTTCTGCACCTCTCGTTCCTCTTTCTGCACATTTCTTCCTCTTTCTGCACCTATCTTGCTTCTTGATGCACTTCTCTTGCTTCTCTCTGCACCCCTTTTGAATCTTTCTGCACTTCTTTTGCTTCTTTCTGCACCTCTCTTGCTTCTTTCTGCACCCTTCTCTCCTCTTTCTGCACCTCTCTTGCCTCTTTCTGCACCTCTCCTGCTTCTTTATGCAATCTCCTGCATCTTTCGGCACTTCTCTTGCCTCTTTCTGTACTTTTCTTGACTCTTTGTGCATCTCTCTTGCCTCTTTCTTCACATTTCTTCCTCTTTCTGCATTCTCTTGCTTCTTTTGGCACCTCTCTTGACTCTTTCTGCACCTCTCTTGTCTCTTTCTGCAGCTCTATTGCCTTTTTCTGTTCTTCTCTCGCCTCTTTATGTGCATCTGTTGCATCTTTCTGCACATGTCTTCGTCTTTCTGCACTACTCTTGCTATTTTCTGTACATCTCTTACCTCTTTCTGAACATGTCTTCCTCTTTCTGCACATCTTTCTTTTTTCTGCATCTCTCTTGCCTCTTTCTGCACCTCACTTGCTTCTTTCTGCTCCTCTCTTCTTTCTTTCTGCGTCTCCCTTGCTTTTTTCTGCACCCCCTCTTGCCTCTTTCTGCACATCTATTTCCTCTTTATGTACCTCTCCTCCCTCTTTCTGCACTTCACTCTCTTCTTACTGCACCTCTCTTGCTTTCTGTACTTTTCTTTCTTCTTTCTGTGCCTTTCTTCCTCTTTCTGTACCTTTCTTCCTCTTTCTGCACCTTAATTAATCTTTCTGCTGTCCTCTTGCTTGTTTCTGCATCTATCCTTCCTCTTTCTGCACCTCTCTTGCTTCTTTCAACACTTTTTCTGCCTCTTTCTGCACCTCTCTTGCCTCTTTCTGCACCTCTCTTGCTTCTTTCTTCACCTTTCTTCCATTTTTCTGCACCTCTCTTGCCTTTTTCAGCACCTCTCTTGCCTCTTTCTGCACCTCTCTTGCCTCTTTCTGCACATGTCTTCCTCTTTCTGCACTCTCTCGCTTCTGTCGGCACCTCTCCTGACTCTTTCTGCACCACTCTTGCCTCTTTCTGAACCTCTCTTGCCTCTTTCTTTACTTCTCTTGCCTCTTTCTGCACTTGTTTTGCCTCTTTCTGTATATCTCTTATATCTTTCTGCAGATGTCTTCCTCTTTCTGCACCTCTCTTGCCTCTTTCTGCACTTCTCTAGCCTCTTTGTTCACCTCTCTTGCCTCTTTCTGCACATTCTTCTGATTTTCTGCAACCCTCCTGCTTCCTTCTGCACTTCTTTTGGCTCTTTCAGTACCTCTCTCTTGCCTGCTTCTGCAACTCTCTTGCCTCTTTCTGCACTGCTTTTGCCTCTTTCTGCACCTCTCTTGCTTCTTTCTGCACTTCTCTTTCTCCTTTCTGCACCTCTCTTGCCTCTTTCTGCACTTCTGTAGCCTCCTTGTTCACCTCTCTTGCCTCTTTCTGCATTCTTCCTATTTTCTGCAACCCTCTTGCTTCTTTCTGCTCTTCTTTTGGCTCTTTCAGTACCTCTCTCTTACCTGCTTCTGCAACTCTGTTGCCTATTTCTGCACTGCTCTTGCCTATTTCTGCACCTCAGTTTCTTCTTTCTGCACTGCTCTTGCATCTTTCTGCACCTCTCTTGCTTCTTTCTGCTCCACTTTTGCCTCTTTCTGAAGCTCTCTTGCTTCTTTCTGCACCTCTCTTCCCTCCTTCTGTACTTCTCTTGCCTCTATCTGCACTTCTCTTGCCTCTTTCTGCACCTCTCTTGCCTCTTTCTGCACATCTCTTCCTCTTTCTGTACCTCTCTTGCTTCTTTTTGCACTTCTCTTGCTTCTTTCTGCACCTCACTTGTTTCTTTCTGCACTTCTCTTGATTCTTTCTGCACCTCTCTTGCTTCTTTCTGCACCCCTCTTGACTCTTTCTGCACTTCTCTTGCTTCTTTCTGCACTTCCCTTGCTTCATTTTGTACCCTTCTTTCCTCTTTCTGCACCTCTCTTGCCTCTTTCTGTACCTCTCTTGCCTCTTTCTGTACCTCTCCTGCCTCTTTCTGCAATCTCTTGCATCTTTCTGCACTTCTCTTGCCTTTTTCTTCACATTTCTTCCTCTTTCTATACTTTCTTGCTTCTTTCGGTACCTCTCTTGACTCTTTCTGCACTTCTGTTGCCTCTTTCTGCACCTCACTTGCCTCTTCACATTTCTTCCCTTTTCTGCACTCTCTTGCTTCTTTCGGCACCTCTCGACTCTTTCTGCGCCTCTCTTGCTTCTTTCTGCACCTCTATTTCCTCTTTCTGCACCTCTCTTGCCTCTTTATGCACCTCTCCTGCCTCTTTCTGCACCTCACTCTCTTCTTTCTGCACCTCTCTTGCTTCTTTCTGCACCTCTCTTTCCTCTTTCTGCACTTTTCTTGCTTCTTTCTGCACATCCCTTTCTTCTTTCTGCACCTTTCTTCCTCTTTCTGTACCTTTCTTCCTCCTTCTGCACCTTTATTCCTCTTTCTGCAGTCCTCTTGCTTGTTACTGCACTTCTCTTGCCTCTTTCTGCACCTCTCTTGTTTCTATCAGAACTTCTCTTGCCTCTTTCTGCACCTCTCTTCCTTCTTTCTGCATTTCTTCTGCCTATTTCTGCACCTCTCTTCCTCTTTCTGCACCTCTATTGCTTCTTTCTGAACCTCTCTTGCATTTTTCTGCACCTCTCTTGCCTTTTTCATCACCTCTATTGCCTCTTTCTGCACCTCTCTTGCCTCTTTCTATACTTCTCTTGTCTCTTTCTGCACTTCTCTTGCCTCTTTCTGTATATCACTTATATCTTTCTGCAGATGTCTTTCTCTTTCTGTACCTCTCTTGCTTCTTCTGCACATCTCCTGCTCCTTTCTGTACCCTTCTTTCCTCTTTCTGCACCTCTCTTGCCTCTTTCTGTACGTCTCGCCTCTTTCTGCACCTCTCCTGCCTCTTTCTGCAATCTCTTGCATCTTTCTGCACTTCTCTTGCCTTTTTCTTCACATTTCTTCCTCTTTCTGTACTCTCTTGCTTCTTTCGGTGCCTCTCTTGACTCTTTCTGTGCCTCTCTTGCCTCTTTCTGCTCCTCTATTTCCTCTTTCTGCACATCTCTTGCCTCTTTATGCACCTCTCCTGCCTCTTTCTGCACCTCACTCTCTTCTTTCCGCACCTCTCTTGCTTCTTTCTGCACCTCTGTTTCTTCTTTCTGCACTTTTCTTGCTTCTTTCTGCACATCACATTCTTCTTTCTGCACCTTCTTCCTCTTTCTCACCTTTATTCCTCTTTCTGCAGTCCTCTTGCTTGTTTCTGCACTTCTCTTGCCTCTTTCTGCACCACTTTTGCTTCTATTAGAACTTCTCTTGCCTCTTTCTGCACCTCTCTTGCCTCTTTCTGTACCTCTCTTGCCTCTTTCTGCACCTCTCCTGCCTCTTTCTGCAATCTCTTGCATCTTTCTGCAATTCTCTTGCCTTTTTCTTCACATTTCTTCCTCTTTCTGTACTCTCTTGCTTCTTTCAGTACCTCTCTTGACTCTTTCTGCAACTCTCTTGCCTCCTTCTGCACCTCTCTTGCCTCTTTCTGCACCTCACTTCCCTCTTTCTATACTTCTCTTGCCTCTTTCTGCACTTGTTTTGGCTCTATCTGTATATCTCATATCTTTCTGGAGATGACTTCCTCTTTCTGCACCTCTCTTGCTTCTTTCTGCACTTCTCTTTCTCCTTTCTGCACCTCTCTTGCCTCTTTCTGCACTTCTCTAACCTCTTTGTTCACCTCTCTTGCCTCTTTCTGCACATTCTTCATATTTTCTGAAACCCTCTTGCTTCCTTCTGCACTTCTTTTGGCTCTTTCAGTACCTCTCTCTTGCCTGCTTCTGCAACTCTCTTGCCTCTTTCTGCACTGCTCTTGCCTATTTCTGCACCTCCCTTGCTTCTTTCTGCACTTCTCTTTCTCCTTTCTGCACCTCTCGCCTCTTTCTGCTCTTCTGTAGCCTCCTTGTTCACCTCTCTTACCTCTTTCTGCACATTCTTCCTAATTTCTGCAACCCTCTTGCTTCTTTCTGCACTTCTTTTGGCTCTTTCAGTACCTCTCTCTTGCCTTCTTCTGCAACTCTCTTGCCTATTTCTGTACTGCTCTTGCCTCTTTCTGCACCTCTCTTGCTTCTTTCTGCACGTCATTTGCCTCTTACTGCTGTTCTCTTGCTTGTATTTGCACTTCTCTTGCATCTTTCTGCACCTCTCTTGCTTCTTTCTGCAATTCTCTTGCTTCTTCCTGCACCTCGCTTGCTTTTTTCAGCACTCCTCTTGCTTCTTTCTGCACCTCTCTTGTTTCTTTCTTCACCTCTTCACCCCGCTTGACTCTGCACTTCTCTTGCTTCTTTCTGCAGTTCTCTTGCTTCTTTCTGCACCTCTCTTGATTCATTCTGCAATTCTCTTGCCTTTTTCTTCACATTTCTTCCTCTTTCTGTACTCTCTTGCTTCTTTCGGTACCTCTCTTGACTCTTTCTGCACCTCTCTTGCCTCCTTCTGCACCTCTCTTGCCTCTTTCTGCACCTCACTTCCCTCTTTCTATACTTCTCTTGCCTCTTTCTGCATTTGTTTTGCCTCTATCTGTATATCTCATATCTTTCTGGAGATGACTTCCTCTTTCTGCACCTCTCTTGCTTCTTTCTGCACTTCTCTTGCTTCTTTCTGCACCTCTCTTGCTTCTTTCTGCACTTCTCTAACCTCTTTGTTCACCTCTCTTGCCTCTTTCTGCACATTCCTCATATTTTCTGCAACCCTCTTGCTTCCTTCTGCACTTCTTTTGGCTCTTTCAGTACCTCTCTCTTGCCTGCTTCTGCAACTCTCTTGCCTCTTTCTGCACTGCTCTTGCCTCTTTCTGCACCTCTCTTGCTTCTTTCTGCACTTCTCTTTCTCCTTTCTGCACCTCTCTTGCCTCTATCTGCACTTCTGTAGCCTCCTTGTTCACCTCTCTTACCTCTTTCTGCACATTCTTCCTAATTTCTGCAACCCTCTTGCTTCTTTCTGCACTTCTTTTGGCTCTTTCAGTACCTCTCTCTTGCCTTCTTCTGCAACTCTCTTGCCTATTTTTGCACTGCTCTTGCCTCTTTCTGCAACTCTGTTTCTTCTTTCTGCACGTCATTTGCCTCTTACTGCTGTTCTCTTGCTTGTTTTTGCAGTTCTCTTGCATCTTTCTGCACCTCTCTTGCTTCTTTCTGCAATTCTCTTGCTTCTTCCTGCACCTCGCTTGCTTCTTTCAGCACTCCTCTTGCTTCTTTCTGCACCTCTCTTGTTTATTTCTTCACCTCTTCACCCCTCTTGACTCTTTCTGCACTTCTCTTGCTTCTTTCTGCACTTCTCTTGCTTCTTTCTGCACCTCTCTTGTTTCTTTCTTTACCTCTTCACCCCTCTTGACTCTTTCTGCACTTCTCTTGCTTCTTTCTGCACTTCTCTTGCTTCTTTCTGCACTTCTCTTGCTTCTTTCTGCACCTCTCTTTCTTCATTCTGCACCCCTCTTTCTGCACCTCTTTTGCCTCTTTCGGCACCTCTCTTGCCTCTTTCTGCACCTCTCCTGCTTCTTTATGTAATCTCTTGCATCTTTCGGCACTTCTCTTGCCTCTTTCTGCAATTTTCTTGACTCGTTGTGTACCTCTCTTACCTCTTTCTTCACATTTCTTCCTCTTTCTGCACTCTCTTGCTTCTTTCAGCACCTCTCTTGACTCTTTCTGCACCTCTTTTGTCTCTTTCTGCACCTCTATTGCCTCTTTTTGCACCTCTATTACCTCTTTCTGCAACTCTCTTGCCTCTTTCTCTACTTCTCTTGACTCTTTCTGCACTTCTCTTGCCACTTTCTGTACATCTCTTACCTCTTTCTGAACATGTCTTCCTCTTTCTGCACCTCTTTCTTTTTTCTGCATCTCTCTTGCCTCTTTCTGCACCTCACTTGCTTTTTTCTGCTCCTCTCTTCTTTCTTTCTGCATCTCCCTTGCTTTTTTTCTGCACCCCCTCTTGCCTCTTTCTTCACATCTATTTCCTCTTTATGTACCTCTCCTCCCTCTTTCTGCACTTCACTCTCTTCTTTCTGCACCTCTCTTGCTTCCTTCTGCACCTCTCTTGCTTCTTTCTGAACTGTTCTTTCTTCTTTCTGTGCCTTTCTTCCTCTTTCTGTACCTTTCTTCCTCTTTCTGCACCTTAATTCCTTTCTGCTGTCCTCTTGCTTAATTCTGCACCTATAATCCTCTTTCTGCACCTCTCTTGCTTCTTTCAGCACTTCTTCTGCCTCTTTCTGCACCTCTCTTGCCTCTTTCTGCATCTCTCTTGCTTCTTTCTGTACCTCTCTTCCATTTTTCTGCACCTCTCGGCTTTTTCAGCACCTCTCTTGTCTCTTTCTGCACCTCTCTTGCCTCTTTCTGCACAAGTCTTCCTCTTTCTGCACTCTCTCACTTCTTTTGGCACCTCTTCTGACTCTTTCTGCACCACTCTTACCTCTTTCTGCACCTCTCTTGCCTCTTTCTATACTTCTCTTGCCTCTTTCTGCACTTGTTTTGCCTCTTTCTGTATATCTCTTATATCTTTCTGCAGATGTCTTCCTCTTTCTGCACCTCTCTTGCTTCTTTCTGCACTTCTCTTTCTCCTTTCTGCACCTCTCTTGCCTCTTTCTGCACTTCTCTAGCCTCTTTGTTCACCTCTCTTGCCTCTTTCTGCACATTCTTCCTATTTTCTGCAACCCTCTTGCTTCCTTCTGCACTTCTTTTGGCTCTTTCAGTACCTCCTGCCTGCTTCTGCAACTCTCTTCCCTCTTTCTGCACTGCTCTTGCCTCTTTCTGCACCTCTGTTTTTTCTTTCTGCACGTCATTTGCCTCTTTCTGCTGTTCTCTGGCTTGTTTTTGCACTTCTCTTGCATCTTTCTGCACCTCTCTTGCTTCTTTCTGCAATTCTCTTGCTTCTTTCTGCACCTCGCTTGCTTCTTTCAACACTCCTCTTGCTTCTTTCTGCACCTCTCTTGTTTCTTTCTTCACCTCTTCACCCCTCTTGACTCTTTCTGCACTTCTCTTACTTCTTTCTGCACTTCTCTTGCTTCTTTCTGCACCTCTCTTGCTTCTTTCTTCACCTCTTCACCCCTCTTGACTCTTTCTGCACTTCTCTTGCTTCTTTCTGCACTTCTCTTGCTTCTTTCTGCACCTCTCTTGCTTCATTCTGCACCCCTCTTTCTGCACCTCTTTTGCCTCTTTCTGCACCTCTCTTGCCTCTTTCTGCACCGCTCTTGCCTCTTTCTGCACCTCTCCTGCTTCTTTATGTAATCTCTTGCATCTTTCGGCACTTCTCTTGCCTCTTTCTGCAATTTTCATGACTCTTTGTGTACCTCTCTTACCTCTTTCTTCACATTTCTTCCTCTTTCTGCACTCTCTTGCTTCTTTCAGCACCTCTCTTGACTCTTTCTGCACCTCGAGTCTTTTGTCTCTTTCTGCACCTCTATTGCCTCTTTTTGCACCTCTATTACCTCTTTCTGCACCTCTCTTGCCTCTTTCTGTACTTCTCTTGACTCTTTCTGCACTTCTCTTGCCACTTTCTGTACATCTCTTACCTCTTTCTGAACATGTCTTCCTCTTTCTGCACCTCTCTTTCTTTTTTCTGCATCTCTCTTGCCTCTTTCTGCACCTCACTTGCTTTTTTCTGCTCCTCTCTTCTTTCTTTCTGCATCTCCCTTGCTTTTTTTCTGCACCCCCTCTTGCCTCTTTCTGCACATCTATTTCCTCTTTATGTACCTCTCCTCCCTCTTTCTGCACTTCACTCTCTTCTTGCTGCACCTCTCTTGCTTCCTTCTGCACCTCTCTTGCTTCTTTCTGTACTTTTATTTCTTCTTTCTGTGCCTTTCTTCCTCTTTCTGTACCTTTCTTCCTCTTTCTGCACCTTAATTCCTCTTTCTGCTGTCCTCTTGCTTGTTTCTGCATCTATCCTTCCTCTTTCTGCACCTCTCTTGCTTCTTTCAGCACTTTTTCTGCCTCTTTCTGCACCTCTCTTGCCTCTTTCTGCATCTCTCTTGCTTCTTTATGTACCTCTATTCCATTTTTCTGCACCTCTCTTGGCTTTTTCAGCACCTCTCTTGCCTCTTTCTGCACCTCTCTTGCCTCTTTCTGTACAAGTCTTCCTCTTTCTGCATTCTCTTGCTTCTTTTGGCACCTCTCCTGACTCTTTCTGCACCACTCTTACCTCTTTCTACACCTCTCTTGCCTCTTTCTATACCTCCCTTGCCTCTTTCTGCACTTGTTTTGCCACTTTCTGTATATCTCTCTTATCTTTCTGCAGATGTCTTCCTCTTTCTGCACCTCTCTTGCTTCTTTCTGCACTTCTCTTTCTCCTTTCTGCACCTCTCTTGCCTCTTTCTGCACTTCTCTAGCCTCTTTGTTCACCTATCTTGCCTCTTTCTACACATTCTTCCTATTTTCTGCAACCCTCTTGCTTCCTTCTGCACTTCTTTTGGCTCTTTCAGTACCTCTCTCTTGCCTGCTTCTGCAACTCTCTTGCCTCTTTCTGCACTCCTCTTGCCTCTTTCTGCACCTCTGTTTTTTCTTTCTGCACGTCATTTGCCTCTTTCTGCTGTTCTCTTGCTTGTTTCTGCAATTCCCTTGCTTCTTCCTGCACCTCGCTTGCTTCTTTCAGCACTCCTCTTGCTTCTTTCTGCACCTCTCTTGTTTCTTTCTTCACCTCTTCACCCCTCTTGACTCTTTCTGCACTTCTCTTGCTTCTTTCTGCACTTCTCTTGGTTCTTTCTGCACCTCTCTTGCTTCTTTCTTCACCTCTTCACCCCTCTTGACTCTTTCTGCACTTCTCTTGCTTCTTTCTGCACTTCTCTTGCTTCTTTCTGCACCTCTCTTGCTTCATTCTGCACCCCTCTTTTGCACCTCTTTTGCCTCTTTCTGCACCTCTCTTGCCTCTTTCTGCACCTCTCCTGCTTCTTTATGCAATCTCTTGCATCTTTCGGCACTTCTCTTGCCTCTTTCTGCAATTTTCTTGACTCTATGTGTACCTCTGTTGCCTCTTCCTTCACATTTCTTCCTCTTTCTGCACTCTCTTGCTTGTTTCAGCACCTCTCTTGACTCTTTCTGCACCTCTTTTGTCTCTTTCTGCACTCTCTTGCTTCTTTCAGCACCTCTCTTGACTCTTTCTGCACCTCTTTTGTCTCTTTCTGCACCTCTATTGCCTCTTTTTGTACCTCTATTGCCTCTTTCTGCACCTCTCTTGCCTCTTTCTGTACTTCTCTTGACTCTTTCTGCACTTCTCTTGCCACTTTCTGTACATCTCTTACCTCTTTCTGAACATGTCTTCCTCTTTCTGCACCTCTCTTTCCTTTTTCTGCATCTCTCTTGCCTCTTTCTGCACCTTACTTGCTTCTTTCTGCTCCTCTCTTCTTTCTTTCTGCATCTCCCTTGCTTTATTCTGCACCCCCTCTTGCCTCTTTCTGCACATCTATTTCCTCTTTATGTACCTCTCCTCCCTCTTTCTGCACTTCACTCTCTTCTTACTGCACCTCTCTTGCTTCCTTCTGCACCTCTCTTACTTCTTTCTGTACATTTCTTTCTTCTTTCTGTGCCTTTCTTCCTCTTTCTGTACCTTTCTTCCTCTTTCTGCACCTTAATTCCTCTTTCTGCTGTCCTTTTGCTTGTTTCTGCACCTATCCCTCCCCTTTCTGTACCCCTTGCTTCTTTCTGCACTTCTCTTGCTTCTTTCTGCACCTCTCTCGCTTCATTCTGCACCCCTCTTTTCTCTTTCTGCACCTCTCTTGCCTCTTTCTGCACCTCTTGCCTCTTTCTGCACTTCTTTTGCCTCTTTCAGCAATTTTCTTGACTCTTTGTGTATCTCTCTTCCCTCTTTCTCCACAATTCTTCCTCTTTCTGCACTCTCTTCTTTCGGCACCTCACTTGACTCTTTCTGCACCTCTCTTGTCACTTTCTGCACCTCTATTGTCTCTTTCTGCACCTCTCTTGCCTCTTTCTGTACTTCTCTTGCCTCTTTCTGCACTTCTCTTGCCTCTTTCTGAACATCTCTTACTGCACCTCTCTTGGTTTTTTCTACATCTCTCTTGCCTCTTTCTGCACCTCACTTGCTTCTTTCTGCTCCTCTCTTTTTTCTTTCTGCACATCACTTAATTCTTTCTGCACCCCCTCTTGCCTCTTTCTGCACATCTCTTGCCTCTTTATGCACCTCCCCTGCCTCTTTCTGTACCTCACTCTCTTCTTTCTGCACCTCTCCTGCCTCTTTCTGCACATGTCTTCCTCTTTCTGTACTCTCTTGCTTCTTTCTGCACCTCTCTTGACTCTTTCTGCACCACTCTTATCTCTTTCTGCACCTCTATTGCCTCTTTCTGTACCTCTCTTGCCTCTTTCTATACTTCTCCTGCCTCTTTCTCGCTTCTCTTGCCTCTTTCTGTATATCTCTTATATCTTTCTGCAGATGTATTCCTCTTTCTGCACCTCTCTTGCTTCTTTCTGCACTTCTCTTGCTCCTTTCTGCACCTCTCTTGCCTCTTTCTGCACTTCTCTTGCCTCTTTGTTCACCTCTCGTGCCTCTTTCTGTACATTCTTCCTATTTTCTGCAACCCTCTTGCTTCTTTCTGCACTTCTTTTGCCTCTTACTGTACCTCTCTCTTGCCTGCTTCTGCACCTCTCTTGCTTCTCTCTGCACTTCTCTTGCCTCTTTCTGCACCTCTGTTTCTTCTTTACGGACCTCTCTTGACTCTTTCTGCACTTCTCTTGACTCTTCACCTCTCTTGCCTCATTGCACCTCACCTTGCCTCTTTCTGCACTTCTCTTGCCTCTTTCTTCACCTCTCTTGCCTCCTTCTGCACTTCTCTTCCTCTATCTGCACTTCTCTTGCTCTTTCTGCACTTCTCTTGCCTTTTTCTGTACCTCTTTTGCCTCTTTCTGCACATTTCTTCCTCTTTGCTTCTTTTTTGCACTTCTCTTTCTTCTTTCTGCACCTCACTTGCTTCTTTCTGCACCTCTCTTGCTTCTTTCTGTACCCCTCTTGACTCTTTCTGCACTTCTCTTGCTTCTTTCTGCACCTCTCTCGCTTCATTCTGCACCCCTCTTTTCTCTTTCGGCACCTCTCTTGCATCTTTCTGCACCTCTTGCCTCTTTCTGCACTTCTCTTGCCTCTTTCAGCAATTTTCTTGACTCTTTGTGTATCTCTCTTCCCTCTTTCTTCACAATTCTTCCTCTTTCTGCACTCTCTTTCTTCTTTCGACACCTCACTTGACTCTTTCTGCACCTCTCTTGTCACTTTCTGCACCTCTATTGTCTCTTTCTGCACCTCTCTTGCCTCCTTCTGTACTTCTCTTGCCCCTTTCTGCACTTCTCTTGCCTCTTTCTGAACATCTCTTACTGCACCTCTCTTGTTTTTTCTGCATCTCTCTTGCCTCTCTCTGCACCTCACTTGCTTCTTTCTGCTCCTCTCTTTTTTCTTTCTGCACATCACTTGATTCTTTCTGCACCCCCTCTTGCCTCTCTCTGCACATCTCTTGCCTCTTTATGCACCTCCCCAGCCTCTTTCTGTACCTCACTCTCTTCTTTCTGCACCTCTCCTGCTTCTTTCTTCACCTCTCTTGCTTCTTTCTGTACTTTTCTTGCTTCTTTCTGCACATCTCTTTCTTCTTTCTGCACCTTTCTTCCTCATTCTGTACTTTTCTTCCTCCTTCTGCACCTTTATTCCTCTTTCTGAAGTCCTCTTGCTTGTTTCTGCACTTCTCTTGCCTCTTTCTGCACCTCTCTTGTTTCTATCAGAACTTCTCTTGCCTCTTTCTGCACCTCTCTTGCTTCTTTCTGCACTTCTTCTTCTTCATCTTTCTGCACCTCTCTTGCCTCTTTCTGCACCTCTCTTGCTTCTTTCTGAGCCTCTCTTGCATTTTTCTGCACCTCTCTTGCCTTTTTCATCCCCTCTCTTGCCTCTTTCTGCACCTCTCCTGCCTCTTTCTGCACATGTCTTCCTCTTTCTGCACTCTCTTGCCTCTTTCTGCACCTCTCTTGACTCTTTCTGCACCACTCTTGTCTCTTTCTGCACCTCTATTGCCTCTTTCTGCACCTCTCTTGCCTCTTTCTATACGTCTCTTGCCTCTTTCTATACGTCTCCTGCCTCTTTCTCGCTTCTCTTGCCTCTTTCTGTATATCTCTTATATCTTTCTGCAGATGTCTTCCTCTTTCTGCACCTCTCTTGCTTCTTTCTGCAATTCTCTTGCTCCTTTCTGCACCTCTCTTGCCTCTTTCTGCACTTCTCTTGCCTCTTTGTTCACCTCTCTTGCCTCTTTCTGCACATTCTTCCTATTTTCTGCAACCCTCTTGCTTCTTTCTGCACTTCTCTCGCCTCTTTCTGCACCTCTGTTTCTTCTTTCTGCACGTCTTTTGCCTCTTTCTGCACATTCCTTGCTTGTTTCTTCACTTCTCTAGCTTCTTTCTGGACCTCTCTTGCCTCTTTCTGCACATTCTTCCTATTTTCTGCAACCCTCTTGCTTCTTTCTGCACTTCTTTTGCCTCTTTCTGTACCTCTCTCTTGCCTGCTTCTGGACCTCTCTTCTTTCTGCACTTCTCTTGCCTCTTTCTGCACCTCTGTTTCTTCTTTCTGCATGTCTTTTGCCTCTTTCTGCACATTCCTTGCTTGTTTCTTCACTTCTCTAGCTTCCTTCTGCACTTCTCTTGCCTCTTTCTTCACCTCTCTTGCCTCTTTCTGCATACTTCTTCCTCTTACTGCATCTCTCTTGCTTCTCTTTCTGCACTTTTCTTGCTTCTTTCTGCACCTCTCCTGCTTCTTTCTGCACCCCTATTGCTTCTTTCTGCACCTCTCTTGCCTTTTTCATCTCTTCTCTTACTTCTTTCTGCACCTCACTTGCTTCTTTCTGCAGCTCATTCTCTTCTTTCTGCATCACTCTTTTTTTTTATCCTCATCCGCCTCAGACCGCATTTGACAGAAAGTAGAATGTCAATACCGTAACTCGATTTCGGGAGACGTAGGCACTTAAATTGGAGGGGCCTGGGGACAGTACCCGCCTACCGGTATATGACAATCCCACAAAAAGTCGCATACCCCTTTCCTGGGAAAGGGGGTGGTCTCACTCTCTTCTGATAAGGGATAACCAATGACTGTTGGTACAGGCCCGTATAGGATGGAAACTTGGTGGCCCAACGGGACCCGACCCAGTCTGAGAGTATCCAATGAGGCATAATCATAGGACCAAAGATGGTGTTTTTAAACTTAAAACATAACCAACATAAGCCCCGAAATGCTAGCCACAAAATGACTAACGCTGAGCCCAATTAAGCAATCCCTCCCATATTACTTTCCTCTTGTTATTCTGTAATCTACCCAGATCTATCCTAGAAATCTTATATAACGAGGATAACCATTCTAAGTGTGTCGGAGGTGTGACCTCTACCCATCTCCTACAAATCTCTCTCCTGGCTAACAAGATTGAATAAAAAAGGAACCCCCTTGCGGGGCCTACAACGTCACTAGTTATGCATCACTCTTGTTTCTTTCTGCACCTCTCTTGCTTCTTTCTGCACTTCTCTTGCTTCTTTCTGAACTCCTCTTTCTTCTTTCTACCCTTTTCGTCCTCTTTCTGCACATTTCTTCCTCTTTCTGCACTTTTATTCCTCTTTCTGCAGTTCTCTTGCCTCTTTCTGCACCTTTATTGCCTCCTTCTGCTCTTCTCTTCCCTCTATCTGCACTTCTCTGGCATCTTTCTGCACCTCTCTTGCCTCTTTCCGCACATGTCTTCGCCTTTCTGCACATCTCTTCCTTCTTTCTGCACCTCGCTTGCTTCTTTCTGCACTTCTCTTGCTCCTGTATTCCTCTTTCTGTTGTCCTCTTGCTTGTTTCTGCATTTCTCTTGCCTCTTTCTGCACCTCTCTTGCTTCTTTCAGCACTTCTCCTGCCTCTTTTTGCACCTGTCTTGTCTCTTTCTGCACCTCTCTTGCCTCTTTCTGCACCTCTCTTGCTTCTTTCTGCACCTCTTTTGCTTTTTTATGCACCTCTCTTGTCTTTTTCATCACCTCTCTTGCCTCTTTCTGTACCTTCTTTTGTCTCTTTCTGCACCTCTCTTGCCTCTTTCTGCACATGTCTTTCTCTTTCTGCACTCTCTTGCCTCTTTTTGCACCTCAATTGCCTCTTTCTGCACCTCTCTTGCCTCTTTCTATACTTCTCTTGCCTCTTTCTGCAATTCTCTTGCCTCTTTCTGTATATCTCTTATATCTTTCTGCAGATGTCTTCTTCTTTCTGCACCTCTCTTGCTTCTTTCTGCACTTCTCTTGCTCCTTTCTGCACCTCTCTTGCCTCTTTCTGCATGTCTCTTGCCGCTTTGTTCACCTCTCTTGCCTCTTTCTGCACATTCTTCCTATTTTCTTCAACCCTCTTGCTTCTTTCTGCACTACTTTTGCCTCTTTCTGTACCTCTCTCTTGCCTGCTTCTGCACCTCTCTTGCCTCTTTCTGCACTTCTCTTGCCTCTTTCTGCACCTCTGTTTCTTTTTTCTGCACGTCATTTGCCTCTTTCCGCACATTCCTTACATGTTTCTTCACTTCTCTAGCTTCTTTCTGGACCTCTCTTGACTCTTTCTGCACTTCTCTTGACTCTTCACCTCTCTTGCCTCTTTTTGCACCTCTCTTGCCTCTTTCTGCACTTCTCTTGCCTCTTTATTCACCTCTCTTGCATCTTTATGCACACTTCTTCCTCTTTCTGTATCTCTCTTGCTTCTTTCTGCCCTTTTCTTGCTTCTTTCTGCACTTTTCTTGCCTCTTTTTTCACCTCTGTTGCTACTTTCTGCACCTATCTTGCCTCTTTCCGCACTTCTTTTGCCTCTTTCTTTACCTCTCTTGCCTCTTTCTGCAATTTGAGTTTCTCTTTCTCCACCTCTCTTGCTTCTTTCTGCACTTTACTTGCTTCTTCCTGCACCTCTCTTGACTCTTTCTGCACCTCTGTTGCCTCTTTCTGCACCACACTTGCCTCTTCACATTTCTTCCCTTTCCTGCACCCTCTTGCTTCTTTCGGCACCTCTCTTGACTCTTTCTGTGCCTCTCTTGCCTCTTTCCGCTCCTCTATTGCCTCTTTCTGCACCTCTCTTGCCTCTTTCTGCACCTCTCCTGCCTCTTTCTGCACCTCACTCTCTTCTTTCTGCACCTCTCTTGCTTCTTTCTGTACTTTTCTTGCTTCTTTCTGCACCTTTCTTCTTTCTGCACCTTTCTTCCTCTTTCTGTACCTTTCTTCCTCCTTCTTCCTCCTTCTGCACCTTTATTCCTCTTTCTGCAGTCCTCTTGCCTCTTTCTGCACCTCTCTTGTTTCTATCAGAACTTCTCTTGCCTCTTTCTGCACCTCTCTTGCTTCTTTCTGCATTTCTTCTGCCTCTTTCTGCACCTCTCTTACCTCTTTCTGCACCTCTCTTGCTTATTTCTGCACCTCTCTTGCATTTTTCTGCCCTCTCTTGCCTTTTTCATCACCTCTCTTGCCTCATTCTGCACCTCTCTTGCCTCTTTCTGCACATGTCTTCCTCTTTCTGCACTCTCTTGCTTCTTTCTGCCCCTCTCTTGACTGTTTCTGCACCACTCTTGCCTCTTTCTGCACCTCTATTGCCTCTTTCTGCACCTCTCTTGCCTCTTTATATACTTCTGTTGCCTCTTTCTGCACTTCTCTTGCCTCTATTTGTATATCGCTTATATCTTTCTGCAGATGTCTTCCTCTTTCTGCACCTCTCTTGCTTCTTTCTGCACTTCTCCTGTTCCTTTCTGTACCTCTCTTGCTTCTTTCTGCACTTCTCTTGCTCCTTTCTGCACCTCTCTTACTTCTTTCTGCACCCCACTTGGCACCTGTCTTGACTCTTTCTGCACTTCTCTTGCTTCCTTCTGCACCTCTCTTGCGTCATTCTGTACCCTTCTTTCCTCTTTCTGTACCTCTATTGCCTCTTTCTGCACCTCTCTTGCCTCTTTCTATACTTCTCTTGCCTCTTTCTGCACTTCTCTTGCCTCTTTTTGTATATCGCTTATATCTTTCTGCAGATGTCTTCCTCTTTCTGCACCTCTCGTGCTTCTTTCTGCACTTCTCTTGCTCCTTTCTGTACATCTCTTGCTTCATTCTGCACTTCTCTTGCTCCTTTCTGCACCTCTCTTGCTTCTTTCTGCACCTCTTTTGCTTCTTTCTGCACCTCTCTTGCTTCTTTCTGCACTTCTTTTGCTTCTTTCTGCACCTCTCTTGCTTCTTTCTGCACCCCATTTGGCACCCCTCTTTACTCTTTCTGCACTTCTCTTGCTTCTTTCTGCACCTCTCTTGTTTCATTCTGTACCCTTCTTTCCTCTTTCTGTACTCTCTTGCTTCTTTCGGTACCTCTCTTGACTCTTTCTGCACCTCTCTTGCCTCCTTCTGCACCTCTCTTGCCTCTTTCTGCACCTCACTTGCCTCTTCACATTTCTTCCCTTTTCTGCACTCTCTTGCTTCTTTTGGCACCTCTCTTGACTCTTTCTGTGCCTCTCTTGCCTCTTTTTGCTCCTCTATTGCTTCTTTCTGCACCTCTCTTGCCTCTTTTTTCACCTCTGTTGCTACTTTCTGCACCTCTCTTGCCTCTTTACCCACTTCTCTTGCCTCTTTCTTTACCTCTTGCCTCTTTCTGCAATTTGTTTCCTCTTTCTGCACCTCTCTTACTTCTTTCTGCACTTTTCTTGCTTCTTTCTGTACCTCTCTTGCTTCTTTCTGCACCCCTATTGCTTCTTTCTGCACCTCTATTGCATTTTTCATCACTTCTATTACTTCTTTCTGCATCGCACTTGCTTCTTTCTGCACCTAATTCTTTTCTTTCTGCACCTCTCATGTTTCTTTCTGCACCTCTCTTGCTTCTTTCTGCACTTCTCTTGCTTCTTTCTGAACTTCTTTCTTCTTTCTGCGCCTTTCTTCCTTTTTCTGCGCATTTTTTCCTCTTTCTGTACCTTTATTCCTCTTTCTTCAGTTTGCTTGCTTGTTTCTGCACTTTACTTGCCTCTTTCTGCACCTCCCTTGCTTCTATCAGCACTTCTCTTGCCTCTTTCTGCACCTCTCTTGCTTCTTTCCGCACTTATCATGCCTCTTTCTGCACCTCCTTGCCTCTTTCTGCACCTCTCTTGCTTTTTTCTGTACCTCTCTTGCCTTTTTCATCGGTTCTGTTGCATCTTTCTGCACCTCACTTACTTCTTACTACACCTCACTTGCTTCTTTCTCACTTCTCTTACTTCTTTCTGCATTTCTTGTGCCTCTTCTGCATCTTACTTCCACTTTCTGCACTTCTCTTGCTTCTTTCTGCACTTCTTTTGCGTCTTTCTGTACCCTTTGTTCCTCTTTCGGCACTTCTCTTGCCTCTTTCTGTACCTCTCTTGCCTCTTTCTGCACATTTCTTCTTCTTTCGGCACCTCTCTTGCTTCTTTCTGCACCTCACTTGCTTTTTTCTGCTCCTCTCTTGCTTCTTTCTGCACTTCTCTTGCCTCTTTCTGCACCTCTCTTGCCTCTTTCTGCTCATTTCTTCTTCTTTTGGCACCTCTCTTGCTTCTTTCTGCACCTCTCTTGCTTATTTCTGCACCTCTCTTGCTTTTTTCTGCTGCTCTCTTGCTTCTTTCTGCACTTCTCTTTCCTCTTTCTTCACTTCTCCTGCCTCTTTGTGCACCTCTCTTGCCTCTTTCTGCACCTCCTTGCCTCTTTCTGCACCTCTCTTGCTTTTTTCTGTACCTCTCTTGCCTTTTTCATCGGTTCTGTTGCATCTTTCTGCACCTCACTTACTTCTTACTACACCTCACTTGCTTCTTTCTCACTTCTCTTACTTCTTTCTGCATTTCTTGTGCCTCTTCTGCACCTTTCTTCTACTTTCTGCACTTCTCTAGCTTCTTTCTGTACCTTCTTTCTGCATTGCTCTTGCCTGTTTCTGCACCTTTTTTCTCTTTCTGCACCTCTCCTGCTTGTTTCTGCACCTCGCTTGCCTCTTTCTGCACCTCTTGCCTCTTTCTGCACTTCTCTTGCCTCTTTTTGCATCTCTCTTGCCTCTTTCTGCACATTTCTTCCTCTTTCTGCACCTCTCTTGCTTCTTTCTGCACTTCTCTTGCTGCTTTCTGCACCGCTCTTGCTTTTTTCTGCACCCCTCTTGCCTCTTTCTGTACCTCTCTTGCCTCTTTCTGCACCTCTCTTGACTCTGCGCACTGCTTGCCTCTTTCTGCACCTCTCTTGCTTCTTTCTGCACCCGTTGCCTATTTCTACACCTGTCTTGCTTCTTTCTGCACCTCTATTGCTTCTTTCTGCACTTCTCTTGCTTCTTTCTGCACCCCACTTGCCTCTTTTTGTACCTCTCTTGCCTCTTTCTACAACTCTCTTGCCTCTTTCTGCACTTCTCTTGCCTCTTTCTGTATGACTCTTGCTTCTTTCTGCACCCCACTTGCCTCTTTTTGCACCTCTCCTGCTTCTTTCTGTACTTCTCTTGCTTCTTTCTGCACCTCTCTTGCTTCTTTCTGCACTTCTCTTGCCTCTCTATGCACATTTGTTTCTCTTTTTGCACCTCTCTTGTTTCTTTCACCACTTCTCTTGCCTTTTTTGCACATCTTTTGCCTCTTTCTGCACTTCTGTTGCAGCTTTCTGCTTCTCTCTTCCTTCTTTCTGCACTTCTCTTGCTTCTTTCTGCATCTCTCTTGCTTCTTCCTGCACTCCTCTTGCCTCTTTCTGTACCTCTCTTGCTTCTTTCATCACTTCTCTTGCCTCTTTTGCACCTCTCTTGCCTCTTTATGTACTTCTCTTGCCTCTTTCTATACTTCTCTTGCCTCTGTATGCACATTTCTTCCTCTTTTTGCACCTCTTTTGCTTCTTTCATCTCTTCTCTTGCCTCTTTTTGCACCTCTCTTGCCTCTTTCTGCACTTCTGTTGCCTCTTTCTGCTTCTCTCTTGCTTCTTTCTGTACTTCTCTTGCTTCTTTCTGCTCCTCTCTTGCTTCTTTCTGCACCTCTCTTGCTTATTTTTGCACTTGTCTTGCCTATTACTGCACTTCACTTGCCTCTTTCAGCACTTCTCTTGCCTCTTTATGCACATTTCTTCCTCTTTCTACACCTCTCTTGCTTCTTTCATCACATCTCTTGCCGCTTTTTACACCACTCCTGCCTCTTTCTGTACTCTCTTGCCTCTTTCTGCACTTCTCATGCCCCTTTCTGCACTTCTCTTGTTTCTTTCTGCATGTTTCTTCCTCTTTCTGCACTTCTCTTGCCTCTTTACAGGGACGTTATAGTTAGGAATTAGCATTTTAAAAGCCTTAGAAATTCACTGAAAAAACCACAGGTTTTAGGGACCCTATAGTTAGGAATTAGCATTTAAAAATCCTTATAAATTCCCTGAAAAAACCACAGGTTTCAGGGCTGTTATAGTTAGCAATTAGCATTTAAAAAACCTTAGATATACATTGAAAAAACCAAAGGTTACAGGGATGTTATAGTTAGGCTGACATTTCACTCCCACAAAACCAGAGAAATTCACCTGTTATAGTTAGCTGAGCTAACTATAACTCACACCCCCGCAATGCACTGCTGATGACGTCACATATAACATCACTCATGACATGGTCAGTGACATCACTGATGACATCACTGATGACATCTCAAATTGCATCACTGATGACATCACCCACATAATCTCTGATGCACCTACTCACACCCCAATATAACCTATCATACACCCACTCCAAATTTCAGACTACCATTCTTGAAACCATTGACACACCAATACCAATACGTACATACCCACTCGCTGATTCATAGGTCTACATACACATCCACTCACTCACCCATACAGGAACTCATACAGCCAGTCACGCACCAATACAGCCACTGAGATATCCACTCATACACTGATACAGCCACTCATACACTGTCAGTCACCCATAGAGCTACTCACACACCCACTCACTCACCCAAACATTCAATCACACAGCCTCTTACTCACCCATACAGCAACACACACACACACTCACTACTGATGCAGATACTAACAAATACTTACTCTCCTTACAGTCGCTGACACAAGCACACACTCACCCATACAGCCTCTCTCACAATCACTCACTCACACATAGTCACTTATATACTCTAACACTCAAATATTCTGCCTTTCACATATGAAGTTACTCACCCATATACTACTGAGACATCCATTCACTCACTGACACAGCCATACGCAGACTCACTCGCCCATTCAGTCCCTCACAGACGCACTCATGAACCCATACACCTAGAGATTCACCTACTCATACATCCATGCAGGGAGTCACACACCCCCTCACCCACCCACACAGACACTCAGGCACCCATACAGGTACTCAGACAACTATTCAATAACCCATATAGACACTCATGTACCTACTCACCAACCCATGCAGCCACTTACACACCAACTGACAGACTGATATGCACTTTCACACAGATTAGTCACTCACCCATACATTCACTAAGACACGTTTAATCACTCACTTATACAGTCAGTCACGCATGCACTAAATCATCCATACAGACACTCATTCACCCGCTCATTCTTCAATACACCTTGACGTATATATAAATAACATTCTTAAACTTTTAAGAAACTCTCACATCCAGTGATGTCATCAGTGATGTCACTGACCATGTCATAAGTGATGTAATACGTGACGTCATCAGCAGTGCATTGCGGGGGCGCGAGTTATAGTTAGCTCAGCTAACTATAACAGCTGAATTTCTCTGGCTTTGTGCGAGTGAAATGTCAGCCTAACTATAATGTCCCTGCAACCTTTGGTTTTTTCAGTGAATAGCTAAGGTTTTTCAAATGCTAATTCCTAAACATAACGTCCCTAAAACCTTTGTTTTTTTCTGTGATTTTTTTTATATATATATATATATATATATATACACATATGTGTTTTTAATACCCCCTTAAACCCCCAAATTACCCTTAGTACCCCAATAACCAGGTACAGTCCCGGGCACACGTAATGAGGATATAATATCAGGAGAAATGTCTCCTACTGCAGAAATGTAGAGGGTCTACACCAGAATGATAATCATAGGTCTCTTCAAGAGTCCAAAACGGCAATGAAGAGCAGTGCGAACCACGGTAGGTGGACTACTGCCAAATGTAGGGAAAGGAAGACGGATATCGTGCCAGGTCAGTAGTCCAGGACGACAACGGCCATCTTCCGGAACCATTTTCCTTCCTGAACAACACTTCTCCCAGTTTCCTGTACTCCGGCGCATCCGCCGTTGTCGTCCTGGACTACTGACCTGGCACGCCTAATTCTATATTCCCCCCTGTGCTACTTAGCACTTGGTCATTTTCGTCGCCACAGACTGCATCGACTTTTCTGAAGGTCAATAGTCCTCATTGGCTTATCCGCCGCCCGGCGATATCCGTCTTCCTTTCCCTACATTTGGCAGTAGTCCACCTACCGTGGTTCGCACTGCTCTTCATTGCCGTTTTGGACTCTTGAACGGTCACTTGAATCCACCTTGTTGGCACCGCCTTTCAGCCCTGAAGAGTCACGGGTTACTACCCTTTGTGACGAAACACGTGTCGGCTGGTTGCTTTTGTTTTGGCTGGTTGCTTATGCTCTGTTACTATATTAAACACCTATGATTATCATTCTGGTGTAGACCCTCTACATTTCTGCAGTATGAGACATTTCTCCTGATATTATATCCTCATTACGTGTGCCCGGGACTGTACCTACTTCATTTGTGTGGATTTCTATCCATACCATCACGGGGTTTTAGGGCATATCCCTGACCTGGCTTGCACCGTTCACACTCCTAGTATAACATAAACTCAGCGCGAATTAGCTTGAGCGCCATTATTCCTGTCAATACTAAAAACCCCACACTGATACATACCCCAATAACCATACCCCCTAAAACCTAAAATTACCCTTACCACCCCAATACCCAAACCCCTAAACCCAAAAATTATCCTTATACCCCAAAACCCATACCCACTCTGAACGCTAAATTTACCCATAGCACCCCAAAACCCATACCCACCCTGAACCCTAAAATTACCCTTAGCACCCCAAAACCCAAACCCACCCTGAACCCTAAAATTACCCTTGGCACCCCAAAACATAAACCCACCCTGAACCCTATACCTACCCTTGGCACCCCGAAACCCTAACCCACCCTGAACCCTAAAATTACCCTTGGCACCCCAAAACCCATACCAACCCTGGACCCTAAAATTACCCCGGCCACCCCAAAATCCATACCCACCCTGAACCCTAAAATAACCCCTACACCCCAAAACCCATATCCACCCTGAAACCTTAAATTACCCCTAAACTCCAAAACCGATACCCACCCTGAACCCTAAAATTTCCCCTGGCACCCCAAATCCACCCTGAACCCTAAAATTACCCCTATCACCCAAACCCATAGCCACCCTGAACCATAAAATGACCCCTACATCCCAAAACCCATACCCACCCTGAACCCTAAAATTACCCTTGGCACCCCAAAACCCAAACCCACCCTGAACCCTAAAATTACCCGTACACCTTAAAACCCATACCCACCCTGAACCCTAAAATTACCCATACACCCCAAAACCCATAACCACCTTGAACCCTAAAATTACCCTTGGCACGCCAAAACCCAAACCCACCATGAACCCTAAAATTACCCTTACACCCCAAAACCCATACCCATCCTGAACCCTTAAATTACCCCTACACCCCAAAACCCATACCCACTCTGAACCCTAAAATTACCTTTGGCACCCCAAAACCCACACCCACCCTAAAATTACCCAGGGCATCACAAAATCCAAACCCACCCTGAACCCTAAAATTACCCCTACACCCCAAACCCAAACCCACCCTAAACCCTATACTTACTTCATACTTACATGTAACACACACATGTCTTTACCATTCATGCCTTTACAACGAAATTTGTTGTAAAGGCATGCTTGGTAAAGGCATATATGCATTTTAATGGCATTGCGATGTGATCGTAGTTGCGTTGTGATGGCATGCGTTCTAATGGCATGCGTTGTGCTGAATTTGTTGCAATGGATGTGTCCCAGCACAGCAGCCTTCGTTCTTCAATATGTTTAAAAACGAGCAGCGATGAGGGAGGGAGTGGGGGGATGGGTCAAGCAGTGAAGCGGGAGGGGTTTGGGAGATGGGCAAGCAACACCGGGACATTCATTTAAAAAATCCTCTCACTGTGAGGTCAGTGAAAGAAAAGTAAACAGGTGCCCTCAGAAAACAGTGTTTTTTTTTTTGCCTCAGTCTTTGAATGCACAGCTAGGGGCATATTCTCAAGGACTCATCGCCAAGTTAGCGGCACTTTATCGCAGCCAAAGTGGCGATAAATTCATCGCACCATTCACAAGCAGGTGCTAACAGCCGATATCACCAGTTTACCCACGATAGCAGCCGCAAAAAACATCGCCATGGATGACACTGGCAACTAACGCTAATGAGATGCAGAGTAGGCGTTCCCGTGCAAAAAGCAGCGAAAACACCACTTCGCAACATTCTCAACGACCAGCCAGATCGGGGATAAGATTCAAAAACATGCGATAAGGTGCGTTAGCAGCAAGGATTTAACACCTGCTCTTACCTGGTGTTAAGTCAGATGACAACCTGCACCATGAAAGGGAGCCCAGCCCACAGCCACACCAGGAGAACAACAGATGCGATGGAGCTACTGATCATGCAGCTCGGAGCCCCAAGAGGGCCACAACACCCACTGCCACCACCCCCAGGCCCCCCACCCCCCCAGCCCCCCCAGACTACCACACCGGCAGTGGGGTATGTGACGTGCTAGGCCCCTTTGATTGGCAGGGTCACATGTCCTGTGACGCCTGTGCTGGATGGGTGTGGTGTGGGTCTGAACGAGCCCTCAGGGAGTGGCCGTGGCATGCTGACGACTAGACCAGTGATCAGCAGATCACTACAGGGACAACCTGGGACATTTAGCATTGTCGTCCCCCCCTGTAAGCAGAGTGGACTGGCCTGGCATATGGCAGGCCAGCATAGGGGTGGGAACAATGAACCCGGGGCTCTGGGCGTGCTCCAGTTCTGGGCTGGACATGGAAGTAACTGATGCATGTGTCCCTGTTGTAGTGACTAACCACCCGGACCGCAATCAGCACTGTTGCACCCTGTCACTCAAGTTCCACGACATGAGCAACTTGGCCGTCAGGGGGAATCTCTCACCCTACATTTAACCATAGTCACATATGTGAATGATCAAAGGCATGACACATCTGTGTGATTCTGAATGTTTAATTCACATCCAGTGGAGCGTTCCAGCTGGAGCAGTAAGGGCCATGCAAACCCCACTTCACATTATTGGCCCGTGGAGGGCCAGCCAGAGTCCTTCAGGGAATGGCAAGTACATCGGAAGGGGAAGAGTTCAGTGCGCAGTCTGATCGCTGTGTCATTGGTAACCAAACAGGAGATGGCAGTCCATGTCGAGGTCCAAGGTGAGTGTCGTAGAGTGTATCGGGGGACAGTGGAAGGTGATGATGCAAAGGGCAGGACCAAGCAGAAACCCGCCATTTTGCGGAGATAAATGCTACTGCCTCCTCCTTACCAGTAAGGTTGTTTCACCCGCATCTTCGTCCTCTGATGGCACATGTTCCTCACACGTGGGTGGTGGTGGATTGCCTGCCGCACTGTGAGGCACTGAGACATCAGGGGGCGAAGATGTGGATGTAGAAGCTGCAGCAGCACTCATCTGAGCAAGGCCTTGAGGCAGCAATGCCAAGACAATGTGCTGCAGGGCATTGAAGGCGCCAGCCACATCCCGCTGGTGTGCAGCCATGGCAGCCATCCTGTCCGCCGCCATCCGCACCATGTTCTCCATGAGCCCCCGCATCTGTCCCAACTCCCGGCAGACATCGCTGGAGTCAGTCTGACTGGACAGTTGTTCTTGTCTCAGTATCATGACTCCAGCAATGTCAGTCATGGATCGCTGGAGAGCATGGAGCGGACTGTGGGTGTCCGTTAGGGACTGAAAGTGGTCCCTGATGGGAATCAGACACCCATGTATGGCATCAAGTTTGGCTGCCATGAGGTCGAACCCCACCCGCACCTGATCAGCCACCTTCTCCTGGCACTCCAACACATGACGTTGGAAGGCCATGTGTTGTTCGTGGGGGTCCTGGGAGTCAGCCGTGGTGGTAGGTGCTTCCTGCTGTGTGGTCTGTGCAGGGGGTGGGGTTCCCTTGATGCTGCTGGGCTGCCCTGCTCCTGGGCGTGGGGTCCTGAGGGTGTCCATGAGCTGTTGGAGGGCATCAGGGTCGATGGTGGTGTGGTCCTCTTCGTCATCAGTGAAGAGAGGTTGGGTCTGCTCTGCAGGAGGTGTTGGTTCTCCCTCTGCAATGTGAAGGGTAGATGCAGTTTAACATTGTGTTCACATGTATGTTGACGCATTGTACAAATTTACATACAGACTGCATGACAATGTACATTGTGACTGTTTGGGAGGAGCTGCCTATTTGATGCGGGACAGTGGACATTTCGACAACATCACGGATGTGTGTTTGTACTTATACATGTTCATCCCACGTTTCCCTGCTATGCCAAATGTGATTGGCCAGTTTCTACACACAAGCGGCACCACTTGGGTCCTCTGTTCTGTTGTGAACGTGTTGCAGTTCATACCACATTGTTGTCAATGTTGATGTGCTCTGAATATTATGTGTGTGTGCTGCATTTTGGGAGAGTCGCCCCTGCAGCTCTGATGTGGCTGGCCCTTATCCCTTTCAGGCGGTGTGCCTTGACCTCTGTGCTTCTACAGTGCTGAGATGTTGCATACTTGGGTAAATTGGGCTCTTGGTGGTAGTTGGGACTGTGGGGCATGGTTTGTCCGCAGATGTGTTGTTGAGGTCAGGGGTTGTTTGTGCAGGTGGATGTGTCAGAGTGTGACCTGCTCCTTTACGGATGTGGTCCACACTCAGCCACCTCAGTGTCGTGGCGTGCAACATGTCATGATATATTGACTGCAGCCATGCTATTCGTCATGCAGTGCCACTTGCATTGTCAGTGTGGCTCACTGACACGCCGCTTTGCTGGGTTCAGCACATGTGCATGGGTTTGTTGTGAGATTAGTGATGTGTGGGGAGCACCCCCTCTGTGCACATTGTGGACAGGGGCCCACTTGCTGTTTCTATGTGTGCTGCAGTATGCCAAGGAGGTCAGGGGCATGACCCTGAGTCATTGTGGGTGTGCAGTGTGCTATTCTTGATTGTGCATGTGTGCCATTGTGCCCATCTCCCCCTGTCCCTAGTGATTGCTCACCCTGTTGTTGTTGTGTCCAGTCATGTTGAGCAGTGTCCGGTCCCCCAACTCCTGCCACCGTCTCCCCACTGATGACTGTGGATACCATTTCCTCCATCTCATCCAGCTCCTCCTGTGGCGCTGGACTCCCACCTCCAGTCTGCATTGCTGCCTTCTGGTTGTTGGCGAGTTTCTGCTTGGTTTTGCGCTTGACATCATTCCAGCGCCTCTTGACCTCTTCCATTGTCCTCCTCAGCACTTCGACTGCATTCACCTTGTCCAGGATGGACTGCTATGTTGCATTTTTGGTTGCCAATGACACAGTGGAGGTGACGAACAGTTGTTGATGGTGTTCTACCACCTCCGTGATCAGGATCCTGCTTTCCTGCGGATTGAACTTCGTCTTCCTCTTCTTCTTGTCCTTGCCCTTCCCTGTCCCCGGTGTCCCAGGCTGGACCTCCGTGGGGTTTGTGGGGTTCTGGCTGTCCTCTGTACCTGCTCCGGCTGCCTCCATTGTGCTTCGCTGTGGTTCGTTTTTTTTTTTTTTTCTGCTTTTATGGTGATTTTTCCCGCCTGACGTGTGTGATTTGCAGGCCTGGCGCTGATTTTCGCTGATTGTCTTATCGCGATTGGGCCCATCGCAACTTTTTTCACGTTCGGCTTTGGATTTTTATCGCCGTCCCGGTGAGTTACTCGCTGTCTTTTTCCGCGTTATCGCAAAACTATTGCATGTTACCGCCGTGTTGGGAATAGGACGTTAACACAGTGTTATTTTCCTGCAATAGACTGCGATGTGAGAAGTTGCGTTAAGCGAATTTGGCGATAGTTAACACACGTTCTTGAGAATATCCCCCCAAATGTGATGAGATTAGAACAAGATTTACAGGCCTGGTCACAGAAAGAGAGCTTTGAGGGCGTGAAAACATGAGCACTTGGTTGAAGTGCTCGTAAACAAAGTAAAAAGTAGTTCCTAATACAGTTCCTGAAATGGAAACAGAGGATGGATATTAGTAATTGGTCCATGCTCTCGGGGACGATGGAGCCAGCAAATGGGAAGCCCATTGGTGGGCTGAAGCCCATATATTGAATATGCTGTCTAACCGAGACCTAAAAACAGCCATCACACTGCGCTTCTCTCTCATTTCGTTGTCAATAGCATGCATCTGTCAGACACATTTCCAAACATTCCTAGGCAACACTTTTGTCTAACTAACGACTACCCAAACCAACACTCTTGCAGATGTTACCTTTGCCTTTCTTCTAATCAGGAAATCTGTCATTCTCCTCTTCCAATCCTTGTCACAGATGATGTACAGCAATTGCAGTATTCTCATTCCACTTAACCACAACCAGGTAAACTCAACCTCTATCAAATACAAGCTCCATTGCCTCTCACATCTCTTATCTTCTGCATGTTCTGTGGGCCATTTTCAAGAAAGTGGCCGCAAACCCAAACTCCCAAGGACTCGCATGGATCCTACAAGTGGCACCATCATCTAGGTGATATAATACATGCAGAACCGCTGTCATGTGTGTAAACTCAACAAAAATATCCAATTACTGCAGAACAAACTGGATGCTGCAACAACTGTTAAAAGCCCGACTTCGAAACCAACACAACCTCCAAAGTCATTATTCATCCTACTAGAAACAGGAAATCAAAACCTAGGAATTCCTACTGACAGTAACTATGTTAATCTGTATGTGCAGCCAACTCATAAATATACCAATAAAGTCAATTGCAATGCCAACCCCTTCAAACGGTTTAACAACTGTTTTTATAACCTTGATCAAAGGGCAGCAGGAAAAAATGTCTTTGAGTGCCACAGCCTCAGGACCAGATTTACTACTATTCACACTGTAGTGTGCGCACATTATCACCTCTGTGATGCCTGAAAACCACCAGTCTCGCATTCTGCAAATGGTAAAAGTACACAATGCAAAATTTAATAAGAGTTGTGTGCTGATATTGTCATTGGATGTGCTTGGGCTAAAAGGAACATCTCGCAGGGTTAGTATTCAGTAAAACAAGAATCAATTCTGTACCCGACTGTTAGACTTGGCATCTTTTGGCGTGTTTCCCCTGAGTTTTTGCTTTCTGACCTCCCGGTTTTGACTCTGTTTTGCTGATGTAACGGTTCTGTGCGCTTTTCGCACTGCTGATCAGTGGTAAAGCGCAGGTGCTCCTATGGTAAATTGTGTTATGGATTGGTGTTTCCATATTTGGGTATTTGATTTACCTGTTAGCCCCTAGTAAAGTGCACTGCGTGTGCCAGGGCCGGTGAATCAAATGCTACCCGGGGGCCTGCAGCACTGGTTGTGCCACCCCCGTGAGTAGCCCTGAAAACGGTAACTCAGACCTGCCATTGCAGAGTCTGCGCGCAGTTTGTAACTGCCATATCGACTTGGCCAGTGCACACACTGGCCGGTCCCTAACCTTCCCTTTTCTTACATGTCAGGCACCCCTCAGGTAGGCCCAAGGTACCCCTGTGGGTAGGGTGCAATTTTTGTGAAAGGTAGGACATGCCCCGGTGTGTGTGGCATGTCCTAATAGTGAATTACAGCCAATTTCGTTTTTCACTATTGCAAGGACAGAATGGGAGGTTTGTTCATAACATCTTATGAACATAACTGGCCCAGGGAATTCGGTAAGAAAATGAAGTTTCGTATGCCTGAACTCAGAATCTAAAGATGCCTCTTTTAGTGAAGGTGATTTTTACATTCTGTGTTTGAAAATACCACTTTTGGAAAGTGGGTATTTTCTTGCTCAGTCATCCCGTGTGCCTCTGCTGGAATGTGGATTGCCTGTCTGGGTTTTGGATGACAGAAGGCTGGGGGAGCAGGAGGGGGCCAGATGGTCTAGGTAGGTCAGGAAAGGGCTGAAGAGACCTGGGTTACGATGGGGGAAGGGGGAGGAGATTTCCTTGCACCTCAAAGGGCCTGCTCTGCCTTAGACAAATGCCGTCTCCACCTCCTGCCAGGAATTCACACCAGAGAAGGCAGAACTGGTCCTGACCGGGCACAGACCCTCTCTGCCTAAGAGATCAAAGGATTTTTGGACATAAATGCTGGGTCCCAGACCCCTGAACTTTAGAACTCATCTGGACAAGAAGACTGCCAAGAAGAAGAGCCGGAGAAGCAGCGAAAAGGAACTGACTGCTTTGCTGGGTGCTTTGCTGGGCTGACCTGCAGTGGCTGCTTTTGTCTTGGGTAGTGAAAGGCCTGGACTGGACTTTCGGCAACCTAAATTTGTGGGTCTCTCCAAGGGCTTGAGGTAGAGCGTGCCCCCTCTTCACGAAGTCTCAGGAACAGCAAAGACTTCAAGTTATTCGACCCGCAGCACTGGGGACTGTGTGTTTTGTGCTGCAACCCGAAGAACACCAACTCGACGATGTCTACGACGCCACTGCCGACTCCGTGTCCTGAAGGCAACGCAGAGGGCACCGCCGCAATGCCGCACCGCAACCCTGGTCTCACCGACGCCGCCTGTTGATGCCGCCACCGAGCCGCTGCTTGCACCGCGACCTGTGGGCACCGCACTCCGCACCGCCTCGCTTCACGCCAAAGCTTTGGCACCGCAGAGGGCATTGCCGCAATGCCGCACCGCGACCCTGGTCTCACCGACGCCTGTTGACGCCGCCGAGCCGCTGCTCACACTGCGTCCTGTGGGCACCGCACTCCACACCGCCTGGCTTCACGAGGACGCCTTGGCCTGCCTGACGCCGCCACTTCCCGCCGAGATCGACGCCGCTGCTTGCACCGTGGTTTGGGGGCACCGCTCGTAAGTTACAGGACGCACCGCCCTCATCCCACACCGCAGCCTTGGCCTACCGGCGCCATCGACTCCAGTTCGTCAGCCGACGACAGCGCTTCAGCAATGACGACACCGCTGCTTGCACCGTGATCTGCCAGCACCGTGACGAGCACCACCTTCATCTTGCACCGCGACCCTGGTCTCACCAACGACGCCATCTGACGCCGCCACCGAGCCGCTGCTCGCACTGCGACCTGAGGGCACCGCACGCCGCACTGCTGCACTTCGCACCGCAGCACTCGACGCCTGCCGAAGCCAGCGCTCCTGACTCCATCAGAGAGGAGATCGACCTGCAACTCGTGTGACTTTGAGGGCCCCATCGCCCTGCATCTCTCAAAGGTACTGTTTGTGGGTCTTTCCGACACCGCAGCTGGCCTGCGACCCCGCGGTCAGCCCGAACTGTTTTGGATTTGTGTGTTCACGACGCCGTGGTAGCCCGGACGGCGCTATCCAAACAAGGAACTCTTTTTAATCAGCGTATTTTTGAATTGTGAACTTTTAAGTATAGTATTGTGGTTCTTTGTCGTTTTTGGTCTTGTTTTAATTATATAAAAATATTGGATATTTTTCTAAACTGGTGTGGTGTCCTTTTGTAGTGCATACACTGTATTACTGTTGGTTATGTGCAAATGCTTTACACACTGCCTCTAAGATAGGCCTGGCTGCTCGTGCCAAGCTACCAAGGGGGTGAGCAGGGGTTATTTTAGAAGTGTAACTCCCTTATCCTGACTAGAGTGGTGGTTTTTGCCTGGCTTTGGCCCACACCCTAGCCTACCAAGAATCCCATTTCTAACATTGGTTGTCAGTGGTGAGGATAGGACTTGCGTTTGCACTTGACTTACAGTGATTGGTGTGCACTACTACCATATCGCAGACCATTACGTACCACATACTAACCCGTTGTCTTTTTGGCCGATTTTTGTGATCTTGCCAGGTGAACTTTCTACTTCACCATGCCGGAATCAATAGCATCATCTGTTGCATCCATGGACATTGCCTTTGAGGAGGATAGGTTGGAGCTCTACACTGTGAGAGAATTGAAGTCCGTTTGCAAAAACCTAAAAGTCCAAATCAGAGGCCTCACTAGGAAGGACGAGCTACAAAAGGCGCTGAGGGCCTGGGTTGCAGCCAGAGACGCAAGTGGGCAATCTGGTGACCTTAGTGGAGAGGCGGGGGAGCCTAGTCCTAGGGTGGATGTGCTTTTGGGAGGGGGGGGAACCCTTCCGACCAGACAGCAGTGGCCTGTCCCCAGAGGAGCTGGAGGACAGGCGGGAAGCAAGGAGAGCAGCCACGGAGCTAGAAAAGATTAGATTGGCCATGGAGGAGAAGAGAATGCTATTGGAACATGAACGAGGTCTTAAAGAGCTGGAGCTGAAGAGTAGGCCCGGCTTTGGATTGTGGCAACAACTCGTCAAGGCAGACAGACCGAATCGTACACATCCCTAAGAATGTGGGCAGAGAGTTCAAGAAGGGGATGACATACAGAGGTGGTTTCAGGGTTATGAGGCAGCGATACACATGAATGGGGTCCCTGAGGAGAATTGGGGAGCAGGATTGTGGTCTCTGTTTCCAGAGGAAGCCAGGGATACTTTGACAGCTTTGGGTAAGGGGCCTAACCTCACCTATACTGATATGAAGGAAGCACTTCTCACTAGGTATGGTCTCACTCCTGAAAAGTACCGGGATCAGTTTAGGTCCTGGAAGAAATCTGATGCCAACACGTGGCTGGAATGTGTGGATGGGTTTTGTTGGTCGTTGGATGGCTGGGTGAAGGGCAGTAATGTGACAGATTTTCGGGGGCTCTACAATTTGATTGCGTGGGAGCACTTGTCTAGTCTATGTTTTGCAGATCTGAAGCCAGCACCTAGTTGATAGAAAGCTAACTGACCCCAGGAAGCTTGCTATGGAGGCGGACCGCTGGGTGAGTACCAGGGTCCACAAGAAAGCGTTTGGGGGGGACTCAGTCAAAGGTGGGCTGGGTCCCAAGCAGAAAAGTGGGGGGGACAAGGGTAAAACACAGGAGTTCTCGAAAGGGCCCCAAAATAACACCCAGGGTAAAGGTTCCCATCCCCCGGAGATAAGAAGCAAGGGGTCTCGACAGGAAAGCCTGCCGAGACCGGCCCCCGCAAGTGTTTTGCCTGTGACCAGGTGGGGCACATGAGGGGAGACCCCCGGTGCCCAAAGGGGACACAGCCACCCACCGGTGGACCGTCCAAAGTGTTGGCTAGCATAGCGCTGGGGAGGAGGAGTCCCAACAGGAGGGTGGGGACCCCGCAGAATTGACCCTCGTCTAACTAGGGGACAGTGAGATGGTCCCAGGAGCCCAGGTGCCCCCTAACACAAAGAAATACAGCACCTGGGTGACCATCAACGGGAAAAGGGTAGAGGCTCTCAGGGATACTGGAGCCAGTGTGACCTCAGTTCGGTGTCACCTGGTCCCTGAGACGCAGGTAGTCCCCGGGGCATTCCACCAGGTGATTGCAGTCGACAATTCCGAGCGCCAGTGTCTGGTGGCGCAGGTTCCCTTCGAGTGGGGGGGGTCTCAGGTCCTTTAAGGGTAGTTGTGAGCCCTTCCATGCCTGTCGATTGTCTGCTCGGTAACGACCTGGAGCATCCTTATGGAAGGATGTTGAGCTCAGGTCCCACTTGGAGATGCTGGGGTTGCCAGAGTGGGCATGCGTGTCCACTCGGTCGATGGCGGCCAGAGAGGGTGATCAGAAGGACCCGGAGCCTGAAACAGTGGCCCAGGTACCTGCCAAGTGGAAGGGCAAGGGGCGCGAGAAACCGGCCCCTGAAGTTCCCACGGCCCGGGAGGAGGCGGATCTTGAGGGGGACGCCCCGGTACCTACAGGAGAACAGGTAGCCAAACTGGGGGACATCTCTGAGCTGACTCATTGGCAGCAAGAAGGGGGTCCCACCAGGGAGGAGTTCTGCCGGGAGCAGAAAGAGTGCTTTTCTCTGGAGGGTCTGCGGCAGCAGGCCGCAGCCCAGGCGACTGGTGATCAGTCCGGATCACATTGGATATATTGGGAGAATGATCTCCTGTACATCGAGCCTAAGGTCGCGGAACCTGGGTCAGCCCGTGTGCTGGTGGTACCCCAGCGCTTCCGGACCTTCCTACTGGGTCTGGCTCACGACGTGCCTTTGGCAGGACATTTGGGGCAGGACAAGACCTTTGACTGGCTTGTCACCCACTTCTTCTGGCCTCGAATGCGAAGGCAGTCGGATGTGCATTGTCGGTCCTGCCAAACTTGCCAAGCAAGTGGCAAGAGTGGGAGGAAGGTCAAAGCTCCTCTCCAACCGTTCCCCGTTGTGGGGACACCCTTTGAAAGGGTAGGGATGGACATCGTGGGGCCACTGGATCCCAAGACAGCCATGGGCAACAGGTACATCCTGGTCTTGGTGGACCATGCCACCCGGTACCCAGAGGCAATCCCTCTCAGGACAACGACTGCGCCAGTGGTGGGCCGGGCGTTGATGGGGATCTTTTCCCGCATGGGGTTCCCCAGAGAGGTGGTTTCTGACGGGACCAATTTCATATCAAAGTATATGACATCCCAGTGGAAGGAGTGTGGTGTTACATACAGTTCACCACTCCTTACCACCCCCAAGGCAACGGTCTGGTGGAAAGGTTCAACCAGACCTTAAAAGGCATGATCAAGGGTCTCACTGAACCCATGAGGCGTAAGTGGGATGTCCTCTTACCGTGCCTTCTCTTTGTGTACAGGGAGGTACCCCAGAAGTCTCTCGGGTTTAGTCCCTTCGAGCTTCTGTACGGTCACCCCGTGCGGGGACCTCTAAGCTTGGTAAAGGAAGGCTGGGAGGCCGCTCCCAGGAAGACCCCCCAGGATGTGTTCAGCTACATGCTGGCCTTCCGCAATCAAACTGCCCGCTTCAGGAAACTCGCTCAGGCGAACCTCGAGGCCAGCCAGGAAGAAATGAGGAAGTGGTATGACCAGAATGCCACTCTGGTCGAGTTTCAACCTGGACAGAAAGTGTGGGTCATGGCCCCTGTGGAACCTTGTGCCTTACAGGACAAGTGGACGGGGCCCTTTGAGGTGGTGGAGCGCAAAAGTGAGGTCACCTACCTGGTGGATTTGCAGGCTCCTCGGAACCCGTTACGGGTCCTCCACGTGAACCGCCTCAAACCCCACTTCGAGAGGTCCGAAGTGAGCATGCTCTTGGCGACGGACGACGGGGAGGAAGCGGAGAGTGAGCCTCTCCCAGACCTCCTGTCTGCCCAAGAGGGGGATGGGTCAGTGGATGGTGTGACCCTCTCCCCGGCCCTGACCACTGAGCAGCAGAGCGAGTGTCGCCAGTTGTTGGGGCAGTTTGCCCCACTGTTCTCCTTGACCCCAGGTGTTACTCACTGGTGAACCCACGACGTGGATACCGGTGACAGCACCCCGGGGAAACACAAGATTTACCGGTTGGCTGACCGGGTCAAGGCCAGCATCAAAGAGGAGGTCTCGAAGATGTTGGCGTTGGGGGTGGTTGAGCCGTCCAGTAGCCCATGGGCCAGCCCCGTGGTCTTGGTCCCGAAAGCAACGGCACCCGTGGCCGCCCCAGAACTGCGGTTCTGTGTGGACTATCGGGGGCTCAATGCCGTCACGCGGACTGACGCCCACCCCATCCCCCGAGCTGATGAGTTCATCGACTGGTTGGGAGCGGCCAGATTCCTGAGTACGTTCGATTTAACGTCCGGGTACTGGCAGATCCCTCTAACCGAGGGAGCCAAAGAGAGATCAGCATTCTCAACCCCGGATGGGCATTACCAGTTCCGGGTGATGCCATTCGGATTGAAGAATGCCCCTGCCACCTTTCAGAGGTTGGTCAACCAGGTGTTGGCCGGGCTGGAGGAATTCAGCGCTGCGTACCTGGACAACATTGCGGTGTTCAGTTCCAGTTCGGACGAACATCTGCAACACCTCAGGGAAGTGTTGAGGGTGCTGCAGATGGCAGGCCTCACGATTAAGGCCAGTAAGTGCCAGATCGGGCAGGGGTTAGTGGTGTACTTGGGACACCAGGTAGGGAGCGGCCAGGTGGCACCCCTACAGCCCAAGATCGACACCATCCTGGCTTGGGAGCCACCAAAGACCCAGACAGAGGTGAGGGCCTTCTTAAGACTCACCGGGTACCACCGGAGGTTTGTTAAGGGATATGGCACCATCGTGGCCCCCTTAACTGAGTTGACTTCGAAGAAGCAACCAAGAAAGGTGATCTGGTCTGAGTCTTGCCAGAGGGCGTTTGATACCCTGAAGGCCGCCATGTGCACGGCCCCCGTGCGCAAGGCCCCCGACTTCTCCAAGGAATTTATCGTGCAGACCGACGCGTCAGAGCATGGAGTGGGAGCCGGTGCTCTCACAACTGAACGAAGAGGACCTAGACCAACCGGTAGTCTTCCTTAGCAGGAGACTACTCCCCAGGAAGCAGAGGTGGAGTGCCATAGAAAGGGAAGCTTTTGCTGTGGTCTGGGCACTGAAAAAGCTGAGACCATACCTGTTTGGGACTCACTTCCGAGTTCAGACCGACCACAGGCCCCTCAGATGGTTAATGCAGATGAGGGGGGAGAATCCAAAACTGCTGAGGTGGTCCATCTCCCTACAGGGAATGGACTTTACGGTGGAACACCGCCCTGGCACAGAGCACGCCAATGCAGATGGCCTGTCCAGGTTCTTCCGCCTTAGTGAAGAGAACCCCCAGGTAAATGGGTAGTTCTCCCTACTTTCAGCTGGAGGGACGTGTGTTAGACTTGGCATCTTTTGGCGTGTTTCCCCTGAGTTTTTGCTTTCTGACCTCCCGGTTTTGACTCTGTTTTGCTGGTGTAACGGTTCTGCGCGCTTTTCGCACTGCTGATCAGTGGTAAAGCGCAGGTGCTCCTATGGTAAATTGTGTTATGGATTGGTGTTTCCATGATTGGATATTTGATTTACCTGTTAGCCCCTAGTAAAGTGCACTGCGTGTGCCAGGGCCAGTGAATCAAATGCTACCCGGGGGGCCTGCAGCACTTGTTGTGCCACCCCCGTGAGTAGCCCTGAAAACGGTAACTCAGACCTGCCATTGCAGAGTCTGCGCGCAGTTTGTAACTGCCATATCGACTTGGCCAGTGCACACACTGGCCGGTCCCTAACCTTCCCTTTTCTTACATGTCAGGCACCCCTCAGGTAGGCACAAGATACCCCTGTGGGCAGGGTGCAATGTATGTGAAAGGTAGGACATGCCCCGGTGTGTGTGGTTGTCCTAATAGTGAATTACAGCCAATTTCGTTTTTCACTATTGCAAGGCTACCAGTTCCCCATAGGACAGAATGGGAGGTTTGTTCATAACATCTTATGAACATAACTGGCCCAGGGAATTCAGTAAGAAAATGAAGTTTCGTATGCCTGAACTCAGAATCTAAAGATGCCTCTTTTAGTGAAGGTGATTTTTACATTCTGTGTTTGAAAATACCACTTTTGGAAAGTGGGTATTTTCTTGCTCAGTCATCCTGTGTGCCTCTGCTGGAATGTGGATTGCCTGTCTGGGTTTTGGGTGACAGAAGGCTGGGGGAGCAGGAGTGGCGCCAGATGGTCTAGGTAGGTCAGGAAAGGGCTGAAGAGACCTGGGTTACGATGGGGGAAGGGGGAGGAGATTTACTTGCACCTCAAAGGGCCTGCTCTGCCTCTGACAAATGCCGTCTCCACCTCCTGCCAGGAATTCACACCAGAAAAGGCAGAACTGGTCCTAACCGGGCACAGACCCTCTCTGCCTAAGAGATCAAAGCATTTTTGGACATAAATGCTGGGTCCCAGACCCCTGAACTTTAGAACTCATCTGGACAAGAAGACTGCCAAGAAGAAGAGCCAGAGAAGCTGCGAAAAGGAACTGACTGCTTTGCTGGGTGCTTTGCTGGGCTGACCTGCAGTGGCTGCTTTTGTCTTGGGTAGTGAAAGGCCTGGACTGGACTTTCTGCAACCTAAATTTGTGAGTCTCTCCAAGGGCTTGAGATAGAGCTTGCCCCCTGTTCACGAAGTCTGAGGAACAGCAAAGACTTCAAGTTCTTCGACCCGCAGCACTGGGGACTGTGTGTTTTGTGCTGCAACCCGAAGAACACCAACTCGACGACGTCTACGACGCCACTGCCGACTCCGTGTCCTTAAGGCAATGCAGAGGGCACCGCCGCAACACCGCACCGCAACCCTGGTCTCACCGACGACGCCTGTTGACGCTGCCACTGAGCCGCTGCTTGCACCGCGACCTGTGGGCACCGCACTCTGCACCGCCTCGCTTCACGCCAAACCTTTGGCACCGCAGAGGGCACCGCCGCAACGCCGCACCGCGACCCTGGTCTCACCGACGACGCCTGTTGACGCCGCCGAGCCGCTGTTCGCACCGCGACCTGTGGGCACTGCACTCCGCACCGCCTGGCTTCACGAGGACGCCTTGGCCTGCCTGACGGCACCACTTCCCGCCGAGATCGACGCTGCTGCTTGCACCATGGTTCGGGGGCACCGCTCGTAAGTTACAGGATGCACCACCCTCATCCCACACCGCAGCCTTGGCCTACCGATGCCGGCGCAATCGACTCCAGTTCGTCAGCCGACGACAGCGCTTCAGCAATGACGACGCCGCTGCTTGTACCGTGATCTGCCAGCAGCGTGACTAGCACCGCCTTCATCTCGCACCGCGACCCTGGTCTCAACGACGACGCCATCTGATGCCGCCACCGAGCCGCTGCTCGCACTGCGACCTGAGGGCACCGCACGCTGCACCGCTGCACTTCGCACGGCAGCACTCGATGCCTGCCAACGCCAGCGCTCCTGACTCCATCAGAGAGGAGATCGACCTGCAACGCGTGTGACTTTGAGGGCCCCATCGCCCTGCATCTGTGAAAGGTACTGTTTGCGGGTCTTTCCGACACCGCAGCTGGCCTGCGACCCCGCGGTCAGCCAGAACTGTTTTGGATTTGTGTGTTCACGATGCCGTGGTAGCCCGGACGGCGCTATCCACACAAGGAACTCTTTTTAATCAGCGCATTTTTGAATTGTGAACTTTTAAGTATAGTATTGTGGTTCTTTATCGTTTTTGGTCTTGTTTTAATTATATAAAAATATTGGATATTTTTATAAACTGGTGTGGTGTCCTTTTGTAGTGCGTACACTGTATTACTGTTGGTTATGTGCAAATGCTTTACACACTGCCTCTAAGATAGGCCTGGCTGCTCGTGCCAAGCTACCAAGGGGGTGAGCAGGGGTTATTTTAGAAGTGTAACTCCCTTATCCTGACTAGAGTGGTGGATTTGCCTGGCTTTGGCCCGCGACCTAGCCTACCAAGAATCCCATTTCTAACATTGGTTGTCAGCGGTGAGGATAGGACTTGCGTTTGCACTTGACTTACAGTGATTGGTGTGCACTACTACCATATCGCAGACCATTACGTACCACATACTAACCCGTTGTCTTTTTGGCCGATTTTTGTGATCTTGCCAGGTGAACTTTCTACTTCACCATGCCAGAATCAATAGCATCATCCATTGCATCCATGGACATTGCCTTTGAGGAGGATAGGTTGGAGCTCTACACTGTGAGAGAATTGAAGTCCGTTTGCAAAAACCTAAAAGTCCAAATCAGAGGCCTCACTAGGAAGGACGAGCTACAAAAGGCGCTGAGGGCCTGGGTAGCAGCCAGAGATGCAAGTGGGCAATCTGGTGACCTTAGTGGAGAGGCGGGGGAGCCTAGTCCTAGGGTGGATGTGCTTTTGGGAGGGGGGAACCCTTCCGACCAGGCAGCAGTGGCCTGTTCCCAGAGGAGCTGGAGGACAGGCGGGAAGCAAGGAGAGCAGCCACGGAGCTAGAAAATATTAGATTGGCTATGGAGGAGAAGAGAATGCTATTGGAACATGAACGAGGTCTTAAAGAGCTGGAGCTGAAGAGTAGGCCCGGCTCGGATGGTGGCAGCAACTCGTCAAGGCAGACAGACCGAATCGTACACATCCTTAAGAATGTGGGCAGAGAGTTCAAGAAGGGGGATGACATACAGATGTGGTTTCAGGGTTATGAGGCAGCGATACACATGAATGGGGTCCCTGAGGAGAATTGGGGAGCAGGATTGTGGTCTCTGTTTCCAGAGGAAGCCAGGGATACTTTGACAGCTTTGGGTAAGGGGCCTAACCTCACCTATGCTGATATGAAGGAAGCCCTTCTCACTAGGTATGGTCTCACTCCTGAAAAGTACCGGGATCAGTTTAGGTCCTGGAAGAAATCTGATGCCAACACGTGGCTGGAATGTGTGGATGGGTTTTGTCGGTCGTTGGATGGCTGGGTGAAGCGCAGTAATGTGACAGATTTTCGGGGGCTCTACAATTTGATTGCGTGGGAGCACTTGTCTAGTCTATGTTTTGCAGATCTGCGCCAGCACCTAGTTGATAGTAAGCTAACTGACCCCAGGAAGCTTGCTATGGAGGCGGACCGCTGAGTGAGTACCAGGGTCCACAAGAAAGCATTTGGGGGGACTCAGTCAAAGGTGGGCAGGGTCCCCAGCAGAAAAGTGGGGGGGACAAGGGCAAAATACAGGAGTTCTCGAAATGGCCCCAAAATAACACCCAGGGTAAAGGTTCCCATCCCCCCGGAGATAAGAAGCAAGGGGTCTCGACAGGAAAGCCTGCCGAGACCGGCCCCCGCAAGTGTTTTTCCTGTGACCAGGTGGGGCACATGAGGGGAGACCCCCGGTGCCCAAAGGGGACACAGCCACCCACCGGTGGACGGTCCAAAGTGTTGGCTAGCATAGCGCTGGGGGAGGAGGAGTCCCAACAGGAGGGTGGGGACCCTGCAGAAATGACCCTTGTCTCACTAGGGGACAGTGAGATGGTCCCAGGAGCCCAGGTGCCCCCTAACACAAAGAAATACAGCACCTGGGTGACCATCAACGGGAAAAGGGTAGAGGCTCTCAGGGATACTGGAGCCAGTGTGACCTCAGTTCGGTGTCACCTGGTCCCTGAGACTCAGGTAGTCCCCGGGGCATTCCACCAGGTGATTGCAGTCGACAACTCCGAGCGCCAGTGTCTGGTGGCGCAGGTTCCCTTCGAGTGGGGGGGGGGTTTCAGGTCCTTTAAGGGTAGTTGTGAGCCCTTCCATGCCTGTCGACTGTCTGCTCGGTAACGACCTGGAGCAGTCCTTATGGAAGGATGTTGAGCTCAGGTCCCACTTGGAGATGCTGGGGTTGCCAGAGTGGGCATGCGTGTCCACTCGGTCGATGGCGGCCAGAGAGGGTGATCAGAAGGACCCGGAGCCTGAAACAGTGGCCCAGGTCCCTGCCAAGTGGAAGGGCAAGGGGCGCGGGAAACCGGCCCCTGAAGTTCCCACGGCCCGGGAGGAGGCGGACCTCGAGGGGGACGCCCCGGTGCCTACAGGGGAACAGGTAGCCGAACTGGGGGACAAATCTGAGCTGACTCATTGGCAGCAAGAAGGGGGTCCCACCAGGGAGGAGTTCTGCCGGGAGCAGAAAGAGTGCCCTTCTCTGGAGGGTCTGCGGCAGCAGGCTGCAGCCCAGGCGACTGGTGATCAGTCCGGATCACATTGGCTATATTTGGAGAATGATCTCCTGTACAGCGAGCCTAAGGTCGCGGAACCTGGGTCAGCCCATGTGCTGGTGGTACCCCAGCGCTTCCGGACCTTCCTACTGGGTCTGGCTCACGACGTGCCTTTGGCAGGACATTTGGGGCAGGACAAGACCTTTGACTGGCTTGTCACCCACTTCTTCTGGCCTTGAATGCGAAGGCAGTCGGATGTGCATTGTCGGTCCTGCCAAACTTGCCAGGCAAGTGGCAAGAGTGGGAGGAAGGTCAAAGCTCCTCTCCAACCGTTCCCCGTGGTGGGGACACCCTTTGAAAGGGTAGGGATGGACATCGTGGGGCCACTGGATCCCAAGACAGCCATGGGCAACAGGTACATCCTGGTCTTGGTGGACCATGCCACCCGGTACCTGGAGGCAATCCCTCTCAGGACAACGACGGCGCCAGTGGTGGGCCGGGCGTTGATGGGGATCTTTTCCCGTGTGGGGTTCCCCAGAGAGGTGGTTTCTGACAGGGGGACCAATTTCATATCGAAGTATATGACATCCCTGTGGAAGGAGTGTGGTGTTACATACAAGTTCACCACTCCTTACCACCCCCAAGGCAACGGTCTGGTGGAAAGGTTCAACCAAACCTTAAAAGGCATGATCAAGGGTCTCACTGAACCCATGAGGCGAAAGTGGGATGTCCTCTTACCGTGCCTTCTCTTTGCGTACAGGGAGGTACCCCAGAAGTCTCTCGGGTTCAGTCCCTTCGAGCTTCTGTACGGTCACCCCGTGCGGGGACCTCTAAGCTTGGTAAAGGAAGGCTGGGAGGCCGCTCCCAGGAAGACCCCCCAGGATGTGTTCAGCTACATGCTGGCCTTCCGCAATCAAACTGCCCGCTTCAGGAAACTCGCTCAGGCGAACCTCGAGGCCAGCCAGGAAGAAATGAGGAAGTGGTATGACCAGAATGCCACTCTGGTCGAGTTTCAACCTGGATAGAAAGTGTGGGTCATGGCCCCTGTGGAACCTTGTGCCTTACAGGACAAGTGGACGGGGCCCTTTGAGGTGGTGGAGCGCAAAAGTGAGGTCACCTACCTGGTGGATTTGCAGGCTCCTCAGAACCCGTTACGGGTCCTCCACATGAACCGCCTCAAACCCCACTTCGAGAGGTCCGAAGTGAGCATGCTCTTGGCGACGGACGACGGGGAGGAAACGGAGAGTGAGCCTCTCCCGGACCTCCTGTCTGCCCAAGAGGGGGATGGGGCGGTGGATGGTGTGACCCTCTCCCCGGCCCTGACCGCTGAGCAGCAGAGCGAGTGTCGCCAGTTGTTGGGGCAGTTTGCCCCACTGTTCTCCTTGACCCCAGGTGTTACTCACTGGTGTACCCACGACGTGGATACCGGTGACAGCCCCCCGGTGAAACACAAGATTTACCGGTTGGCTGACCGGGTCAAGGCCAGCATCTAAGAGGAGGTCTCGAAGATGTTGTCGTTGGGGGTGGTTGAGCCGTCCAGTAGCCCATGGGCCAGCCCCGTGGTCTTGGTCCCAAAAGCAACGGCACCCGGGGCCGCCCCAGAACTGCGGTTCTGTGTGGACTATCGGGGGCTCAATGCCGTCACGCGGACTGACGCCCACCCCATCACCCGAGCTGATGAGCTCATCGACCGGTTGGGAGCGGCCAGATTCCTGAGTACGTTCGATTTAACGTCCGGGTACTGGCAGATCGCTCTAACTGAGGGGGCCAAAGAGAGATCAGCATTCTCAACCCCGGATGGGCATTACCAGTTCCAGGTGATGCCCTTCGGATTGAAGAATGCCCCTGCCACCTTTCAGAGGTTGGTCAACCAGGTGTTGGCTGGGCTGGAGGAATTCAGCGCCGCGTACCTGGACGACATTGCGGTGTTCAGTTCCAGTTGGGACAAACATGTGCAACACCTCAGGGAGGTGTTGAGGGTGCTGCAGATGGCAGGCCTCACGATTAAGGCCGGTAAGTGCCAGATCGGGCAGGGGTCGGTGGTGTACTTGGGACACCAGGTAGGGAGCGGCCAGGTGGCGCCCCTACAGCCCAAGATCGACACCATCCTGGCTTGGGAGCCACCCAAGACCCAGACAGAGGTGAGGGCCTTCTTAGGACTCACCGGGTACTACCGGAGGTTTGTTAAGGGATATGGCACCATCGTGGCCCCCTTAACTGAGTTGACTTCCAAGAAGCAACCGAGAAAGGTGATCTGGTCTGAGTCTTGCCAGAGGGCGTTTGATACCCTGAAGGCCGCCATGTGCACGGCCCCCATGCTCAGGGCCAGCTCTAGGGCGGTGCGATCGGTGCGACCGCACCAGGCGTTGACTTGGGGTGGGGGCGTCATTTTTGAAAATGTTTATTATCATTTTAAAAGCACCTGCTGCCTCGTGCCTGGCTGTCAGCAACTTTCAGACATCAGTTAAAATGTCAAGAGAAGTCCGGTGATTAATCCTCATCCTGGAAAGGGACCGGAGGTTTGTCTAGTGGAAGGTTTGACTCATCCTAAGGTAGAGCAGAGGGTTAAAATGCCTGCTGCTAAGAACGTGTACAATGCAGATAAGGAAGTGCATATAATGTAAATAGGTCAGTGGGTTAACTGCTTCTGTAAGAGAGCTCCTTTTGTTACTTGTCGTTTATAAGTCAAAATCCTAATATAGAACATTGAGCTATTAACTGTCACCCTAGAGCTGCATGCAAACTGCAAGGATTATGTTAGAGCTATATGTTTTTTTGCCCAGTCTTTCATCATCCTAATCTTGTGAAAATGGTTCATTTGGGTAGAAAACAATTCTTATTATGAAAGAGAACCCCTAACAATGATGTTACGTTTTAAATTCTGAATTTGTGCTTTTCCTGAATAAGAACTTAAACTATATTGCCTACCAGTATCGATGACATGTCACTCCTACACCACACCTTGTAGTACTGTCTGATGTAACATTTCCTATACACTGATTTACACACATATGAGTGTCTCTGTACAATGTGTGTGTGGTGTAAAGTGCTCTGACACCTTAGACTGGTATGAGTGGCGCTATAAAACTAAATGAATCTGAGAGACAGTGGTTATGGAGACTTGAGAGGCACTGTTAAAGGGTACTAGTGGGGGAATCCGTGGCTGAGGTGGTCATTGGGGGGGCGCCAACAGACATTGCAGACATTGTCGCACAGGGCGCCACCAGCGCTAAAGCCGGCCCTGCCCGTGCTCAAGGCCCCCGACTTCTCCAAGGAATTTGTCGTGCAGACCGACGCGTCAGAGCATGGAGTGGGAGCGGTGCTCTCACAACTGAACGAAGAGGACCTAGACCAACCGGTAGTCTTCCTTAGCAGGAGACTACTCCCCAGGGAGCAGAGGTGGAGTGCCATAGAAAGGGAAGCTTTTGCTGTGGTCTGGGCACTGAAGAAGCTGAGACCATACCTGTTTGGGACTCACTTCCGAGTTCAGACAGACCACAGGCCCCTCAGATGGTTAATGCAGATGAGGGGGGAGAATCCAAAACTGCTGAGGTGGTCCATCTCTGTAGGAAGGTGGAATCTGACTACATGGTTGCCCCCACTTTTTTCCTGGTGTTTTGTTGGTTTTTGACTTAGTTTGGCTGGGAACCTGCTATTCAGGTCCCCAGCCTATCTGCTTTCTCTTTAAACGACTTGGAGTGCACTCTAGGTGCACTAGTGATTGGATACTGTGGTACCTTATGAGTCCCTAGTATATGGTACCTTAGGTACTAAGGGCATAGGTACTTCACAGGCCTACCAGGGGCTGCAGCATGTATTATGCCACCCCTGGGAAGCAGACTAAATCTGACACCACAGGCCTGCTACTGCAGCCTGAGTGAGGAAGTGCTAGCACTCCTCACTGAGATATAGGTTCCCTATATCTCTCCTACACACACATATATCCCTATCAGTCACCCCTAAGGCAGGCCCTATCAATCCTGAGGGCAGGGTGCTTGGCTTATATGTGAGGGGGTGCCTCTGCCTGAGCAGGGCCCTCTGCAGCTCTCAGAGTCCATTCTCTGGTGCTGTCTGTGGATGCGGTTAAACCATATACTTTTAAGTGCATTATATCCTCGCAGTAAAATGCTAACTTTGGAATGGCTGCATCGAAACATGTCGTGTTTGGTGTCAAACACCTTGGACTACTACCCCCCCGCCAGTCCTGGCGGCGGGGGTAGCATTCCACCCTTCTAGAGGGATAGACATGTACCTACTGTGGAAACGCAGTAGAATCCGACAGAGCCCTGGCATCACAAAATGGATGCCACCAGTCACAGACACTGGGCTGCCCTCCTGCTGATGACCAACACTCGCAGTGGAGGGAGCCCAACAATAGATATCCTGTCCCAAGGGGGTGTGACCACCTTCCAGACAGGGTTTAGTGTATTGGGGCTGGGTGGGTGCACTCTTAGAGTGCTTTGAAGTCCTGCACTGGGGGAGCAGAAGGCTCCTCTGTGCATATGCCAGTTCAAACCGGCTCAGGGGCTACCTGTCCCTGCTCTGGCGCGAAACTGGACAAAGGGAAGTGGGTGTAACCACCCACTCCCCTGACCTTCCCATAGGTAGGGTCATAGAGCTAGTCCCTCCCCTCCTTTTAGTATAAGAGGGGGAACCTGTGCATTGCACCCTAGATTTCCCTGGACGACGCTCTACAAGAATAATCCCGGACCTTCGACGTTCCACTACCTTTGGAAGACTGAAGAATCTCCCTTGGAGTCAAGGAGTGACTCCCCTGCTTGGCAGGCACCAAAAACTACAAACGACGGTCGCAAACTACGCCGCTCCTGCCGGAGTCCGAAGTCCCTACAGCCCAAGAAGTAGATTTCCTGATTTCTCAAAGGCCATCGTGAGTCCCCAGCGAAGCTGAGGCCAGTGGACCCCAAGAGTAACGAGGAACCGCGACCCCTGGGTACCGTGCACTATTGTTGAGTGCAACCCCTCACAACGTTCCACGAACTTGTGCTTTGGACCACATGTGGTCCCAGCCTCCAGCAGGAATCCCTGCTAAGATCAGCGGCCTACCACATCCCGAGTGACCGTGGGCCCCTGTGAGAGAATCCTCCCGAGGCGTCTTTGCGATCCCTTGCCAGCCGGCTTGTGGGTCCCCAGAAGACTTTCCAAAGAAACCAAAGGGCTCCCCTGGTTGCTCCAGGCCTGCCCTGACTTACCCTCGCTGGGTAAGTTCCACAGACCTTGCTGGTCTGCGCCATCGCCTCTTCATACTTTCCCCGAGACTTGCTGTTACCAAGGCTTGTTGGCTCCGATTGAGTCGCCGACACCGCAGTAAGCCGCAGACATCATGGGACACGCCGAATCCAGCTCCTGGTCATCGTCGATGCCTCCTGGACCTCGTGGCTGAAGAGTCAAGGCAACTGTGAACGACCTGAACCCTGCGACGACGGTGGGCATTCATCTTCCTTGCCCCGAGTCACTGCCAAGTGACTTTGAACACTGTCCCCTCTGCTTTCAGGTCATCCTTCCACCTAATCCAGGCTTGGATTCCACCAGACACTTCTTCACACCTTCACAAGCAGCAAGTCTTCTTTGTTCACCATTGAAAACGACGCCGCGACCCGACACCAAAGGACACCTGTGCACCCGGCTTCCCTGGGTGAGGTAACTCCAGCACTCCGGTGCTCCTGTGGGTGTGGGCCCTCGAACTACTTACCCTGTAAGTGACTTGCTTGTAGGTCCACCAGAAGTATCCTAAAACTCTTACTCGTACCCGGTTCGCGTCTGTGTTAGACACACCGCGTCCGACTCCCTTGCAAATCCTATCTGTAGACCGAATCCTTCGACTCGCACTGAGTCCGATCGGTGTGTTCGCCTCGAACACACAAGGGACCTTGAACATTGATATCTCAATCGCGTCTGAGCGCATAGACTCGTACAGGATGCGCATCGGTGCCAGGTCACCGCTTCCGTCCCCTGTGGGTCTCCTACAACTACCTGGGGTGGTTCTTGGGGGTCCCTCGATTCTAGATGCCCTAGACCTAGGTCTAGCAAACTAAGATTGTAATATTCAATTGTGCTAAACTTATCCTGATAATATTTGACTTGTACATATGTTCCTATCCTCTAATCTCATAAAGAGATTAGTAGAGGGTGTTTATTAATAAATACATATATATTTGATATATATACCTGTGTGGTGTCTTTTCATTTGGTGATTCAAGAGATTGTGTGGTAAAACAAGCTGCTTTACATTCCTTCAAGACTTAGCCTGAAGGCTGCTCTCCACAGCTACCACTAGGATAGCTTTCTATAAAGGTTGTCTTAAACCTAACTACCATAAGAGTCGAATTGTTCTGGTGCAAGGTGTCCACTTTAATTAGTGAACAGCATATACCAGGCCAACTTCTCACAATCTCCCTACAGGGAATGGACTTTACGGTGGAACACCGCCCTGGCACAGAGCACGCCAATGCAGATGGCCTGTCCAGGTTCTTCCGCCTTAGTGAAGAGAACCCCCAGGTAAATGGGTAGTTCTCCCTACTTTCAGCTGGAGGGGATGTGTGTTAGACTTGGCATCTTTTGGCGTGTTTCCCCTGAGTTTTTGCTTTCTGACCTCCCGGTTTTGACTCTGTTTTGCTGGTGTAACGGTTCTGCGCGCTTTTCGCACTGCTGATCAGTGGTAAAGCGCAGGTGCTCCTATGGTAAATTGTGTTATGGATTGGTGTTTCCATGATTGGATATTTGATTTACCTGTTAGCCCCTAGTAAAGTGCACTGCGTGTGCCAGGGCCAGTGAATCAAATGCTACCCGGGGGCCTGCAGCACTGGTTGTGCCACCCCTGTGAGTAGCCCTGAAAACGGTAACTCAGACCTGCCATTGCAGAGTCTGCGCGCAGTTTGTAACTGCTATATCGACTTGGCCAGTGTACACACTGGCCGGTCCCTAACCTTCCCTTTTCTTACATGTCAGGCACCCCTCAGGTAGGCACAAGATACCCCTGTGGGCAGGGTGCAATGTATGTGACTTTGAGGGCCCCATCGCCCTGCATCTCTGAAAGGTACTGTTTGCGGGTCTTTCCGACACCGCAGCTGGCCTGCGACCCCGCGGTCAGCCAGAACAGTTTTGGATTTGTGTGTTCACGACGCCGTGGTAGCCCGCACGGCGCTATCCACACAAGGAACTCTTTTTAATCTTTTTAATCTTTTTGAATTGTGAACTTTTAAGTATAGTATTGTGGTTCTTTATCGTTTTTGGTCTTGTTTTAATTATATAAAAATATTGGATATTTTTCTAAACTGGTGTGGTGTCCTTTTGTAGTGCGTACACTGTATTACTGTTGGTTATGTGCAAATGCTTTACACACTGCCTCTAAGATAGGCCTGGCTGCTCGTGCCAAGCTACCAAGGGGGTGAGCAGGGGTTATTTTAGAAGTGTAACTCCCTTATCCTGACTAGAGTGGTGGTTTTTGCCTGGCATTGGCCCGCGCCCTAGCCTACCAAGAATCCCATTTCTAACACCTACAGAACCAACATTCTCCACATTCTTGGGCTAAAAGGAAAGCCATTTAAGTGTGACACTAGGCATTGCTCCATAGAGCAACGGCAATCAAGTGGCTGGTTACATGAGATGCGATCCCCATCTACCCAGCCGAGTCTACAGCAGTGGCGATAAGTGGCAAGATGGTCTCTGTGTGAGTGCCGGCACCTGTTTTAGGAAACCTTATATATATCTTGCCTTGTTTCCCGCGTGGAAAGCTGGGGGATCAGTTCCTCCTCTATCTCCATACAATGGTAGATGAATATCGAGGACAAGTATAGCAAGAAATAATAGAAGACTATGAAATGTTTGTTCCAGAAATGTCATTTTCATAAAATGCCAACTGGTAACGTATGCAGATTTAGATATGACATAATAATCATGCAACTGGCATGTGGGTTTTTATTCTAATGGCACACACAACCTGCGAGCACCATTTTTGTTGAATTCCCTGTCAACTGCTTCCGTGTTTACAGTGTAAATGCAGTATTATGTTAGTCTGTGTTTTTTGGCTCTACACAGTCCTGCTTTAAGCCATGCGAGGCCTGGTAAATGTAATATAAAGTTCAGAAAGCAGGCTCCGATGGTTGCTGTGTGCACCAAGCCCGAGCCACTTCATTGTCTCGCATGCTTTTTCTCTAAATGCATCTTCATGGGTGCTCATAGCAGTGCAGCAGAGTTCAATGGACAAAGTTAACTCCCTGGATATTATGGTATGCAGGTTTCTTGTCCAGAGGCTTCTGTTGCTCTAAGGCTATTTTGTAGCACGAAGTTTAGAAATGTTTCTCTGTCACATGGATCAATTCTTCACTTTTATGTTTAAAAAGAATATCCAGCTTCCCTTTTAGCTTATTTTTCAGTTTTCAACTATTCTACCACTTTTTCGTAACTTTGTGACAGTATACTTTAATTAAAATTCTCATCACTGTACTGGCATTAAAGTGACCTCATTTAGAGATTGCCACCTTTGCAGGGCCATACAGTCACGGTGAAGTAGCCCAGTTCGCTTGTGCAATTCATCGTAGAGCCCACTCCCATTTCGTCAAATGACAGCAGATCTTTGTCCCACTCTCTTTTCTCACTGCTCAAGGTCTGCTGTTGCAAGGATTAGGTAAACAATTCTGGGCCTTCTCAGCGATGCAAAGGTTGCATGCCCTTCAAAATGTTTGGCGACACCGCAAGATAGGCCTCGGGTTTGTAATGAACTGACAACAACTAACATGAGCTCTCAAGCATCGATGAGGCACCTCCTTTGCAAGGCCACTTATGTCTAAACAGAGCTGAACAAGGTCTTTCATAATTTTGAAGTGTTTATTCCTGTGAAGTTTTTAGTTGGGCAAGGGGCCTGTCACCTCAAAAACTCCAGAAATATACATTTATGTCTGTGCACATGTACCCGTTTGCATTCTTAAATAAAAAACAAACCAGCTGTTTTTGCGTTTCACTCCTCACCATTTTTCACTTTAAAGAGGCCTGAGTTTGGGTAGCTAGTGAATAGTTTAGTTGTGTGGATTTTTAAAAATCTATTAGCATATTAAATATCTTTTTTTCTTGAACCAAAATATTACAACTAGTAATATGTTTATATAAAAATCAGGGGCATATTAGCAAGACCGGCGATAAAATTATCGCCGTTTTAGCGGAAACTATCGCTTTTAGATGCTTTGGTGAAGGTAGCAGGCAGGATTGTTTTAAATAGATTACAAATGTGGGCAGAGGATAATAACATTTTGAGCGCGGTCCAATACGGTTTTAGACAGGGGTTGGGGACTAATGAGCAGGTTTTAAATCTGACCCTCCTAATGGGGAAATACACTCAAGCGAAGGAAGGCAAGTTCTACGTGGCCTTCGTAGACCTCACGGCCGCATTCGACTGTGTTAATCACACTAGACTGTGGAAAATTTTGATGGATTTAAAAGTTGACCCAACCCTCGTACAATTCTTAATACAATTATATTCGGGGGCCAGTGCAAAGGTGAGATACGGGTTAAGGGGAGAATGTACGGCGTCTTTCCGCGTGGAGAGGGGTGTGAGACAAGGCTGCGTCCTGGCCCCGTTCCTCTTCTCTTTATATACCAATGCTTTAGAAGAGGAACTGGTGGCCGGGCGAGAGATCCACCCCGGGTTAACAATACGCCGATAGTTTCTCTTCTACGCGGATGACGCGGTTCTTATGGCCAGAACGCAGTTGGGTCTCCAGAGAGCACTTGCCTCGTATATCAGTTTTATGGATAATCGAGGCTTAAAACTTAATGTAAAAAAACATTTGTTATGACATGTGGGAGGGGGAGAAGCAAAGGTAGAAATCTGTCAGTTGGGAAAGATAGGATAGACTCAACCAGTACGTTCTCCTACTTGGGTGTTTTGTTTGAGCGTACTGGCTCCTGGGGAGCTGCGATTAAGAGTAGGAGTCTCCTTTTTAAGAGGTCAATAGCGGCAGTGATTAGCTTTGCAAATAAAATGGGCAAAAGACCCCCGGAGATTCTTCTCAAAATTTATCAGGCCAAGTGCATGAGTATTGCAATGTTTGGGGCAGGAATCTGGGGTTTTAATAATGTCTCCCTAATCCAATTAGTCGAAAATACTTTTTTAAGATTTATTTTAGCGGTTTCACAGAGTTCCCCAGTTTTTAATTGTCATAGTGAATTGGGAATCCCATATATTTCGGATACGATTAAAATGCAACCTCTATTACTATGGTATCGAGTTTGGACGTCTACCTATACAGGATTGAATAGAGATATCATCAAGGATACAATGAAATTGGACTATGCCTGTAGAATTAAATGGTTGAATTATATTAGAAAAATTTTATTGGATATTAATTGTTATGATTTTTATAATGCTCCAGAAACCATGAATTCTATTTCTAGGAAAGATTTTAAACTTCTTTGTATGACACATTTAGAGTCTCTAAGAGCCGCACAGGAGATGAATAAATGCACAGTGATCCAGCATTATTTGACATTGGCAACCTATCGTATCCAGCCCTATTTGGTTTGGTGCATTAGAGGGTACGATAGATACCTTCTTACACGGTTTAGGTTTGACTGTTTTCACCGTTTAGTTAGTTTTCCCTCTGCTAATGATTGGTCAAGAAAATTGTGTCACTGTCCGTGTGATAATATCTCAAAGCAATCAACTATCCACGTGATTCTCTTTGTAAAATATATTCAAAGGAAAGAGCTAGATGGATTCTGCCTTCGTTAAAACAAGGGGGTTGGATGCAATGTCGTCCGGCCTTTTTATATCTTCAATTATTGGAAAATGTTTATTGTGTGACGATCATGACTGGCTTTTTGAAAAGTATAATGAAAAAAAGAAAGAGTTTTATTAGGTAATGGTCTCTATCCTACAAACTTAGAATGTGTATTTACGATCCAAAACCCTAAGGATGCGTTAGAAAATTTTTGTGTAAATAATAGATGGGAGTTCTCTTAAAATGTAGTCGTCTAGACAATATTGTATAGTGTATAGGCAAATTTCTATTGTGTATTGATATATTTTTATGATTGTTTTTATTGTGGCTTTTATGATTTTATTATGAATTGAAATCGAATAAAGTATATTCATTCATTCATTCATACCAATTGCATGCTCGCATCAGCGAAAAGAGGATACGTTTCCCCCCAGGATATCATATTATGGACAGTAAATGGGTGCATTGGTTAGAATGTTTTGTCTGTTTCTATAACCTTGTCCATAGAAGTTGTGGTGTGTTAAAGACGTTCTACACATGTTTGTGTTGCTGCTCATGGAGTAGTAGAGGAATGAGTAAGTATACTACTTGCCTTGTGTCGGGAATCTAGGGGGCAGATTTACAAGGAACTGATGCATCTGCATAGATGCGTCAGTTTCCTTGCGCCAGAGTCAAATGTCCTTGCGCCACCATGGATGCGCTGTATTTACAATACAGTGCTCCATGGCGCAGGGATTAACAGATGCGTCAGAAATTATGACGCATCTGCTGGCCCAAAAGTCACGCATTGCTGGAGTTGTGTCGCAAGCATGACACGACTCCAACAATGTATGTTGAGGCCTTTACTTACTTTACTGCGTCACTCCTTACGCCTGCTTCAAGCAGGCGTAAGGTATTGATGCAGTGGGTCCTAAAAGTGGCGCAGTGAAATCTGGTAGATTTCACTGCGTCACTTTTACGAGGTCTTCCTGCGTGGGAATGCCCACCCTGCATACATTATACCTGACGCAGGTATAATGTGACGCAGGGCTTTACAACGTGACCCATCTCTCTAGATCGCAAGAAGGCGCAAGGGCCTTGTAAATCTGCCCCTCGGTTTTCTATAAAATAGTTCAGAAAATTGTTGATCACATGATGGCGTATAAGGATTTATGCAGTAATTCAGCAATGCCTTCCAGATTCTTCTTAAGATCATGGATTCCTTATAACATGCCACACATCCACTCATCACATCATTATTCATTTAACATCAATCACTTTCTTGGTTCATTTCACTAGCAGACTAGACTACTTAGAGCGTGTCTTTGTTCATATAAGCGAGGCTTCGGCCTGATGTCAAGCAGTACGTTCTGTAGGCAACATTGTATTGCTGACATGGAAGACCCCTTACATCTTATCAAAAAAATGCCACTCACCAATTTAACCTCTCTTACATTTGTTTGGCCATTGTTAATAAGTACCCTGTTCTAAGTACAAAGGAATAATGAAACAGTGTGCACTTCCAAGCTGGACATTAGTTTGAGAGGACAGTGAACACTACAAGCTAAAAACTGAATAAAAATGATAGTAGTCATTACATTTATTGACTGACTGATAGTAGAATTCCATTAGATATTGGCTTTAGGTTGGAGACCAGTCAGAAGAAAAACATGCATAAGCTTGTAACTCTCTCTTATGAATTTTCTTTTAGGTGTTGCTTAGACTTGAAGGCTTTTCTGAAGAATAGTAAGTATTGCATATTCCTGTAATGCTATTTATGGTTTCATAAACTCTCTTGGCTGGTGACATTTTAACATGGTGAGATGAAAACAACTGCGCTGAATTGGACTGAATGAGCTTGTCCAACTGGTCAAATGGTGGCTCAGCAGTGCATAATTTGTAGAAATGCAAGTGTCAGTTCTCCAAGTATTTCTCAAGAGGCCACCGTGGTTGACCCTACCCACTATCCTTGTCAGCACTAACATATACTAAGCATCACACAATAAAAGTGTGATTTTGGGATTATTCCATGTCACCTCAAGTTGAAGGGATGGCCTGGACTAGTAGTTTTATTTTATTTTTTGGTGTACGTTAAATTATTTAGTTATGAGCACTGCTCAAATATAGATAGACAACGCCACCATGGGGTGGATTTACTAACGATTTGCGCTAGGTTAGCCTCACAAAAGTGACACTAACCAGCACAAAATGTTTTTTTCCTAATTTACTTTCCAGTGCAAAACCTGTTTTGCGCTGGAAAGTACCCTGAAATTAACGCAAAGCAGCGCAAAGCACAGCTTTGCGTTATTTACTGCCAAGGGGGCGATCCAGGGGTGGTACATGGGCATTCCCATGCTACCACCCATGCCTTTTGATGCAAAACCCTATCTACAAGCACAGTAGACAGGGTGGAGCGCCAAAAGTTAACGACATTTAAAAGGAGGCATTAAGGGAGAAATGTTTTTATTTCTCCTTTCTTTTCCGGCTTTGCATGTGTCCTGCACTGTGCAGCACATTTGCAAAATAGAAAAAGTTGTAAAGTGTGTCTACGTGTAGTATTTTGTACTGGAAGGGTGCCCTTCCGGTACAAAACCTATGGTAGACTCAGGCACGCACCCTAGCATTATGGTGCTAAGGTGTGTGCCTGGCGCATGGCAGCTGAAATCAGCGCTGGCAATAGGGAGATGGGAGGAGAGTGCAATATCTCTGTAGATATGGCGCTCTCCGTCTCCCTCCCTGTCACGCAACGCAGAACAGCATTTTTGGCTGTTGTGCTGCGTTCTGTAAATTTTTTGTAACTCTGTGCCCAAGTTTTTTAAAATAAGATTTAAATAAGTACTGGTTTTTATGAATAAGTGCTGGTGCTAAGCATTGGCAAGCACTTTCACAAATTAAGCACTGTGGTCAGGATGCTTCTGCGCCCAAAAAATGTTTTGAAAAACGGGATTCAAAATGTTGCATTTTACTTTACAGCTTCTCAAATAAAGTGGCTAAAAAGCTATACTTTGCAAAATCAATTATGAATGGGTGCCATTCAAAGTTTCAAATTCTCATAAGTGCACCCTAGCATATTGTTGCAGTTATCAGTAAACATTATCCCATGTACAATTGTATACACATTGACAGGTTTGCTTAGTACTCCAAGCAATGTTTTTACTACCTACATACATACATAACAGATGCCGCACAGGATTCCAACATTTTATTCTGGCGTTTCGTTGTTTCTCATCAAAAGGACCGTTACAGCCAATGAAGGGCAGCGAATTAAAAATGGTCAATTGAGAAAGGTAATGCACAGCTCACATAACCAGCTGGAAAGATGCATATGTCCTAAATGAACAAGCTGCAGTTAGCATGTCTTTTAATGTGCGGCCAAATAAAACGTTGTGTCAGGAACTTAGGGGGAGATTTACCAAATCTCCACACAACGCAGCGCAGCCTCCCGCGAGGCTGTGCTGCGTTGCGCGACAGTAGCAGGAGAGCACCTTATTTTCAAAGATATGCCTATCTCCCCTTTCTCTTATGCCGGCACTGATTACAGCTGCCGTGCGCCACACACCACCTTAGCACCATAGCGTATACACATTGACAGGTTTGCTTAGTACTCCAAGCAATGTTTTTACTACCTACATACATAACAGATGCCGCACAGGATTCCAACATTTTATTCTGGCGTTTCGTTGTTTCTCATCAAAAGGACCGTTACAGCCAATGAAGGGCAGCGAATTAAAAATGGTCAATTGAGAAAGGTAATGCACAGCTCACATAACCAGCTGGAAAGATGCATATGTCCTAAATGAACAAGCTGCAGTTAGCATGTCTTTTAATGTGCGGCCAAATAAAACGTTGTGTCAGGAACTTAGGGGGAGATTTACCAAATCTCCACACAACGCAGCGCAGCCGCCCGCGAGGCTGTGCTGCGTTGCGCGACAGTAGCAGGAGGACACCATATTTTCAAAGATATGTCTATCTCCCCTTTCTCTTATGCCGGCACTGATTACAGCTGCCGTGCGCCACACACCACCTTAGCACCATAGCGTTAGGGTGTGTGTGTGAGTCTAGCATAGGTTTTGTACAGGAGGGGCAGCACGCATGCAAAGTCGGAAAAGGAAGGAGAAATGAAAGCATTTCTCCTTCCTTCTGCCTAGTTTAAAAGGGTGCAGTTTTCTCACGCTAAACCCAATCTACTGTGTTTAGTAAATTGGATTTAGCGTGAGAAACCAACCGTGGGTGGTTGCATGGGAACGCCCATGCACCACCCTTGGCACTCCCCCATGGCGCAAAGTAATGAGAAGCAGCTCTATGCAGATCCAATGCATTAGGACTGCATTGGATCATCTAGAATTGCTCATTAATACTGTCAGAACCTACAAGGGCTTGCTGGCCTAATAACCAGCAAGGTGAACTATTACAAGTATGCATTTGTTGGATTTTTTTATCGTGTGGTCTCATTGTATATCTTTTTTTATAAACATATACTTGTTTTTTTTATGAAACTCGTGTGGAGTCCCTTTGTGGTGTCATCATTGGGTCACTGAGAGCGTGGTTGCAAATACTTTACACATTTGCCCTGAAGATAAGCCTGGCTGCTCGTGCCAAGCTACCGAGGGGGTGAGCAGGGGCTATCTGAGAAGGTGTCCTTCCTTTCCCTGACTTAGAAGCAAGGGTCCCTATTTGGCCTAAGGTACCTACCTCAGCCAAATAGGGAATCCCGGCTCTAACATTGGCGGCAGCGGTTGGGACCTACCGTTGATGGTCAGCGGTTTGGAATTTGAACGTGTATTTGCAAATTCACTCACAGTTATTGGTGTACATCACTAGTTTAGCGCAGACCACGACGTAACCACATATTGTGTGTTTTTATTTTTTGGTTCTATTTTTGAGCGACCTTTAAGCCACACATCATGTCTCAGAGGAGTCAAGTAGCCAGTGAGGCTGTAGAATTAGAGTTCGACATTGAGACGTTGCTTACCTACAACGTTGATCAATTGAGGCAATTCTGCAGAGCTTTGGGATGTCCCATGAAAAGTAGCGCCAAGAAGGAGGAGCTGCAAATGGCCTTGAGTGCCTGGTGGGAAGCCAAATGGGCTCAGGAGACAGGTGATATTGAGGTGGATGAGGATGACCCAGGGAATGGATTTGGTCCACAGGATTTGCCAGTGGAAGGACCAGCCTCAGGGGCTGGTAGTAACCATTCAGGGAGGAGTTTTTCCCCAGAGGAGCTGGAGGAAAACCAAAGGGTCAGAGAGCATGAGTTGGAGGTTTTAAAACTTAAAACTCAAGCAGAAGAGAAGAAGCTGCTCATTGAAAGTGAAAAGCGAGCAGAGGAGAGCAGGAACGCTCTCGCCTTGGAAGAGAAGAAGATTCTCTTAGCTCATGAGTTAAGCATGAGGGAACTGGACATTAAGGTTAAACAGGTGGAGACCAGTTTGAATGGTGGCAGCGCACAGCCAGTGCCAAGTGTGGATGAGTACAAGCGTGCACTGGATGATTGGGTGATGGTTAGCATGGCAAATGATTTGAAGTATTGCTCAATTTGGCCCCCAAGGAGCCTGGGCTCAGTAGTTATTTTCCAGGATTGCGCCAACCCGTGTTAGGGTGCGAGCTCTTTGATTCCTGGGAGCTGGCACAAGAGCCCGACCCCTGGTCATGGGTCCAAGGGTCTGAAAAGGCATTAGAGAGGGAAGAGAAGCGAAGTAGAGTAGTTAGGTCCCAGAGTAGTGGGGGGGGGGCATGCGGGCTAGCACCCTGTTTCAAAGAAGAGGGAGGGAGTGTGAGCAGCGTCCCCAGGGGATCACCACCCCACCCCAGAGACTGGAGGGTTCCTTGGAGGAGCACCAGGTTGGAGGTCTAGTACCTACTTGCCAGCTGTGTGAGGAAGAACACCTAGCGTCAGGAGGGCGTGGGGCGTCTGTAACCAGAGCTCCCGCGGTCCTGAAGTTTGTGGGTGCCATTCCTAAATGGCAGTTAATGGGGAAACATTGGCTCCTGTGGAATAATAATACAGTATTTCTAATGCAATTCTGCACAATGGCAATATACAGGGTTAGTAGGATGTCAAAAAGAAAGCTGGCCACTGACACTGAGGGTATAGTCAATGTGAAATTTTTTTTTCGTTTATATAATAAATAAATGAAATAAACAATATATACATAGGGCTTGAGAATCACAATATGATTATACAACAAACAATGATTACAAATAGTGAACGGTGTCCCAGTGAAAAAAACATTGGAACCTAAACTAATAGTGACATAATACGTGACATATGTACAAGGTTTCACTTGAAAACATTTTGGCGACCATTAAATAAATCAAAATCAGTTGGACAACACTTTATACAATCATAAGTGTTTGATAATAGTTCGCCTTTGTTAATTGTCGACGACGTTTCGACCCTATCTGAAGTACAGGGTCTCTTCAGGACCTAAAGGATGCGTACCTGAGGGGAGGCCTGCACTGCCTAATGTGAAAAGCAGTGTCACCGTGAAATAAATGAAGAAAAAACTCACAGGGACCCGGCCGGGCACTGTGAAAGGTAATAAATGCATAATAGTTAGATCAATGTACAATGGCATGGCTAATGTTTAATAGTAGATTCAAGATGTGGTAGCATGGATAATGTTTCTAACAAGAACAAGCCACAAGAACTTACCCCTTGTGAGGGTAGTGTTGGGCAGAAAGGATGGCAGGGCCTGGATATCTCAGCGTTACTCGGGGCACTTGATATTCTCAAGGTACAAGAACTGTATGTAAAAAACGAAAATGTCAAAAGCAGAAAATGTAATTCCTAGCAAATGATGGTGGGGTAACAATATGAAGATGGAGGACTTTTCACCTCTCTACATAGAAAACCCACTGAACGCAATACATTGTTAGCCTATAACAGTCACCATCCACGCGCGCCATTGTACACTGATCTAACTATTATGCATTTATTACCTTTCACAGTGCCCGGCCGGGTCCCTGTGAGTTTTTTCTTCACTTATTTCACGGTGACACTGCTTTTCACATTAGGCAGTGCAGGCCTCCCCTCAGGTACGCTCCCTCCCTTTTCAGAAGCCTTTACCTCCAATTTTGTAAGCCACTGCCTTGGCCACACACTGACAGTATCCTCCCATTTCTTTTAGGTGTCCCTACATCCTTTAGGTCCTGAAGAGACCCTGTACTTCAGATAGGGTCGAAACGTCGTCGACAATTAACAAAGGCGAACTATTATCAAACACTTATGATTGTATAAAGTGTTGTCCAACTGATTTTGATTTATTTAATGGTCGCCAAAATGTTTTCAAGTGAAACCTTGTACATATGTCACGTATTATGTCACTATTAGTTTAGGTTCCAATGTTTTTTTCACTGGGACACCGTTCACTATTTGTAATCATTGTTTGTTGTATAATCATATTGTGATTCTCAAGCCCTATGTATATATTGTTTATTTCATTTATATATTATATAAACGAAAAAAAAATTCACATTGACTATACCCTCAGTGTCAGTGGCCAGCTTTCTTTTTGACATCCTACTAACCCTGTATATTGCCATTGTGCAGAATTGCATTAGAAATACTGTATTATTATTCCACAGGAGCCAATGTTTCCCCATTAACTTACTTACCCAGGCTCCCCGTGAGTAGGGTTCCCTTGTTTTTTGTTCTCATTCCTAAATGGCAGGCACAGAAATCTAAGTGGAAGGTTAAGAGAAAGAGGTGTCCCTCTGTGGGAAAACCCGTGGGACAGTGCCCAGCCGGTAGGGCTAGGTCCCCTAGAAGTGACCAGGGTAAACTCACCTCTAACCTAGAGGGCAGGATAACTGGGGGCAGTATCCTGACCAATGGGTCTTCCAGGGGTAACGCTCTAGGTGGGGGTTGGCAAGGGACCAGCACCCCTGGAGAGGCCCCGACTGCCAGGAAGTACCCATGGAACAGCATAGTTGGCCCAGGGAGTAGTGACCAAGAGAACCCCCTGGGGTCAGGAAGGCATAGAACAGGAAAGTGTCCCTGCAGTAGCGGGCCTGCGTCCGTGTTCTATCGCCCCAAGCAGGGAAGTCCATCAAGGTAGTTGATTGGTCTACCCTGGCTTTCGGCTGGGAGGGGGTTGTGTTGGACTTGGCCCTTTTAGCTCAAGTTCCCTAAACTTTTGCTTTCCCCTAGACCTTTTTTCTGACATGGTGTTGCCAACTTAGATGCTTTGGGCACTTTGCCACTGCTGATCAGTGTCAAAGTGCAAGTACTCCCTGTGTAAAGTGTAATGGTAATTGGTTGTCCATGATTGGTATGTTTGCCTTACTAGTAAAGTTCCTAGTAAAATGCACTATGTGTGCCAGGGCTAGTAATACAAATGCTACTAGTGGGCCTGCAGCACTAATTGTGCCACCCACACAAGTAGCCCTAAAGAGAGAACTCAGGCCTGCCACTGCAGTGCCTGCGCGCAGTTTGTTAAACAGCCATGTTGTCCTGACAAGTGCACCCACTTGCCAGGCCTTACCCTTTTCCTTTCTACGCACATCAGACACCCCTCTGGTAGGTCCAGGGTACCCCCCTGGGCAGGGTGCAGTGTATGTAAAAGGTAGAACATGTACTAAGGTGTATACCATGTCCTAACAGTGAAATACTCTCCATTTCGTTTTTTACTGTTGAAAGGCCATCTTGCCCATAGGACAGAATGAGGAAGGCTGTGTAATATGTTTCCAGCCTATCTTCCCAAAGGCTTAAGATGGAGAGGTGAAGTTTAGTGTGCCTGAACTCACAACTTAATAACACATCTTTTTGTGAAGGTGGTTTTTGAATTGCGTGTTTAGAAACCACTCTTTTAGAAGTAGCTGGGTTTTTGTGCTCTAACATTTCTGTGTGTCTCTGCCTGGTTGTGGATTGACTGTCTGGATTTGAATGTGATAGGCTCTGGGGAATGTCTTGACCCAGGGAGGAGGTGAGACAGCAACAGGCTGACCTGCATCTGGAGTGTAGGGGGAGGAGTAGCCCCTGGAGGTGAAGAGGCCTGGGTTGCTGCCATAAAACAATGGCTCCATCTCCTGCTGAGTGATTAAGGATCCAGACCCCCACTATCAAAGGCAGAAGGTGTCACTGGCAAGGAGACACCCAGAACTGGTTTGGACAGGGGTCAGTGCCCCCTGAACACAAAGACTTCAAAGACATTTAGGGGTATAACTATGAGAGCTGAAACCCCTGGACTTTGGAATGGAACTGTTCAAGACTGTAAAGGATTGAAACTACTTCGTGGTCAAGAGGAACCTCTGCCAAGGAAGAAACAGCTGAAGAGACTGAAGGAAAGGACTGACCCTTGCTGTGTGTTCTGGGGCTGGCCTGCAGTTTGCTGATTTAACCAAGGAGAGGCTAAAGGGACTTTGCTGTGTGCTGTGTCCCCCTGCTTGAAATGACTTTGGTGTGTGCTGTGTCCTGAAGTAACTTATCCCCAAGGGCCCGAGTAGAGCTGGCTCCCTGTTGTGGAAACTCAGAAACACAAACGTTTCCAGGTGTATCTCAGCGACGCTGTGTGCGTGTGCTTTTTGCAGCCTGAGACCCTTGTAAGAATTGCCCTGTGATCGTGGGCACCTGGAGTCCAAGCGAGTCTCAGTGACGCTGTGTGCGTGTGCTTCGTGCAGCCTGAGCCCTTCGTGAGGATTGTCCTGTGATCGTGTGCACCTGGAGTCCAAGTGAGTCTCAGCGACGCTGTGTGCGTGTGCTTTGTGCAGCCTGAGACCTTCATGAGGATTGCCCTGTGATCGTGCACACCCAAAGTTCAAGTGTGTCTCAGCGACGCTGTGTGCGTGTGCTTTTTGCAGCCTGAGATCCTCGTAAGAATTGCCCTGTGATCGTGGGCACCTGGAGTCCAAGCGAGTCTCAGCGACGCTGTGTGCTTCGTGCAGCCTGAGACCTTCGTGAGGATTGTCCTGTGACCGTGTGCACCTGGAGTCCAAGTGAGTCTCAGCGACGCTGTGTGCATGTGCTTTGTGCAGCCTGAGACCTTCGTGAGGATTGCCCTGTGATCGTGCACACCCGAAGTTCAAGTGTGTCTCAGCGACGCTGTGTGTGTGTGCTTTTTGCAGCCTGAGACCCTCGTAAGAATTGCCCTGTGATCGTGGGCACCAGGAGTCCAAGTGAGTCTCAGCGACGATGTGTGCGTGTGCTTCATGCAGCCTGAGACCTTCATGAGGATTGCCCTGTGATCATGCACACCCGGAGTCCAAGTGAGTCTCAGCGATGCTGTGTGCGTGTGCTTTGTGCAGCCTGAGACCTTCGTGAGGACTGCCATGTGATCGTGTGCACCCGGAACTCAAGTGAGTCTCAGCGACGCTGTGTGCGTGTGCCCTGTTGCAGCCTGAGATCTTCGTTATCGCCATCGGCCCGGACCGGCATCCCCAGAGGAGCCGTGCCGCCGGCCCGAGCCCGCCGTTGCCAGAAGCAGGACCTCGAACCAATCTCGTCTGGGAGGGCCCGAGTTCCACTGCCCGGAATCAACCAAGTCGCATCGGAGGCCCAAGTCGCCAGAGGAGGAGAGGAGAGCGAGGTCGCACCCCCCAGGTAACGTGTGTCGCCGCCTGGGGCGGGGTGCGGCCTCGGAGAGAGACACTCTTGGCCTCTCCCATTCTTGCAGCGCGAGCCTCTGCTCAAGCTCGTATCGCGGCCCGTACTTGCCAAAGGAGTGGCAGTGCTGGGGCCGGAGTGTGGAGCTGCACTTTGGTTTACACCATACCCTTGTTGGCGGAAGCTGACCGCGAGTGAGTACGAGTTGCAGAGAGACCGTCTAAAGCACTGTGATCGGTGCTGGAGTGCCTTGCGCATTGCATTGTTTCTGCATTACGAACTACCTGATTGTTGGCTTGCGCATTGCATTGTGTTTGCATAACGAACTGCCTGATTGTTGCATTACGCATTGCATTAGTTTGCATCACGAACTGCCTGATTGTTGCATTACGCATTGCATTAGTTTGCATCATGAACTGCCGATTGTTGCATTACACATTGCATTATTTTTGCATTACGAACTGCCTGATAGTTGCATTACGCATTGCATGATTTTTGCATAACGAACTACCTGATTGTTGCATTACGCATTGCATTATTTTGGCATTACGAACTGCTTGATTGTTGCATAACGAACTGCATTACTTTTACCTTGTAAAGTGCCTGATTCTTGCATTATGAACTGCATAGCATTGCATTAGGACTGCATTGGATCATCTAGAATTGCTCATTAATACTGTCAGAACCTACAAGGGCTTGCTGGCCTAATAACCAGCAAGGTGAATTATTACAAGTACGCATATGTTGGATTTTTAGGTCTCGCCTACGCAGCGCGCATGCGCTGCATAGGAAAAAGACCTTAAGCCATCGATTCAGTTTGGCTGCCAAAAACGTGCACGCATTGCATTGCCTTCAATGGCAACGCGTGCACGTTTAGCGATTCCCTTGCGGGGGCGAGCTTTGACATATGGTTCCTGCTCGCTCCCGCAAGGGAATCCGGCGCCGGCCCCCTCCTCTCTTCCCCTCCCCTGCTGCCTCCTCCTCTCCTCCTCCGTTTGCGCTTGATTAATCTGCGTGACCCTCGGCATACCGCTTCTAGACCGTGCATCTTTCCTTGACCGACTGATGCGAGCGACGCTTGGAGAACTGGGTTTCGTTCGGGTAAGTGCACAAAACCCCTCTCGCTCGTGGTACTTGACATGTAATAACAATATCGGCGATGTACAGTGCACAGGTCAAACGACAATTCTTGCGTCACTCAAGGCAACAGTTTTTTTCCTATTTCAATATGTTGAAACGTTTTTGTTTTGTTAGATAATGCTTTGCATGTGTTTGGTGTGAAATTTACGAAAAGCTCTGGTCACGATTTGGCCCCCACCGAATGCATTTAAATGTACAGAAAAATGTCTCAAAGTTGAGAAAAACGGTCTGAAGGCGCCACGGGGGCCCTGCATGCGGAGACAACCACCAAGTCTTCGCTGAAACGGAACACAGCCAGTGCCTTGTTTTATTTAATAAAAAGCAGACTTGGCCGCTGAACGAGGCGCATTGAAGCGTCTGTGCGTCGTTTCCACAGCGCTAGCTTTCTTTATGGTGCACAAACGATGCATACACCCTCTCACCACCTTCCTGCACGGCACCCATAAATAAGGCGTGCACGGGGTACGATGAAATATTATTTTAGCACTAAAATTAAACATTGTGATTTATGTACAGTTTTCTAAGCGCAAACTGTACCCGAAGGGACTGGAGCGGGTCACAGGAGCACCAGTTACCTTACAGGATGTCACATTAAAGTACATGTGTTTTTTTAAGGCACCGGGGTGGTGTTTAAAGGGATTCGCCCAAAACCCACGGCGTTGAGCCCGCGCTGAGAGTTGAACTTGGGGTAAAGTTCAGAGAGGGAGAAGAGAAGACGTGAGAAGTGAAGATGTGAGAGGGAAGGGGAGAAGTGAGAGGGAAAGGGAAGGGGAAGGGGAGATGGCGGATTGGGGGGAGGGGGGGGAAGCGAAGAGACTTCTGCCAGGGCTGCTCTCGGTTCCCCAGCTGCATCTCCAGCCGCATCACCTGCAGAACAGGTGAAAAGCCATTCACACCCATGTATTGCGGTATGTTTCCGTGCCTTTTATATGGGACGATGGTCCTATATTAACGCCCCCCCACACACACACAAGTGGGGGGGGGGGGAGTCAAGTACCAGCTCCAGGGCAACAGGACTTGTTGCCCCCAGAGATAAGAGTGGAGGGCAGAGCAGGGGTTGGAGTTTGTGGGGCCGGGGTGCATTCGGGAGGTGAATCAGAAGGGGGTCTCTACCGTGACCGCCACCTTCGGCTCCCATCACCTGCTGCTGGACAGGGGCGGTGAGTGGAGACCGGTGCACAGTCCAGTCCTCACCGCCGTCTCTCTCCATGCTTGCGCCGGGGCTGTCTGGGTCCCGGAACGCGACCATCTCCTCGCCTGGGGAGTTCCGGGGGCTTCCTCCGCGGTCCGCCTCACGCCCTCCGGTTCTTGCTCCCATGCAGCGGTCTGCGCGGAGCGGACGATGAGCAGAGGGACCGCATCTAGCGGACATGTGTATCCGATGGAGGCGACAATCTCCCTACTGCGCATGCGCAAAACTTAACACATGTTCTTCCTGATGCGCATGCCTGGAAGGATTGCATGCCTCAGAGAGGATGTTAGTTTTACTCTCCTCCCCAAAGCCAGGCTGTGAACAGAAAGCAGCCCCGGCAAATTGTCAAACCAGCCCCCATACGGTGCATGGCATGCGAGTCTGACCACTACAAGGGGGGTTGGAGGGTTCTCCCCCTCCGCCCCCTCAAAAAATGAGAAAAAATGGCAAAAAAGTAGGCATTCTACAACACATTTTTCATTACATATTCAATTGTCTTAGTTTTTAAAGCATAGCAAATGATATTCTATCAGTGCACCAGGATACGGCAATCTTTATTGGGGCTCTTCAATGATTTCCTCACTATCACCCTCCAACAGTGCCTCTCATCCCTCCATAGCCCCTCTCACATGTATTTCAATTGTTTTATAGTGCCTCTCATACCAGTGTAAGGTATCAGAGCACTTTACATCACAAACACAGAGACAATGCTCCCTTTTGTAAGTGTCCGATGTTTGCGTATACAGGAGCAAAAACATACTTTTAAAGCGCCTCATGGAGGTTGGCCGTGGGAGTGTCTGAGCCCAAAAACATGGGTTTTATAGCGCCTTATGGAGGGCGGTAGTGATACATTATAAAACAAGCATTGGCATAGCCAATAGGTCTCGCCTTTGGGACCTTATAAGTGTTTAGTTATCCAGCACAATATCCTTGGTGCAACAACATCAACTGTTGCATGGCTAAACACTTATAAGGTCCCAAAGGCGAGACCTATTGGCTATGCCAATGCTTGTTTTATTGTGTGGCCTCATCGTATATCTTTTTATATAAACATATAATTGTTTTTTTTATGAAACTCGTGTGGAGTCCCTTTGTGGTGTCATCATTGGGTCACTGAGAGCGTGGTTGCAAATACTTTACACATTTGCCCTGAAGATAAGCCTGGCTGCTCGTGCCAAGCTACCGAGGGGGTGAGCAGGGGCTATCTGAGAAGATGTCCTTCCTTTCCCTGACTTAGAAGCAAGGGTCCCTATTTGGCCTAAGGTACCTACCTCAGCCAATTAGGGAATCTCAGCTCTAACAGGGGCTCCCCCTTTTTAAACTCTGAGCACCCTGCAAAAAAGAGTTCATACTCTATTCATCCTAATGGATTACCCTCATAATGTCTTCACATGACCCGCAATTTAAAGTAAAGAGGGTGACAGGTATGCTTTTGCCACTGAAAAGACTCCTTCTGCTTGGCCATATAGACAACCCTGTGTAGTTTGGTAAAATATACTACACACATTACCCAGATGGACAGAATAGCATACAACCTTGGTGCATGTGTACAACACCAGTGTGAGGCACACAACCTCTAATTGGTACACCACTACATTATACATTAATCAATATTCTGCAATCCCTCAAAATCTTCAGGGAAGTTCTGTAAATGCACATTTGTATATTTATTTGCACCCCAGTTTTTGAGCAAGGCTGTGGAACTTCCAATAATAACCTTCAGTGTCCAGGACTGGCCAATGTGGGTAGAAGGTGCAGTTCTGTTTTCTGAGAAGGAAGTGGGGCTCTGGCTGACTCATGAGTTTCGATGTTGTTTTTCTGCACATTATGTTAAAAGAGGTGCAGTGTACAGAGACACTAGGTGCAAATTCTATCTTGTGAATCTCAGGGAAAATTTTGAAATCATTCTACTTTGGTATGTCCTCATCATCACCCCTCGGGTACATTTAAGGCAATCCTTTCCCACAACGGAGTGGTGATATTTTTCTTCCGTCTGGCATATTGTCTTAAATTACAAACCAGCAAAGCTGAATTGCAAATCAAATACCTTGGGTTTTTGGTCTTCTAGACTAATCAAGATACTGAATTTACGTTTTATATCCAACTAAGGGGCTGATTCTGATCTCGGCCGGTAGGGCACCAAATCGGATTCGGCTTAACCGGATCCGATTCGGAGCCCTATTTCCCGACCGAGTCGTACGTGCGTCCGGGCGAGCGAGTACGATGCGTGCGCTCGCGAAATCTCCGACCGACTCGTTCGCAGGACCCGACCGCTCCGACCGACTCGCACGGGGACGACGCGCACCTCGCAATGGAGACGTTCCCCGGCCGGGTAAGTATGATGCGCACCTCGACCGCTCCGACCGACTCGCGCAGCCCGGCTCCAAGGAGCTGTCGGAGCCGCACTTTGGGGGTCCGTGTCGGACCCCCTGGAAGCGTAGGCGTGCGAGTCGCACACAGGGGGACCCATGGGTCCCCTACACGTGCATGTACAGTGCGACCCGCATCGACGCGAACACGCTGTAGGGGGCGCCCTTGTTCGCGTCGTGCCCATTGAGTCAATGGGAGCCCGTGTACGCGTCGTACGACTGGCTCCCATTGACTTCAATGGGAGTCCGACCGAATCGAGTCCGATAGCATACGTGCGCATCGTACTCGTTCGGTCGGACTGCTTGGGTCCGATTCGGTCGGAAATCTCTCCGGGTCCGGCTCGGTCGGGGAGATTTCCGGCCTGAATCGGAATCGGCCCCTAAGAATGAAACTGTCAGAAATGTATGTGTACGTGTTACTTTTACCAATACTCCAAAAACCTCCAGATAGATTTACTCAAAAGTACAAACAAGGCACACAAAATAAAGTAGACCCTGTTTGTAGGAAGGTGGAATCTGACTATATGGTTGCCCCCACTTTTTTTATGGTGTTTTGCTGGTTTATGACTTAGTTGGGCTGGGATCCTGCTATTCAGGGCCCCAGTCTATCTGCTTTCTCTGTAAAATGGTTTCCATGTGCCTTAGGCACATCACTGATTGGAATCTGGAGTGCCCTTATAAGTCCCTAGTATATGGTATACTATGTACCCAGGGCATAGGTACCTCAGAGGCCTACCAGGGGCTGCAGCATGTATTGTGCCACCCCTGGAAGGCCATCCAAACTGACACCACAGGTCTGCTACTGCAGCCTGGGTAAGGTGGTGCATGCACCTCTTACTGTGATATAGGTTACCTATATCACTATATACATACACACATATAAACCTATAAGTCACTCCTATGGCAGGCCTTATCAATCCTGAAGGCAGAGTTTGTGGTTCCTATGTGAGAGGGTGCCCCTGCATGAGCAGGGCCCCTCTGCAGCATTCGGAGACCCTTCTCTAATGCTGTTTGTAGTGCAGCCTGACCATATACTCTTAAGCGCATTATAACCTTGCGTTAAATGCTAACTTTGGAATGGCTGCACCGAAACATGTCGTGTATGGTGTCAAACATCTTGGAATACTACCCCCCCGCCAATTCTGGCGGCGGGGGTGGCATTCCACCCTTCTAGAGGGAGAGACATGTTAACCCTGGCCTGGCCGGTAACTTCTTTCTAAAGCCCTGGCATCACAAAATGGATGCTGCTGCCACAGACACAAGTCTGGCCTCCTGCTGCTGGACGAAACTCCGGCAGGGGAGGCCTGGACAATAGGTTTCCTGTCCCAGGGAGGTGTGACCACCTCCCCAGACAGGATAGTGTGTATTGGGGCTGGGCGGGAGCACTTTCGGGTGCTTTGAAGTCCTGCACTGGGGGCACACTTGGTGTCCTCGTGCATACCCCAGTTCAAACCGGATCAGGGGCTTGCAGCCCCTGCTTTGGCGCGAACTGGACAAAGGGAAAGGGTGTAGCCACCCCTCTGCCCTGACCCACCCATAGGTGGGGCCACAGAGTAGTCCAACCCCTAAACTTGGTATAAGTATAGGAACCCAGTCCTTATGACTTTAGATTATCCCTGGACGAAACTCTGACACTGAATCCTGGGCCTTCGACGCTCTACTCAAGACTAGAGGACAGAAGAATCTCCCTTGGGGTCAAGGAGTGACTCCCCTGCTTGGCAGGCACCAAAGAAGCAATTGTCCGGTCTGCATCGCCTAAGCTCCCATCGGATGCCGAAGTCTTTGCATCACCAGAGGTAGATTTCCAGACTTCTCCGAGGCTGCCCTGAGTCCCCACCAAAGCTGAGGCCCGTAGCTGTCGTGGGTAACGTGGAACCGTGACCCCTGGACACCGCACGCATTTGCTAGTGCATCCCCTTCTGGGTATCCCACGAAGTCGTGCTTTGGGCTCCGAGTAGCCCTAGCCTCCAGCACCAACTGCACCGAAGATCATTGGCCTCCCCTCCACGAGTGTCCTGTGAGCCAGCTCCATGTGCGACGTCTCGAGGCTCCTTCGCGGTCGCTAGCCCGTTGGCTAGTAGCCCTTCACGAAGGCCAATCCTTTTCTTCTTGGGCTCCCTGGTTGCTCCAGGCTTGCCCTCACTTTCCCTTGCTGGGTGAGTTCCTCAGACCTTGCTGGTCTGCATCATCGTCATTCTTCACTTTCATCAAGACTTGCCGTTGTCAAGGCTTGTTGGGTCCAATCCGGTCGCTGACACCTCAGCACTCGACAGACATTGTGTACCAGCCTGAATCCTGCTCCTGGTCACCGACAACGCCTCCTGGACCTCGTGGCTGAAGAGTCAAGACGACTGTCAACCTACCTGCAGCACTCGACATCGGTGGGCATCTGCTCATCGCCTTCCTGGTCACTGGCTAGTGACCCAGACTCTGTCCCCTCTGCTTTCAGGTTCTTCAGATCTCCGATCCACTCTTGGATCCACCCGGACACTTTCCACTTGGTCGCCAGCAGCACTTTGCAGCAGATCGCCATTCAAATCGACGACGAAACCCGACCCCGAAAGGCACCTATGCACCCGGCTTCCCTGGGTGAGGTAACACGAGTACTCCGGTGCTCCCGTGGGTAGAGACTCTAGAACGACCTAGTTCTCAAAGGGTTTGCTCCAAGTCCTCCTTTAAGTGTCCCTTTTCTTTAATTTCCTGACCGCAACTTTCTCCATAGAAGTTAACGGCGTATCGCGGTTGTGTATTTACACTGCACGCGTCCCCCGTGGGTCCCCTGTGTCACTACCTTGGGTGGTTCCTTGTGGTCCAAGCACTTCTAGAGGCTCTAGGCCTAGTGTCTAGTTCAGTCGTGGTTCTTATACCACTTTATTGGTATATGGTTTGGTACGCCCCTAGGGCCCAAACGTGTATTTGTGCTATTACTGTGTTTAAATAACTTATAACTTGTGTATTTGAACTCTAGCCTCATAAAGAGACTAGAGGGGTGTGTTTAGCAATAAATACATATATTTTGAATATATACCTGGTGTGGTGCTCTTTCATTTGATCACTCAAGAGATTATAGACTGGTAAAACAAGCTGCTTTACATTCCTTCAAGACTTAGCCTGAAGGCTGCTCTCCATAGCTACCACTAGGATAGCTTTCAATAAGGTTGTCTTTAACCTATCTCCAATAAGGGGTTGTTTGGACTGGTGCAAGGTGCCCACTATAATTAGTGGACAGCATATGCCAGGCCAACTTCTCACACTGTTGTACACCAGCTTTGGTGAAATTATCTTCAGTGTTTTTGGGCAAACCTTCAACTGAACACTCTTATAGGAATCTCCATTACACCTTAAGATGAACTTTTTTAGTGGTCAGTACGTCTATGTTGTACTGAGGCACATTACATTTGTGTATGTGTACTGTTCATTCTCTTTTTAGGTCTGGCTTGCCAACAAAGCTGTCCACTCGAAGAATTGTCACCAATTATTTAAAAATATATTTGCAGTAGTGTTGGAAAAAGGCCCTCTAAGCAGGGTCACCTCCAAACCTTTTGTTTTCCTCTCCCACTTGTTGCTGAACCTATTTTTGTTGGCCTTAGGACTCTGTGCACTTTACCACTGCTAACCAGAGTTAAAGTGGTTGTGCTCTTTCTCTTAAACATGGTAATGTTGGTTTACACCTGTTTGGCATATTTCATTTACTTGTAAGTCTCTTGTAGAGTGGTATACCAAATACCTAGGGCCTGTAAATTAAATGTTACCAGTGGGCCTGAAGTACTTATTGTGCCACCCACCTAAGTAGCACTCTAAAACTTGTCCCAGGCCTGCCATTGCAGCCTGAAGGCAGTATCCCACTGCCTTGTAAACATGCATTTAAATCCCCTTGCCAAGCCTTAAACTCCCCTTTTATTACATAAAAGTCACCACTAAGGTAGGTCCTAGGTAGCCCATAGGGCAGGGTGCTGTGTAATTTCCCCCAGTGCTAAGCCTTTTATTGGGTATTTGGGGTAGTTCGCGCTAGGCCTCCATAACTTTTTGTCCTCATTAGCTATCCACAACAATTTTGCTCCCTTTTTTTCCAACATCCTGGGGATTCTACAGGTATCCAAGATTTGTCAATTCCCCTAGAGGGGACTGAGAAAGTAGCCAAAATATAGCTGCATTTAGGGTTTTTGGGGGGAAATGGGAAAAAACTGCTGCAGAAGAAAGTGCCTGTTTTTTTTCTCCTGCAAATGGCATCAATGAAAGGTTTGCGTTGCTAAAATCACCATCTTTCCAGCTTTTAGGAACAGGCAAACTTGATTCAGAAAAACAACTTTTTAATACAGTTTTGGCATTTTACTGGGATATGGCACATTTTCCTTTGTGCCTTCAACCTCCTTCCAGTTTGTGGTGAAAACGGGTATAAAATCCATGTTGGATCCCAGAAAGTTATACATTTCTGAAAATTCTGGGGCATATTATCAAGGAAGTGCGATATTTATCGCTAACCGCGCTTAGCGCGTTTTTATTTAACGCCGCCTATCGCTGGAAATTATCGCTGAGATAACACCCTATTAGTAAGGTTTATCTCCATAGCGATAATATTTCCAGCGATAGTGGCAAAATGCGAAGATATCGCTGGAAAACCAGCGATATTCTAGCATTAACACTATGGTGGATTTAGCCTGAGAATCCACCCCCTATGCTACAAACAGGTAAGTCACCCTCAGTAGCAGGTGTAAAAATCTAGCGATAAACACGCTTAGCGCGAATTATATTATCGCTTCGCCTGCCTTGCTAATAGGGGTAGTTGTTTTAGCGACTGTTTACAGTCGCTTTTAGTGGGAACGCCTACCTTGCATGTCATTAGCGATAATTATCGCTGGCATGCAAGGCGATGTAAATACCGGCCGCTATCGCCTGAAAGCTGTCGCTAACGCCTGTTAGCGACAGCTTGCTGATAGGGCGATATAATTATCGCTGCTTTAGCGGCAAAAACTGCTGCTAAAGCGGCGATAATGGGCTTGATAATATGCCCCTCTATTCTATTCTCCAGAATTCATAGAGTGCATGGCTACCCAAAATCGGGCTTCCCAGCGCTGTTGGACTGGTTGGAATAAGTGAGTTAAAAAGACTAAAAGATTTAGGATTTAGGGGAACAGAGGTTTTAAGACCTATTTGAATTCTGAATTCAGCAAGGTGTCATTTGTGCAGTTCCTTCAAGGTTTTCTCAAACCGTGGACCCCATTATGAGTTGGGTGTCTTGGTTGTGTGAGGACCACCACCGCCACGCTGCCGCTCCGCTGACACTGCCGGCGGTCTCAGAGCGTGGCGGTCACGGGGCAGTTCAATTAGGCTGTGTGAGGCTTGGAATGCAAGGGAGACCGCCCGCCCAATTACAAGTTGCCTCACAGCCAGCGGAAGCATGGGGGTCCAACCACGGCATCTCAGATGGTGGAAAGAGAGGGATATAAGGACAAAATTCACCTCTACTCACCTCCACATGACCTGTGCCGACATGAAGGCCATCCAACCCGTCATGCTGCTGATCTTGCTTCTTGATCACATCCAAAACAGACACCATAGCGGACAAAATCGGCGGTAAGTCACACAAATACCTGCTGCCATTGACACCTCAAAACGATGCCTCGCCATGGACTAGGCAAGGGAGGTGGGGTCCCCAATATTTTATCACTTATATAGTGTTCCTGGCTAGGAATGTTTCTTAACGATCGGCCTAAACAAAGCTATAGCATGCCCTCCCGGGCTCAAACATTGCTACTGCACAAGCACACCATACACAAATTGCCATGTTTCAGCATTTCATTCAAAGTGAAAGTGATGGCTGCTTGTATATGTGTACCACAACACCACCTCCTCCACTACATCACACTTATCAATCTCTGTCAAACATAACATTTGACCTTTCTCACTTATCTGCCATGGCAATACTTATTTTCACTAGTGGTGCACCTCACCATTTATCAAGTTTAGTAAAAGTCACATTGAACTGACTACAACTACAAAGAGGCTTTGGGATTCCATCTCCGACCAAGATGCATCAGTGAGTATTACATGATCACAATCTACACATCCCAGCTATTTCGTGAAGTCAAAGTAAGATCAGTATGGATGTGTCCTCAAAGCTAAACACACCTTCTCTACTACAACTCTGTAGTCGACTCTCACACATATCCGACATCAAAAGGCAATGTCCCTCAATGGGATTACATAGAAGCAGTGGGAGAAATATTCTGAGGGCACAATGGAAACACTCTGCTGGATACCTTGGTCACTATCAGGGGGAACACTCAAAAGCTGGGGCACTGGGGCACACTACATTTTGTACATGTCGGACTAACACTATGTTCACTGGACCTCGGAACTGAATTAATCTGGGACAACCAATAGCATGCCCAAGTGTCAGGCGTGTGTTGGCCAATGGAGAGGTGCAACTTATGAAAGCAAACACAGCACTTACACCATGTGGCACACATCTTTGATGAAGTAGCTCTACGGTACACACTGCAAAAATGGACACATGTCCATACAGAACTACACAAAGGGATGACAAGTTGACACCCTCCACGTTTGGATGCACAAATATCTAACTTCAACACATCAAACACATACCCAACCTACATCATAGGAAGAAGGGCAAGCTCAATTATGTTGGCATTGGCCAGGCCAAGATGTAATACTTACCACATAAAATGTCACCCAATGCAATGTCTGCCTCATCTGGATGTCAACCCTTATAGACATACATACAACATATACCCTTGTCCTGTCTGACTCTAGCACTGGCTTCAAGGGCACATCATACTACCCACTTCAACTCAACCAGCAATCAGGTATCATTAAAATACAACTGTTCTTGTACATCACTAACTATACAACAACATCAAGTAGTCAGAAAAATAATGGCAGGACAAATGTCTTCCAACCTGGAAACGTTTTACTGAACTGATGAAATCATTCATCATATTAAATGTATGTAAAGAAATATGCCACAGCACAATGCTGCACCACAACATTTGCCTGATATGACACTGCCAGGGAACCTCCTCACAAAGGGACATCTATTGGGCATTCCAGGCACCTCAATTATGGGAATTGGGAGGGCTGGGGTTGGTATTGGCTGGGGTTGGATCGACTGTGGAGAGGGGCAGTGGCTGTGGCAGAGGAAAGGGCAAGGGAAAACTGAGGGTTTACCATGGGATCCTGGGGTAGTGGGATGACAAGGGGTGGGCTTTCGGGAGGTGGAAGGAGTGTATGTACCTGTCATAGGTATGTCTGTTGTTGGTGCTGGTGACTGTGGGTCAGATGTTTGTTGTGTCTGTTGGTGAGGGCTCTGTGGGTATGTGTGTGGTGGTGCTAATGAGGGTGGTGAGAGTCTGTTCAGTGGCTGCATGTTTTTTTTTGCTGCGTTTGGGGGGTTGTGTGCTGCATGTGGATGTTGGTGCAGGTGCGTGCTTATGTTTGTGCTTGCTTGGGATAGGTATGGGTGAAAGGATTTGGGATGGAGAAGAGGCATGAGGTGGGGCAAAAGACTGGTCTGGGTGGGAGGCTGCTGTCAGTGAGGAGGTGCTGCCCCTGGATGGCATTCAGCAATGCATCCTGCCCAACTGAGAACTGTCTCAGGAGGACACTACCCTCCTCACTCTGGGCTGCTTGGGCCACAGCTGCAGAGGATGAGGTGCCTGGACCAAAGGAGACAGCCCTCTCCTTATGGTCACGGAGCCTGACAACATGGTGGGGAACAGCAGGGAGGGCAGAGATGGAATGGGAGGTGGCGGACAAGGTTGGTCTGGACACAGGTCCTGGGGGATCCGCCACCACCACAGAGCTGCCGCTGGAGGCCGACTCTGAAGATGAATATGTTGCTTTTTCCTCCTCCGGGCACGCTACTCACCCTCCGGACCACTGATTCGGTTGGTGCCAGTCTCCTGACCGGAGCCACTGTGCCACCTGCATCCCCAAAAATTGTCAGCACTGTCTCCTCTGGCTGACACGGTTGATCCTGAAAAGACAGTGGAAATAGGTGTAAACCATGTTTGTTAAATCAATGTACAAACATATCTCAGCTATAACACCATCAAATGGGCATTGATCCCTCCACCGACAAGGTCACCTATAATGGCCATTGAGAGAAAGTGGCCTAAGTTTAATGTGAGCAGCAGCACAGATATCCATGGTACCAGACCACACCTATACCCAGGGACATACCCACTCCACATTGGGAAGGAGGCAACGACATCCTCAGGTTGCATGTCTACGACTCCATAGAACAGAGAAATGCTTAAGAGGGTCAGCTAAGCTCCAGTCCATGACAATGAGCTGTCACCTGTGTCCAAAAGGGAAAGCATATGACACTACCCAAAATGTTTTACACACACACGTACCATGGTATCAAAGCGTTCAAACACCCCCACATATGACCACACCAATTCGGCATGTCACTCCCAGAAGCATGTCATCAGTCAGTAAAAGCACGTTCAACAATGGACATGTGTAGTCCACATTACTTCACACTCACACATCAATGCTAGTGATCCAGCGCTATCAATAAAAATTATTCTCCTATATGCTTCGGTCATCCAGGTACAATTATTCCTCCAACACACAAACTATATCCATATGACGGTGGGGCCCATAACACCGCATATATATATTCACTTACTCATTTATTCCCTGGATTTCCTCCGTCCTTAACCTAGGAGAAAAACGATTCGCTGGAAGGAGACGGGATACCTCTTTTAACACGACATAATGTTTCTCATTGCTTTTAAGGTATTCCGCTCATTGGTCGATGGACCAACTAGTAGCAATCAGTTGATGGTGATTAAGACCAGCCGAATCACAATAAACTCTTTAACAATTTACCTTAATCATTGAGCTAAAGAATCACTGAGTCATTTGTTTAAAGAATAATAAAGTTTATATAAAGTTTGAAGCAAGAAATAAGTTTTAAGCTTATTATTCAGATCATTACATTTATCATCATTATAAGAATAAATTGAAATTGCAATGCATATCTATTAGACGGAAAAATAAGGTCATCATAGTAAGTACTCTAAAAGATCAATCTATCTGTCTTGGAAAAATCTAATAGTTCTAAATGAAAAATCTATCAGGAATAAAAAAGGTTCTCCTAAAGCAGCATCTTATACTCAACTGGAAAATGAAAATAGCAGCAGCAGCATCAGCTCGTCAGCATCAGCAACCGCAACTTCACCCATCTACAGCATCTAACTTCTTCAGCATCTCCCTCCCCAGCATCTCACACCCCTCCCACCAAGAGTAGGTCTTCTTATACCCTAATTCTAGCTTACTGAATAAAATGTTGCATCTTCATGGCGTGATTCTTTCTCATTGGTCCACTCAGGCCCATATACATTTTTAATCAAACTTCCTTGTCTTAACCAGTTCCTTGTGGAATGTCCATGCTTGCATCGTTTCCCACAGTTCATGACATTGCTCATCCGCTTCGATCAGTCCAATTTGTATCTTTTTCTGCTACTTTTTAGATTTAACAGTTCCGTCCATTTATTCAGTTTGACTTCTCACGCTTCTTGCTGATCATCTTGGCACACATCTGCTCAGAAAGGTCACAATAGCCTTGACCATACTTCCATCTTAGCCTCTCAGCACGAACACGTGGTTATCCTTTTCCCCAGCCTTTCTCCTCTACCACACGGCTTCTTGGACATGCGTACTCTAACTTTATGGCGGCCATTTTATATCGCTGCTCGACAGGCCTAAGCGCACTATTTTCAAAGATAAACAAAATATTGTTAAAATAAAGAATATAAACCCTTTCGTTTCCCTCCCGTCTTACTACGTACCCCAATTAGGTATTACCTAGCAAAAAGCAACATATAAAGCCGTCCCTTACTTACCATCGCTTTATTTTGCAACCACACGTTTTATTTAAAAGCACAGATCATGCATTTATTATTTAATTAGTACGCAAATATTATGTTATGTTAGACACGTAAACAATTATAAGTTGATTATTTTGCACACAAAATAGCGTGTTACCTTTAACCCTTTTATATGTAACATACATTGTTGGTTATTTACTTAAACGAACATGTTTATTAATTATTTTATGGAAATTATTTGGAGGTTAAAATTTTTTCATTTACCCTGCTCCATCAACTCCCCCTTTGGTGATTTTTAATATCACCACAAAACCCAAGTTATACAATTCTTTCAGACAGCATATATCTTTTATCCGTTTGCTTTTGTTAGTTTACACAACTGTATCCCTTTCAACTTGTCTCTTCGTTTTCTTGTACATGTTCTCTTTTATTTCTTCTAACTCTATTTCACCCATTTCTCTCTCTCTCTCCTTGTTTATCATGTTTTCTTTTTCTATTTTATTTTGTCTTCTTCTTCTCTTTATACATGTGATTACAAGCTTCAGTACTAAAATTATTATTATTATCATGGTTGCTATTATTATAACTTTCCCTATTATTAATCCACTCATTCTTGTTAACCAATTTATTACTGAAGAAATCCCTTTACCAAGTTTTCCCAATGCACTTTCAACCTCCAGTGGAACAAGTTCTTTGTGCAAACTTGTAATATTTGTTATATACTTTTGTATATTTTCACTTTTATCTGGAATGTAAGTGCAACAATGTTGGACTTTCAGCATTCCACAGACTCCACCCTCTTTTGCCAAAAGAATGTCAAGGGCAAGTCGATTTTGCATCACCATAGCTCTCATGGCAACCATCTCGGTATTTACCATTAAGAACCCTCCAGCAGTATCTGTAGATAAACGATCTACCACTGTGGATAATTTCCGAATTCTAAATGCATTCAAAGATATTCCCACTGCTGGTATCAATGCGCCAAAAATATCACCTACTATTTCTGAAAAACTTTCCCTTTTTCTACGTGTAAAAGTGTTTATCATTCTGTGTGTTCCTTTTTCTTTTCTGTCCATATGGAAAATCTTAGGAAAAACCAGGCCTAAATAACATGACCCATACCAATGGTCCGGTAACCTGTAATAAGCCCTATTACCGCAAACATAATAGATCCCTGGAAATATTGGATCTTTTCCCCCTTTGAATCCCCATCCACCTAAAATTTGATAATTGTCATGGCAAATACTGGAACCCACAAAATAATTGTCATATCTTGTCTTATTTCTTCTAATGCACAACCTTCCCTGTTGGGGCCAATCCAGAGTCATAGCTGCATTTGTCTTTTTCTTGTCATGATTGTCTTCCTCAAACGCCCAAAGAGGTGTTTTTGTCTCTTCTATCACTTTTCTTTGAAATTTCACTCTTCTCTCTTCAACCATTTCTAAAAATACTTTTTCTTCCTTCTTTAACTCACAGGTAAGGTTGTACCTAATTATATTATCTAATGTTAAAATCTTATCTTCTAAAAAATATTCACCAAACGTTTTTCCCTCTTTTATTTTGTCTAGCTCGGGAACTACAGAAACTTTCGCAAAAATCTTATCTATGTCAGTGTAATAATATTCTAATCTACCTGTTTTATAAAATAAACTTGCTAAGACACTACATGTTATTCCATACGTCAAAGGGAGGTGATGATAAGTCACACCCTCTGCTACAGATGCAGGCAACTGCATACAAACATAGCAATCTCTTACATCCATTGTTTCTACATACTCATATAATAATTTAGTAAAAACATTTTTAGAAAAATCTGTTATCGATTTGTCCTTGTGTAATTCTGCACTACTTTTTAAAATAACTGGTTCTTGAGTGTTAGCTCCTTTTTCTTTCTCAGTGTTATTAGACGTTTCTGCTACAGCTAAACTAATTGGAATAGTGATTGCTAAAACCACCCATACTGTCATTAATAATCCTGTACAAAAGCAGCACATCTTACACCATCTACTTAAAAATTCACATTTACATTTTCTATCTCTAGTATTCTCCATTTTGTTTTATAACCTTATTTATTTATTTTCCTGAAAATTGTGTCACTACACCTCAGAAATGACTTATTTGCCACTCTGTACTCCAATGTTTTGTCTTTACTTGGTACTTTCTTTTAATTCTTTTTCAGAATTCTTTCTTTGTCATATCCGGTAGAAATTCGTCAGATCCAGTGTTTTGTCAAGTCCGGTAGAAACTGTTTAAATTTCTTCAGGTTTGTTGCACCTCACCTTCACCCATTAGGTTTCTTTGTTCTGGGTTCTCGTGAGTGTTCTTTTCTTCTTTGTTATCAGTCAAAGCAAGATACAACCATTCAGGTGATCTATACTTCGGATTTACCTTCTTCACTCTTTTCGTTTTCTGCAAGTGTTTTCCACCTTGTTTTTCTTGCTCTCTCTGACTTGTTATTTCATTCACTTGTTCAGCACTTTTCCCATCTAACCTTATGATTCTGTATCTTAATTTTCGTACTTCGTTGGGCCAATTGTCTCCTTTTCTTGGCCTTTTTGCCTCACTTCCTTTTTCCTCTCTTTCTGTTTTCCAATTTCTTTTTCTTGACTCTAGTTTTTGGTTTCTTTCTTCTCCACTTTTTTCAGACTCTGTTTCAATTCTTTCGTTATCGCCTCTTATTTTGAAACTTATAATTTCATTTTCTTCCTCTACTTGTGGTTCTTTTCTTATCTTCCTTCGTTCACCTATTTCTGTCCCTCCTCGAGGTTCTTCCGAATTTGTGTCAGTCTCTCTATCTGCTTCTAAATTTCCCTGTTCTTTTGTTTGACTACTTATCCCTATTACTCCTCGGGGATCTTCGGATTTTTCTAGCTTTATGTTTGAAACTCTCCCTTCTTCATCTATTAATATTATCTCCGAAGGATTTTCACCACAACTTGTACTTGGTTGCTCACTGTTACTATCTTCTGGCTCAGTTTCTTCTCTTATGCTTTCAAATTTCCAATTTCTTTTTAGAATTTCTTCACAATCCGAATGATCTGTATCAGATTCTGAACTGGTATCTGATATTTCCAGATGTCGACTTACAGGTCGATCTTCAAGTTCTGGAACTTCAGCTATTTCCTCTACTTCTTCTGTCGCTGCACTTGTAGTTGGGTCTTCCAGATGTCGACTTTCAGGTCGATCTTCAGGTTCTGGCACCCTGTTTGTTTCTTCTTCTGCTTCTGATGCTGAACTGTTATCCAATACTTCCAGATGTCGACTCACATGTCGATCTTCAGGTTCTGGAACTCTGATGGTGTGACTGGCATGCACCCAGTGTTTCACTCCTGCACACTTGACTGCAGTGGTTGTCACCAGGATCACTTGTCGTGGTTCGTCCCAGCGAGGAACCAAACAGTTTCTTCTCCTGTGGACTTTTATGCGGACCCAATCTCCTGGATTCAAGTCGTGAGCTGGTTTTCTTTCAAGAGTGGTCGCATCCGGTCCAACCTGATGAAACACAGAACGCACCACATCAGCCAATCCTTTGCAATAATCCAGCACTAGATCATCAGTTATAGTCAGTAGTTTGTTGACAGGTACTTGTGCTTGTCTCATTGCTCGTCCCATAATTATTTCATGGGGACTGAGTCCAGTTTTCCTTTCCGGAATACTTCTGATTGTCATTAAAACTAATGGCAAGGCATCTGGCCATTTGAGTCCTGTAGCTTGACACATTTTTCCTAACCTGTTCTTAATTGTTCCATTCACTTGCTCTACGATTCCAGAAGCCTCTGGTCTGTATGCACAATGCAGTTTCTGTTTAATACTGAGTGCTTCACAAATCAGTTTAACTAATTCATTTTGGAAATGTGTTCCTCTATCTGTTTCAATCGTGACTGGAAAACCATACCTCGGAATGAATTCTCGCAGCATAAGTTTTGCTACCGTTATTCCATCATTCCTTCTGGTTGGGTATGCTTCCACCCAACGGGAAAACAAACAGACGACCACTAGGACATACCTTAGTCTGTTGCAAGGTGGCATTTCAATAAAATCCATTTGCATTCTAGTGAATGGACCTCCTTCTCGTCCTATTGTTCCTAGACTCACTACTGTCTTCCTTCCTAGATTTAACTGTTGACAAATAAGACATCTCTGACAAAGACTCTCAGCTATGGCTCTGAATTTTGGATTATACCATGTTTGTCTAAAAAGTCTGATCATTGAGTCTCTCACAATATGGGCTTGTCCATGGTACATCGGTGCCATGTCAGAAATCATGCTATCAGGCATAACTGGTCTTTCATCTCTGTAAACCCAAACATCATTTTCTTCATGTTTTCTACATCCTGCTTTTATCCATGTATCTTTTTCCTCATCATCTGCAGCTTCCTGTAACTGTCTCACCTCATCCCATGTCTCAACAGGGTTAGTAAAAAGCAAAGGACAAGAAATATGCTCTCTTTCTCGACTTTTGTTTAAAGAAACCACATTCTTTGCACAGTACTGTGCAATCTCGTCAGCATATTTATTGCCGACAGTTATGTAGTCTTCCCCATTTTTATGTGCATTGCACTTCACAACAGCAATCTGTTTAGGCAGCTGTATCGCCTCAAGCAACCTTTTCACAAAATCTCCATTTCTAATGGGCGTTCCTGCAGACGTCAAGAAACCTCTTTGTGACCAAATCTGACCAAAATCATGCACCACCCCAAAGCCGTACTGGCTATCTGTTACAATCGTAACCCGTACATTTCTTCCCAACTTGCATGCTTGAATCAGAGCTACTAGTTCTGCAACTTGGGCAGACCGTATCCCTTTCAGACAAGATGCTTCCATTACAGTTGTTACTGTGCAAACCGCATATGCTGCACTTAGAACTCCTTCACTCGTTCTCAAACATGAGCCATCCACGAACAGAATATAATCTGATTCCTTTAAAGGCTCATCTCGTATGTCTGACCTTGGTTTTGTGCAATATTCAAGCACATTCAGACAATCGTGATCTACTTCATCCATTTCAATTATACTTTCTTCATCTGGTAAAGATGTCGAAGGATTCACATTCATACATCTGTCAATGGTCACATTATCTGCACTTAAAATTACTTTTTCATACCTAGTCAGCCGACTATGTGTCATGTATTGGGTTTTCGTTCTTGTCAAGAGAATTTCCCCAGAATGGGGAACATATACTCTCAGTGGATATCCCATCACTATGCCTTCACTCTGTTCCAAACTTACACAAGTAGCGGCAACTGCTTTCAAACATCCAGGCAACGCTTTCGCTACAGGGTGTAAAACAGCTGAAAAATATGCAATGGGTCTTTTCATAGTTCCATGTCTCTGTACCAAAACTGAAAATGCACATCCATCTCTTTCACTGCAATACAGCTCAAAATCTTTCTCATAGTCAGGCATTCCTAATGCTGGAGCCTCACATAATTTCTTTTTCAGCTCTCTGAATGCTTTCATTTCCTCATCATTCATTTCAAACGGATCCTTAACATCCTTCTTTGTCAGTTTTTGCAACGGTTTAGCAATCAGCGAAAAACCGCTTATCCATTGTCGACAATATCCAACCATTCCCAGAAACATTCTTACCTCTCTTTGCGTCATTGGAGCTCTCATTCCTTGAATCATTTTTATTCTTTCAGTCGTTACCTTTCGCACTCCTTTCTCAATTTTATGCCCTAAATACTGGACTTCTTGTTGACAAAACTGCAATTTTGAGGGGGACACTTTATGTCCTCTTTTTGCTAAATGATTCAGCAAAGCAATTGTATCATTGACACATGCTTCCTTTGTTTTTGATGCCACCAGTAGGTCATCAATATACTGAACCATTACTGACTTTTCTGGCATTTTTAAATCTTCCAAGGATTTCTTTAGAATCTGATTAAAGATTGAGGGGCTTTCTGTGTACCCCTGAGGAATTCGGCACCATGCCAAAATACGCTCTCCAAACCTAAACGCAAATAATGGCTGGCTATCTGGATGCAATGGAATAGAGAAAAATGCATGACATAAATCAATTACTGTGTACCATTCTGCTTCACGTGGAATCTGGTATAGAATCACAGCAGGGTTCGGTACTATTGGGCAACAAGGCACAACGATTTTGTTTACCTTCCTCAAATCCTGTACAATTCTATATGTTCCGTTTGGCTTTTTCAGTCCCATTATTGGCGAATTACATGGACTGCTCATGATTTCTTTTAGAATCCCTTGTTCAATCATTTGATTTATTACTGGCGTTATTCCTTCAATTATTTCTGGTGTCAATTTATACTGGGGCGTATTTGGGTAACTCGTTCCCTCTTTCACTGTTATTTTAACGGGATCTACTCCTTTCATTAATCCTACATCTTCTCCTGTAAAGTCCCACACTTCTTCTTTCACTGTCTTTTTCAATTCAATTGGGATTTTCTCTGCATCAAATACAGGAAACAAATCATTTACTTCTGGTTCTAAATTCACCATTGTCATTTTATACAATACATCTTCATCTGGGGTCTGAAATGCAATTCCGTCTGGAGTACAATAGATAGTGCAATTCATCTTGCACAATAAATCGCGTCCTAAAAGGTTCACGGGACTACAATCGCATACCACAAATCGGTGCATTTCACTAAATGGACCAATTCTTACCTCCACTAATTTAGTAAGAGGCGTCTTAATTTGCTGATTTGAAACTCCAACTACTTGGATATGTTCACCTGAGAGAGGAAGGTTTGGAATTTCCACTGACCTAACAGTAGAACGGGTAGCTCCAGTGTCAACAAGGAATGTTACATTTGCACCATTCACTTCTCCATCCACAAATGGACCAGACTGATCTACCTCTAGAGTTGCGCCAAGCACGCACTCTTCCCCTCTCCTAGGCACCGTCAGAAACTTTCATCCGTGTCATCCTCATCCTGTCGTAACCAATATTGAGAAATTGCAGCTGCACGCGGCAACTGTGTTACCTGTTCTCCTCCGTAGAATCCTGTTTCTGCACTGTATTTCTGTTGGTTAACACTCTTGGGAAGTGGTGGTTGTGGCACCTGACCTTGTTGAGTAACTACCTCACTCTGCACCTGTGAATTTAATGATTGATTTTCCACATTAGGTTTTGGAGGAAATTTACACTCGTTTCTCCAATGCCCTAGCTTTCCGCAGTTGTGGCATGGCCACTTTTTCTTTGCCTCATCTATACTCATTTGTCCTTTTCCTTTACCTATATTAGGTCGGGATCTAACCTGTCCTGTTTCATTACCAGTATTACTCAATTGAGCTTCTTGCTTCTCTGCAACTTTCACCTGTGCCCACATGGCTTTTTCTTTCAATTTTCGCTGTCTACTCTCAATATCATCACTACAATACTTAGCATATCTCAGAACCTCGTCAACTGTGCTATTCTGCCAACAAATCATATGCTGCTTAATCATTTCACTTATCTCTGGTTTCAATCCATACACAAATCTATATACAAAATGACTCATATCCTTCTCATTTAGTGTCTCATAACCACTATACTGTTTGAAAACCAACAACAGTCTTTCATAATAAGCATGCACTGATTCTTTACTTTCCTGCGTTGTTCTGTCTATTTTTACCCAATCTGTTTCTTTAGGTGGAATCTTATTCTTCAAAAAGGTAATTACTTGGTCATACTTCCTCATTACTTCTGGTCCTGGCGCTCCTGTTTTAGCATCCCTTGGATATTCTACAGTTGGCCAATCAATAGTAATCTTACATTCTGTCCACAAATCAGCTGGCACTACTATATCAAACAATCCATCTAAGTCTATCCACAACACTTTTGAAACTTTCACAAATCTCTCCACTTGTCTGTACCATTCTACTGGCTTTTCTCTCAACTTCGGGAAGTCATTTGTAAATGACAGTATATCCTGTCTGGTCCATGGAACATGTACATAACTACCACCTGGAGTTTCTCTCATCGGGTACTCCCTTACAACTGGTTCCTTATCTGTCACTGCAAAAGCCAAAGATGCTTTATCTGTTGTTTTCTCGTTCTTTTTCGTCCATCTATTTCTCCATCTATCCACATCCCCCCATTTTCGCAGTAAAACAATTAATTCTTTTATTTGGGTCAGTCTTCCTGATGTGTTCAAATTCTCTATATCTTTTTCACAAAAATCTACTCTGTATGGTTTCTGCAACGTCCTTACTTTTACAAACTCCACTCCTAGTTCACTTGCTGTCTCTTCCAATTTGTCATGTAAATTCCTAGCTCTCCATGTAAGACTTTTGCACAAAAACATAATCTCATCATCCTGATAATTTTTTAATTTTTCTGTACCAATTGTTCCTAAAATCAATTCTTCCATGTCTATTTTCAACCTAATTACATCTAATGGTTTCACTTCTGTTTCTTTTGTTTTTAGCGCTTTCATCCATTCATTTAACTCATCTGGAGTCGGACCTACAGGCGTACTATTTAATTCTATCCAATTGTTACTTCTTTCTGGTGTCCCTGATGCAGACTCTGTCACCATAGGTATTCTCCTAATCTCATTCTCATTTATCGTCAAATTAGTAGGTGGGCTTGGTCTATAGGTACTAGCCAAATGGTGTGCACCTTCATTATTCAGTTCCATCCCTTCTCTTTTTCTTTGCAAATGTGAATTCATGGGAATCACTAAAGAACGTTCATCAATTTTCTGATTCTCAAAAATTGGCATTACTGGACCTATTGTCACTGGTACAGTTACAGCTTCCATATTCTTTGTCAATGCTCTTATTTTCTCAGTCAATTCTCTTGTTGTTTTTGCTAATTCAGTTGCATTGTCACTTTCTATCTCTTCATTTTGTGAAGTTTTTAATTGATCTTGTGACCTATTTGGCTCATTTCTTCGTTCGGGATTTTTATTCCTCCCAGTTTCCATTGGCGGTGCATTAGGTGTCACCACCGCAGAAGTCTGTTGGTATGGAGGTGGGTTTCTGTTTAAAATATCTTCCAGCAATTCGTCATCCGTTTCACTACCACCATACACATACTTTTCTATCACTACATGTTTCTTTTTCTCCGTACACTTTCTCTTTGCTTCTTCCTCAACTGTAAAAGCTGGAAACAAACCTCCTGTCATATTAGCACATCTCCAACGCTTTATTCTGTCCTCATGATTTACTCCCCATAACCTTCCAGGCACAAACTCATGATTCTTTAATCCTCTGAATCTCTCTCGTTCATACATCTCATCTTCCCATTCAGTTAAAGCTTCAAACTGTGTCGGTCTAGGTCTAGGTTCTAACATTGCCATCTTTTCTCTCAAGTTCCGTAGTACAGCTACATTAAATGAACCATTCTCAGGGAAAGCCAATGCTCCATCATTCTTGGTATATTTTGTCCAATTTTCTAACCATATGCATGTATGATATCCATATTTCAGCATCATATGCGAAGCTGGTGATTTCGGCGGAGGAATTATTTGTCCCTCTCTAGTCACTACCTTTTTGTCTTTCTTAAAGAAATTCTTAACTTTCGACATCCATGACGTTTTCTCTCTACCATACTCATAATACGACATGATTCACAATCGCTTTTTCTCCTCAAACGATCCGCAATTCAACACTGTTCTCTATGCGTTTATTCCAACCAATACTAGCGCGACTCACACCAACACTCCAATCACAAACTTCCACGTCACTAGGTTATTTTACCAATCCTGTTGTGACTCACACCAAAGCTCCAATCAGAGCGATTTCCGTCTACCGCGCACTGACCAATCCCAGCGCGGCTTTTGTCTACGTCAGTTCTCCTCCTGTTTCCATGTGACTAGCGCACTGTCCAATCCCAGCGCGACTCTTGTCTACGTCACTTCTGCTCTTGACCCCTCCTTTACAAAATTTAGCGGCAATTTCTTTTTCGACAATTCTTCGTTAGTTACAACATTTAAAACACATTTCCATTGTCTGATTCGCTAAACCGAAAAGATAGTTCTGACCATTTACACAAGAACTCTGTATTTTCCAGTAGGCAGTGCTTACCTCTACCCTACCACAGAATTTTCAGTTTCGCCGATAAAGTAGCACTTCCCTCTACCTTACCCTTCTTTCAAGCAAACAGTAAACCCGTTTCTCTGGGGATAAAACACATGTGGAGACTATACTGCTCCTGAGAATTAAGGCCAGAGTTTCACAAGAAAACCGATCACTATTTCACTTACACACCTTTTATACGGAAAATGTCCCTATCATAACACAACCTGTGTTATCACCAATATGAACTCAGACAATGCACCATTCCATGTGACTTCTCTTGCCACACGTGTTCCACTTCCTACTTCCCGGAAGCGTGAAAACTTACATATAACATAACGCGACTCAACATAAAGTGTTAGACATAAACTTATCAATAATCAATAATCAATAATCACCAAACTAATCTATAGTAACCATAACTCTGCTACCAAGAAATCTGATCCAGCGCTATCAATAAAAATTATTCTCCTATATGCTTCGGTCATCCAGGTACAATTATTCCTCCAACACACAAACTATATCCATATGACGGTGGGGCCCATAACACCGCATATATATATTCACTTACTCATTTATTCCCTGGATTTCCTCCGTCCTTAACCTAGGAGAAAACGATTCGCTGGAAGGAGACGGGATACCTCTTTTAACATGACATAATGTTTCTCATTGCTTTTAAGGTATTCCGCTCATTGGTCGATGGACCAACTAGTAGGAATCAGTTGATGGTGATTAAGACCAGCTCAATCACAATAAACTCTTTAACAATTTACCTTAATCATTGAGCTAAAGAATCACTGAGTCATTTGTTTAAAGAATAATAAAGTTTATATAAAGTTTCGAAGCAAGAAATAAGTTTTAAGCTTATTATTCAGATCATTACATTTATCATCATTATAAGAATAAATTGAAATTGCAATGCATATCTATTAGACGGAAAAATAAGGTCATCATAGTAAGTACTCTAAAAGATCAATCTATCTGTCTTGGAAAAATCTAATAGTTCTAAATGAAAAATCTATCAGGAATAAAAAAGGTTCTCCTAAAGCAGCATCTTATACTCAACTGGAAAATGAAAATAGCAGCAGCAGCATCAGCTCGTCAGCATCAGCAACCGCAACTTCACCCATCTACAGCATCTAACTTCTTCAGCATCTCCCTCTCCAGCATCTCCCCCCTCCCACCAAGAGTAGGTCTTCTTATACCCTAATTCTAGCTTACTGAATAAAATGTTGCATCTTCATGGCGTGATTCTTTCTCATTGGTCCACTCAGGCCCATATACATTTTTAATCAAACTTCCTTGTCTTAACCAGTTCCTTGTGGAATGTCCATGCTTGCATCGTTTCCCACAGTTCATGACATTGCTCATCCGCTTCGATCAGTCCAATTTGTATCTTTTTCTGCTACTTTTTAGATTTAACAGTTCTGTCCATTTATTCAGTTTGACTTCTCACGCTTCTTGCTGATCATCTTGGCACACATCTGCTCAGAAAGGTCACAATAGCCTTGACCATACTTCCATCTTAGCCTCTCAGCACGAACACGTGGTTATCCTTTTCCCCAGCCTCTCTCCTCTACCACACGGCTTCTTGGACATGCGTACTCTAGCTTTATGGCGGCCATTTTATATCGCTGCTCGACAGGCCTAAGCGCACTATTTTCAAAGATAAACAAAATATTGTTAAAATAAAGAATATAAACCCTTTCGTTTCCCTCCCGTCTTACTACGTACCCCAATTAGGTATTACCTAGCAAAAAGCAACATATAAAGCCGTCCCTTACTTACCATCGCTTTATTTTGCAACCACACGTTTTATTTAAAAGCACAGATCATGCATTTATTATTTAATTAGTACGCAAATATTATGTTATGTTAGACACGTAAACAATTATAAGTTGATTATTTTGCACACAAAATAGCGTGTTACCTTTAACCCTTTTATATGTAACATACATTGTTGGTTATTTACTTAAACGAACATGTTTATTAATTATTTTACGAAAATTATTTGGAGGTTAAATTTTTTTTCATTTACCCTGCTCAATCACTAGTGAGGAACAGCTTGTGAGACACAAGTAGACATACCATCATATGCATAGCCTCAACATCAGGACACAGCTAATAAGACAGACCATTGTCTCTATGTATGTCTAACAAACCCTTTCATGTCTATACAGTCCTGTCTGTGTGTGCACATCACCTGCATTCCCAGCATGAATGTACATTTATCTTTACACATTGCCAAACACATACAAATGTGGAGGACAGTCAGCCTTAACCTATGTACACCCTTACATCATGGGTCATGCCCTTGTGCAGATGATATCATCAAAAAAAGAAACCTACACATGCCATCATGTAACCATAAATACAGATGGGACCACTGTTTGTCATCTCATAATACAGTATATACCCCACTAACCAAGGCCAAGTATGGCTCATTGTCTGCATCCTATGTGCACTGTAGGCCATGTCACATGTAACAGAGTCCCAGGACAAGATACGCAGTATTGCGGGAACATCACTCCTTACTCAAAGAAAACATGTGGTCTGTGTGGGACAGCTGACACACACAGTATCAAACATGTGTAGCTGAAAAATCAGATCACTCTCCCATGTGTCTTTAAAACTCCAAAGATTGACATGTGACTACACTCAGCTCTGGGTCAGGACCAAGAGACATACGTCTTGACCAAACATCATACACCAACATCACTAGCTACACATGGAGCCACACTGATAATCCTTAGAACATTAGTCACCTATTACGTTGATGGGGCAACTGCTGCTTGTAACAGAAAGAAAATGTTAAGGCACAATGTCAGACTCAGCATAGTACTCACCCCTCCTAGCTGCTGTTGGGCCCGCAACTGCCCATCAGGCTCAGGGTAGGCCACTGCCATGACACGGGCCATTAGGAGAGTCAGGGTCTGGCGCGTGCCCCGACAACCTGGGGATGACTTCCCCAGCTGGACTTCCATGATGGTCCTCGTCCAGAGTGTCAGGTCCTCCCACCTCTTCCTGCAGTGGACGCTGCACCGGTTGTAGACTCCCAGGGTCCACACTCTCCGGGCGATGACTTTCCAATCTCTTTGCTTACGATAGGCGTTGACCTGGATGAATGTAATAGATGAGGAGACTGAGTGGACATGCAAGACAGAAGTCATCTGTGTAGCAGATAAAGAATTTGTTGACATCTAGCATGTCTAAGTAGAAATTGAAAAGACCACAAAGGTGTGGTCTCACTTGATGCATATGTACACTGAAAAGAGCCAGTGTTACACTAATCATCTGACTACTATACTAAACTCTGATTGGGTTGTTTATGGCCTATCCCAACCTAACACAACACTTAGGCCAGGGCCACTACACATGTCCTGTTGATTTTGACAAGGTATACCACTACACCTCATTGGGAGCACATGACATCAGGGAAAAATCTGCATGAATGCACAGACACTCTAACAGGCCAGATGTGTGATTCTGTATGTGCAGTTCCCAACATGAACATTAGCACACACTGTGATACATCCCAAAAACTAGCCTCATCGTGGGAGGTCTGGTATGTGTCACACTTTGTGCTCACAATCTGCACAATACTGTTCCTGTGTACATTTCCATGTAAAAGATGTAGAACTCATTGAGTGTGTGACCGATGTCCTGGCAGCAGAGCTGACCCATTTAGCACTTTCAGCCACTGTCACATGGAAAAGATCAACATTCCATTGCACAGGTGGTCTGTTAGCTTCATGTGACACATCTGTTGATGCGGTGATGGACCTGATTGCTGTACTCACCAATTATTTGCACAGTACATGTGTCAAGAGCGCAGATACTCTTCCCAATGAGAGCACAAATAATGGGCCTCTTACAACACACTTGTGGTAGTGAGGGGCCTGTCCTAAGGTAGAGTAACACATTATCAATTAGGTTACATGACAAATACACTCTGGTTTGTGGCTCCTGTCAGCTATAAATGTAGCTTTACTAAAATGTGTTAAGGCCACCAATTGTCCTTGTACACTAATTCTGACACTATCGCTGGATCAGCAGATCTCCTTGAAGAGGACACTGTGCTGCAGTGCTATGCCACACATGCCTCAGCTAAATCTTGAGCCAGAGTGGGTAGGAATCATTGGCAGGACTAACCTTCTGCATGCTTACCATAGTGAACCCACTATGACATCATGTTTGCCAGCTGACAAGAGGTTTGTGTTAAAGTAAAGGTCATGCTATATAGGCCAACAACATTGTGTTGCTCACTTAACGTGTTTTTGATGTTCCGTCACTTCCAGACAAAAGATTGGTGCAGACTAATATGGGCTGAGAGATCTGGGGGACCATTCACATACCTGCATGTAACTACTGGTGCACCTTACATGTTACCTCCACTAGGTATGAATAGCTACATGATCATTGCATGGCAGATTGATTAATATCTCCATGTGACCCCCATATTACTCAAAATCACACTCTCATTGCAGTTGTTTTTGCATGGCACAGGGTAGGATGTAGTACAACTCCAACATCATTATGGCTAGTGTTTGCAGCCAATGTACTGAGCACTATCATCCATAACATAGCTGACCTAAATTGTGAGAATACATCCATAGAAATGTGTTGTTGCTCTCACTCTGGAACTCATAGGTACATAGTTGAACATGGACATTTCAAGGTTGAGACATCAGTATCATTCATACATCATGCAAAACGTACTTGCTCCTCTGGTAAGCTATAGAGCAGGCCATACAGGGGAAGGACCTCTCCAACCAGTATCTCCAGTTCTTCTGGTGTGAAGGCAGGGGCCCTCTCACCTGCTTGCCCTGGCATAATTGCTCCCAGAGGTGGCACACAGCAGCTGACGTCGAGGAGCTGTTAATGGCAGCAGTGTTAGTAGGTAAGTGAGTGCATTTTCAAACTGCGAGGTACATGTACGTTGCTTACGCGGTCATGTGCGTAGACGCACACAGCCATTGGTCCACCACGGTCACATTCCCCCAATGTTGGCCTATGGCAGAGACGGCCATGCAAGTGAACGCCAAATGCGCGGCCATCGACCGCCGGCAGAGGAATCCTCTATTTCTTCTATTAGCGGAATCTGGAATCCACCATGATCGCCGTCGTGTTCACAGTGTTGCAAAGTGCATGTTCCTGTTTGCAGACACTGTATTTGGCATGCCGAAGTGCACCACCACCACATAGGAGTGCTGAGACCTTGACAATAGCAGAAATACCATTATCATGTCATGCCCTGTACAACACTTCCTCTGTGTAGTGCATCACTGTGCACATATGTACAATGTGCTCTGCGCTATGTGCAACACATTAGCCGATTGTTCATATGCTGGAGGGCTCACTATTGTGCTAATTTTTTATTTTGAAATGATGGTGCGCACAGTAATGTGTCAGCCCTGTGTATGCCAGCTTGGGTATGACTGTTGGACGAGTCAGATTGTACAGTCAGGAAGTTACATGTGTAGTGCTTCTTGAAGCATAAATGTACAAACAACTGACCTTGGCCTTACAGGTCACATATATGTTAGTTCGCAAACTGCAGCCAATATTCATGTTACATTTAATTCTCACATAGGTACCCTGGGAGAGGGAAGTGATGCCAGCCTCCACTGTTCTGTACATTCCCGGACCTACACACCATGCAAGAGCGCCACATCATTTAGAAGTTCAGATTGGATGCTCAAACTATCCGGGATCTCAGTCATCAGTTGGAGCCTGACCTCTTACCTCACCTCAATAACCCAAACTCAATCCCACCACTAGTGAAGCTAATGTCTATTTTGAATTTTCTGGCCACAGGCTCATTTCAATTCACTATTGCTGTTTCAGGTGGAATGTCACAACTGATGTTAGGTTGTGTCCTCACATAGGTGCTTGCTGCAATGTTGAAACAAATGGGCAGCTACATCCAGTTCCCCAGATGTCAGGATTTAGCCACTGTGAAGACAGATTTCTATGGTTTTGGTCACATCCCACGTGTAATTGGATCTATTGATGGAACCCATATTGGTTTAGTACCACTACACGACAGGGAGCAAGTGTACCTGGAACCAGAAGCACTTCCATTCTGTCAACATGCAAGTTGTCTGCTTGGCTGATTTGTGCATCTCTAATGTCTGTGCTCGGTTCCTAGGATCTGCACATGATGGTTTTGTACTACAAAACAGCACATACCCCAGCTGATGTAATAACTCCTTCCAGAGAGAGACTGGCTTGTAGCTAAGTGTGGTGTATTTTAGCTCTGTTTGTGGAAAATGAGGTAGAATGATCTGATTGTGTGTAATTCCATGCTGCCCTTCTATCTATCTCCCACCTAGGAGACTCAGTGTAGTCTAACCAGCCATAATTGTTGGCCCTGCTGAGGAATCCTACAAAGTCAGGGGATGTCCGCTTCAATGAGGCCCATGGAAGAACACGGCGGCTAGTGGAGCGGGCTTTTGGGCTCCTGATGGCCAGATTCCAATGTTTGGACAAGACTGGGGGGGGGGGCATCCTCTACTCCCCCGGAAAAGTGTGTCAGATCACTGTGGCCTGCTGCATCCTCAACAACATTGCCCTGTAACAGAACATCCCTTACAGCGCAGAGGATGGAGGCAATGAAGCCCCACTGGGTGGGGATCATTTAATGCCAAATGAAGATGATGATAGTGGTGAAGAAGAGGGAGCAGATTTGCATCAGGATCTCATCCAGACCTATTCCTGAGTGTAAGTATGGTGTAAGATGTGGTGATTGAACAATGTAGACAATCTTGTAGTGGTGTTCTGAGGCTTATTTTAAAGCTAGTAACTGGGACTATGTAGGTCTGGAAACATCTTAGGAAAGGTGAATGTTTTGTTAGTGTAGCTTTATTCAGATGTAAATGTTGTTTAGGATTGTGTTTTGTAGGACATGACAATGTGATGTGTGTCATATCTTTTTAAAGCACTTCTAATCTCTCTGAGTTGGTCTGTTTTAGGTATCTTCACCATGTCAACTTTATTTGGACATTTCAGATTAGTGATAACCGCAGCTATATGTTGCTGTTCAGCCATACTACGTGGACATGGAATGTTCCAGGGAATATGTGACCCAGAGTTTGGGTGTACAAAGCCAGTACCAGTATAGCTTGCACAGCGATAGAATGGAAGTTACATGGCTTCCCTTATACTTTTTTCTTGTTGTGTGTTGATCCTAATCCAATAAGTGTGCTATCATGTGTTCCAGCAAATGATTGTGTTGTGACCAAATCATGCTAAACTGCTTTCACATTGCCTGATTTCTCATTGTCAACAGACTGGATGTAGGTGTTGCTGTGTTCCTAATTGTTGGATCAAAGTGCATGATGCATACCACTGACATTTGTTTGTGACATGCCACCAGATGCATGCTATCCCGTTTTGAAATGACCCCGTGGTCAGAAACTGTGGTACTGATATGTGTATGTGTACAAATTTATTTGAGGTTACATTCTTTTTATGTCGCTTTCAACATGCCTGAAACTGATGATGTATACCTAAATTGGTGTTGGCTATTGTGTAGGATGTTGTCAGATGTCTCCCCTCCTTACAAGTTGTGTACGTTTGTAGAAGATGAAGTGAACATTGACCCAATATCACTTAATCATGTCAATATTTTTATATGTGACATCATGTCAGCCTATGATTTGGCCAATGCAATAAACAAGATGTTAACCTATAGACTCGTATGTGTCTTGTTGTGACATGATACTGTATCTGATTTGTTTCTATATTTTAACAGACAACATAACCATGCTTCCAGCAATCCCTATATTTCACATTGCAAAGTTCACATGGTTGTACTTTCAAATGGTCATAAGTGAGAATGACAACAGGAGACAATGCTTAGGTGATGTGAGTTTTTTATTGAGTGATCAGACCAAAATAATAAAATAAAACATGAGTGGAAAAATATTGTGACAAAGTGAGAGTTGCACTCACGGTGGATGAAAACATTGGATTAGAGTCCATTATTTCTGGAGTCCAAAGTCCAACAAACTCTTCCCATCAGAAATGGAAATTTAGGCCAGAAAGTCAACAAGGTTAATGTGTTGCGCACACACAGGGGGAGCTTAGGAACAACCTCTCTTGCTGGCGGTGGTGTCTTTCTTGCCAATTGTTTGCTCCTGAATCCTTACATAGATGTCCCCTCTTTCTTACAGATGGGGGATCTAGAGCTGCTGGGCCAGGTGTGCTTGCAGGAGTATCCTCCTCTGCCAGGGCCTCCCTCCCTGTGGCTACAGCAGATCTTGATGCTCTGGATGCACTAGGCACACAGGGAGGGGGAGAAGATGGTGGAAAAGACCTGCAGATGTTGGTGTTGATGTCCCGCAGCACCCTTAAAAGAGAGGCCTCCTCGTAACAGAGGCCGGCCACCTCTGTGCGGACCCCAGCCACCTCAGTGCGAACACTAGCCACCTCTTTCCGTAGGTCCGCAACCTTGGCGTAGATGCCGCCGACCTCCACCTGTATCCTGGCTGTAGGAGAGTAGGATCTGCTTCACATGGGTACCCCCACTTTTTGCTGATGCTTCACTGTTTTTCGACCTTAGTCTGGCTGGGGCCCTGCTAATCAGAACCCCAGCCTAGCTGCTTCCTCTCTAAAATGGTTTCCATGTGCCTTAGGCACATCACTGATTGGAATCTGGAGTGCCCTTATAAGTCCCTAGTATATGGTATACTATGTACCAAGGGCATAGGTACCTCAGAGGCCTACCAGGGGCTGCAGCATGTATTATGCCACCCCTGGAAGGCCATCCAAACTGACACCACAGGTCTGCTACTGCAGCCTGGGTAAGGTGGTGCATGCACCCCTTACTGTGATATAGGTTACCTATATCACTAAATACATACACACATATAAACCTATAAGTCACTCCTATGGCAGGCCTTATCAATCCTGAAGGCAGAGTGCGTGGTTCCTATGTGAGAGGGTGCCCCTGCATGAGCAGGGCCCCTCTGCAGCGTTCGGAGACCCTTCTCTGATGCTGTTTGTAGTGCAGCCTGACCATATACTCTTAAGCGCATTATAACCTCGCGTTAAATGCTAACTTTGGAATGGCTGCACCTAAACATGTCGTATTTGGTGTCAAACATCTTGGAATACTACCCCCCCGCCAATTCTGGCGGCGGGGGTAGCATTCCACCCTTCTAGAGGGAGAGACATGTTAACCCTGGCTTGGCTGGTAACTTCTTTCTAAAGCCCTGGCATCACAAAATGGATGCTGCTGCCACAGACACGAGTCTGGCCTCCTGCTGCTGGACGAAACTCCGGCAGGGGAGGCCTGGACAATAGGGTTCCTGTCCCAGGGAGGTGTGACCACCTCCCCAGACAGGATAATGTGTATTGGGGATGGGCGGGAGCACTTTCGGGTGCTTTGAAGTCCTGCACTGGGGGCACACTTGGTGTCCCTGTGCATACCCCAGTTCAAACCGGATCAGGGGCTTGCAGCCCCTGCTTTGGCGCGAACTGGACAAAGGGAAAGGGTGTAGCCACCCCTCTGCCCTGACCCACCCATAGGTGGGGCCACAGAGTAGTCCAACCCCTAAACTTAGTATAAGTATAGGAACCCAGTCCTTAGGACTTTAGATTATCCCTGGATGAAACTCTGACACTGAATCCTGGACCTTCGACGCTCTACTCAAGACTAGAGGACAGAAGAATCTCCCTTGGGGTCAAGGAGTGACTCCCCTGCTTGGCAGGCACCAAAGAAGCAATTGTCCGGTCTGCATCGCCTAAGCTCCCGTCGGACGCCGAAGTCTTTGCATCACCAGAGGTGGGTTTCCAGACTTTCCCGAGGCTGCCCTGAGTCCCCAGCAAAGCTGAGGCCCGTAGCTGTCGTGGGTAACGTGGAACCCTGACCCCTGGACACCGCACGCATTTGCTAGTGCATCCTCTTCTGGGTCTTCCACGAAGTCGTGCTTTGGGCTCCGAGTAGCCCTAGCCTCCAGCACCAACTGCACCGAAGATCACTGGCCTCCACTCCACGAGTGTCCTGTGAGCCAGCTCCACGTGCGACGTCTCGAGGCTCCTTCGCGGTCGCTAACCCGTTGGCTAGTAGCCCTTCACGAAGGCCAATCCTTTTCTTCTTGGGCTCCCTGGTTGCTCCAGGCTTGCCCTCTCTTACCCTTGCTGGGTGAGTTCCTCAGACCTTGCTGGTCTGCATCATCGTCATTCTTTACTTTCATCGAGACTTGCCGTTACCAAGGCTTGTTGGGTCCAATCCGGTCGCCGACACCTCAGCACTCGACAGACATCGTGTACCAGCCCGAATCCTGCTCCTGGTCACCGACAACGCCTCCCGGACCTCGTGGCTGAAGAGTCAAGATGACCGTCAACCTACCTGAAGCACTCGACATCGGTGGGCATCCGCTCATCGCCTTCCTGGTCACTGGCTAGTGACCCAGACTCTGTCCCCTCTGCTTTCAGGTTCTTCAGATCTCCGATCCACTCTTGGATCCACCCGGACACTTTCCACTTGGTCGCCAGCAGCACTTTGCAGCAGATCGCCATTCAAATCGACGACGAAACCGGACCCCGAAAGGCACCTATGCACCCGGCTTCCCTGGGTGAGGTAACACGAGTACTCCGTTGCTCCCGTCGGTAGAGACTCTAGAAACGACCTAGTTCTCAAAGGGTTTGCTCCAAGTCCTCCTTTAAGTGTCCCTTTTCTTTAATTTTCTGATCGCAACTTTCTCCATAGAAGTTAACGGCGTATCGCGGTTGTGTATTTACACTGCACGCGTCCCCCGTGGGTCCCCTGTGTCACTACCTTGGGTGGTTCCTTGTGGTCCAAGCACTTCTAGAGGCTCTAGGCCTAGTGTCTAGCTCAGTCGTGGTTCTTATACCACTTTATTGGTATATGGTTTGGTACGCCCTAGGGCCCAAACGTGTATTTGTGCTATTACTGTGTTTAAATAACTTATAACTTGTGTACTTCGAACTCTAGCCTCATAAAGAGACTAGAGGGGTGTGTTTAGCAATAAATACATATATTTTGAATATATACCTGGTGTGGTGCTCTTTCATTTGATCACTCAAGAGATTATAGACTGGTAAAACAAGCTGCTTTACATCCCTTCAAGACTTAGCCTGAAGGCTGCTCTCCATAGCTACCACTAGGATAGCTTTCAATAAGGTTGTCTTTAACCTATCTCCAATAAGGGGTTGTTTGGACTGGTGCAAGGTGCCCACTATAATTAGTGGACAGCATATGCCAGGCCAACTTCTCACATTGGTGTGCAGCGTGTGGGATTCCAGCTTGCTATTGTTTTACCAGATAATCTCAATTGAATTGATCAACTGAAAACCACTAAAGGTACCTAAGGTACATATAATTTAAGCTTAGAATACAGTAAGTTCTACTGAACTTAGAGTTGTGTGTTAAGGGATAGCACACCCTTTCTACAACTCAAGAGAGTTTAGTAGGCCACACTAGAGTAGGTAGTGCATACACCACACCTCACTAGTGATGTCTTCAAAGCCAGGACCCAGCGAGTCCTTGCCAGAAGCCCATGGGCTTCTCCCTCCAAGTATGATACACTCCCATTCTTGGAATTGAGAGCATTATGTAACTTGAGGAAATTGAAGACAGGACAAAGTCCCACCACCCAACATCTTAGAGAGATGTTGGAGGCTTATGATCTCAGCAGGCCCTTAGGGACTGAAGGGGTAGGAGCAGAGGGTGGGGCAGAAGATGAGGATGGGGCCAGGGGTAGCAGTACCCCCAGCCCCCTCTGGAACTGACCAGGAGGGTGACAATGACCCTGACCTGGATAACCCAATCCCTCCTGTGGAAGATGAAGAGGAAGATCAGAATGATCCCCACTTTGTCCCCCAGGAAGGATTATGAGTGTGCCCAGAAGGTCTAGGTCTCCTTCTCAGGAGTCTAACCACTCTGGCACCTCCATAGGGACCTCTGTCTCCTCTCATAGGAGGGAATCCTCTCATGAGAGAAGAAAGAGGCTGGTTCAATATGAGGAAGCTCAACTTGAACTCAGAAAACAGCAACTGGCTATAGACAGGGAGTCCCTAGATCTCTACAAAGACAGAAGAAAGTTGGGACTAGAGTCCCATGGTGGCAGCCATGTCCCTAGAGATAGGGAAAGGTCCTATGACCATAGGAACCTGAGCAAGATTGTCCCTCCCTACCAGAGTGGGGATGACATCCACAAATGGATAACTGCTCTAGAGAGGGCCTGTAAAGTACAGAAGGTCCCTCAGGAGCAGTGGGCAGCAATCTTGTGGCTCTCCTTTGCAGACAAAGGTAGAGACAAGCTCCTCACTGTAAGAGAAGAGGATGCTGATAATTACAAGGTCTTGAAGAGTGCTCTTATTGATGGGTTTGGCCTAACAACTGAACAATACAGGTTGAAGTTCAGAGATACCCAAAAGCACAGACTCAAGACTGGGTAGACTATGTGGATTGTTCTGCTAAGGCTCTGGAAGGCTGGTTGATGGGCAGTAAGGTGTGTGACTTCACAGGATTGTACAATCTGATAATGAGGGAGCAGATTCTTAATAACTGTCAAAATCAGCTGTTGCATCAGTACCTGGTGGACTCTGATCTGACCTCTCCCCAAGAATTGTGAAAGAAGGCAGACAAATGGGTCAGAACCAGGGTGAGGCAGAAGGTACAGAACCAAGGTGGTGACCCTAAGAAGCAAGATGCTAAGAACTCTGAAAAGGGTGGGGAGAAGGGTAAAGATCAAAAGTCTTCACAAGGCCCCCAAAAATCTTCTTCAGGTGGGGATTCACAGTCTACAAAAGGGAAAGGCCAAATAAAACCATGGTGCAAGGTCTGTAAGCAAAAGACCCACTGGACCAGTGATTGCACCAAGTCCAAAGACTCAAGTCCAGCACCCACCAATGCCCCTAAGGCACCTGTTCCCCTAGTACAGTTACAGTTGGTGGGAGTGCTCCAGCCAAGGGTTTAGTAGGGTTCACCCTGGGTACTGAGTTGGGCTCTGACCTAGTCAGAGAACTCACTCAGGCTGTGTTAGTCTGTGATGGAGGCATGGATGTGACCTCCTCTGTGAGTCCCAGTAATCTGGGCAAGTACAGACAACAGCCTTTAATCAATGGACGAGAGGCTTTGGCATTTAGGGACACAGGGGCAACTGTCACCATGGTGACACAAGACCTAGTGAATCCTGGGCGAGTTATACTTGGTGAGATGTACCAAGTGACCAATGCTAGCAACGTCAGAACAGACCATACTCTGGCAGTTGTTAACTTCTCCTGGGGAGGGGTAACTGGCCTTAAGAAGGTTGTGGTGAGTGCAAACCTACCAGTCGAATGCTTGCTTGGCAATGACTTAGAAACTTCAGCTTGGGCAGAAGTGGAGCTCAGGACCCATGCAGAAATGCTGGGGATCCCTGCAGATGTGTTTGCTGTGACCAGGTCACAAGCCAAAATGTCTAGCACTGAACAGGCCTTGGATTCTGGAATAATGGACCAAGTGCCTTCCAAGAGGAGGAGTAGTAGGGTAAAGGCAGTGCCTTCCCCCTTGGCTCAGAAGGAAGATCAGTCCCTTGAGGGGGATGATCTCAGTCCTGAGGAAGGAACTGTCCCAGAGGAGCTTGAACCTGACCAGGTTGAGTTCTTGGGGACAGGGGACCTTCCAGGGCAGATCTGAGCCAGGAGCAGCAGAGCTGCCCCTCTCTTGAACCCCTCAGACAGCAAGCTGCTGCTGAGGCTACTGGGAAAGCTAGTGGTCCCCATACAGTGTATTGGGATGATGGAGTCCTGTACTCAGAGTGTAGAGACCCCAAGCCTGGTGCTACCAGGAGGTTGGTTATACCTCTAAAGTTCAGGGGCTTCCTATTGACCCTAGCCCATGATATTCCCTTGGCAGGTCACCTGGGCCAGAACAAGACTTGGGACAGAATTGTCCCTCACTTTCACTGGCCCCATATGTCTGAAGACACCAAAGAGTTTTGTCGCTCCTGTGTAACCTGCCAGGCCAGTGGCAAGGCAGGTGGCACTACAAAGGCCCCCCTGATACCACTACCTGTGGTGGGGGTGCCCTTTGAAAGGGTAGGGATTGACATTGTTGGTCCCATGGATCCCCAAACAGCATCTGGGCACAGGTTTATCCTGGTGGTAGTGGATCATGCCACCAGGTACCCAGAGGCTATTCCCCTTAGGACCACTACAGCACCTGTGGTGGCAAGGGCCCTCCTGGGAATTTTCTCAATAGTGGGCTTTCCTAAGGAGGTAGTATCAGACAGGGGTGCATACTTTGTCTGGGTACTTAAAAGCAATGTGGAAGGAGTGTGGAGTGACTTACAAGTTCACCACACCCTATCACCCACAATGCAATGGTTTTGTTGAGAGATTCAACAAAACCTTGAAGGGCATGATTAAAGGGCTCCCAGAAAAGCTTAGGCGAAGATGGGACATACTCTTGCCCTGCCTTTTATGTGCATATAGGGAGGTGCCTCAGAAGGGGTTGGTTACAGCCCTTTTGAACTTCTGTTTGGCCACCCTGTCAGGGGTCCACTGTGCTTGGTGAAGGAAGGATGGGAGTTACCTCTCAAGCCCCCAAAGCAAGACATAGTGGACTATGTACTTGGTCTCTGCTCCCGGATGGCTGAGTATATGAAAAAGGCAACTAAAAACCTTGAGGCTAGCCAGGAACTTCAAAAGGCCTGGCATGACCAAAGGCTGTTCTGACTGTTTACCAGCCAGGACAGAAGGTGTGGAGTGTTGGAGCCAGTGGCCCCAGCAGCTCTCCAAGACAAATGGAGTGGACCCCACACTATTGTTGAGCAGAAGGGTGAGGTTACCTACTTAGTAGACCTAGGAACACCCAGGAGTCCCCACAGGGTTCTCCATGTCAACAGGTTAAAACCATATGTGGACAGGGCAGACATGGGCTTGCTCATGGCTACTGATGAAGGGCAGGAGGAAGAGAGTGACCCACTCCCTGACCTGCTCTCACAGAACCCTGACGATGGGTCAGTAGATGGTGTAGCCTTGGCAGGCAGCCTCACTACCCGGCAACAAACTGATTGTAGACAGGTGCTCAATCAGTTTAGACACGTGTTTTCACTGACACCCAGTCAGACCACCTGGTGCACTCATGAAGTGGACACTGGGGACAGTCTGCCTATTAAAAATAAGATTTATAGGCAACCTGACCATGTCAGGGACTGTATCAGGACTGAAGTCCAGAAAATGTTGGAGTTGGGAGTTATTGAACCCTCAGATAGCCCTTGGGCTAGTCCAGTGGTCCTTGTGACAAAACCTCACACCAGTGGTGGAAAAAGAGAGATGAGGTTTTGTGTGGACTACAGGGGTCTCAATGCAGTCACTAGGACTGATGCCCATCCAATACCAAGGGCAGATGAGCTAATAGATACTTTGGCCTCAGCCAAATATCTCAGCACATTTGACTTGACAGCTGGCTACTGGCAGATCAGACTAGCTGATACTGCAAAGCCCAAAACAGCATTCTCAACCCCTAGTGGGCATTATCAATTTGTGGTGATGCCCTTTGGTCTGAAGAATGCACCTGCCACTTTCCAGAGGTTGGTGAATACAGTTCTCACAGGTCTGGAAGCCTAATAGTGCAGCATATCTAGATGATATTGCTGTCTTTAGCTCCACCTGGGAGGATCACCTGGTCCACCTCAGGAATGTTTTACAGGCCCTGCAAAAGGCAGGCCTGACTATCAAGGCCACTAAGTGCCAGATAGGGCAGAGTCAGGTTGTGTACCTGGGCCACCTTGTGGGTGGAGGCCAGGTTCAACCTTTGCAGAGCAAGATCCAGACTATCATGGACTGGACTGCTCCAACTACCCAGACTCAGGTGAGAGCCTTCTTAAGCCTGACTGGGTACTATAGGAGATTTGTCAAGGGGTATGGATCAATAGTGACACCCCTGAATGACTTAACTTCTAAGAAAATGCCCAAAAGGTTCAGTGGACAGTTAGCTGTCAAAAGGCATTTGATGACCTGAAGCAGGCCATGTGCACTGCTCCCATTCTACAGAGTCCTGATTACTCCAAGAAGTTCATTGTTCAAACTGATGCATCTGAATTGGGGGTAGGGGCTGTACTGTCACAATTGAATGAAGAAGGTCAGGATCAGCCAGTAGCTTTCATTAGCAGAAGGCTGACCCCTAGAGAGAAACGTTGGTCAGCCATTGAGAGGGAGGCCTTTGCTGTGGTCTGGGCTCTGAAGAAGTTGAGGCCATACTTGTTTGGTACTCACTTCCTTGTTCAGACAGACCATAAGCCCCTATTATGGCTAAAACAAATGAAGGGTGAAAACCCCAAACTGCTTAGGTGGTCCATTTCCCTACAGGGGATGGACTTCACAGTGGAACATAGACCTGGGAGTAACCATGCCAATGCAGATGGACTCTCTAGGTACTTCCACTTAGAACATGAAGACTTAACTGGGCAAGGTTAGTTTAATGTCCCTACGTTTGGGGGGTTGTGTAGGAGAGTAGGATCTGCTTCACATGGGTACCCCCACTTTTTGCTGATGCTTCACTGTTTTTCGACCTTAGTCTGGCTGGGGCCCTGCTAATCAGAACCCCAGCCTAGCTGCTTCCTCTCTAAAATGGTTTCCATGTGCCTTAGGCACATCACTGATTGGAATCTGGAGTGCCCTTATAAGTCCCTAGTATATGGTATACTATGTACCAAGGGCATAGGTACCTCAGAGGCCTACCAGGGGCTGCAGCATGTATTATGCCACCCCTGGAAGGCCATCCAAACTGACACCACAGGTCTGCTACTGCAGCCTGGGTAAGGTGGTGCATGCACTCCTTACTGTGATATAGGTTACCTATATCACTAAATACATACACACATATAAACCTATAAGTCACTCCTATGGCAGGCCTTATCAATCCTGAAGGCAGAGTGCGTGGTTCCTATGTGAGAGGGTGCCCTGCATGAGCAGGGCCCCTCTGCAGCGTTCGGAGACCCTTCTCTGATGCTGTTTGTAGTGCAGCCTGACCATATACTCTTAAGCGCATTATAACCTTGCGTTAAATGCTAACTTTGGAATGGCTGCACCTAAACATGTCGTGTTTGGTGTCAAACATCTTGGAATACTACCCCCCCGCCAATTCTGGTGGCGGGGGTAGCATTCCACCCTTCTAGAGGGAGAGACATGTTAACCCTGGCTTGGCCGGTAACTTCTTTCTAAAGCCCTGGCATCACAAAATGGATGCTGCTGCCACAGACACGAGTCTGGCCTCCTGCTGCTGGACGAAACTCCGGCAGGGGAGGCCTGGACAATAGGTTTCCTGTCCCAGGGAGGTGTGACCACCTCCCCAGACAGGATAATGTGTATTGGGGCTGGGCGGGAGCACTTTCGGGTGCTTTGAAGTCCTGCACTGGGGGCACACTTGGTGTCCCTGTGCATACCCCAGTTCAAACCGGATCAGGGGCTTGCAGCCCCTGCTTTGGCACGAACTGGACAAAGGGAAAGGGGTGTAGCCACCCCTCTGCCCTGACCCACCCATAGGTGGGGCCACAGAGTAGTCCAACCCCTAAACTTAGTATAAGTATAGGAACCCAGTCCTTAGGACTTTAGATTATCCCTGGATGAAACTCTGACACTGAATCCTGGACCTTCGATGCTCTACTCAAGACTAGAGGACAGAAGAATCTCCCTTGGGGTCAAGGAGTGACTCCCCTGCTTGGCAGGCACCAAAGAAGCAATTGTCCGGTCTGCATCGCCTAAGCTCCCGTCGGACGCCGAAGTCTTTGCATCACCAGAGGTGGGTTTCCAGACTTCCCGAGGCTGCCCTGAGTTTCCAGCAAAGCTGAGGCCCGTAGCTGTCGTGGGTAACGTGGAACCGTGACCCCTGGACACTGCACGCATTTGCTAGTGCATCCTCTTCTGGGTCTCCCACAAAGTCGTGCTTTGGGCTCTGAGTAGCCCTAGCCTCCAGCACCAACTGCACCGAAGATCATGGCCTCCACTCCACGAGTGTCCTGTGAGCCAGCTCCACGTGCGACGTCTCGAGGCTCCTTCGCGGTCGCTAGCCTGTTGGCTAGTAGCCCTTCACGAAGGCCAATCCTTTTCTTCTTGGGCTCCCTGGTTGCTCCAGGCTTGCCCTCTCTTACCCTTGCTGGGTGAGTTCCTCAGACCTTGCTGGTCTGCATCATCGTCATTCTTTACTTTAATCAAGACTTGCCGTTGCCAAGGCTTGTTGGGTCCAATCCGGTCGCCGACACCTCAGCACTCGACAGACATCGTGTACCAGCCCGAATCCTGCTCCTGGTCGCCGACAACGCCTCCCGGACCTCGTGGCTGAAGAGTCAAGACGACCGTCAACCTACCTGAAGCACTCGACATCGGTGGGCATCCGCTCATCGCCTTCCTGGTCACTGGCTAGTGACCCAGACTCTGTCCCCTCTGCTTTCAGGTTCTTCAGATCTCCGATCCACTCTTGGATCCACCCGGACACTTTCCACTTGGTCGCCAGCAGCACTTTGCAGCAGATCGCCATTCAAATCGACGACGAAACCCGACCCCGAAAGGCACCTATGCACCCGGCTTCCCTGGGTGAGGTAACACGAGTACTCCGGTGCTCCCGTGGGTAGAGACTCTAGAACGACCTAGTTCTCAAAGGGTTTGCTCCAAGTCCTCCTTTAAGTGTCCCTTTTCTTTAATTTCCTGATCGCGACTTTCTCCATAGAAGTTAACGGCGTATCGCGGTTGTGTATTTACACTGCACGCGTCCCCCGTGGGTCCCCTGTGTCACTACCTTGGGTGGTTCCTTGTGGTCCAAGCACTTCTAGAGGCTCTAGGCCTAGTGTCTAGCTCAGTCGTGGTTCTTATACCACTTTATTGGTATATGGTTTGGTACGCCCCTAGGGCCCAAACGTGTATTTGTGCTATTACTGTGTTTAAATAACTTATAACTTGTGTACTTCGAACTCTAGCCTCATAAAGAGACTAGAGGGGTGTGTTTAGCAATAAATACATATATTTTGAATATATACCTGGTGTGCTGCTCTTTCATTTGATCACTCAAGAGATTATAGACTGGTAAAACAAGCTGCTTTACATTCCTTCAAGACTTAGCCTGAAGGCTGCTCTCCATAGCTACCACTAGGATAGCTTTCAATAAGGTTGTCTTTAACCTATCTCCAATAAGGGGTTGTTTGGACTGGTGCAAGGTGCCCACTATAATTAGTGGACAGCATATGCCAGGCCAACTTCTCACACTGGCAACCTCCTGGTATATGCCTTGGTGCAGCTCTTTCATGTCCCCCATCTCTGTGATGACCTGGCCCAACAAAATGTGGGAGTCTTGGTAGACTCCCAGGACTTGTGTGATGGCAGCCTGGGAGTCCGTACCCTCAGTGGGCTCCCTCTGGGGGCCCACATTTACCCTCCCATGACAGAATGCACCCTCTCGCTGGGTCCTGGCTGATCTCTAACTGGGGTGGTGGTGGTGGACATCTGAGAGGCCAGGACTTGGGGGCAGTGGATGTTACTTACAGTGCTAGGTGCATTGGTTGTGGACCAAGCGATTGGATGTGGTGTTTCCGCTGTGGTGGGAGGTGTGGGCCCAGTGAGCCCAACTGTAGGTGTCTGCCCTGGCTGACCAGATGGGCCAGGACGGTGATCGACGTCCATCAGTTCAGGAGCATTGGCATCACTGAGGGCTTCATCTTGTTCCTGGGTTTCAGAATAACTCTTGTGGAGGTGGATTCACCTGTTGAGAAATGAGAAACATAATCAATGTTTGAATGGAGGTATGTAGATTAAACTTTTTAGTGTCTGGTTACTTGTGGAGCTAGAAGGGATAAAGAGTAAAGAGTAATGAGTTATGACTTCAATCAAAGATTTGTAGGTAGTTTCATTTGTTTACTAGACATTAGGGAACACATAATCTATGTATCTGATTTCATTAGCTATTTGGATGTGACGGTATTTGTTCTTTGGGGTATTGGGGATAGACGTAACATCTCCACACTCATAGTATCATATCATGTGTATTTGTGGATTCCAAAGCATCTTTTGTTTGAATTCAAACAAACAGCCAGCTTGGTTGTATGAGTGGCATTGTCCATCTTGTTTAGAATCTATGGACAAGTGGTCACCTGGCACTGTAAATGAGCTGTGTGTCTTTCATGGCTGACATATATTAGGGGTACTCTATAGTCATGATGTAAATCAGGTCAACAATAGTTTACGTTGATGTGCTTCTGACACCATCAAGCAAAGTGTTCCAGATGTGTCTTTGTGAAGAACATTGTCTGTACTTTGAGTAGTAAGATGGCCAAAACAGTCCCGCATTTTAGGTAGAGTTGAAATTAGAAGGACTTATGGTAGTTGGGGTACCTTTCCTATGTCTACTTAGAAACACTTGAGAAATGTTAACCAGCATGACTGGTGTAGATGAGTAGTAAGATGGCCGACAGGTGAGAAGGCCAAAAGCAGTCTAGCATTTTGATTGGAGTGAGAAGTCCTGCTCGTAGTTGGGGTACCTTTTCTATGTCTACTTAGCAATACCTACTTTGAATGCCTCTGTGTTTTCACTGAGAGCATCCAAGCACAATACACACCACAACAAGCCAGACTTTTTGTGACCTGGCCAGTGCTTGTTTCTCCTGGAGGCCGAAGATTCTAAGCCCCCTGCATAAAGTGAAATCACAGGGGCAGGCCTTCCAGCGTGAGCCTACATTGTCTTCCCACTGCTAGTGGAGAGGATGAGGGGAACAAAAGTGAATTGAAGGTTGCGCTCTGTGTGGCTTCATACTGGCTCTGGGAACATTTTATCTCACCGGGGGTGTGATTGAGTTCACATCCGAGAGGTGAAGTGCTCATGCTGACAAAAACATGCTCAGATAATGTTGTGCTGGCGGATTCTCACTCACACGGCAGCATGGAGAAGACGAAAAGGTGCACCAGTTGAGGCTACAGAGGGCCAAATCCCCTATACTTCTTTTGCAGCGCAGAGCGTCACAGAGCCGTGCACAGAGTGGAGGTGTGCACGGAGCAGAGTGGAGCTGAAGGAGCTGAAGGATCGTGCCCGCCTGCCCGTCCCGACCCACCTAACTAGTCCGACCCAACCAGTGGAGGACCACTGTGAAGTGCCGGTGCAGCGGAGGCATAGTGAAAGCAGAGGATGAAGCACACCGCGGCCAAACTATGATAACGGCAGCACGGGGGGCTGCTCCTAGCACCGCAATGCCGTAACTGCCGCCTCTAGCCCACAGCCAGTCAGCACAGCAGCCCGAGGCTGAAGCCGCACCCAAGCAGCACTCTCTGCGCTCCACTGTGACTGACCGACTGACTTTACGCTGATGCGCTAGGCCCCAGCGGCTGGCTGGAAGAGTGGGGGTCAGGGGACAAGGGGGTTTAGAGGAGGCACTTGGGGGCACAGGAGCCGCATGCTCGCCTGCCCCTCCGCAAGCTGCCCGGCCTATGTTGCATCTGAGGCCAGTTGCAGAGGGGGAGGGGGCCTGACAAGTCAACAAGGAAAACGGGGGAAATCAGGGGAAACCAGGATCGGCCTGCGACTGCCACGTCCAGTTCTGTCCTGTGCTGGAGCCAGGGCAGGTGGACCCCTGCTGCACCTACCCCACCCACTTGCCATAACCTGTCATAACTTGCTGCAATCTTGCCTCAAGCCTGGATCCTGCAATCTGCAACCTGCAACCAGCTCTCGGTACCTGGCACCTGGCATCTGGCATCCCACAGGCTCACAAAAGAACAGTCCCAGAGGCCGTGTCCAACACGATCTCTCCCTCTCTCCTCTGAAACAAACTTACAACTAACCGACAATCAGGACTGCAACAGCAGGTGTTGAAGGGATAGAGGTGAGGGACAGGGGCTAGAGCCAGTGAGGGATTCTGCAGGGGTGGAGGTAGCCAGCGCTAGGCAGGTGTGGCTTGTCCCACAGATACCCACTCACAGTCCCACCTCTCCCCTGCCGACTCAGCAAGCTGCAGCTGCGGCAAACCTACAAACCTACAATTATCAGCTCATCTGGCAACTGAGAACTAAGAACATACCAAGACCACTACCACTGCAGTCCAACACGGTTAAACCATGAGGTCAGGCAGGTTTAGAGGAGGTCCCCTGCTCAAAACAAACACAAACCAGCGCGAAAGGAAGCCTCAGTCACCTCAGGTCACTGCAGAGGAAACCCAGCCTAAAACCAGGCCAGACCCACAGCTAAATCCACAGCTAAACTGCTCCTTAATAAAAATCAACTCTGATGCAGGCAACTCACAAGGCACAACTTCAGGAGGAAAAAAAAGCTGATACCACAAAGCACTGTCCTATTCCTTTCCAGCCAAAGATTCAAACCAAATTTCAGTTTCTGAAAAACGCAGGCAACGCCCTCTTCTGAAGTATCTCTGAAGTCCAGGGCTTGCAGACGCTGCTTCAACCGCAGAGCAACGGCAACAGCAGGGAAAAATCAGGCCGTCGGCCCAGCCTCGTGAAATCGGATCTAGAACCCAATCCAGGATCTGAGGCTTATCAGCCTATTGAAGCAGTCCTAGGATTAGGCCCACAGTGCCAAGCCATACCCTCGCTGCAGAAATCAAAGCATACGGTCCAGTTGGTCGTGGCTGAGGTAATGGCAACTCGAGAGCATGGACCGGAGCCAGCCAGGCCACTTCCCCCTCAGAGGGCCAGAGGTAGGGAAAACGAGCCACCCACATCCGGCAGTGCAATTGATAGATTGATAGCAGTAACAGGAGGAGCAACTGCATCACAATTGAGCCAATAATAATAACGGAGCTGGGAAGCCCGACGCCACTCAAAACAACACAGACCCCAACAAAAAATCAAAGCCCAAATCCACTTCATCGCCAAACGGTTCTGATGCAGAGCACCCAACATCACTGCTCCCAACCACACCAGAGAGAACGCCAAGACATCAGCATGAAGATCCGGAACAGCTTTCACACATCGGCACGAAAGAATGGGAGGACTTGCTGGCCACCTGCACACAGAACTCACTAGGAAAAACCATGTGCAACTTTCCGGGAGAGCCGAAATAACAGGAGCGCCAAGAGGCATGAGGGAACCCAGAGACGGGTGAGTCAAGGGCAGGCACAGAGCAAGCAGGACCAACAGAGGAGGAGCACAAACTAAACTCCAAAAGTGCTTGGGCAAGTTTGCTAAAAACAGTACAACTCTTGGTGGAGGCCCTCCAATACCAATCGGATAAAATGGAAACGCAGTTAACCCTACTGAACACTCTGGCAGTTTTTGTGGTAGCCATCGATGGGAAACTGGGAGCTCTAAACACATTTCTTCAAAACACACAGGAAAAATCACAAGACAACAAACCCAGTTGCGGGTGTAGCCCAATTGTCGACAAACTAGCTTCCCTCCCCTCAATGCCGAGTAACATATGTACTCAGCTCAAAAAGGCATCCCAAAGCTCAAACATGCCACCCCCAGAGGAGCAGCTCACCCCAGAAACACCAAAAAGCACAGGCATTTACCATGCAACAAGCCAGGATCAAAAGCTTCACCTCACCAAAACTACATCAAAACTTAAGGTCATAAATGACAGTCGCCAAAAAACAGAACCACCAATATCGGCCATTGGGCCCACCCTGAATCCCAGGATGAAACCAGACCCACTGGAACCAAAAACAAACGCAAAGCAAAGACGTGCTCAAAGGCCGAAATCAAAAGCCCAGCCCGAACCAGGAAGATGTCCTCCACCTATTCAGGCCAACATCGTTCCAAACACCATGCCAAACACTACAACAAACCACAACTATATCAGAAGTGAGGAACAAACACCCAACACATCCAGAAATGGCCATAAATCAAAACTTCACCAAATAAACTACCTGCCCAGATATATCGTGGCCACTGTGGCAGGTCGAGATGAATGACACAAACCTATTCAACTTCGATAGTAATACTGACACCAACAACTTCCAAAGGAATACCGAGGTCCCAGGAAAAATCACCAACAGGACAGAGGCCAAAACAAACACACTGAATCAGCTATTGAGCTTCTCACCATCATCCCCACCAGACCACCAAGCGGACAAGGTCCCCCAGGCTACCCCGGCAAGTGTCGACAGTCAGAACATTCTGTACTCAGACACCAGGAAGCCCAACCAAACAAGGATACGCAAAACCTCAACCAACTTTATCACACCACCAAATACCCGGGGAAGGCTGAAAGACACGGTCCAACTAAAGCAATACAGGCAAAAATCTGTCATTCTCAAAGTGGGAAACAAGGGCCAACCAACTGGAACCGAATCCAATGCAAACTATCAATACAGAGAAGGATGCAGGGCAGACACCAGGTCCCCGGCATCACAGGAAGCACAAGGAAAAGATTGCCGCTCCTCAAACTTAATAACTCACCAGCCCACCCTGGCTGGAAATCCACGCAGGGATGCCAACACTCTTATCTTTATCCCTTAATACACATCAAGAGGTCCACACAACATCCTGAATCGAGGAAACATACTCCGGTTGCTGTTGCACATACCAATTCTGACGGACCTACCAACCACAGACCTGGATTCAATGGAATTCATTTGACGCAAAAACCTAATGAAGGGAGAAGACACAAAGACCACACGGAGAACGACTTCCATCTCAGAAAAAATCCTCTCAGAAAGCTCCACTTTCAGTGACTGGGGGATAAACATCATCCCCTTTTTGGAACCCGGCAACCCTGCCCCGTTGATACCAGAGAGCAAGGGTGCCACACCAGTGGACCCAAGCAACACCCCAAGATCCGTGCTCAGAGGAGCAATAGGGTGCACACCAACTAGGAAAAAGCTGTTCCACGACACACACAGTAGTGGACTGGAGCCTGCCCACCCATTGCATCGGTATGAGAACTTGAGATGGATCACAAGGACAATCAGCAGCCAAACATGAAACAATTGAGAAGACAGCCTTCAACCACCACCTACTAGAGTCAACACTCTACTACGGATCTTTTCATGGAACATCAACGGACTTGCCAGCAAGATGCTAGACTCAGACTTCGGCATCTACCAAAAGTCGTTTGACATCATTGCACTGCAGGAAACCTGGCTGACAGGTCCACTGCACTTCCAAGGATATCTGCGTTTCTTCACGCCAGCTGTCGGGGGGGCAAGATATGGCCACTCGCAAGGTGGCCTCGCAACCTATGTCTCCATTACAAGCATAATCTCAGCTCGCGCAGTTGGCCCGGCTTCACCAGCAACCATCGCAATAAAAATATCCATGCCGTCTGCAACATCGGGAAACTGGAGCACAGACATCATAATAATTAAGGCTTACATACACCCAAAAAGGAAAACCAAGGCAGCAAAGCAACTGATAGACTACCTTGAGTCATGCATAAGTAAAGGGGACACAGCAGACACCGTCCTCACTGGGGATCTAAATCTACACGTTTTAGGATCGTCGACTGCTGATGAAGTGTCCACCCTGACTTTGTTCTGGAACATCCCAACGCAAGGGAAAAGCACACTGGGTCACCTAACTAAAACTGGCTGGCGCCTATTAGAGGATCTTGAACATCTTAATCTTAGAGCCACCAATGGCAGATTTGCGGGCAACAATCCTCCTGCAGCCACCTATTGCTCGTCAACTACAAGCTCAATACTAGACTACACCTTTGTCTCTCTATCCCTCTTTAACCAAATTGTCTCATTTAATCTGGGTGACAAAGCCGATAGTGACCATTGCCCTCAAGAAATCACACGCCGAATGAACATACCCATGTTTAAATGGACTCGGGCCCTCCCAGGAACGAGCCTCACAATCAATTACAGAAGAGTCAAATACGTAGATGCATCAAGCGGGAGCCTCTTGCAATCCGCCAAACTTCTCTTCAAGTCACGGACTGGAACAAGCGAAACTGAGAAATGGGAGACTTTCCCCAACAAAATGACAGGGACCTTCGCTGTCCCAATTAAATCAAAGTCACACCTCAGCCACAACAGGACAAAGCGCATTCCAAAAGCGCAAAATCAAGAACACTAAAAAAGTAATCTACTGCATGCTGAGATCTCTCCGACACAATCCAACCAACAAAGCTCAGTTAGTATTGCTACGACAGCAAAAAGATCAGCTAAAGAGACTAAAAATGGGTGGTTAAAAGAGCCTTAGAGGAGGAGGTCTGGGGAAAACTGCATGCCGACATCAAGCAGAAAGACAGCGCAAGATTTTGGGGAACATTAAATAGCCTCACTCGCCCCACACACAAGGGCGTTTCATCCAACATTTCAGAAGAAGACTGGGCAAGATATCTTGGGGACCACTTCCACCAAGACAACAAAATACAGGTCACAGGATCAAAAACTATAACACACATAGGAGGAGCCTCGCCAGAGATCCACAACGAGGAAGGGAGCGCCACAGAACCTTCGGCAGCTGCGGGAAATACGCCAATTACTGTATCCCCAAGTTGTAATATCATTACTATCAAACTGCAAATAGGAAAAGGAAGAAGAGAAGGGGCCCCGGGCCCAAATGGAATTCCACCGGTTTTGTTCAAACAAGATGCAGAACTCTGGGGCAAGGCTCTCGAACCTCTCTTTACCAAAATAACACAACTTGGCACACTCCCATCCTCTTGGAGGGGTTCTATAATCTCTCCAACTTTTAAGATAGATGGGAGATAAGTATTTGCCAAAAATTACTGCTTAGTAGCTCTCCTAGACAACAAGGCAAAATACTTCACAGGAACATTCCAAGAAGAGCTCCAGTCCTGGGCCAAAGAGAAATCCATCATTCCCTTTAATCAGAACGACTTTGCAAAGTCAGTCGGAACAACAACAAACATCTTGACCATGGCATTGCTTATCGACAAGGCGGAATCAACAAAAATGCCATTACACCTATGTTTTATTAACTATAAGGCTGCTTTTAACCATGTAAACCATAATAGTCTCTGGGCTAAACTGGCAAATTGGGTATACCACAGACTCTGCTAAACTTGATAATCAACCTGCACACGGATACATGGGTTTAGATAAAGCTGGGCGATGGATCCTCTCTGTCAAGACGCATCCCAACCAAGAAGGGACTCAAACAGGGATGTGTTCTGGCTCCGACTCTGTTTAACCTGTTCTTAGCAGACCTTGTACCGGCTCTGAATGCCTGCAATTCACATGCTCCAAGGATTGGAGGCTTAGCACTATCATGCCTTCTCTGTGCGGATGATATAGTACTGATCAGTCACACTCAGGTGGGCCTACAGCACTTTCTAACAACCACACAGGAATTCTCTGAAGCCAACGGTCTAATCATCAACCTAGAGAAAACAAGGACAGTGTCAATCAGGAAAAACCTAAAGAAATCACCGGCCTGGTACTGGGCCAGCACACACATTAAATGTGCTTCGGAATACAAATATCTAGGCGTGATTATGGATAAGGGCGGCCACTTCGTCGCCCAGAAGAACTCAATCAGAAGGAAGGGCCTTGCCCTGGCAGTTTCACTAAGGAATCTCAATTTAAAATTGAGCGGACCATCGCTACTCCCCTTAGCTCAAGTTGTACGGGCCAAGTCTTTACCAACAATAGCCTATGGCAGTGAACTACAGAGAGGCAAAGATTCAAAAATTCTAGACAGCACAATTAAAACAGCATATAGAATTATTTTTGGCCTACCCAAATACACCTCTCTAGCACAGGTTAGGCTGGAGTTCGGCCACAAAAACAGACCCTGGCAAGACAAGGAGCATATATCATCACCTGGGACAAAGACAGGAAAGCTGCACCAGAAACCCTTAACCAATACTTGTGGTTAGACTTACAACAATGAGTTTTATCACCTGCCTCATCATACCTCAAAAGCTGCCTGATTACTAAAGGGTTATCACAGCCACCCACCAATAACATAGCATTTTAAAAAATCGTCAAACTTCTATAGTTGACAGAGGACAAAGCTTCCCTATCAAAGAGGGCCCATGGCTGGAGGACCCTGAGCACTTACATGGCCCTAGCTCCTCAAAAATACTTTGACTTGGGGTATGCCAAAACTATCAAAACCCAATTCCTGAAGTACCGACTAGGTCTGTTACCTTGCATACAGCATCTCCCACATTGGCTTAAGGATCAAGCGGGCTCTACCTGCCACTTATGCGGCACAGCACCGGAGGACCTGTTGCACCTCTTATGTACATGCAAAGATCTTCTGAAGGAACAGAAACAACTATTGAAACCTTACTTCAATCAATGAGGGATCCGCACTCAGAGGGAAGCCGTGCTGTCCTGCTTTGCACCAGAAGACCCACAGCTGAACTGCCATTTGGTAAAGTTCTTGAGACTGGTGGCAAAAAAATGCCAGGGCACTGATGGAGGGTCATCCAGCCGGAACAACCGAGCAAACCTAAAGCTCTCTTGAAGATATCATTGGACTCACGTCGTACCACCCCCTATGCAGTGGCCACAAAGCACAACAACACTAGACAAAATGGCCATGCCCCTAAAGACGCAGAGAAAATGAACTCTAAAACAGAATTCGGAATGAAAAAGGACAACAATCTTATTTTAACTATTTTTTAGAACTTTTTCTAAAAATTATAACAATGTGTCTTGATGCAATGGGTTTAAATAACTATGCTAATAAAATAAAACTGAAAAAAACTAATTCGCAACACTTGAGAAATGGTAACCAGCATGACCAGTGTAGATGAGAAGTAAAATGGCCAACAGGTGAGAAGGCCAAAAGCAGTCTAGCCTTTTGGTTGGAGTGAGAAGGCCTGATGATAGTGGGGGTACCTTTTCTATGACTACTTAGCAACACTTGAGAAATGGTAACCAGCATGATTAGTGTAGATGAGTAGTAAGATGGCTGACAGGTAAGAAGGCTAAAAGCAGTTGATGGACTGGAAAAGACTGCTAAATTTATAGATGATATATAAACCAATTTTGACACCTTTTAAAGAAACCATGATAAATATGTGCAAGTTACACATTAGAAGAAAACATTAGAAACACTCGAGAAATATTAGTTACTGCCTCGTAAAAGCATGCAGAAGAGAGTAGACTAGACACAAATTTTGTAACTAACATAGGTTTATGTTTACTAAATTTATTGGTGTATTATCTTAGAGGAATAATAGAAAATGTAAAAGTGATGACTCACGTGTTATAGAGATTTCTTTAACCATCCGGACTAATAATGATGTACACGAAAAACTAATGTAGCATAGACAACACTTATGTGCTGATGGAGAGCTTTCATTCTTAAAGTTCATCTTTTGTCTATGTGAAAATGTGCACCGAGAGAGAACAAGAGAAATGGTGCTGCACCTGTGTACTACAAGCCAATGTTTTGAAACTTTTAGAGAATAATATTTATATATGTACTAATGCAAATTCCTTGAAACGATAAAATATTTTGTGTTTTGAGATAAACGTACACATTGGTACTTTTGAAAATGCAGTAGTGCGTTATAGTTACACATGCTATTTACAATGATATTACTTTGCTTCCTAATTTCAAGAGACCTGAGATAATGTTTGCATTCATATTTCCTATGAAAAAATGCGTATTTTAATACTTTATAATATTTCTTATATTTGCCTAAATTCAGCATAGGCCTGCCTGCTTATTTATGCATATTTTTTCCTCTTTGCTTGACCTTAACTCCATGGGCGAATATCTCAGTATTTCAAATGTATTGCAACTGTTTTTTGTTGCAGAGGTTCCCACTCGACCACAAGGACTAGTTGTTACAAAACTTTTCTACATTGGGAACATGTGCTTGAGAAACAGTCCTTTTGAACGTGCTCATGTGTCTTGGTTTAAGTGTCTTTGTTTAAAGGTCCACCTCTACCGGATGGTCCGACCGTTTAAGTCTTCTGAAACGCCTATATTCCTGCAAATTGTGTCTTATTTATGCGTCATTACAATCATCCTATACGAACTGACCAATGGACTGAGTGGTCTGACCAAATGAGGGGACCAAGGAGGTGTCACCCTGGAACTTGTGGAAAATAATATACATTGATTTGACAGAGAGCAAGGACCCTACTCACTCTCTAGCACATAGAGAAGCTCTCATCTGCCTTCTTGGGAGAACTTTTGTTCTTGCGGACTTCCATTGCGGAATTTATCTAGACTTCCCTTGCTGACTCTGGACTGACGCATACTCTGTGTGCACCTTGGTGGTCTCTTCCCTCCTTGGGAGACTGACTCGAACTGGCTTAACTTATGTCCCTTCCTGAACTTTCTCGAGTTTTGGTCATTCTATGGCAAATCCTGATTCATCTGATTATTCTTCATCTTTAAATTGAGCTTAAGTACTAATGTACTGTCATGTCCTTTAGGCTAGTCCTGTCATGTATACCCCTATTTCATACATATGTCCCATCCACACGACAATAACGATTCTAAACAGGTGACCTTTTACCTAGTAGCTTGCTCCTGTCTCTTCGACACCAGGCTCTCGGTACTCTATCATAATCCCTGCACCTGACGTACATAAACATGTCCTCAGGCACGGCAGATTTATTCTGTATATGGGTCACCACTTTTTTTCATCCGTGGCAAACAGCCAGCTGTGCATGATCGCACTTGTTTAAAAAAGCACTGGTAATTGTTTTCAAAACATTTATGATTGTTTTCAAAACATCCATGGTTGTTTTAAAAACATATCGGTTCCATAAAAAACCCTGGAGTGACCACTTTAGTATAAAGACTCTAATTTGTAGGGGGAATGATCCCCCTACAAATTAGAGGAGAATTAGTGGAGAATTCTTTCCAAGCTGAGCTGGGGTCCTGCATGCTGAATCTTCGACATGCAGCGGTCTGACATCCCTTGCGGGGTGTCATCCTCCAAGAAGAGACGGGTCCTTTGTTCTCAACCATCGGGTGTGGGGGTTGGAACTTCCCTAGGGATTTCTTGGCTACATATACATATGCACATATACATGCTACACCTACACATCTAGGCTAGGTAAATTTTAGGCAGATTATGTAGGGCGCGCATTTTAGGAGTACGCAAATGCTATAGTTTTTATGAACCATCAATGTTCATCATTTTAGCATTATGGTAGAAATGTATCTCCTGTTTACTATATTAGCACTTGCCATTTCTTTTGTATGCTTCTGTCTCCTGATTGTCGCAGCACATATGTTTTAGACAAGATTGTCGCTGGACCAATAAATACTTATTGAAAACGTTCCAATCGTCAGTCTATGTGTTTTGTGAGAATAAGCAAGCACGAGCGCCTGAGCGAAAAGTACTGTACTGTTTTCCACGATCCCTGAGGAATCAGGGTTGTCATGTTCAGTGGTTACCAGAAACTACCTACACCACTGTAGAATACAGGGGGATTGTAGTGGCACTCTAGAGCTAGCCGGTCTAACGGCTGACATATCCTGTGGTGGTGTCCAGAGTCTGTTTGCACACCAATCCCTCAGGTTAGATCATCTAAAACGCGCAGGTCCTGGGGGACTCCTAGGAACTTCACGACATGGCGCCTCCAACGTTGGTTTGGTTCTTATATTAACAGTGAAAATCTGAGTAGTTCAGTCGTGCTTTCTCAGAAAGTCCTACTCACACCTTGCGGAGACGTCTGAAGTGGGAAGGAAGATCCGCGTCAGCTGAGCAGATATACCCTAAGTATTGGCTGAAGGTTTTAAACAAGCTTGTAAGGATAAAAGTTCCCATATTGTGCAAAACTCTTAAGTACCAGAACATATTATTTGCCCGAAAATGACTGAGTCCGGTTCAGGCTTGTTCTGGACTGTTCCCATGGGGCACAGGGTCAAGACTGATTTGCATATGGCTGGGTCCAAACTGGGGTGGCGTAGTGGGCAAAAGAACGATGGATTTAACCCAGATCTTTTGACTGGGGAGAATGTTTGCATTGTCAGCATTCCGTTCATCATTTGTTTGCTGTAACACTTTTCGCCCTAAGTGGGATGGGTATGCCCAGACGTGGGTCCCTTGCTCACTGTGCCACTGGATTCAAGCTAGCCTGGCTGAAGAAGGGTGACATACCCTGAAACCGGTCCCAGGATGCTTGTTTCCGGTCAAGGGAGGGCCTGGCCTGGCAGTTCGGTCTGGACTGTTCCCATGGGGCACAGGGTCAAGACTGATTTGCATATGGCTGGGTCCAAACTGGTGTGGCGTAGTGGGCAAAAGAACGATGGATATAACCCAGATCTTTTGACTGGGGAGAATGTTTGCATTGTCAGCATTCCGTCCATCATTTGTTTGCTGTAACACTTTTCGCCCTAAGTGGGATGGGTATGCCCAGACGTGGGTCCCTTGCTCACTGTGCCACTGGATTCAAGCTAGCCTGGCTGAAGAAGGGTGACATACCCTGAAACCGGTCCCAGGATACTTGTTTCCGGTCCAGGGAGGACCTGGCCTGGCAGTTCGGTCTGGACTGTTCCCATGGGGCACAGGGTCAAGACTGATTTGCATGTGGCTGGGTCCAAACTGGGGTGGCATAGTGGGCAAAAGAACGATGGATTTAACCCAGATCTTTTGACTGGGGGAGAATGTTTGCATTGTCAGCATTCTGTCCATCATTTGTTTGCTGTAACACTTTTCGCCCTAAGTGGGATGGGTATGCCCAGACGTGGGTCCCTTGCTCACTGTGCCACTGGATTCAAGCTAGCCTGGCTGAAGAAGGGTGACATACCCTGAAACCGGTCCCAGGATGCTCGTTTCCGGTCCAGGGAGGACCTGGCCTGGCAGTTCGGTCTGGACTGTTCCCATGGGGCACAGGGTCAAGACTGATTTGCATATGGCTGGGTCCAAACTGGTGTGGCGTAGTGGGCAAAAGAACAATGGATTTAACCCAGATCTTTTGACTGGGGGAGAATGTTTGCATTGTCAGCATTCCGTCCATCATTTGTTTGCTGTAACACTTTTCGCCCTAAGTGGGATGGGTATGCCCAGACGTGGGTCCCTTGCTCACTGTGCCACTGGATTCAAGCTAGCCTGGCTGAAGAAGGGTGACATACCCTGAAACCGGTCCCAGGATGCTTGTTTCCGGTCCAGGGAGGACCTAGCCTGGCAGTTCAGTCTGGACTGTTCCCATGGGGCACAGGGTCAAGACTGATTTGCATATGGCTGGGTCCAAACTGGGGTGGCGTAGTGGGCAAAAGAACGATGGATTTAACCCAGATCTTTTGACTGGGGGAGAATTTTTGCATTGTCAGCATTCCGTCCATCATTTGTTTGCTGTAACACTTTCCACCCTAAGTGGGATGGGTACGCCCAGACGTGGGTCCCTTGCTCACTGTGCCACTGGATTCAAGCTAGCCTGGCTGAAGAAGGGTGACATACCCTGAAACCGATCCCAGGTTGCTTGTTTCCGGTCCAGGGTGGACCTGGCCTGGCAGTTCGGTCTGGACTGTTCCGATGGGGCACAGGGTCAAGACTGATTTGCATATGGATGGGTCCAAACTGGCGTGGCGTAGTGGGCAAAAGAACCATGGATTTAACCCAGATCTTTTGACTGGGGGAGAACGTTTGCATTGTCAGCATTCCGTCCATCATTTGTTTGCTGTAACACTTTTCGCCCTAAGTGGGATGGGTATGCCCAGATGTCGGTCCCTTGCTCACTGTGCCACTGGATTCAAGCTAGCCTCACTCAAGAAGGGTGGCATACCCTGAAACCGGTCCCAGGATGCTTGTTTCCAGTCCAGGGAGGACCTGGCCTGGCAGTTCGGTCTGGACTGTTCCCATGGGGCACAGGGTCAAGACTGATTTGCATATGGCTGGGTCCAAACTGGGGTGGCATAGTGGGCAAAAGAACGATGGATTTAACCCAGATCTTTTGACTGGGGGAGAATGTTTGCATTGTCAGCATTCCGTCCATCATTTGTTTGCTGTAACACCTTTGTGATTGAGGCACACGAGGTGTTCGGATCAGAGGTATTCTATTCTTGGGTTCAATTCCCACCTGCAGATCCGGTGACTAAATTATTTCATACATACATTATAGTTGAGTCACCGACAGAATACATTTCATACGAATACATTGAAGTCCTGTTGACTTACCAGGAACATAAAAACTTGTTTAAAGGCGCCCTCCCACACACAACATCTGTAGTGAGACTAGGTCTACTAAGCATAGATGGAGCGACATGACCGGTCTTAGCGACATACACTCCACATCTAGAGATAGATACACTACCAGTGGATGAAGTCCGGACAATATATATAGACATAGTCAGGCTATACAGACACATTGTCCAGTTTTTCATGCAAACTTTAACAGTTCAACCTGTGAGAAATGCTCCAGTTGGTCCACATCAGACCACACCTACGATTAACCCACCAACACTGAAGTCAGTGGTAGGGACGATCCCATCCAAATGGGAGCAAATTCCGTTCTGGATAGCACAAAAAATTGCACAGCTGGAGGCAGTATTTCCGCATACGGGTCCACAGGAAAAAAACAGAATGCTAGCCATATAATACCAATGGGGATGGTTCCCTTGATCGAGGATTGAACCACATGGGGAACAATCTCGCTGCCATATACGTTAGAGTACACGGTACCCCTTCAATAGCAGTAATTCCAGACATATGGAAACAGATACAGAATGAGTACGGGGCAGGACCTGCCCTGGACATGGGGACGAAACTGATGGGAAATTTTGACCAAGTCTCAGCAATTATGCTGAGCAACATAAGAGGGGAGGCAGCAGCAGTAGCCGTACATCAACGCCTAAGAGAAGTAGCTCATATAAACAAAATGCAAGATTTACCAAAGATTATCGAAGAAACCTATGCTACATTAGGTAGAGATAGTTTGGGACCAAACCTGGGAAGCCACAAATGGCGGGTAGTCCCGATAAGGACAACTCGAAGCAAGCCCCCTTTTCTTCAAAAAAGAAATGGGATAATAAACAATCTAAAAATAATAGCACAGAAAACAATACACAATCAAGGGGTGGGTCTCCACAAAGGGAATCCTCTGAGAAGAAGTACAACCTCAGAAATCGTGATAACATTAGGAAACCTGATAGGGATCAGGATACCGATACACGCTCCTTTCGTTCCTTTCAGGGGTCATCAAACTCGGAGAGGGACAGGCTATCGGGAACAAGATCCGAAGATCGACAAAAAGAGAAAAGGGAAACACATCGTAATTCAGATCATATTATCAAACAGGAAGAAAAACCTAAAGCGAAACACCAATTCAAAAAGAAGAAAGTAGCTGGCTTAAAAATTAGACATGCCGAGGTTACTGAGGACTCAGCTTCTGAACGGGGAATGGGCTCTGACGATGCTTGACAGCGTGGCAGAAGTAACAATAGTTTGCCAGAACCTGAAGGATTTTCTGGTGACAGCAGTATTGAATGAACATATCAGGGTGGAAACACCTGATACCAAAGTTAGTGTCCCACTTCGACTATACGAAATTACACTCCAAATAGAGGGGGACATCTCAAGAAAAGTTAAGGGTCTCTTTTGGGAGAACTTAACATATGGATATGACATCCTGTTAGCTGAAAAAGATTGGCCGCCTGAATTTGTGATGGATTGCCCAAAAGGGGAAAGCGTCATTTTGCCTGCTTTCTCCGACCTCATTCCAGTATCCTTAAAACGCTCATACGCACAGGAGTGGGCGCTAGCGCAAGCTCCAGCTTTATACCGTAACCATGTAGGGTGGGACGTGGAGTCTACCCACCACGAAATCCCATTAAAATCTACTCCAAATCCACAGAGACAGTACCCTATAAAATACAATGCAAAATCACAGGTCAAAGAAATCCTAGACCAATTCAAATACCAAGGTATGATCGAGACTTGCACCTCCCCCATGAACAATCCTTTGTTTTCCATAATTAAACCTTACAATTCATATCGTCTAGTCTTAGATTACCGTGACTTAAACACTTGCACGCGAACATTTGCAGTTCAGAACGCACACAGTGCTGCTTTGATGAATAACATTGTGCGGAAGAAATACAAAACGACATTAGATATCTCGAATGGATAGAGCTCCAGACAGCAGATATTTGACATCATTTTCTGCCCTCGGGCAAGCAGCAAAAATGTTGTCGTTTGCCTCAGGGGTATAAGAACAGTCTGGGGTTATTCTCGGCAAGACTGTCAGAATTATTACAAACATGCGATGAGGAGGCTGTGTCCTATGTAGATGATGCCTATCTGACGGACGATGAATTACTTGTACACTTGTGCAGGGTGAACAACATAATTGTGGGATTCGCCAATTTGGGCTACAAATTAAATTTTAAGCAATCTAAAATTGCCCATCTCAATGTCCTATTTTTGGGATATGAGCTGTCAAGTGAAGGCAAGCGCCTGGCAGCCAACTTTTTCGAAAATTGTGCGCTGCTTCAACCTCCATAGACTCTGAAATGTTTGCAATCCATTTTAGGATTTCTAAATTTTGACAGAACATGCATTCTAGATTTCGCAGAAAGAGTAAAACCTTTCTACGATTTAATCAGACCTGATTTCAACTCATATCAGTGGACACAGAAACACACGGATGCTCTCCGTTCAGTTCAGGCTGACATGATAGCATCCAGACATTTACACACACGTGTGAATTCGACAAACTTGGTGATCCGGGTGGTCCTGGGTTTATCAGGATATACTTATCTCACTTTCAATGAAGGTGAGACAGTCCCAATGGCATACAAATCACATTTATACACGAATGCTGAAATGCGATTTGCGGCCACAGAAAAAATATTGACCACAGTACAGACTGCTGTAGTGATAGAAAGAGCACTAGCACAGGGAAACGCATTATCGTTGTAACCCTGGTACCAACTTTAGAAGCTGTTACCAAAGCCAGCATTCCAAATGCAAAGGTACTACATCCACGATGGATACAATGGGCTAATTCTCTCACTGCAACAGATGTAGATTACAAATATAATCCTACACTAAAAACACAAGCATTCCTGCAGTATGAACAAGAATACCCCCTCCCGAATGAGATCTTGCCTCTAGAAAAGTATGAATACATCATTTATACTGATGGATCTGCTCAGCCTGCAATAGGAAGTGAAACAGCAATATAGCGCTGCGTGTGCTATAGTGAAAGGACGTATGCGGGACGGTAAGTTCCATCCCAGCAATACGACTACACAATCTCTAGGAGGTTGTACAGCGCAATTGGCAGAGCTGAAAGACCTGATATTGGCACTACAGTATACGGATCGGGAATTCCCCACACTGATAGTGTGCGATTTGTTCTACTGTGTGCAGTCTTACAATAAATATCTTCATGACTGGGGCCAGAATGGGTTTAGAGATTCCAAGGGTTGCACAATAAAACATAAATTGTTATGGGAACAAGTGGCAAAGCTGAAAGAATGCCTGCCACGGGCTCAAGTTATTCACACCTTGAGTCATCAGCGTGTCGGCGTACATGTTGAAGGGAATTCACTGGCTGATGAAGCCGCCAAGGCGACAGTGCGAACTGCTGCAGTTGCTGCAATCACTCGTTTTAGCATGAGGATAAATGGAGACATACTGATAGCTATCAATGCCTCAAAAAATGGCTCTGCCGTTCCGAAAGGCTTTCCACTCAAATACTCCTATAAATTAGATGCACAAAACACACCGTATGCTCAAATTCCAGGAGTGGGTGATAAAGTAATTCCAAACGCAGATCGCAGATTGGGTTTAATTCTAGCTGCACACGAGGGTCTGGGATCAGCACATGCAGGAGTCGCTGCAACAATTTTATTATTGAAGCACCGATATTGGTGGTCAGGTTTGTCTAAACAGACCAAGGCTTATGTCCTAAAGTGCGACATCTGTCAGCAGATGAAAGGTTCTACCATTGCACGACCACAGCAAACACCATTACTCATTTCTGACAGACCACTCGCATGTGTCTATTTGCACCACTGCGGCCCTCTGAATTCAGATGTGGCCTACAAGTACATCTTGGGGGCAGGGGATTCATGCTCTAGATTCTTATGGGTTTGGCCTCAGCGTTCGGCTGGCGCCCGAACTGTTATAAAGGATTTGCAAGTCTTTATTGGTACATACGCAATTGGCACGTAACATCCCGACCGTGGTCCTGCGTTTTGCTCACGGGCATACAAGGAAGCCATGGATAGTATGGGTGTGGCCTTGCGGAACTCCTCCCCCTACCATCCCGAGGGAAATTCTATGGTGGAGAGGAAAAACCGGGACCTAAAGCAATCCTTAACAGCAAGGGTATTAGGTGCGGGCGGTAGTTTGGTCAATCAGCTATATGTGGTCCAGAGGGCACTCAATAATATCCAAGAAAATTCTTGGGAGGACGTACCCCCTATGAGATCATGTTTGGGACAAGAATGTGGGTACCTGGCCTCGATAGTTCCAGCAGAGTGGCGAATACCAAACCATTTTACTTGAATGATCGTTTGGCTGTTTTACAGGAACTCAATGAATTCCAGGCATTACAAAGCAACGTCCAAGTAAAACGCACGGCCACTGTGGAAGTGAAAGAGGTTCTGGCAAGACCTGCCTGGGTCCCGAAGGTTGGGGACCTGGTCGGAGAAAAGATTGTGGACAAGAAGGAGTTTGGGCCATCCTACAGAACACCTGTACCTGTCCTGGCTGTCGAAGGAACGAGAATAGTACTTCCGCCTCTTGCCGGCAGAAAAGAAAAGAGATTCATCTCCATTGATCTGATCAAACCCCACTATGTGGCCGATTCTCAACAGTAGGCCACGTGGGGTCCTGTGTAGCAGCAGATCTCCTCTTGCTACAATACAGGAATTCAGATGGAAAGACTAATAACGTTTCAAGACTCCCCTGCAAAAAGCACAGGAATATCCAATTATGGAGTAAGAATAACACCAGTTGAAATTGAACAAATATCCAATATAACTGAAACAAAAATTGCAATTTGGCCCAACAATGAACTATATGTTTACATGTCTTCACAAGAAGCACCTACCAGTTCTACGAGCGCAACGGAGCTACCAAAGATAGATTGTACTGTGTCTGGCTACTTCATCAACTTTGATGACTTCTCTTCAGATCCAAGTGAACCTGAGCAAACGCCAACCCTTTCCAAAGAAGAGAAATTTTGACACATCTATCTCTGGCTGAAAAAGATTTACTTCGTGTCCCCTTGGTTGCATCTTTGGTTTGCATTAGGGATCCAGTTCCTGTTAATTTTTATTGCTATAGTAACTGTCTTTTTCCTATTACTGAATGGAAATTATCTCCCACAACACTCTGCAGTAAGACCTGTGAGCTTGGTCCTGAAACCACATACGTCATCTCACCATACACAGAGAGACTTGTCCCTAGTGAACATTACAACAGTTCCAGTACCGGATGGTATAGTATGGGATACAGTTTCATATGATGTATTTGGTCCCACCGAACATTTGAAAATTCCACATGTATTCAAAATTTCTATGAATGATTTCATTACCCCGAGTACACTCTCTGATGATTGGGACATTGAGGCTATAAATACTATGCTTTCAGATTTAGAACTATCTGCTGCATTTTCTTACAGGGAATTGTACGAAGATAAACCTGACTTCGACAGTATGTATTGTTACCAGCACTATGGTCACCAATTTTTGCACAGAGCTAGTGTTGCACGCACTGTAAACACTTACCATCAATGGGAACATTGCCTAACACCACTGAAAGGAAGCTCTGCCACATTCGCACAGAAATTGCATACTTCACAGGGTTCAATACATCAAACCAGAGGTCATATTACTATAATCTAGTACAGACAAATGCAACTGTGATGAAGATGATGCTGACAAACACCAAGCTCATTTATTCAGCACCTTTCATCTCCTAACTGTCTACACAAGGTTTCAACTATTGGAGGGACATGATAGACACAAAATCCATCTGTAGGACGAAAGAGTGGCAGGTTCAGGGAACAGAGGCTTTATTTCGAGCTTGCCTCATACCACTACAGATAATTTTCCTGAACAGAACAGTGCAACAGACTACCTGCTATGGGTTTGCAAAACTAAAAGACCTGAAAACACCACGCTTTCCCTCACCAACACCTATTGAAGGTATATCAGACGCTACACTAACAAGTGAGGAAGTGCTGGGCACTATGATACAGAATGGTACATACAATTCCTCAGCCCCCAATTGGAAGGGATGGTTGGTTTGGCCTATCGACACAAATAGGTGTCAATCAAGATTCAAGGGTACCACCGGAGGGTTTAGTATCCATAGGCCAGACCCATGTTATGTACACTTAGACGACCCAGGTGTAGTGACTTCTTATAATGTTGGGAAGTTGTGCCTCGACTGACTAAAGACTGACTAAAGACCTCAACACTATCACAGGTGAAACAACACTTGACCCTTTTATCTGACAGCATGGATCTTAGGGGTCCCAAGAAACTGCGTTAAAAATTCTTCTTATATGCCATCTACAATGAACTGTGGATAGTCTCCCAACAGGATGCTGCTGAGAGATTACGTGAGGTTGATAGAATGAACCTAGAAAAAAATCTGTGGCTGTCGTAGACAACGGCTTGCCCACACTGTCTTCATGCATTTATTCACTGGGCAACATTTGTCCTCATCAATTGACATAATGGAACAAGACTTGTCTATTCTACAACATGCATATATCAAGAAGAGAGGGAGGACTGAGAATCCGTGGGGGCTAGTTCATGTCCCCTGGTCAATATAGTCAGAATCAAGAAGAACTAGTTCCCACAAGGAAGCTAGATGTTCATGTGTTTGGAAAAAACCATTAGTTTTTAATGAAAACCCTCACCCACCAACCTAGTTGGTGGCATGCTTCATCATCGGGTCCCACCCAAGGTGCCGAGTGCACCCCGGGTGTGCTACAACGCCTGTTTACAGCGGAGCTGGTTTTTTGGTGTGGTGTTAGTGCTGTGAAGTGAGCTGAAGTGTATTAAAAGGCTGTCCACAGGGTCCCCTAAAGTTTAAGAAAAATTTAATAAGTGGTGGGCCCTATGGCAGTGTTTAAAAAAATGTTGGACGGAATCCAGCAGACCGCAATAGGTATGGGAAGTGGGCAGATGGCTTTGACGAAAGTGTGACTATAGGTTCTGCCCTCCCTGCGGGATTCATGGTGCCTCCGATGGAAAACTCCTCGTTTTAACCAATAACGGGAGGCACTCTCCCTTTCTTAAATGCGCACCTTAGCGAGTGCGACACCGCTCATGGTCCTCTGTAATCTCAATTGACCATCCACCTTACCACCTTTCACTACTCACACATAGGTCCTGACGAAAGCCAGTATACGGCAAAACCTGGCTGAAACATGTAGACCTGCCCATAAGGGATATTAGAGACACTAACTACCTCTACATATATCCAACATTTTTTTAAACACTGCCATAGGGCCCACCACTTATAAAATTTTTCTTAAACTTTAGGGGACCCTGTGGACAGCCTTTTAATACTCTTCAGCTCACTTCACAGCACTAACACCACACCAAAAAACCAGCTCCGCTGTAAACAGGCGTTGTAGCACACCCGGGGTGCACTCGGCACCTTGGGTGGGACCCGATGATGAAGCATGCCACCAACTAGGTTGGTGGGTGAGGGTTTTCATTAAAAACTAATGTTTTTTTCCAAACACATGAACATCTAGCTTCCTTGTGGGAACTAGTTCTTCTTGATTCTGACTATTCTACAACATGGGCAATCTCAATTGCGCTCCATTATGCTGTTAAGCTGGACATTACAATCATTGGCCACGTGCCATGGCGATATATTAACGGCCCTGATTAGTTTTCGGCTTATAATATGACCGACAGACAATTAACCATGACAGGCAGAGATGCAAAGTACACCATGCTGCTCTTTGAGAAATTAGAAAAGTTACCTTTTACAGTAGCAGAGTCACCATCTATGGAATGGTTAATTCATGGCTATATCACACTGCCCATCACAACATTCCAGTTCCAATACTGCCTAGAACACCATCAGGTCGGCAGATATGAAGCATTGGGTGAAGGGTACATACAGGAAATCTGGGAGTTACCGTATAGATATAGGTGTAGGAATAAGGACACTGAAGTTTTCTTAAGCGGTACACACTGCGAGAGGGCTTTAAGTGGTTCATTGGTGTGCAAGGAAGTCTTGCTTCACGGAGCCTGTAATGCTTCGAAGGCAAACTTATCTTGCTACTTGAAAGGCTCCCCAGCTGCAGTGATTCATCCTGTGTTTGAATTGCTCTCGAATGTGAGTTATTTAATGCTGAATGACCAAGGCTGCTGTGGTATGGCGCCAGGCATTGCATATTTAGTCACAGTAAACTTCAGGGTTATTTGTTGTAAGCAAGTATTGTTTCCACCAGCTCGCACAGTTAGGGAGGCTCCAATGTGGCCTTCATTGAATGTTTCCAGTATACGGTTTGATTCGCTGAGCAGACTGAAAGCCATGCTGTTTCAACAAAATGTGGCCTGAACTTCAGCCCGAGAGACTTTTGATCTCCAGGTTGCAAGGTCTTCGGCAAAGATAATGACCCTGGTCCGTACGAATTTCCTGATCCATTTCAGAGAAATGGTGCATCGTATCTTTAACATGTCAGATATGAATGGGATCACACACTTATTTAAGCGCCTTCGATCAGGTCTCTTAGCAACCTCTCAGACCATCTTCGGAGTAATTCCAGCTTTCATACACTCCGTACTTGGAAGCGTTTTTGGAGGGCTTCCTCTGGTCCTGCTATCAGTAGCGGGCATCCTGATTTTAATCCTATTGCTTCGCAATGGATGTCTCAGTTCCTCAAGACTTGGAGAGAAGACTGCTGGAACGACGTTATTGTGAGCTTATGGTGTTCTACCTGAGTACGCCTCGGCTTGGAGAGCTGAGTGAGCATTAGTTCCTGTTGTTTAGACTGGTCTGGGTAGACTGTGTCCTGCCTGTGTTCCGCTGCCTCTTCTGCGGATCTGAATGTATCTTGGACCTGTGTCTGACACTTCCATCGGTTGTGCCACCGGACATAGCTGTGCTCCTGGAGCTGTTGCAGGCCCACGTGTACTGTTGTCCACAGCGTATTCCCATGTTTATGATGGCATTCCTAGAGCCTCCAAGGGATGCTTCAGCTCCTTTTGGAAGGGAAATTGGCTCTGTTCCAGATGTACAGGCATTGGTTCCAGGCTTGCAGGCATCTAATTCTCCCCTGGCGGCTGCTGTGTGGACCAGATATGACCATTTTTTCTCACTCGACATCATACTGGAAGCATTGGAGGGACTGTCCCCTTCGGATGCAATGTTCAGTGATGTTGACTCTTCAGCACAGGATTCATAAACAATCTGGCCTTTCCTGTGCTGGGAACAATTCGGTGATTTTAAAATATTTTCCAAATTGAAGGTTGAACACTGACTTTGTTTTATTTTTCTTCTATGCTCTAACTGAGCATAATGGCTTTCAAGGTGCTCAGTGTAATAATAACAACATATACCAGTTTAAAGTACCTTTCTGAATGCTTTTTAGATAGAGGATTATTTCGACTTTCAAATTATGTTTCTTTTATGGACATTTTTACAAGCTTTTAAAGTGCTTTTAGTATTTTAATTATAAATGGTTTTATGCTTTTTATATGGCCCTAGCTTTATCATTGTCTAGCTGACCCTGTTGACCTCTTGATGAGGAGTGGGTGTCATGTCCTTTAGGCTAGTCCTGTCATGTATACCCCTATTTCATACATTTGTCCCATCCACACAACAATAACGATTCTAAACAGGTGACCTTTTACCTAGTAGCTTGCTCCTGTCTCTTCGACACCAGGCTCTTGGTACTCAATCATAATCCCTGCACCTGACGTGCATAAACATGTCCTCAGGCACAGCAGATTTATTCTGTATAATGGTCACCACTTTTTTTCATCCGTGGCCAACAGCCATCTGTGCATGATCGCACTTGTTTAAAAAAGCACTGGTAATTGTTTTCAAAACATTTATGATTGTTTTCAAAACATCCATGGTTGTTTTAACCCATTGCGTGCGTCTGTCGGCCAACGGCCGTCGCGAGCACTACCTCTGTAGTGCTGCGAACGTCCGTTGGCCGACGCGGCCCCGCCCACTCCGCTAAACCGCCGCACTGCAGCGGAATTGCCGCCGCGGTTAAGCGGTTAAAAACATATTGGTTCTAATAAAAACCCTAGAGTGACCACTTTAGTATAAAAGACCCTCATTCCCCCCTACAAATTAGAGGAGAATTCTTTCCAAGCCGAGCTGGGGTCCTGCATGCTGAATCTTCGACACGCAGCGGTCTGACATCCCTTGCGGGGTGTCATCCTCCAAGCAGAGACGGGGTCCTTCATTCTCAACCATCAGGTGAGGGGGTTGGAACTTTCCTAGGGGTTTCTTGGCAACATAAACATATGCACATATACATGCTACACCTACACATCTAGGGTAGGTACAGTTTAGGCAGATTACGTAGGGCGCGCATTTTATGAGTACGCAAATGCTATCATTTTTATGAACCATCCATATTCATTGTTTTAGCATTATGGTAGAAATGTATCTACTGTTTACTATATTAGCACTTGCCATTTCTTTCGTATGCTTCTGTCTCCTGATTGTCGCAGCACATATGTTTTACACAAGATTGTCGCTGGACCAGTAAATACTTACTGAAAATGTTCCGGGGGGGCGGAGCTTGCTCGCGACCAAGATGGCCGCTTGAGCCTTTTGCTCCGTACATCGTCCGACAATCCGGCAATAATCCGTCAGCATTGCTCCCTAACCACGGGTGCATCGGAGAGGCTTCGATTCCAGGAGCTGCTGGGTGTACAGAGGTGGCTCTCCGGTCCTTTTCTGCCCGCGAACTCTAAAGATATCGAGGCCTAAAGGTGCCCTCTTCGCGGGCCTCGGGAACACTGGGATCGAGTCGAGCGGAGGCGCGGTGACGCCGGAGGTGCGAGCGTTGCTACGGCGGCAAGCACGGACTGGTGAAAGCGCAGCATACGCGAACCCTGGCTCACTGTGCCACGCCGGAGGAGTGCCCTGACCTCGGAGTGACGGGCTGCTGCTTGCACCACCGCCCGCAGACCACTGGAGCTAATCATCGGGCTAGCGGGGGTGGAGGCTTGGAGCGCGTAGCCTGGAACAGCGAGTGGGCCTAAGCTGCGGTGCACTGACCCGGCGTGTACCCGACGTGGGTAATCTGCCCCCTGATTCGGCGGATGCTACTGCGGCGGCCCACTGGTGAGCGGCGGAGCTGTGAGGGTGAGAGCTGCCCTACGTGAGCTGAGGGAACCATCCAGCCTCCTGCCGCGGCGGGAGCCACGAGTACTCCCCCCGTGCAGCGGATGCCATCAACCATTGCCGGATGAGGTGAGAAGCCGTGAGTTGCCTCCCTGTGCAGCGGATGCCGCGATCATTGGCTTGGGGCGGCGAGTCCCTTGTAGCGCGGCGGGAGACGCAGCACCTGGCCTGACGGAGCTTTATTTGCCGCTGGGGGACATTCCGGGAAGCCTGCCAGTAACTACACCGTTCTGCAGCCTCTTGTTTCGAGGCCCGCTCGGAGTCGGCCTGGATGCCCGGCACTTCTGCGGGCCCTGTGAACGCCCATCTTGCTCCCGCGTGGCAGGCGGGCCCACCTCACCAAGTACAGCCGCGTGGTGCGATGTCTGAACACGCTGCGCCCGGTGGGGAGAAAACCGAGGCAGCGCATTAATCAGCAGGTGCGCGCAGACCGGACTAGTGGTTACTGTGGGACGGTGGCAGCGTGTGGGAACCTGCCTCTGCCACATCCCCGGGGAGCCCTGCACACGCCTGGTGAGTGAAGACTAGGGCGCGCACGTAGCCTGGAATGGGAGTGGAGCCCGGCTTGATGATATGCCCCATAGTGCCAGTACTCTGGTCTCGTGAGTGGTCTCCCGAGTGTGCGCTCCCGTGGTACTATTCTGGATTGTGTGGCACGGCTGGAGGTTGCACGGTGAGCGGCAGCGAGCGGAACTGCTGGTGACTGTGACCTACATTAAGCGCGCACTCTGGCCGCCGACTAAAGCTTGCTGACAAGTGCTCTAGCGGAGGACCTAGGCGGCGTATGCTGACACCTGCGAGCAGGTCTACGGCACCTATTGGAGTGGGCATTGCCCTTTGCGACGTTCGGGAGTGGTGAAGGATCGTAGTGGCCTGGAGTTCCTCACGGCTGCCCCCGAGGGGCGGTAACCAGGGCTGCGGCGTTGAGTTGTAAAGGTGTGCTGCGGGGTGCACTCTACTAATAACGAATATGGGCAGAGTGGATAGGGCACAGCCCAAACTCTCTTTCGAGCAGAAGCGGTCGAAATCGCATGATGCCTCAACGGAGGACGATGCAAGGATGCAGACCCCTGCGCCTGCCGACCCCGGCACTGATATCCGGAGCATGCTACTGGCCATGGAGAAGAGCCTGCAGAGCGGCATCACCTCTCTGGGTACGAAAATGGACACTCTCTCCTACAGGATGGACAGAATGGCTGAGCGTTTAGACAAGCACGCTGAGCGCTTGGATATGTCGGAGCGGAGACTCACTGAGGTTGAGGAAGCGCATACCACGCTAGATACTGAACACAAGCAGCTGGGTAGTGTTATGCGTGTTCTCCAAGATAAAACAGAGGACTTGGAAGCGCGCTCTCGTCGATGTAACCTCGGAATCACTGGCCTACCGGAGTCCACCCAGACTGGCAACATGGAGCAATTTATTGAGAAGCTGTTGGTCGCGCTGCTGTGGGAAGGGGTCTTTTCCTCAATGTTCGTGGTGGAGAGAGCGCATTGCTCCCTGGGGCCTTGCCCGCCCCCGGGGGCACCACCGCGTCTGATCATTGCAAAACTGCTCAATTACCGAGACAGAGACACTGCCCTGCGCTTAGCGAGAGACAAGCAGATATTGACCTATGAGGGCTCCGAGATTTCGCTATTTCTGGACTTTACCATTCGAGTACAGGAGGCGCGCAGACAGTTCATCCCCATGAAGAAACAGCTGTGTGATCTGGGCATAGACTACGCCATGCTGTACCCTGCCAAGCTCCGTGTCAACAGGCAGGGCCGATCCCATATTTTCACAGACCCAAAGGTGCTCCAAAAGGCTTTAAAAGGTTGGACAAAGGAACAACGCCGCGGCCCGGACCGGCAGCTGCTCGATGAGGCGGCGGGGGGTGCCCTGAACGACCAGGACTAGATGCGGAGGTCTGCGGCACACTGCTAATTATGGCTATGGGACTAACAGGCGGGGGGGCCCTTGAGTCTCCTGGGCTCTGCTGTTTGGGGCCTGTGGTGGCGGGACCACAATTGTCCAGCTGGGGTTACCTGCAGGTTAAGTTCAGTCCTTTCCTTGGCATTGGCGTTGGGTGGCCACCCGCTAACTAGTTCTTATTCGTCTGGGAAGGTCATTTGGTGAGACGCACAAGCGGGGGCCACACAGAGCCTGCTTTAGATCTTTTGGTGTGTGCTGTTCCGGAATCTTGGACCATTTGATACAAGACCAAGAGATGTCATTGCTACATTAGTGCACTAAGCGATTGTTGAGGTCTGGGACTCTTGGGTCTGCGATGCTGAGTTTTATATTTGGGACAATGTGCGGGGAGTGGGGCTGTTTAATGTTCATATTGATCCTCCTTGCAAAGCAGAGCAACATCTGCCCACGAGTGCATTACACAAGGGTGGTAATGTCTAATTGAGGGGGGGCGGTGGGTGGTGGTTTGGATGTTTTGGGGAATGCTTCGCGACCAAGTTGGGGGTGGTCTGTCGTGGGTGGGGGGAGGTTGGGGGGAGGGGAGAGTTTTGTTGTTTTTGTTGTATAAAGTCTCAAATTGGTCTCTGACAGGTATGCACACTAACTACAGGTCGCTTAGGTCATGCTGCATTACATACAGTATAGTTGCAGATGGTGGGACCCAGTGAGATCCCTGCGCCAAAGCAGCTAGACTCCCTCCGCGCGCTCACGTGGAATGTCCAGGGGCTTAACGACCACCGTAAAATGCGTAAGGTATTGCACTACTTGCAGAGACAGAATATTGATGTGGCCCTGGTGCAGGAGACACACCTTCCACTGAATAGTGCAATTCTGCGTAGTAGAGGGTTGGTGCATCATGTTAATGTATCAGGCTTCACCACGCACGCCCGAGGAGTGCTGACATGGGTTAACCCTAAATCCCCCTATACACTGGTCCAATTAGACTCAGACAAGAATGGGCGGTACGTGATTTCTCGATGTCAAGGACGGGGTATTGACTTAATTATAGTAAATGTCTACGGCCCTAACTATGACTGCCGGAGTTCTTCATTACACTTGCTGCCCCGGTAGCCAGATTCCCGGAAGTGCGGTACCTCTGGGGTGGGGACCTTAATTTGGTCAGAAACCCAAATTTGGACAGATCCGGGGGCCCGACGAGGAGGGCCACGGCAGCCGCGAGAGCGCTTGAAAGTGCAATGGTGAACCTGAACCTCTGCGATGTCTGGCGCACACGGCACCCGGACAAGGGAGGTTACACACATTATTCGGCCTATCACAACTTGCACACTCGCATAGATTATTGGTTGATCTCTTCTTCGCTTGTGGAGCACACTCAGGAGTGCTTGGTGCTTCCGCGTACTCTATCGGACCATTCTCCCCTTCTGCTGGTTCTTACCACGCCTAGGAAGACAATCCCGCCATTCACTTGGCGCTTCCCCCCCTATTCACTGCTGGACCCTCTTTTTAAAGAAGAATTAGCTGAAGCCATAGAAACCTTTTTCCCCCTTAATGAGGGGTCAGTGGACAGTTTTCAAGTAGTGTGGGAAACATTCAAGGTTTATATTCGAGGCATGGCTATGGCCAAGCACTCGGGGGTTCTCCGCTCGATTCGGGGTAGACTATCTGCTCTGGAAAAGGAACTGGGCACTTTAGAACAACGTCAGCTAGTGAGTCAGGATGAGGCTACCACGCAGGCAATAAAAGACCGGTTGGGGGAATATCAAGAAGCTGCAGATAGTGAATTGAAACACTTGGGCAAATATGCTACAGCACGTACCTACGGGGAGGGCGACAGGCCTGGGTTGGTCCTAGCACAGATTCTCAAAGCCAAGCGCAGCAGAACGCTGATCACTGCGCTTAAGTCGGAGGAGGGAGAACTGCTATCTGAAGAAGCGGATATAGCAGATAGGTTTAAGAGATATTACGGGGACTTATACACGTCCCGGTCTTCTGGTACGGAGGAACAAATCCTGGAATACCTCAAGCATATCAAATTACCATTCCTTACGAACACGCACCGTGAGTTTCTCATGCGGCCTATCGAAAAAGATGAAATATTACTTGCCCTGTCAGGTATGCAGGCATCTAGTGCCCCAGGAGTAGATGGCCTGACCGTCGGTTTCTATAAGACCTTTGTAGATTTATTACTTCCACACCTTTCTACGCTTTTTGATGACATGTGTGTGTCGGGCACAATGCCACCATCGATGAGGGAGGCGGTGATTGTCCCCATCCCTAAACCAGATAAGCCGCCGGGTGAGTGTGGGTCCTACCGCTCACTCTCCTTGCTCAATGTGGATACTAAGCTTTTTGCAAAGGTGCTTGCCAATCGTCTTTCCCCCCTGGCACCGGTGTTGGTTGCTCCAGAACAGGTGGGGTTTGTCCCAGATAGGAATCTTACATATAACCTCCGCACGGTGTTTGGAACCATCCAGCATGTTCGGCAGGATACTAAGGCCGTCGCGGTCTTAATCGACATGGAGAAGGCCTTTGATTCAGTCGAGTGGCCCTTCCTGTGTCACGTTCTAACTAGGATGGGACTTGGCCCCGTCTTTCTCCAATTGATCGGTATCCTGTACAGCTCACCCAGGGCGCGAATAAAAATAGGTAACTTGGTTACGGATCCCATAGTTATTTCTCGAGGGACGAGACAAGGCTGCCCGTTATCCCCCGTCTTATACGCCCTGGTCGCAGAGCCGCTGGCGTGCGCATTATGGGAATATCATAGCCACGAAGGTATCAGTTTTCCGAATGATAAGATAGTAGTATCCACCTACGCGGATGATACGTTGCTGTACGTCCGAGATCCTGAGAACAATCTCTCCTCTATCCTCAGAGAAGTCGTGCATTTTGGAGCGCTGTCGGGATTGCGTGTCAATTGGTCTAAATCCATAATCTTCCCACTCACCCCGGCTACGTCGCGCTTTGAACCGGATTTCCCACTACACTGATCTACTGATGCGATTCGCTACCTGGGCATACGTCTTCATACAGACTCGGAGATCGTGTTTAGGGAAAACTACGGTATAGCGGTCAGTAAGCTGGAGGATGACGTAGAGGCCTGGATTAAGCTACCGTTATCATTACTCGGTAGAGTATCCATCATGAAGATGGTGATTCTGCCCCGGTTCTTGTTTCTATTCACAAATATCCCCATTGTCTTACCAGCTTCATTTTTTCACCGGGTCAATACATTATTAATAAAGTTAGCCTGGGCGGGCAAGCAAGCGAGGGTGCGTTGGCAGATACTTACTCTCCCATATCATCTGGGGGGGCTAGGAGCGCCGGATTTGAATTTGTATTACAGAGCGGCGCAGGGCGTTCAGGCTTACTATTGGATGCACGGCTCGCCAGATATCCTGTTTCTCCGCATGGAGAGACTCTTTGCCGACCCGCTACCCCTTCCAGCCACGATATATGAACCCTCTGACCGCAGGACGGGGATACTGGACACAATTAATTCGACACGCCACTCCTGGCATACTTTACTGCACTTGCAGGCGGGGGCCCTGTTGAAAAGAAAAAAAAAAACGTTCCAATCGTCAGTCTATGTGTTTTCTGAGAATAAGCAAGCACGAGCACCTGAGCGAAAAGTACTGTACTGTTTTCCACGATCCCTGAGGAATCAATGTTGTCATGTTCAGTGGTTGCAAGAAACTACCTACACCACTGTAGCATACAGGGGGATGGTAGTGGTACTGTAGAGCTAGCTGGTCTAACGGCTGACATATCCTGTGGGGGTGTCCAGAGTCTGTTTGCACACCAATCTCTCAGTTTAGGTCATCCAAAACGCGCAGGTCCTGGGGGACTCCTAGGAACTACATGATAGTACTTACTTACAAAATTTTGATAAAGAAATTTGCTAAACAAACAAACCTCTGTCTTATCATGGTTTATTTCTATGTGATTGTGCAATCAAATTGATTTATTGAGGACTGAAAGAGATCGAGCTAGAGGGATCTCTGGATATCGAGTTCTAAGGTTATTTTTGTGTATAATTTTTTCTGAGGTGCTGATATGTATGATATTAACACAACTAAATTTCTTTAGGAGAATTGGTTTACCAGTCCTGATATTATATCAATCAATAATCTTTTATTAGTTAATATAAACTGTCACAATAGTGTTATGTACAATCATTTTATGAAACGTCCAAGACCTCAAAGTTCACACTGTATTTACTGTTAAAGTTTCTTTGTAAAATACTTTGTTACATACAGTAATTTCCTAAAACGTACAAAACCTCAAAGTCCACACTGTATTTATTCATAAAGTTCTTTGTTAAATACTTTTGAGTTCCTTGGTCGATCACAAATCGAGTAGTATAAAGTGCCATTGTGCGTACTGTAAGTGTCTTATGCAATAAATAGTTTGAAGGCATTACTAGGCATCGGATGATGATCTTTTAGGCTAAAACCTCACCTGGGAAGTTGATTTCTTTCTCGTGCAGTGACAAAAATGTTAAGATTTTGCAATTAATCATGGGGTCCGTAGGGTCTAGGCACTTCATTATTGCCATCCAACATGTTCGAATCCCCAGTTCACTGAATGCAGGTTTCAGCAGTAGAACTCAATGTTGTCTTAAGGCCGGGCAGAAACAGACTAGATGGATTATGTCTTCCTTCAGAGCATCACAAAGTCTGCACAATGTTAAACCTTTGTTTCTCCAAACAGGCTGATCAGCCAAGGAAGGGAGAGCTCCAAATTGAAGCGTCATCAGCTTTCTTTATAAATATGCCGGATATGTCATGCTCAAGTATTCATCTGGTTTTAAGCTGTTATACAATTGGACTACCATCCATGCATGCGAGCGAGAGGTTAGTTTGTACTTATCCTCTATAAGAGAGTGCAATTTAGCTACTTTGTTGATGGCTCGGCAGAATGTAGAGTGTGGCAAACTCAGATCCCATATGTAGTTGGTGTTTGTTTCAAGTAATAAGGAATGCAGGTATTTACTGCATATTGAGTCGTTGTCATCTGCCAGTGACTGCCACAACGCACTAACCAGTGGGTTGGTTCCGTTAGTCCGTATTCAAAGCCAAGTTTAAATGGTTGTGTATCTTCTTGCAATGCTCTGTTTCACTAAGCCGAATTCCAGACGGACTTGCGCTGGGGAGGTACTCTGAGGGAGGCCAAAGACTCGCTTGTAGGTGTTTGTTTGGATTGTATGGCAAGACCCGGAGGCTAATATTATGCAATATTTCCTTTATTGCCACCACTCAGCAGCATATTCAAAGCTTCTAGACTTAAGAACTTAGAACATCCAAAACATTCCAAATAGCATAAAAACCCCCAGCAACCAGTCCACTTCCTTCTTTTATTGCTGCTGCTCACAGAGATAAGTACATTTATTTGATTTTTAAAGATAATTTGATGAATGATGTTTGGATTGTGCCCTTTTGAGAGCATGCTGTTTTTGGACTGATTGGGTTAGTTTGGTAATCTATCTGTGTGTTTGTTACGGTGTGAATTTAGGTCAGTTTTGTAAAATTTTATTTTTACACCGTATCTTCTAGCTCCCCTCTTCTGTGTGGAACATGTGTCTGAGTATTACTTTGCGCTTATGTTGGTAGTCGGAAATTTGCTATTTTATTGGCCTCAGACAGTCATTTAGTGGATCCCGTCTGCGCGAGCCTTAACCGATATTTTGAACGGTGAGGCTCGCGGAGACGTTTCCTTGGGGACTCGCAGGCACGCTCACCGTCTTTGTCTTGGATTCCTCCTGCCATGTTTGCCTTGTGCGCGTAGCTCTCTTGTCTTAGTGGTTTCCGCACGGGTCTTTTGTGACGTTTCATCATCTCTCGAGCGTACGCACATGCCTTGGGGTGCGCTCTACGTCATTTGAGGCGAATTGAGCCTTTGGAGTTGCCGTAGCAGATGCTCAATTCAGAACGTTCGTATATGAAGTAATTTGACAGCGTGTCGCTCGACAAAATCGGAATTGCTTTCTTCAGCTAAATCGGAGCCGCTTGGTTCAGCGTAAATATCGATCTGCTTACTTAGCGATTAGTTTTGCAATTGGCTATTTATCTGGAGTATTTAGATTGACTTAGGTGTTGATTAGTTGGCATTTTTTGTCTGTTCTTCTTTGGCAGTTTTAAATAACTGTGATTGAAAAACTTTGGATACATTAGTCTTATTTGGTTTATTATATCTTAGTAAGGCGTGGAAAGTTAAAAATGGAACAGGGAGAGGGCTCTGTGGAGATTTCTCTGGAAGAGAAGCTGAAAAGAGCAATTGAAAAAATAACATGTGAGGTTTCTCAAAGAATGGAGAGGAAGTTGGAATTACTCCCAAAGAAAACGCATGTTCCTGATGAGGAAGAATTTTGGTCGGCTACTGAGGATGAGGTAGCCAATAGATCAGCAAGAAAGGCTTCTCGCAAAAGGAAGCATGTCGCAAGCAATGATGGCTTGTCAAAAAGATTGAAATCTACAAAGGTAAAACATGTTTGCTGTAGAGACAGCCATATGGTTGATGATGAGGGCATCCATGATGGGCGAAATAAAAGCGTACAAAGTGGTACTGGCAAAAAATTAAAGGGTCTTAAGCACAAGGTTGTAATTTGCGATGAGTCCTCTGGTAGTGCGGAGGTGGAACTCAGTTGCTCCTCGGATTTTAATTCAGAGGAGTTTTTTTTTAAAATGAGGCATTGGTGAAAAAGGGAAATTTGGAAAAGGATGATGGATTGATTTTGGATCCTTTTGGTCAGTCTATGTTTGATCCTCTCCTGATTAAACATCCTTTATCACCCGAATGGTCCCCCTCTGAGCATGCCGCTCAGTATATTGAGTACTGGATCAGAAGGGAAATACCAAAAGAGGTGCGAGTCAGATTGAGATCTGAATGTCCTAGACCCTCGGTTGACAATAAGGTGGTTGCGACTCCAGATTTGGACGGAAAGATTACAGCTTTTATTGCTAAAGGGGGGCGTGATCCTAGGAAGGGTCTGGATAAAGGATTGAGATCTTGCCAAGACAGGCTATTGGATGTTGTTGGATCTTTAACTAAGATGTTTGACTTGGCTGAGGAAGCTTATGTGGATAAGAAAAATGTGGATATAGAGGAGATTTGCCAATGGATTCAGAGAGCTATTTGTCTTTTGGGTAATCTTATCTATTGAGAGAAGGAAAAGCATTTTGTTAAAGATCGACCCTAAATTAGCAGAATTAGCAGGGAAGGAAGAGGGGCCTTTGGCTAATGGCCTTTTATTTGGTGATGCTTTTATAAAGGATCTCTCAAGATATGTTGGTGCTTTTAGTTCCCTGCAGAAATCCCAAAAGGATATTAAGAAAGCTTTTCAGGAGTGTGTTTTTGGCTCGGCCGGGCGAACGAAGAGTTGGTTCCCCGGCCGAGGTCAGGGCATCACTAGAGGCTCCTTTTCTCGAGGATTCAGAGGATTTCAAGGACAACAATTCTACCGTGGAGGTGGATTCTTCCCGCAGAGGAATAAATCTCATGGAAGATACTTTCGTGGGGAAAGGAGAGGCAGAGGCTCAGTTGGTAAGTTTAGGCCTTTCTGTTATCCCCTTAAAATTGGGCGGCAGACTTGCCCAATTTCAGAAAAATTGGTTGGTAATTATAAGGGATCCTTGGGTATTGGAGACTTTTCGGGGTTTTCAAATAGAGTTTATTGGATTTCCGGTGCAAACAAATTTGCCAAGAAGGTTAGCCTTTCAAAAGGATCAAGAAAAATGAATAGATTTAGAGATTCAAGATTTAATTACAAAAGGGGCTGTGGTGAGTGAGTTGGACTTAACAAAAGGTTTTGTGAGCAATATATTTCTGGTCGAGAAAAAAGAGAAGGGTATGCGTCCAGTAATAAATTTGAGAGATCTGAACGATTGAGTTGTGTACCATCATTTCAAGATGGAAGGAATGCATTTGTTGAAGTATGTGTTTCAGAAGGGGGACTGGATGACTCGTTTAGATTTAAAGGATGCGTATCTGACAATTCCTATTTGGGAGGAACATCAGAAGTATTTGAGATTCCAGTGGAAGGAGAGCTTGTGGAAGTTTGTGTGTCTACCATTCAGTCTAACCTCGGCCCCTGGTGCTTTACAAAGGTTCTACGCCCTGTGGTTGCCTATCTGAGACAGAGGGGCATTTGTTTGATTATTTATCTGGACCACATATTGATTATGGATCAGAACAAGTCAGATTTGATTCGCCACACAAATCTGGCTGTGAGACTGTTGGAATTTTTGGGGTTTGTTGTGAACAGAACAAAGTCTCAATTTGTGCCAAATCAGCAAACGCAATTCTTGGGTTTTGTGATAGACACTGTGGAAGGTGTTTTGAGGTTACCAAAAGAAAAATTGAAGAGGATAAGGAAGGAGTTAAGGAATACTCTGAAGTTAGATTGTGTTTCATTGAGAATGTTAGCCCGCATTGTTGGCCTGCTCTCTTCTACTATTCAAGCTATTTTTCCAGGGCCCTTGCTTTATCGGGCCATACAAAGGTTGAAAGCAAGTCACTTGAGAAATGGTTTGAGGTACTCAGAGAAAGTTTGTCTTTCTTAGGAAGCAAGACAGGAATTGAATTGGTAGTTGAGAAACATGGAGGCTTGGATTGGGCGTGCAATTTTTGGAGAGAATGCAGATATTATTATAGAATCGGATGCAAGCTTGGAAGGTTGGGGTGCAAGTTGTGGATTGCGGAGAACTTGTGGTCGTTGGACAGATCAGGAAAAGAGTTTGCATATAAACTGTTTAGAGTTGTTGGCAGGATCTTATGCAATAAGATGTTTTGCAGAAAGAAGTGTGAAATGTTCTGTGATTTTAAGGATGGACAATGTGTCCGTGGTTCATTATGTCAACAGGTTGGGTGGTCCACATTCGGAGGGCCTGGTGGATATTGCAAAAATCCTTTGGGAATATTGTTTGGAGAGAGGTCTGTCTGTTCAGGCAGAACATATTCCGGATTTGTCAAACTAGGTTGCAGACTGGTTCTCGAGGAATTTCAAGGACTCCAGCGATTGGATGCTGGACAGAGGAGTGTTCAAGAGGTTGAACCATTTGTGGTGTCCATTTCATGTGGATCTTTTTGCGAACAGGCTAAATTGTCAGGTGGAGATATTTTTCAGTTGGCGTCCGGACCCGGATTCAGCAGGGATAGATGCTTTCCTGCAAGATTGGAGAAATCTCCATGCTTACGCGGTTATACCTTTTGCCATGATAAGCAGAGTTTCAGGGATGATTCACAAATGGAAGGAGACAGTGGTCGTTGTGACTCTGTTTTGGACCTCGCAAGCTTGGTACCCGATCATGTTGGAGATGAGTGTAGATCTTCCAGTTTTGTTGCCAGTTTTTCAGGGGATCCTTCGCGGCCCTCAAGGGGAGGTTCACAGTCTTGTTGAAGCGGACCAGCTTCGGTTAGTGGCTTGGAAACTTTGAGGAGAGTTTGGGAAAAGGCAGGACTTTCTAATGAAGCTTCAAAGCTTATTGAGGAGTCATGGGCCCAGGAACAAGGAAGGCTTATAGATTTGCCTGGGGGAAGTGGAGTTGCTGGTGTGTTGAAAGGGGTTTGGATCCCGTTTCAGCGGATTTAGTTCAGGTATGGAACTTTTTATCTGAGTTATTTACTAAAGGTCTAGCATATAGGTCTGTGAATTTGAATAGATCTGCCATTTCTGCGGGTCATGTTTTAGTTAATGGTTTTTCGATTGGCCAGGACATTTTGGTCAGGAGGTTGTTGAGAAGCATTAGAATTGCTAAACCCCCAGGGTCAAGGTATTTGATTCTTTGGGGTGTTTCGAGTGTGTTGTTATTCATGGATTCCTGGAGTGATAATTGTGATTTAAGTCTGAGAGATTTATCAGTTAAATTGACCACATTGTTGTGTCTGATTTCTTACCGCAGGGTTTCTGATGTGAAGGCATTGGAGGTGTCTTTTAGATCTTATACACTGGAAGGGATTTGTTTCAATATTAGACAGAGGACTAAGACGAATTTGTCTACAATGTTTTATCCTTATTTTGAAGAGAAAATGAAGTTGTTGTGGTTCGTTGTGTTAAGGAATATGAAAAGAGATAATTGCTTGTTATATCCTCTGGTGTTAATCAGTTGTTGATCTCTTTCAGGCATCCTCACAAAGCGGTCTCTTCTCCCACTTTGGCTAGATGGGTGAAGGAAATGTTGGTGAAGTGTGGGGTGGATGTGAGTGTGTTTGGAGTGCATTCTGTGAGAGGTGCTGCTGCTTCGAAAGCTTTTTTGGTTGGGGGAAGTCTGCAGGACATTCTTTGCTGTGCTGATTGGTCTTCTGATACTGTGTTCAGACGTTTTTATCTTAAACCAATTGAAAATGCTGCTACATGTTTGGTTAATAAGCTTTAAACTTGCATAATATTAGCCTCTGAGTCTTGCCATAAAATGTAGATTTTCCACAGCCTTGATGGACAGAAAATCTGGATTTTACCCTGCCCTGATGTTGTTTTTATCTTTTCACAGCTGGTCAAGTCTAAGAGGACTCGGAGATCTTCGTTGGATGTTTTCTTTGTCGTATTTGTGGTTTTCAAGATGTTTTTGCATATTTTAAAAGACATTTTTTAACTGTCAAATTCATACTTCCTAAGTTTGCAGTTCAATAAGAAGGAGGTGGACTGGTTGCTGGGGGGTTTTATGCTATTTGGAATGTTTTGGATGTTCTAAGTTAAGTCTAGAAGCTTTGAATATGCTGATGAGTGGCTGCAATAAAGGAAATATTGCATAATATTAGCCTCCGTGTCTTTAATAAAATCCAGATTTTCTGCCCATCAAGGCTGTGGAAAATCTACATTTTCTCCAAAGTTGGGGAGTCTTTTCCTTGCATGACTGCACTGGCGAAAGGCACTGATGGCAATAATTTTGCGGTTATGACGACTAAAAATGGTTTCAAAGAGGGGCCGTCCAGTTTTTTTGTGAGCGCACAAAAGGGATGTGTTAGCGCCTTGTTTTTTTTTGCCCTGTATTTTTTTTACATTGTGAAATTTAGCTTTTTTATCTATGGTGAAGTCCAAATATTTATAGCTGTTGACTTCCTCTAGGGTTACGTTGTTTGATTTGATCCGTAATAGGGTTCCGATGCCCATAGTCATTGTTTTTGTTTTAGTTGTGTTGATTTCTAGTTTATTTATCATGGCGAATGCCGAGAGTTCCTCCATCAATCTTTGTAGGCCCACTCTGGTGTGCATAGGCAGCACAATGTCATCAGCATATGCCAGGTGCGACAGGGGCAGTGGTCCTAATCTGGGAGGATGCAAATTTACTTGAGCAAGTCCCAGGGATAGGTCGGATATAAATAGGTTGAATAGGTGTGGTGCAAGGACACAAGCCTGTATATGCCTGGACAGCCTCGACCCATCCGTCAACTTAATTTGAATCCATGTGTCTGTGTACAATTGTTCTACTTCTCAAAGGGTACTCTCTTGAAGGCCCCACTGCCTTTGTTTAGCCCACAGAAGTGCCCTGTCAACTCGATCAAAAGCTGCTTTCAGGTCCATAAAGCATAGATGCAGGGCTTTCTTTAGTTGCTTGCATTTGTTAGCAATAGCTATTACTGCTAGGGTGTTTAAGGTGGTACCGTAGTCTTTCCGAAACCCAGTCTGGTTAAACGGAATCTTGTTGTTGGAATCGGACCACTCCACCAGGTCTTCCAAGATTAGTGAGGCAAAGTATTTAACCTCGGTGTCAATTAGGGCGATTATTCTGTAGTTGGATGGGTCTGATTGATTCAAGGGTTTATTATCGAACCTCTCCAGCTGTCAGGGATTAGACCTGTTAATCTCACCTCATTGTACAAAGCCAACAGTGTGTTGGCCCAATATCTCGGGTCAAGCTTGTAAATTGCCTGCGGGATGCCGTTTAGACCTGCGGCCCGTCAGTTCGGCATGCTATGGTTATCGTTGCCACATTTTCAGGGGTGCAGTACAGAAATACCGAGATGGAATTTTGTGAGTCTGTGTTGTATCTGACTCACATGTCTCTATGTTGGTGTTTTTATATTGGACAGACAGCATTTTTGGTTGTCAAAGGTTTAAGTTAGGTGAGCTACCCATTCTTTTTCGTGAATGCTTGAGCTGTTTATCATTCTTACATCTCTACTGATGCCTTTGATGGTTGCCCAGTAAGCTCTAGAGTTTGTTCATTTAGAATTAAAAAGAAGCCTTGCCCAGAATTCCTATGATTTGGTTTTCCGTTCTTCCCATAGTTGCTTATTATACTGTTTTTTAAGGATTTTTTATTTTTCCCCATGTTTGTGCAGAGGAACTGGGGTTACCCACTTTCTTAATTTCATGCCCGAGTTCTTTTCTTAGGCTTAGTATTTTTGGCAGTAAATCTGCTAAAGTTTGTGCGGTTTTCCTTCTTTTGAATTCCTGTGCTGGGTCTTGTTTTAACAGCATCGTTAAAAACATGGGCCATGCTTTGAGTGAGTTGGCATGTGACTTCATGGTAGCTTCCAGTATTGCTTCCGCCTTTGTGGCCAGCTTTGGGAGGGAATTATGAGTCCAGATTAGATGCTTCAGACTGACTGATTGCAGGCTTCCAATTTCCAGTCCCTGTTGGTGTTTTGGTGGATTGAGCGTTAGCCCAAGATATTGATACGAGTGGTCACTTTCCATCTAGGTTTTAATTCTGAACTTCCTTAACTGTTTCAGTAGTGACATGGAAAGGACTGTGTAATCAATTAATGATGCAGAGGTTGCACCATAGCGTGTGAACTGCGGAGAGTTATCATCTTCAGTCCTGCTATTGATTACTCTCAGGCCCAGGTGTTCGAGTGCGGTGACCAAGTTCTTCTCGAGGTGATCCAATCTTTTTTGAGGATGAGCAGCTTGAGGGAGAACTGCCCAAATCGAATTTTCAGCTGCCAGGTGGTCATCCTTATCTGGGGTGTAGATTAGGTTGGTGTTGAAATCACCTGTCACCATGATGTCCCAAGTAGGATTTGTGACTCTAATTTCCGATAGCTCGTGGATTCATTTCTTGAACAGATTGGACTTTTTTTGGAGGGTGGGATGCGCATAGATGTTAAGTAGTACTATTGGGGTTTTTCAATGGTCGTGACAAGTTAAATTTCATTGCCTAGAAATCCGAGGTAGAAGTTGATAGTTGCTCCGAGTCAATTTTCAGCTCCATAGAGACATAAACTGCAAGGCCCCCCTTGGCCCCGCGAAACAGCGCATTTTGATTGCACCAATATGATGAAGGGCATAACCCACCAGTTGGAGCGGGTCAGTCAGCTAGGTCTCTTGTATGGCTATGATGTCCGGCCTTCTCCTGTTTTCTAATAGCGCACCATTTAAGAGTTTGTGTTTTGCACCCCCGCTATATTCCATGAGAGGATGCTAAAGGGCATTTACTGGGGTCTTGAAAGAGAAGTGCTCCAAGATTCAAATTGTTGTTTCGAGTCAATAACTAAAAGGGCTATTTGCCTTGTTTTCCATGTGGTTAGAGTTTTCTCCATCAAAGCACCACCTTCATTTGGAAGAAATCTGACTGATTCGAGGTCTGTTGGTTTGATGTTCTGCAGTGTAGGTAGTGCAGCGATTAGTTTCATGATATTCCCTCTGTTCAGTATATCTTGTTGACCTTGGGATACAAAACATGGAGTAAAGATGATCTGGTGAGAGACGCTGTCCGCGTCCCCCCTCAGAGCTGTAGTCTGACAGGTTTAGGGACAGGTCTGAATTGAGAATTTGTCCCTCTGTACTGATAGTTGCATTCCCTGTTGATTTGGAGTTGGTTTTGGGGACAGTCTTTTCATTTGTGTGCCACTGTTTTAATTGTTGTTCATACTGTGTCATTTTCAAGGGCCATCTGCCGCTGATGGACAGATAAACGATATTACCCGATCCAGCTGAAATTTGCTGCCCATACGTCCTGGGGAGCTAGCCATTGTAATACTTAAGGGTGGGCCAAAAGTTTTATTCATTGGTTTGACCCCTTCCAGACTATTTGTGATGGCACCGTTGTTATTTTTTGCTAATTCCAATTGTTGTATCACACCATCTTGATCTGTTTTTTGAGCTGCGGCTGAGACTGGGCAGTTGTAAGTTATTTGTGTTGAATCCTGGATATCCAGATGCGCTAGTGCAATTCCTGATTTGATTGACAGATTTGACTCCATGTTTTTTTAATTGGTCGCTGTTGGAGTGGCTAGCACATCCTGTCCCGATGGGTTGTTTTTGGTGGACTGGGCCACCAGTGGGACACCTGCCCGGGCGGGGGTAGCTGCCGTGGTGACTGATCGAGCTACGAGTGAGAATTTTTTCCCCAGTTCATCTGTCTTTTCTGGGTTGATGTCATTTGCTTGGTTCGTTGAGGTAATAGTTTCTTGAGAGATTTGTTGATTTTGGTTGGCAAGAAATATGGGATATAGTTTATTGCAGCAGTCACTGTTCTGAGTCAAGCAAAGGCAATTCTTTCTCGCTTTCCAAGCCCGTTTCTTTTGTCTTTTGGCTGTAGCCTGACTATTCGAGTCATTAGCCTCGCTCCCCATTGGCAGGGTCTGGTGTGGAGCCGATAGGGGCAAGCGATATTCCCTTGCTCGTAGATGAATTTGGAAGAGGGTCCGATGTACTATTTCCTGCCACGCAATGTTGGTTGTTTGTTGATTGCTGCCGCTCACCATTAGTTCTCTCCGGAGCTAATGTAGTGGATGTGCGCCCTTCTCACGATTTCTCATTTCTTTTAGGATGTCACATAGAATAGATGGTAAGAAGCTTAGTTTGTCTACAATTAACTCGCAATTGCATCTGCCTTGCTGCACTGAGTTGTTGGTCGCTGGTGAGGTGGTGATCCGGTGCATTAGCGTTTCCAACTTGCTGTTAATGCTGGCTATACTTGTCGCCATTACGTTCATAAGGTCAATCTATAGGTCCAGTTTGTCTGATTGCATGTTCAGGGTCGGTATTGAGGTTTGTAGAATGCTTAATAGGGAGGAATGTATCAGCATAATATTCTCTACTTTGAGGTAATCACAATGCTCCTCCGGCCTTGATCCTGCTTCTCTGTTGACCCTTGTTGCTTTTGGGTGTTCGTAGTGTTCCTTTTCCCTAGGCCCTGCTTCTTTGGTGGCCCCCCTTATCTCCGCCCGGGGGGGAGCTGTTTTTGCGCCATCCTGGCGTTCCAGGATGGTCCTGCATGAGGCCTACAGAATCAACCTTAGACCTTATTGGGGGCTAATTTGGTCGATTTGTTCTGGGGATGTTAGACAGCTCAAAATTTCAATTGGCGAGGGGGCCAATCCACTTTGTATTTCAGAGATGCTGATTGGAGTAGTTGATGGTAGGCCAAGTGTTTTACTTGGGTTCTCAACTAATAAATATGCACCGTGTTCAATATAGGTGTTTAGGTTAATGGTGTTTACCCCCAGGGCTTGCATGAGTTCAGCATTATTCATTATTGAGGTGGAATGTAGCCAGGTGTCCTTCATGTCGTTGTCTGGATTTCCTAGACTGAAGCTGCCTTGAGTGAAAGGACGGTCTGGGTTCGATTTTTGATCCGTCACCGTAGTTAAATGCTGGAGGTTTGAGCCAAGTGGCCAGGCCTGTGACAGTGCTATTTTGTGGAGTGACAAGACTGAATATGAAGGGCGATCCGTTTTTGCGGTAGGAGTTAAGTGCTGGCCAATCAAACCCTGGGACTGTCCGGTGTTGTGAGCCAGCAAGCCCGAAGTTGGAGGGATAGGCATCTTTTCAGGTTCTGAGGCCGAGTAGGCTGGGTTGCCACTGCTTGAGGTGTGTACCTGAGCTTGGATTGTTATGCTATTGGGCCTTTGTAGGTCACCTCGAGGCGTGCCCACTATCTTGGTCAAACTGTGGTCCTGATCCAGAAGGGTGGTGATTATGTCCGATCTTTGAGGAGTAAGGGGATTTGGGAGGCCCTTTATACTTTCTGTTTCTGAGCAGATTACAGTAGCTAGATCCTTTAAGAAAGTGAATTTTCCAGTTCTTTCAGGCCTCCAAAAAAAGGTTTGAAAGGAATATATCAAAGGGGAGGGCTTGCCTGTGATAACTTTTGATGTATTTGCTGCTGCGCCTGCCGCATTATGTGGCTGTATGCTTTTGTTTTTTTTGAGGCCTCGCTTTTTGCAAAGTTTGTTGTTTTCTGACGCGCCCCGACCTCATGCTCCCTTTGCCGAAGGACGCAACCAGGCTGTTGATTTTAGGGCCTAGCGCTGGACTATCTCTGCACCTTGAGGAGGATACACTCCAAGGAGACGGAGCCCTGCCGATGCGCCACCACTCTCTTCCAGGCTGAGGGGGCACGAGCACGCAATAAGGAATGGGTGGTTCTTGGACGGGTGGAAATGACTATGACAGAGGTATTCCTGTGTTGCCTGTATTGACCAGTGCCCTCATAAATAGTCCATTATAATCAGATGTGGAAGATTATATTGCGCAGGGCCACGGAAGGGAATGCTCCTCTACAGGGGGCCTTCTGACATGGCAGCTGATGATATTAAGGCTTGGGAACCGCTGAGTGGATGGTACATGGAGGTGCTTATGGGATGGGGTGGTCCCACCAAGGATCAAGCGGCACCAGCCTAATGCTGGCCGCTTCCGCCCCAGGGGGTGCACCACGCTGCTGGCGCTAGCCTTACCCGCTTTCCTGTGCTTTTGCTTCTCCTCTCAATGGCTGACTTGCTGACTTGGTGGCTAGGGTGTTTTGTTTCCGGTCCAGGTGCCACCAGGCCCCCACTGCCTCCCCCTGCCTCCGCCACCTGGAGCACTATGGGGGTGCCAGAAACACCCCTAGAGTTGATGGAATGAGAAGGGGGTGGTTGGTTTGGCAGTTTGGCTAGCAGCAGGGGTATGGGAGAGGTCCAGGTGCCCGAGGAGTATGCTTTCCCTAGCTGCACTGCACCGCACCACATCACTCCATTGGCCACTCCACTGTGGCGGCCCACTTCCACCCTGCCACTGCCACTTGACGGCTGCTGCTTGCCGCTGCTGCCAAACAAGGCCTCTCGTTGGCAGTGGCCGGGTGACCCGCCTAGGGTTGGAGCCCGGGTGCCATGGAGGCAGGAACGGGGCCAGGACGTGGATCTGTGGAGCCTAGGGCCTGGAGGCGGGGTTCGGCATCTGTGTTCGACCTGCACCTTCATCCACTTCTCAGCAGCAGTCATTCATCCTGATATTATATGTGTATGGTATATTTTAATGAGTCATCTGCATGAATTTGATCATAAGGTTGTGGAACGGCTATCCAATTCCTGGTCCTCATTGGATAGCTGGATAAACCCCCTTCTATTCGACCCCTCTCGTCACAGAGCAAGGTCCATGGGAGGACCAAGAGAGTGGTTGAAAAGCTGATGATAGAAAAAAGGGCCCAAGCACTGCAACAGTAATTCTGGTAGCGTGCCAGATGGTTTTCTGTCTGATAAAGTAAGGATAGGAGGAAGTTTCTACTGAGATCCCTGTAAACGAGAAATTTGCTCACTTTAGCCTAAATCTAAAGCTCCATGTTCAGTTGAAGGTGATTGAGGGCCAGTACTGGAGGATTGTGGTGAAGACTAATTAAAGCAAGGGTGTGATTATCAATAGGGTTGTGCGTTGCAAATGCTTAAAGCTTAGATTGCGGTAAAGTGAATTTGCAGTGTGAGGTTATGAGAAGTGGTTACAGTCTATGATTAGATGCTGCACTTTGTGCAAAGAAGTAAAAGTTTTTATCGGGTCTGACGTGGCCTAAGATCCCTGGAATGTACATTTAAGGGTGGTCTCAGTGTAGCATACACTGAGTAAGTGTCTGCTGTGTTCGAATGTGCTTTTCATGAGATGTCATTGACAGTGTCAATAAGAGAAGGGAAATTTCTTTGTGAGATTGAGGAATACGGTCATTACAGGTGCTCTCAGTGCACAGGGAGCAGTTGTGATGATTGAAGTGTGATCACGCTGGATGAGATTTCACTCAAAGCAAATGTTAATTTGGGATAGATTATTGTGTTTATTAAACGTCCTGTGTGAGAGGATCTGTACTTTCTTTAGTGGAGCAAACAGAGTTGTTCAAATAACTTGCATTTTTGCTTTGAAGAAAACTTGGTCAGAGGATTGTGAAGGAGGGGTAAATGCTGGGAGGAGTGAGTTGACATCATAGTGTGCCGCAATGGTATTGGTCGGTTGCTGTAACGCCGTGCTGAGATAGGTTGAAAACATCATAGTGTAACGCTGGTACTGGATGGTTGGAGCCAAACAAGTAAGTGCAAAGGAAATTGTTGAGGTGAACTATTTGTGAAGGACAATTTATTAATTATCAAGAATTAAAATATTAAAGTATTTGAAAAGCTTGATGCAGTGGGATGCAGCCATACCCACAAAAGAAGGGGTGCCTATACCACCCAAGGGGACACCAGCATTATGCATGACATAAGAGAGGGTATCATACGTGTACATGGCTCGATAACTGGAAGAAGTATACTGAAAATGATGGGCCCATAGCTTTCCCCCAATATGGAACATTAAACATTAGAATTTTTGAGAACTTGAGGAGACAGTTATATGAAATTAGACCGCCACCTAGACCTATGCAATTTGAGGCGCTTAGTGAATGTGAACATGTGGCACATCAGAAAGAGAAGCAGAAATTCCAGGGAAGATACAAGAACACTTTGAATGGATATGTTGAGTCTAGGTGGGATGCACAGCAGAAAGCTTGGATAACAGATATAGCTGAGGGAACTCGAATGTATCCTGTATTATTTGCAAAAAAAGAAGGTGAAGGGAAACTTAAGGAGAAGAGGAGAAGAAAAAGCATCTTGAGGATCAGCAAACACTGCCTCCGGCTGGAGATAGTGATGGCGAATTCGATGCTGAATTCTTAAATGAATTATTATTGAATCGTCCACCACCTTATAATGAGGATCAGCCCCAGAATATAACCAATTCATTTTGGAGGAAAATTCCTGATGCACCAGCTATACCTAGGGATCCAATGCCCCACACTCCTTTTACTCCTGTCAGTGGCACCACAGGGATGCCCGACCCAAATAATCAGACTATTTTGAATGCCCCTGATGCTTTAACTGTTCCAGTGACTATAGGTCCTGTAGTTCCTTTATCTCAGCCTGGGAGTGGAGGAAAACAATTGCATACATTGACTGTCCTACTGGGATGAATAGTTCAACCTGTTGAATTGTGAGATTTGCAGTCCAAAATCTGTAGTTTTGTTTCACTCTCATTCCCAGTGACTCTCTGTTTTCCCTCCTAATTTCTCCCTTGCTCTGTGCTCAGACCTGTATGTTAAGCAATCCACCCCAGCTCCCATTTTGTATTAGCAAGTGAGTGAAACCAGACCCCCCACCCACCCTTCCCCCCTAGCAACAGGGATTTTCTACATCAGAAAGTGAACAGAGAGTGCTCTGAGACAGCAGTAATCTGCTGTGAGCTGTTTAAACTGTGTTTTATAGGGATTGTGCACTTGTGTTTTTGTCTAGTAGAGTGAGTAAAGGTTTATACAAGCAGTATTGTTAGAGGACAAAGTTTGTTAGTGTGGATTGAGCCTGTCTGTCTCCTAGGAGATTCTGAATAGAGGAGCAGCTTCCCAGGCTCTGCAAGCCTAAGCCTGCTGATTGGCACGGCAGTTCCTAGGCAACCCTGAGCCCTCCTCTCACACCTGCCCAGGCCGCTTAAGGGTTTGCTGGGTGAACCCCAAAACATTCACCTCCATTTTGTGAGTTGCAGTTTCCCTGTGCCCCAGATTGCAGTGAGGCAAAGACCAAGGAGGTGGTAAGGAGACAGACTAGTACTGTCTCTTTTCTGGTTTTTTTTTAAAAGCGATTTTCCCTAGACATGATTGCATCATTTTTATAACTGTTTCTGCTTGTGGTTGTTACAATTTAAAAATTGTAGTTTTAACATGCCCGCAATTGCACAATTCCTCACCTGTTTTGGGTTTAAACTTGTGGTTTTTACTTGCCCCTGATTGTTTTCATTTAACCTGTTGAATTATGGGATTTGTAGTCCAAAATCTGTAGTTTTTTTCCCTCTCATTCCCCCGTGACTCTCTGTTTTCCCTCCTAATTTCTCCCTTGCTCTGTGCTCAGACCTGTATGTTAAGCAATCCACCCCCAGCTCCCATTTTGAGTGAAACCAGACCCCCCTTCCCCCCCTAGCAACAGGGATTTTCTACATGAGAGAGTGAACAGAGGGTGCTCTGAGACAGCAGTAATCTGCTGTACCTGTTTAAGCTGTGTTTTATAGGGATTGTGCACTCAGGTTTTTGTCTAGGAGAGTGAGAAAAGTTTTATACAAACAGTATTGTTAGAGGACACAGTTTGTTAGGCCCTTACCTGCAGAAGTCCAAAGTGTGGATGGAGCCTGTCTGTCTCCTAGGAGATTCTGAATAGAGGAGTAGCTTCCCAGGCCCTCAGGCCCTGTAAGCCTAAGCCTGCTGATTGGCTCCCCAGTTCCTAGGCAACCCTGAGCCCTCCTCTCACACCTGCCCAGGACCCTTAAGGGTTTGCGGGTGAACCCCAAAACATTCACCTCCATTTTGTGAGTTGCAGTTTCCCTGTGCCCCAGATTGCAGTGAGCCAAAGACCAAGGAAGTGGTAAGGAGGCAAACTAGTACTGTCTCTTTTAAAAAAATAATTAAAAAGCAACTTTCCCTACCCATGATTGCATCATTTTTATAACTGTTTCTGCTTGTGGTTGTTACAGTTTAAAAATTGTAGCATTAACCTGCCTGTGATTGCATAATTCCTCACCTGTTTTGTGTTTAAACTTGTGGTTTTTACTTGCCCCTGGCTGTTTTCATTTAACCTGTTGAATTGTGGGATTTGCAGTCCAAAATCTGTAGTTTTTTTCCCTCTCATTCCCCGTGACTCTCTGTTTTCCCTCCTAATTTCTCCCTTGCTCTGTGCTCATACCTGTATGTTAAGCAATCCACCTCCAGCTCCCATTTTGTGTTAGCAAGTGAGTGAAATCAGGCCCCCCCCTTTCCACCTAGCAACAGGGATTTTCTACATCAGAGAGTGAACAGAGGGTGCTCTGAGACAGCAGTAATCTGCTGTGAGCTGTTTAAGCTGTGTTTTATAGGGATTGTGCACTCGTGTTTTTGTCTAGGAGAGTGAGTAAAGTTTTAAACAAACAGTATTGTTAGAGGACAAAGTTTGTTAGGCCCTTACCTGCAGAAGTCCAAAGTGTGGATTGAGCCTGTCTCTCTCCTAGGATATTCTGAATAGAGGCCTCCCTGGCCAGCAAACCTTGTCTGAGGTAGCTGGGACCTTATATAGTCTGCTATTGGTTGTTACATGTGTGCACTGATTGGTGGTTGCATCTGGTGTTTCTATTGGATTAGGGTTAGTGTTCTCATTGGTTGGGTATTTGAGCGTTCTGATTGGTTTCTGGGTCTGTGATTCAATTAATGTAGGGTTGGGACTAGGGCTAGGGTTAGGCTTTCTATTTAAAGTAGGGATTAGGGTTTCCTGCGTGATTGGTTGCTGGGACTAGGGTTGGAACTAGGGCTAGGGTTAGGCTTTCTATTTGTAGTAGCGATTAGGGCTTCTTGTGCGATTGGTTGCTGGACTAGGTGTGGGACTAGGAGTAGGGTTAGTCTTTTCATTGGAAGTAGGGATTAGGGCTTCCTGTGTGATTGGTTGCTGGGACTAGGGTTGGGACTAGGGCTAAGGCCTCTATTGGACATAGGGATTAGGGTTTTGAGCCTGATTGAGTGCTTGGACTAGGGCTATGATTGGCTGTAATGTCTTTGTCTCGTATTGGTTCTAGAGTTTAGGGGTAGTGTTGTGATTGGATAGTGTTAGGGCTAGGGTTCCCATTGGCTGAAGGGATCACCTGACTACTAGGGCTATAAAAGGCCAAGGCTTAGGGCGTCTCAGCCCGGGCGTCGAGACTAAGGGCGGAGAGGACAAGGGCAGTTGCCTGTTCGAGACTGGGCGGGATCAGGGCCAGAAATGCTGCCCACTTTCCCATTCAGTAATACCCACCCTACACCATCCACATCTACAAACAGAGTAACACACTCACACCAAATGTACACCACATATTTACTACAAACCAACCCAATGCACAAATCAATGTACCAGCATACACTGCAAAACCACACAAACCGCGTCTATATACCCTTCTATCCCAGCTACCACACATTTCCACCAACACCTACAAACAGTACACAACTCTATCCTATACCACTAACCAATGCACCCATCACTAGCACAACCAAAATCCATACCATACTTAACTACAAACCATCCAGACACACACTCCCCACTCTAATTACTCCCAACAGACCCCCTTTTATCATTAACAAACCCATACTCAGCCTTCCATCATTTGTCCAACCAACACCCTCCTCTTCTGTCTACCACAATAACACAACAACACAACATTACACTTACAACACACATATCTCTTGCAGCAAACAGGTCTAAGACAAACAGTCTTAAATCTACTTCATTCCCTCCTACAAACAAAATACACTCTACTCACAAACACATCACCACCCATCTACCTAACAGCTTCCACTCACAAACAATACTATACAAACAAATCCATTTGATAAAACAAATACATCAGCACCTCTTTTCACTACTCCTCAAAAACAAAACGTTCTCAAAGATCAGCACAACAAAATCTCTCAAGCACAACACCTCATAATACTCACAGTCACAAAATACAATCATACACCCACCTTTGAAACTACACAAATGAACAAACTACAATGCAAAGCGTTCTCTCTTCCACCACACCTAACATACATACAGCAACACAGCAACTCTCTTCTAACCGCCTCCCATCCATTGGACAGTTTAGAAGCTTACTACATGACCCACATGCTGCACCACCACCACTGACTCATACACCTTCTACCCTAAACATACTCAAACAATACAAGCATCGTGCCACACATCACAACTTTGCTTCTCCGTGTCTACTGCACAACAATGTTACACAACAAAACAACACAGCACACCAACTCACTGTCAAACACCGTCTCCACCACCTACGCATGCAGGCCCATCAAATTGCCTTCTTAGCCTGCTGGACGAGGAACACATTACAGAACAGCTACACGATTGCTATCCTAATACAGCTAATACCAGCACTAAAAACACACCTGATACTAACCCACACAATACTGATCACTTTTCTACAAAACAAAGTCTCACTGTCACCAAAGCACATTCTCTAAACTGCCTACTAATAAATGCTTGATCGCTCTCTAAAAACAAACATCACGTCTTCAACCTTCTCACTGACGCAAAACCAGACATACTATTCATAACTGAATCATGGTTGGGAGATGATATGGCTCCAGTCCTGCAAAGCCGTTCCTCTAGGCTATCAAACGATCACCCAAAATCGTATAGGCAAAAAGGAGGTGGTCTAGCTGTTGTGTTCAAGCAAACATGACATATCACTAAAGTTGACGACATCTCCATAAGGAATTGTGAGGCTCTTCTCACCAGATGCAATCCTACACCGTCTTCCTCCTGTAACTTCCTGCTCCTTTACAGACCTCCACCTAGCAAGGCAACATTCCCAGATGCACTTCTACACACAGTTTCAAACCTGATAACAATGCACTCCAACCTATGCGTTCTGGGTGACCTCAACATTTGGTTTGACAAACCCAATATGACCCATCCAAAAACAATAATCACTGGCCTAGACGCACTGAACCTGCATCAGATTGTCCACAAACCCACACACGTCGCTGGACATATCCTAGATGTCATTTTTGCTAATACCGAACTAGTTACTTTTCAAACTATAACTCCAGTCACATGGTCAGACCACCATTTGCTTGCTTTCCAACATAAAACAACACTAAGCAACTCACCTAAAACCACCTTACATGCATCCACCTATCGACCGTGGAACAAACTCAATTTGGAACACTTAGAAACACAACTAACATCCAATACAGTTCTGGAAACAATAAATTCTGTTAAAAAACTATATGAGTGGCTACAGGAAGCTTTTGATATCCTGATACCACTCAAAACCACAAAACAGAACAAAAGAAAACAAGTACCGTGGAGAAATACAAAGATAAAAGACATAAAACTACAAATTAGAAAGCTGCAACATGCCTGGCTCAAAACAAAAACCAAACCAGACAAACTTCACCCACAGAAAATGAACAGATTATACAAGTCAGCTATCAAAAAAGCTAAGAAAAGGTACTATTCAGACAGAATCAAAATGCTAAATCTGCAAATAAAGACTTCTATAAAATACTCAATGAATTTCGTAAACCAAATTGCCTAGAAGGAACTCATCCCGTTACTCAAGATTTCACAGACAAACTGGCAAATCATTACACGGACAAAGCAGACACGCTGGACTCATACTTAAAACAGAGACAAAGCACCAGCACTAACCCTTTTACAAATCAACAATCCAAAAATACTCTAACTCAGCCTCTCCGTTCCTTCCGACACATTTCACACAATGAATTTGTGGACCTGGTCAAAGCAAGCAGGCCTGCCGGCAGCCCTTCTGACCCTTGTCCACCGCAAACTTTCAAGACAATACTTCTAACAACATCTGCTGCCACTCCAGTAAGAAGAATCATCAACGATTCCTTAACTACAGGAATATTTCCAGAAGAACTCAAAAAGTCATACATATGCCCTTTACTGAAGAAAACAATCTTGGACCCGCTGAACCCTGACAACTACAGACCCATTACAAATGGACCTTTCCTGGGCAAACTGATAGAAAGAGCAGCGTTCGCTCAGATGTCACAATTCATTGAAGACAATGCCATACTTTCAGACTTCCAAACAGGATTCTGTCCGGGAAGAGGCACAGAATCTGCCATCCTTGCCATCTGGAATGACCTGAAGAACACAGTTGACCGCAACGAGGTTGCTGCGCTACTCCTCTTGGATCTCTGGGCTGCCTTTGACATGGTTGACCATGACACTCTGATACAAAGACTCTAGGAAGCCGGCAATGAGGGGACTGCTTTATACTGGTTCACGTCCTACCTTCAAAACAGAACTAATGTCATCCATACCCCACCTTTCTCGTCCAAACCGTACTCCACAAAAGCTGGGAACCCTCAAGGCTCTATCATCTCGCCCATGCTTTTCAACATTTACATGAAGTCATTACCGGTACTGATCAATCAATTTCACCTCATGTGCTATAACTATGCAGATGACACACAAATAGTCCTTCAACTGGAATGCCCCAAAGACATTGGAAACTCACCAATTTTCAGTTGTCTCAGAGCCGTGGATCAATGGATGACTTGGAGCCATCTCAAATTGAATGCTTCCAAAATGGAAATACTCATGTGTGGCGATTGGAAACATTATGACCTGCTTGCCGCCTGGCCTGATGAACTGGGATCACTGCCTAAAGTATAGAAGGAAGTAAGAAACCTCGGAATGACCATGGACCCCAAGCTATCGATGAATGCCCAAGTGGACAAACTAGCAAGATCAAGCTTTGTTACTATAAAAACTCTGCGACAAATCTTCCCCCATTTGGGATTTCCACACAAGGTCCAAGCTACCATCTCCCTTGTTCTGTCCAAACTCGACTACACCAACAGCCTCTTCCACGGATCGCCTTTAACAACTATGAAAAGACTACAGCGGATTCAGAACTCAGCTGCCAGACTACTCTTGCATATCAAACCACGAGACCACATCTCCCCTGCCTTGAAAGCCCTGCATTGGTTACCGGTTGCCAGAAGATCCACGTTCAAGCTGCTTTGTATCACCCACAAAGCGATATCAGGAATAAAATCACCAAACGCATTCAACATAGGAACCTCCGCTCTAGAGTGGCACCTCGCCTCAAATTCTCAAGATACAAGAAAAAACCCATGGGTGGCACATCCTTCTCTGTTCAAGCAGCCAAAATATGGAACTCTTTACCCCCCCAACATAAGATCCACCGACAACCACCTTATCTTCAGAAAACTACTCAAGAATTGGCTCTTCCCCACATAAGCACCAGAAGCAAACAGAAATACACAGCATATCCCTCTGTATATAAGCATTTATTTGACTATAGATATGTACCTATATATGTGTATTGCTTTGCATAAACATGTAGAATAATTATGTTTTTTTTAAAATAAATAAAATACATTTTTAAGTACAACACTTGAAAACCAGAGTTTATTGAATGCATCTTTAATCTACATATACTTACTTCCTTTATGCATCTATATACCTTCTATGTACTTGGATCTATATATTTATTACTTCCCCCCAAAAAAGTATATTCAATGCATTACCCTATTTCTCACCCTATACCTCTATCAATATCTTTAATCTACATATACTTCCTTCCTTTATGCATCTATAAGCTTTCCATATACTTATGGATCTATATATTTCTTTCTTTCTTTTAATTCAGCATATCCAATGCACTAACCTATTTCCCACCCTATACCTCTCTCAATATATCTTCTACCTCAACTCTCTGCCTCATCTCAAACATCTTTCTACTACTCTTTGCAATGTGCTATCCTATTTCTCACCCTATCCCTCTATCAATATATCCTCTACATCCACTCTCTCATTCATCTCAAACCCCATACCACTACCATGATCCCCAAAATAGCCCTTTCTAGACTCTTCCCTACTCTACCCCTCCTTGCACCATCTGACACCTCTCTTACTATACTGATCCCCCAAAACAAGCCTTTCTAAACTCTTCCCTCTGTCTCTTCCCCTCCACATCCCTTTTTAGTCATCCCAAGCCTCCTACTACCGCTATGACCTCCAAAAAAAAAGTCTAAATCCTTCACTCTTCTATCCCTCCACTATCCTTTCCTATCAAAATAACAGACTAACATGTCCACTTCTCAAATTTCATATTTCACTATACTAATTCACCACTAATTCTTTATGGTTTCCGGAGTAGCGTGCTACTCATCGAAAAAAGCACGTCAGCACCCCTTCAGGGGTAAAAAGCGCTATATAAGTGTAAACCTTTTTTCCCTCTTCTATCCCTCCGCTATCCTTCTGAATCCAAATAACTGACTAACCTATCCACCACTAAGATTACTTTCATATTTCACTATACTAATTCAACACTAATCCTTTATGGGTTCCAGAGTAGCGTGCTACTCGCCGAAAAAAGAGCTTCAACACCCCATCAGGGTTAAAAAGCTCTATATAAATGCAAACCTTTTTCCCTCTTCTATCCCTCCGCTATCCTTCTGAATCCAAATAACTGACTAACCTATCCACCACTCAAATTACTTTCATATTTCACTATACTAATTCAACACTAATCCCTTATGGGTTCCGGAATAGCGTGCTACTCGCCAAAAAAGCGCTTCAATACCTCTTCTGGGGTAATAAGCGCTAAATAAATGTAATTACAATTACAATACATTACTTCTGCAGATTTAAGTCAAAGACGCCCTGCACAATTTGCCTTTAATTCCAACTTCAGCAGATCTTGTCTGTAGAGCTAACACTGGTTTGAATGCGCAATCTACTCGATTGAATTCCTCAAGTGGAAAGTCAAGACAATCTCAGATTTCTACGTACCTGGAGATGGCATGGTAACCCCTTCGTAGGTAACACAGGATGTTAATAGAAACTCTCTTCCGATGGGATCGCCACATTCTGATGTGTCCCTTTTACATTCAACACCCACTGCAGCGACAGAAGGTCTGCTTGGAGATTTGCTTGGAAATACACCAGAGAGGCAAACGGGTCCTAATTCTCAGGAACATGATGTTTGGCTTAAAGATATGGCCACACCAGTCAAAGACAGGGGAATTAGAAGCAATGGGAAAAGTGCTTTGGTAACAAAGTAAGAAAGGTCTCTTGATGTGGCCAGACTCAAGGTGGAATTGGAAGAGATGATTATAGGAACTAAAATCCCCACTAGGATAATTTCCTTTTAGGGCTACGTACTATTGTACATCTGTAAGGACATTACCAGACATGATTGAACCTCACTTAAAAAACTGTCTGAATTGGCACAGAATTACAGAGTGGGTATACAAAAATCAAAGACATTGCAAAGACCTTATAGGGTATATTTCAGTGACCGAGACATTGAGAATATGAGGCCCTCTAGAATGAGATTACAAATCACAGAGCTGCTAGCTGTTTTAAGGAAATGGGGAGAACTGGAGAAGTGGGAAGCTTGATGGGCTAAAAGGAAGGAAACAAGGAAAGTCACAATGTCACTCCACCCAGTCATTGAAGATGATGGGGGAGACTGAGTGAGGATGCTTGCTATGAGAGAGGTGCCTGAAGGAGGGTATGTACATGTCCCTTGGACTAGTGTAGACATATTGTCCTTTACCAATGATTTCCCGAAATTAAGAGAGAATCCAGTTGAATGGTACAAACAGGTTGAACAATTTGTGAAGGTTTCAAAGGTTTTGCTGAATGATTTAGATACTTTATTTGACATTCTGATTCTGAGTGATTTGTAAAATTGCTATGATTGACCTGAGACAGAACCAGCTAGAAATGCTCACACAGGTGCCCCATCTCCTGAGGTAATGAAAAAATATAAACAAGCCATTATCTATTTAAAAAGAAAGATTTCTCCCAAAGAGATTGATTGGGTAAAGATTGACAGGACAACCCAGAAGCTGAAAGAAACAGTTCATGCTTGCTATTTGACTGTTGCAGGCATTTAAACAATACAGTGGAATGGAGAATGTGTCCGAGAAAGATATGGGACATTTTGTCTATTGGTTTGTGCACGGCCTGAGACCTGAAATTAGCAGCATGATTCAGCAGCATTTGATTTGCTGGCAGAGTAACTCCATAAACGAAATCCTCCGATATGCAAAATATTGAAGGAACGAGATTGATTCTAAACACAAAAAGCTTAAGGAAAAGCTCATGATAGCTCAGATGAAAGCTGTTCAGAAGGGTCAAGTTGGAACAGGTGTCTATCAAATGTTTGCTGTGCAGGGAGGTTATCAATAGACCCCAAGGATGCGAGGGGTAGGTGGAGTGCAGCAGCAGGGTATGTGGTCTCAAGGTAGAGGTCGGGTAGTTTCAATTGACATGTTGAAGAAAACAAACCTGTGTCACATTTGTGACAAGTTCTGGCATTGGAAGCGTGAATGTTGATTTAATCCGATTAATCAGGGAAATGGAGGACAGGTTCAGAATGTTGGAAATGCAGAATCACAGGGAGGTGGCATGGTACAGAATCAACAGGCTCACCGACAGAGAAATTAAAATCAGAATATGCCTCAAGCCCCGATGCCTCAAATGAATGGTCAGGTTCAAAAATAGAACTTGAATAAAGGGTTTCATGCCAGTGCAGATTCAAATGTCAATCAGAATGTATCCCAGCAATACTTGATCCAAATTGATGACACAGACTCAGATCTGTCACAATGACGGTGCCTTAGAGGGAAGGAGGAATGCGTACTTGGTGCATCCTTCGAGGTAGACCAGAGTGATCCTTAAGTGGCTGCCAAGGTAAATGGGACACCTATTTAATTGCTTGTTGATACTGGTGCTACCCATTCCACTGTGAGAACAACGGAAGTTTCAAACCTATACCTCTCTGGAGAAAAGATCCAAATTGTAAGAGTCTCAAACTGACAAATGTCATACCCAGTGACCAAACCTATACCAGTACAAATTGGGTCCTTTGAGGACTTGCATAAATTTGTTGTGTGTGACTTGTTGTGCAAATTAAGCTGCTCGATTTATTGTACTCCAAAGGGAATCAAGTTCTTAACAAATGATGAGGGTGTGGTTTTCAAATTGGCTAAACAAAATTCTGAAACTGAAGGATTATTCCCTTCATTAACCAGCGACGATTTACCTTTGGAATTGAGAGACACTATGGGGCTGATTCACAGAACTAATCTGAGATAAAATCCTAAACTTACTACTTTTGGTATTCACAGAAGGAATTTAGTAGTAGTAAAGTTAGGACTCCTAACTTTACTACTACTAAATGCCTTCTGTGAATACCAAATGTAGTAAGTTTAGGATTTTATCTCAGATTAGTTCTGTGAATCAGCCCAACAGTCTCCAGAAGTCTGGGATTTTACAGGAAAGGACATCAGTCTGATTAGGGGTGTGGCTCCATTGAAAATGACTGTGAAGCCAAATGCTGAAAGTCCATGAATCCCACCATACTATCTGAGTCCTAAAACTATTGCAGGAATTTTTCCTCTGATTGAGTCAATGATTGAGCAAGGAATCCCGAAAGAAATAATGGGAAGTCCATCTAACTCTCCCGTTATGGGGTTGCAGAAACCCGACTGTAAATAATGAATTGTTCAGTATTTATGACAGATTAACCAGATTGTAGTCCCATATTGTCCCGTGATACCAACCAAACTGTGATATTAGTTCAATGTGAAGCTGAATGGTTTTCAGTTATTGATTTGTGCCAAGCCTTCTTTTCTATCCCATTGCATGAAGAAAGCCAATATTTAGTTGCTTTCTGGTTTGACAGTCATGTCTTGGCATGGTGCCTGCTGAGTTCCGCAAGGGTATACTGAAAGACCCTTGATTTTCAATCAGATTCTGAAGAAAAATCTGGAGTTTTTCGTGATGCCAAATCACTCTGTCCTCGTCCAATACATTGCTGACCTATTGGTGGCATCAAGCACTCAGGAGGCTTTCACTAGCGATACCATTGCTTTCTTGAATCATTTGGCTGAGAATGGAAATAAGGTGTCACCGACTAAATTGCAATATTGTAAAAAAGATGTGCTGTGTCTGTCATATTGAGAAATGAGCAATTAAGGTGTGCCAAGATAGAATAACTGTGATTCTGAATATGAATCCGCCTGAAGGAAGTGACCCAAATAGGGTCACCAGGGTCACTCAGGACCACCTTCTCCGCCTTCCCAATAAATGAAGAGTCGGTCAGACAGTAGAGAATACAAACCAGTTAGTTTATTATAAAATACGCTGCAGCAGAGCCCAGTCTAACCAGTCTCCTTAGATGACTGCCGAGGGGTCTGCCTCCTGTCCGTTCAGTAACACAAAATATACATCCCCAACACCTCTAATGTCCCGCCCAAACTGGAATTTTCCAGCTCAGGCCATGTTGAACAAAGGAGGCAAAGAAGGGTGAGAGACGGCACAGAGCTGAGTACATGCTATCTCGACCCCAAGGCAACTCGGCCGGTGTCTACCATTATAAGATGTGAGAACGAGTTTAACTAACAGCAAAGGTATGCAACAATTGATAGTACATTCATTAGTGCAGCAAAGCTTCAACCTTGAGGAATACAAGCTGGAGGTGCCGGGGCAGCCTTTCTGCTGAGGCAAGCATCATGAAACAGAAGTTTGATCTTAGTTACAGAGCAAGATGGCGCCAATAAAGATGGCGCCATGAATGCTAACTTTACACGGAATAGAGTTCGAGCACAGAAGAAAGAAGCCTTTTGGTTCTGGGTATCATGGAAACAACATTTCAAATCTAACAGACCCTCCTTTTAGCATTAATGCTAAACTTTATTGGTGCCATCAGGTAAGGGTCTTTACAATTCTAAAACAGGGAAGAGGAAAACGTTCACACATATAATATCATTGCTAGCACGTGAACTATAATGTAGAGCCAATACTGCAAGATGTTGGCACATATTATCAATATTCGAAAATGCCCTCGTCGATATTGAGTAAGTCCTGCACACCCTGCATCACCATAGCCTTTGCAGTAGAATCACGCCTTGGGGTCCGGGGAGGTGTCTTAAATGCTGATACGCAGCAAGCACAACAGGCAGGGAGACAGTGTATACACAGACAGCATGTCAGGATAATACCTACTATGGCAATGAGGAAAGTAAGAATCTTCCAACTCCAAGTAGCAAATAGACCCCAGAACCATCCCGTCAATGACCATGTACCATTCTCTTGATGTATCTCTGATGCTATCTTATGTAACTTTTGTATGGCAGTGTACACAGTGGGGGCGTGGTCAGGAATATACACGCAGCAGCTGCTACCGATGACGCGACAGGCCCCGCCCCGGTCAGCTAGGATAACGTCTAAAGCCATACAATTTTGGAGGGCAACAAGTCTCGTAGCCTGGACTTCTACTGTAATATTTGTCAATATTCCTGCAGTCGTATTAATGACTCCCTCCACCACCCTCGTGAGCTGTCTTAATATTGAGACTATTGGCCATAGGGCCCCAGAAAGGTATGATGCCTTTCATTGCATCCGTAAACTGCTGTAATGTTGTGTCTGTCTGATCAATATCATCCGTGTTAATCAATCTCTTAATCCGGGGTACATGGGCCTCTCTACGTTGTAAGCGATGGTCCTTATGGTAATTGGGAGGGGCTATATACACAGGTGGCAGAAGGTAGGAAAGGTAACACCTTCCTGACCACCCTTCAGGAAGCCAAACATAACCATGAGCTCCACAAACAAAATAGACATTAGGTGGCGGAATCAGGGGTGGACTATTTGTTGCTCTCAAGCTATAAGTAGTGTTGCATTTGCTCTCCCCACCTCTATCTTCCCAGCCCCCTGGACACAGAAAGGAGCTGTGACATCCACCACTGACATGGGTATCGGCTTATCTTCCGTAACATTGCGGGTCTGAAAGGACTGGAAGTATTCTGATGCGTTGAACTGTAGGAAATTGTCTCTTTCCACTTGAGACCAATTTCCCTTCCTCACTCCCTTGTACGCATGCATGCAAGAGCTTAGGAACAACCTGCCAAACGGCTCTCGGCCTGTGGGGGCTCCGGGGGGGGTACTCTATGCTGGAAACGTATAGTTTGCGTCAGGGTGCGAGAACTAGTACTTTTTCGTTCCAATGTATCAGCCTGGTGAAATGAACGGACCATGCTAAGCAATGCAAACCACTCCTCATAGCTACTAACATATGACAATGGCATAGTTAGCAAGTTCTCACGTCTGTGAGTTACTGAGGGTAACAACCCACATACCCAACATTTTGTCATATTATAAGCAGTGTGCATTTGATGCAATGTCTGAATGAACACATTATCTTTATAGGACTTCCTGTGCTCCTCCTTGTGAGGCGCCAGAGTGACAAAGATATGTTCGGGGGGAACAGGCGTGGTACCAATGAGAGTGTGGGCAGGATATTTCTCTTCAAGGAAGTACGTTACCCCAAGTACCAATATCAGAGAAATTAGAATAATTGCTACGAACACAACCTTGGTTCTAATAGACCAGGAGGACTAAACAGGCCCATTTCACTCAGGACACGGAGCCGCAAGGGCTGCTCCTCCTCCTGTATAGGGCGACCAAAGGGATACATATTTTCTTTTGTACAGAACCGTGAGAAGACTTACACTTGGAGCCAAGCTGGAATAAACAAAAAAAAGAAACCAAACAATATATATTTGTTAATTAAACGTTGGCGCTGTTGAGCACCGGCGGTGGAGCTGCTCGTCCGGCTCGTATTCAGATCCCACGTTTCAGGGCAAAGTATCTTCTCCTTCGGAAACATAGTCCCTTTGCCCTGTTCGGTGACTGTCCGAATGACGCACCAATCCCTCTGTCCCTCAACTAACGTTGGTACCACAAGCAAGGTACATGTATTCTATTCTTTAGCAATGCAGTCCATCCCTACTAACCTGACTTTCCCTTTGGTGCACTGCTCCTCTTACGGGGCACAAATTGTATCTCAACACTCCAGGCACAGCAGGGTCAGAGAGCAAGGGGTCGGGCTCAAGGGGACCAAGGGGCAAAGGGCCAGACTCAGGCACATCAGCGTATTGGATCTCAACTGGATGTGACTCGATCACTGGCGGGCCAGAAGGCTGGGGCTCCTGTATGGCCTTAATTTCAGGTGGCACCGCTTCAATCAGCACTGCATTACTCTCCTCTTCCGTCGGTGCCCATGTGAGCCGAGCATCCGAAAAGGGGATGAACCGTGGCACTTGCTCCGTCTCGCAGTCCCCAATCCCATCTGCGACCCACTGGTCATAGGGCAGCGGAAGGGGCACCCTCTTACAGTGGGTGATATGTATCCAGTTTTTCCGCCCATCGACTTTCACTGCTGTCCTGGTGGCCAGAAGGACCTGGAGAGGTCCCTTCCAGCGTGGCTCCAAGCTGCTCCTTTGGAAATTCCGAATCAGCACCCGGTCTCCGGGCCGTAATTCATGACCAGGAGTCTCTGGGTGTTGCTGCAGCGTCTCAGCGATCTGTTGGTGAATAGAATGCAGATTTTTGGTTAATTCTTAAAGATAATCGATAAGCAAGGGGTGTTCAATTTCAGAAAACCTGCGCGGTCGCGGGACGCCCCAGACATTTGCCGGGCATCCGAACACGACCTCATACGGGGACAATCCTGTTCTAGAGTGGGCTGTGACTCTCGAAGACATTAATGCTAGGCCACTGGCATCCTGTGCTCTCTTTGATCTTAGCCATTTTCAACTTGAGACTACCATTGTACTTCTCGACCAGGCCTGCGTATTGGGGGTGGTTCGCTGCATGAAACTTCTGCCTAATGTGCAATCCATCGCACACCAACTGGATAACCTTAGCATTGAAGTGGCTGCCGTTATCACTCCAAATCAGACGGGGCAAACCAAAACGCGGGAAGAACTCTTTCAGGAGAACCTTTACTGTCGCCATGGCCGTGTTCTCTTTCGTGGGGTAAGCCTCAACCCATTTACTGAATGCACAGACAACCACCAGTACATTTTTCAAGTTGTTAACCCAATCCATTTCAATGTAATCCATCTGGAGAACCTCGAAGGGGAAGGAGGGCGGTGCAAAGCTGCCAACAGGAGTGGGAGTGCCTTTTCCAGGATTATGCATTAAAAAAACCATGCAATACTTCACTAGGTGAGCTGCAACCTTGGGAATATTGTCATTTCGCCATGCAGGGTCTAACAGCTTGTAGATACCCTTCGCACTAATGTGCGCTGGCCCATGTGCCATAGTAACCACAGGAAGGACATACGCATCCGGCAGCATCCATCTCTGCTTCCCGGATTTGTCCGTCCAACACCCATCCTCATCCAAATTACCCGTGCTATCCTACCATGTTACTAATTCTTCAATTGTTGCCTCACTTTGGATTTCTTTTACATTCTCTAAGGTATCCTCAAACATCCCATTTTCAGGCACCCATCTGGCTGGACCTGCCACAAACATCCTCTTCATTTTAGTCCGAGCTGTCTCCTTCGCTGTCTGGTCTGCAAACGCATTCCCCCTTCCAATATCATCAGTTATTGCCTTATGAGCACTACACTTCACTATTGCTAGTCTCTTAGGAAGTGTCAAAGCCGACAGAAGTCTGTAGATTAATTGGCCATTCTGTATCCTCGTGCCATGCAACGTCAAGAACCCCCTTTCCGCCCAAAGCCATCCAAAATTATGAGCCACGCCGAATGCGTACTGACTGTCAGTATATATATTGACAGTCAGCCCCTCACTCAGCTCACAAGCACGAAGGAGGGCCACTAACTGCAGCTTGCGCTGGTTGGTAGGGAACTCATGAGGTCTCAAATACAGTGCGTAAGGTGGTGATAGCATTAGCCGCTGTTGTTGTGCCATCTGGTAATTTGAAACAAGAGCCATCAACATATAGTTCCCCTTGGGGTTCAGATAGGGGAACATCAGTCAGATCTACCTGTTCCTTCGTCTCTTCCTCCGTGCGGTAGATGCAATCATGCACATCCACCTCCTCACTTTCAGAAGGGAGGGGTAGTAACGTGGCTGGGTTCAGAGTGGCACAGCGTTTGATGGTGACGTGTGGTGCAAACAGGGTCAGCTCATAGCCAGTCAGACGTGCACTAGTAAGGTGCTGTGTCTTCATTCTGTTCAAAAGTATGTCCACAGCATGGGGAACCATAACTGTGAGATCAGTATCAAGGACGAGCCCCACCGATTGTCGGATAGAAATGGCCACTGCCGCGGCCGCTCTCAGACAGCTCGGGAGGGCTCTGGTGACGTTGTCAAGCAGAGCGGAAAAATAGACACACGGCCTTTGCTTACCTCCAAAGGCCTGTGTTAAGACAGAGAGAGCGCAGCCAGCCGTTTCGTGGACATACAACACGAACGGCTTCTGGTAGTCTGGGGTGGGAAGCAAAGGGTGCAGAGCAAAGCGCTACTTTTAATTGCTCAAAAGCATGCTGACAATCTTGTGTCCAGGGCAGGGGTTCATGCACATCCTTAGTGATTAGTTGCAGTAAAGGTTTCATTAGTAAAGCAAAGTTAGGAATCCAGTGACGACAATAAGAAGTGATGCCTATGAACGTGCGCACCTCCCGCTGCGTCTTAGGGATGGGCATCTTAGTTATAGAAGCCACACTCTCAGGTGTTAGTCTCCTTCCCTCCTTCGACAGTAGGTGACCTAAGTAGGTGACCTCCTGTCGACAATATTGAAATTTATAAAGGGACACTTTATGTCCATGGTGTGCCAAATGCCGCAACAACTTTACCGTACTCTTCTTACAACCCTCTTCAGTGTCAGAGGCAACAAGAAGGTCATCCACATATTGGAGCAATACATTACCCGAGGGAAGAGTGAGGGAGTCCAGTTGGGCTTTCAAGGCTTGGACATATATACTGGGACTCTCGGTATAGCCTTGAGGAGCCCGGCAGAATCTAAAACTCCTGCCAGCCAGGGAGAACCCAAAAAGATACCTGCTTTCTGGATGTATGGGAATGCTGAAGAACACGTTCTTCAGGTCAATGACCGAGAAATATGTAGCAGTAGGGGGAATCATTGTCAGGAGAGCGGTGATGTCGGGAACAACAGGGAACTGGGAAATCACTATCTTGTTCACCTAATGCAAATCAATCACAAAGCGGTAGACATCGGGATGGTCATCCGGGGAACCTGTAGGGACCCTTTTTAGAATGGGAAGAATAGGGCTATTGCACACGTTCGCACTCGTCTCCTCAACCACACCGGACGCAATCAGGTCCTGTATAGTCTGCAGCAGCGCCCTTTCTCCCGCTTGTGGTATCTTATACTGGGGAAGACGAGGCAGGACAGCATTATCCTTAATTTTGATGGAAACCAGAGGTATCCGCAACAGCCCTACATCTGTGTCACCCGTAGCCCATAATGTCGTCGGCACCTCTCTAAACTCAACAGGAAGAGGCTCATCTTTTGACAAACATTGCTTAGAAGTCACCACATTTGGTCCTATGGTCATATAGATGCCATCCGGGGAGCACGAAATGGTTGCATGCAACTTCTTCAACAGGTCCAAACCCATTAAATTTTCACAATTTGATGTCAATAGGAAGGGTGAATCTACTGTAAAAGGACAAATAGTCAAAGCCAGAGGCTCGGAGATGGGGCTCACAAGTGGTACGCCTGAGAAGCCTACCAAAACATTATTTTGGCCAGACAGGACTGCCCCGGGGGCCAGTGAACGAGAAACAGAGCTATTCATTGCGCCTGTGTCCACCAAGAATTTTTTCGCTGAGCCCTGTAGATCAGCAGTGACATAGGGTCCTCGCTGGTCCACAGGGATCTGGACTGAGACCCCACCTTGTCCCTGGCTGTCCTAGCCATGGGTAAGTCCCGTCACTTCATAAAAATCATAATCATCATGGTAATACTTGTGCCCCCTTGGATCATCAAAATAGTTCTGCTTTGACTGACCTGGCTGTTCTTCACTTCCCCTGTTCCCGCCATATCCGACTGCTCCCCTGCCTCTCCCTTGTGACCCCCGTCCTCTCGGATCCTCCACCCTTTGCAACAGCGTCGGACACTCGCTACGCCAATGGCCCTCCTCTTTACAGTATACGCATTGATTTGGTCCCACGGGCGTAGTGTTCCGGCTAGTGCGGGGCAACTGCCGGGCCGGACCTATTCCCCGCCCTCTGCCACTACCCCGGGACACCTGCTGAATCAACACCTTTGTCTTCAAGTCCTTATTTTTATTCTCCACCTTCTCCTTCTCCTCATTCTCTCGATGCTCGTAATACTGAGCCATACTTAATATTACTGATGGAGAGGAGGTAGTCCAAGTGCTCTCCGAAGCCTGTAATTGAGTCGCAATCTCAGGAAGCAAGTTTGTAACAAACAAAAGGATACCTCCCTCCATTGACAAGTCCTGCCCGCTGAAATCCAGAAACACCCCTTCAAATCTAGTGAAGAAATTGGATACGCTCTCATCTTTCTTCTGACGACATGCTGTTAATTTGTCCCAATCTACTCTTCTCGGTGGGATCAAGGAGTGCATATACGTGATAATTCGGCCTGGCAAAGCTAGTATCTCAGCTTTGGGTTTCTCACCAGGCTTCCTCTCCTTATCCCATGCCCTAATCAAAGCCCCAAGTACCACCCAACTCCATCACAATTTTCCTGCGTATGCACCTGCCGCCAGATATCAACCGGCACCAGTAAACCGAAAAACATCTCAATGTCGGCCAGTTTCATCACCGTGGAGGATGCAGCCTCCGTCAGCTGTTTGTAATAGGCAGTGGGATTCTTCCTAGGGTCGGGCAACTGGGTCTTAATAGATAAAACCTCACTCCACTTCCAAGGAGTATAAACCCACTGTTCCTGAAACCGGCCCTCCACCCGCTGCTGGATGACCTGGTCCTGCCCATTCCAAAGCTCTGGTATTTCGGGGTGGTAGATGGGATGTACCTCTCTCATCGGGAACTGAGACACTACAATAGGACTCTTTTGGATCAACCTGCCTCGGTAGCCAATCAGCGTGGTAACATTGCTAAATACATCATTAGGAGCCATGCCAGTCGCATACACACTATCCCAAATATCATAAATAATTTGGGGGCAACAACATTAAAGCACTGTTCCCATAACCCAATCAAAGTAGCTGACATGTGCTTGAGGGTGTGCTGCTGCACAAATGGCTCATAATCTTTCAGCACACTCCACACATCCTCCACGCTGTAAATCGGGCTCCGGGCCCACTGAGAGGCCTGGTCAGCCACCATCTTTTTCTCTGCGTCACCCACATCAGACCGAATCAGCACTTGCCCCATTCTTTCCTTAGCAGCCTCCCGGTCCCCATCATCCAATCCCCGCACCGGTGTGCCAGCGTACAGTAAGGACGAGGAAAAGGGATGAGGGGAGGACACACTCATAGAGGTTGCGGGCGCCGAGGACACTAATGTCTGTGTGGTGGGTGTAAGCGAGAGGGATAGGGAAGAACTCGGGGCAATGGGCACAGCAGGTTGGCCTGTAAGCACTGAAAATAGGACCCTCCACTGGAAGGGAAAATGTGTCACCTGCCTATGAATAGAACAGAGCGCAAAGCGTCTCTAAATAACTAAAGGCAACTCTCTCAACCGGGGAGCGGAATCAATAATAAAGCGAACACCTGAGAATGTACCTATATGAAGAAACATCCATAATAGAAGATACAAAAATATTTTATTCAAGATGAAACAATTTCTGAATGTTTTATACAGTTTTTAAATTTTTTATATACATGTGTACTAGAACAAAACAATATTTAATGAATTGGGGAGAGGAGTTGGCCTAACGGCTAGGGCGGTCGACCTCGAATCTGGGGAACTGGGTTCGAGTCTCGGCAGGGACGCTGAACATCCTGTGATTCTGGGCAAATCACTTAATCTCCCCGTGCCTAACAAAAATGAATGTGTTCTCATGTAATGCAACTGGTGCTATGAAAAGCGCTCTGATACCCGATTCGGGTTAAGTTTGCGCTATATAAAACTCTGTAAAATAAAAAAATAAAAAATAATAGACATAATAACATAAATATATTCTGTCCAATTGAATCCACAAGAAAACATATAATGATGTGGCTCGTGGCGTGTCCCCCAAAATGCAATAAATTGTGGCAAAAACAATTAAAACATCCTCATGACAATTGCATCCTAACACAATCTTAACAATCAAACATACCGTGATCACATCCACACTTCTATCTCACTAACACAATCGCACATTAAAAGAATTGCATATATATAGACAGGAACCTCAAATGAAAGGGACAGTGGTATCATGCACAATTTTGAAGCTAAGTCAAAAGAGAGCAACTCAATAAGGCAATGAGAATTCAAAAGATAGTTGGAATATCATAGTCACACCACTATTACTCAGAGAATGTCGTATACATTTTATAATTGGTTCAGAGGCATTGGTTTTGCTATGTTACTGAAGTAGTGGAAGAAAGGCACATTGGAATCCTTTGTCCTTTTTAACTCTTTTAAATATACCACTGTGTGGTTCCTGTCAGGCACGGTGCCAACGCGCGTTTCAGTGTAGGGCTAAGGTCTAGCCGTCACCTTCTTCAGGGCACAAACAAGATGCAATCCAAGGTGTAAGCCGTAGTGACCAGGGGGAAAAAAGAAAAGTTTTTGTATATCTAATGAGGAATGAGGTCCAGGAATCTGTTAAGAGATAGCCCTCGGCGTAGATACTCAGTCCGTACTGACTCCAATTGTCAGCATCTGGTGTGAATTCACATCAATAAATGAACTCAAGGGAAGAATGAGGTCTCCGCAACAAAGTAGGGGAAGGTAACCCTACGGCTGAGCCAATGGATATTCAGCTCAGGGCGAGGAGAATGTTCGACCCGGCAGAATTGAGTAGCGGGGGTCCAGGAGCAGAATGCGAGGCCTGTCAAAGCGAGGCACCGTGCCCTCCAGAGTCGATCTGGGGCGGGGCCCCTCCTGCAGCGCTGCAGAGCCTGAAGGTCTGATGCGTCTGGTGAAGTAGATCAGAGAAATAACCTCGGTGGATACAGCTGAGCGCGGAGCGTCTCAGTCCTCGGCGTTTCGTCAAAGGAATTGGCAGATACGATCTGCTTTGAGGACACACTCGTAGAGGTTGCGGATGCCGAGGACACTAATGTCTGTGTGGTGGGTGTAAGCGAGAGGGATAGGGAAGAACTTGGGTCAATGGGTGCAGCAGGTTGGCCTGTAAGCACTACAGTCTCGGCCGATAGAGCTGAAGGGGAAACAAGGGGTGCTCCATCCAAAATGGCCGGCGCAGGGGAGCCAGAGGCAGCAGCATGGGGTGTGGGTGGGGCTGCGACGTATGTCCTTTGCGGGGCATATGGAGGGGCTGGCTGTACATCTAACAGATCCTCCAGAAAAGGATCACCTTCGTCACATGCGACATAGGACTTATCACATTACAATCGGAACCTCCGGTCAGCACACTCTATGGCCTTCTCTATCCTCTCCCTCTCGTACGCTATAGCCTTTTGAGTTACTGTCTGCGTCTTCCCTCTCTGGGCTTCCTTCTCCACCCTTATTCGTCTTTGCTTGGCTTCCTTTTGCCATATCTGAAGATTATCAAACATAGACTGCCTACTTCTTTTTGCAAACAATTTATCCTGCAGGAAATTCAACTTCTGCTCATCAAAAGTAGCTGTCAAAGGCCATTGCAACTCGGCGTTGTCCCTCGTATATTTGTGCCATAATGTACTAAACATAATAGGGCCAAGGCCATGTTTCACGTACATGTCAAAGTTCGGAGTGCCTTCCGGAGGCGCCGGCTGCCTCTCCTCCAATTGAGCATCAGCAGAGCAGCAACGGTACCCAAAACAGCAAAACTTGATAAAACAGGGCATCTTCAGAAATGCAGAATGACAAAGTCACCACTTGCACCCGACCAATACCTTACCTGTTCTTCACACACAAGTCCGTCCTCAGACTGCATTAAACACTTACAACCCATGGACCGATCCACAGACGGCATCAATTTTTCAAATGAGGATCCACATCACGAGTCTCAAACACTAACCAAACCCCAGGCGTTTTCAAGAAAGGCCAAATTACCAAGTCGCCTGGCAGAGGGTCCACACAGACACCCTGTATCTCCAAATTGGTCCGCAGACCTATCGATTGCACAATTCAAGCCAAAAAGGAAAAGGTCTCCAGACCGCAACCAAACTTATTCAGCACGGCGCAATATTTACTAAAGTTCAAAACAAACTCACCTGGTGCACACAGGTCAAACAAAGTTATTCTCCACTGCCGACTCTCCGGACCAAACGGTCAGATCCAAGGGTTTCACCTTTTCAGGACCCCAGCCGAGGTGACCACTGGACGAGGAACCGCCCGATCAGACAGGCGGGGCAGCCGTGAGAACCAAGCTCAATCGTGTGGGGATCCCCGATTCGCCCATCCGACCAGACACGACCCCGACCTCTACAACCCGACTACGGGCGAGATGGGTCACCTGGTGGAGTCCCTGTTCAGGCGCCAAATGAAGGAAGTGACCCAAATAGGGTCACCCGGGTCACTCACGACCACCTCTCTGCCTTCCCAATAAAGGAAGAGTTGGTCAGACAGTAGAGAATACAAACCAGTTAGTTTATTATAAAATACGCTACAGCGGAGCCCAGTCTGACCAGTCTCCTTAGATGACTGTCGAGGGGTCTGCCTCCTGTCCGTTCGGTAACACAAAATATACATCCCCAACACCTCTAAAGTCCCGCCCAAACTGGAATTTTCCAGCTCAGGCCATGTTGAACAAAGGAGGCAAACAAGCGTGAGAGACGGCACAGAGCTGAGTACATGCTATCTCGACCCCAAGGCAACTCGGCCGTTGTCTACTATTATAAGATGTGAGAACGAGTTTAACTAACAGCAAAGGTATGCAACAATAGATAGTACATTCATTAGTGCAGCGAAGCTTCAACCTTGAGGAATACAAGCTGGAGGTACCGGGGCAGCCTTTCTGCTGAGGCAAGCATCATGAGACAGAAGCTTGATCTTAGTTACAGAGCAAGATGGCGCCAATAAAGATGGCACCATGAATGCTAACTTAACACGGAATAGAGTTCGAGCACAGAAGAAAGAAGCCTTTTGGTTCTGGGTATCATGGAAACAATATTTCAAATCTAACACGCCCAGGACCCAAAAGAAAGTCTGTATGTTTTTGGGAATGGTTGGCTATTGTAGACAATGGATTCCCAACTTTTCTTTGACAGCTCAACCTCTTCAGCGGCTGGCGCATAAAGATGTGTCAGACACAGTACCTTGGGACGATGATTGTATGCGCTCTTTTACCGAACTGCGAGAGAGTTTATGTCAAGCCCCAGCTTTGGGAATGCCCGATTACAACAAGAGCTTTACTCTTATCTGCAGTGAGCATGAAGGCTGTGCATTGTTGGTGCTAGCTCAGATGCATGGTAGCCTATTTTTCGGCTACTCTTTATCCTGTGGCCGCTGCCTTACCTGGCTGTCTTAAAGTTGTTGCTGCAACATGTGTGAGTTTGGAATAGAGTGCAAACATTGTGATGGGACATCTTCTGAAGTACATGCACCACACTCGGTTGAGGTGTTACTTACTCGTACTTGAACGCAACATCTAACTAGCAGCCATCTCACCAAGTATAAGCAGATCATCTTGTGAGCAGAGAACGTGACATTGAAGAGATGCACGAGTTTGAATCCTGCAACTCCAATGCCTTTGCCTGGAAATGATACTGTGATGGATGAAACTGAGCATGATTGTCTCCTCTGGATGTGAATGAATTATGCACATAGCCTAGGCCGGATATCCTTGATAATCCATTGCCTGAATCAGATCATGTGTTGTTTGTTGATGGATCTTGTTTGCAAGATGCAGGAGGAAATTTGAAGGCCACGAATGCTGTTTGTACAGTTGCAGGTGTGGTTGAAACTTCATGGTCGAAAGGTGTGTTCTCCACTAAGGTGGCTTAGCTGGTTGCCTTGTCATGTGCTTGCAACATCTCTGACCAATTGAGAGTCACCATCTTCACCAACAGTCAGTACTAATTTGACATTGTACATGACTTTGGGCAGTTGTGGTAAATGCCGGGTTCATGATTTCGTCTGGGTACCACATTTGAAATGGGGAAAGTGTGAATAAACCTTTTCTGTCATTACAACTGCCTGCTCAAATTGCCGTGGTGAAGTGTGCTGATCATCGGCAGGGCAAAGATTATGTTATAGTCGGCAACCGCTATGCGGATGAGACTGCGCGCTATTGCGCTCAAAATTCTTACACCTTCAATGGACATCTCTTGGGAGAGAACATTGATGTGACAGATTGCAGGTTGTGGTTGTCAACTGTATATTCTCGGGAGGAAATGAAGGCTTTACAGGACGAAGTGCCAAAAATAGAGAGACAGGGATAGATCAGAGTAGGTTGTACCAGGAGACAGGAAGATAAGGTATGGGTACATATTGATGGGAGGCCTGTATTACCAGATAGTTTGTTGCCTACCATGGCGCGATACTACCATGGTCCTGCACATGTCACGATGCTATGATGTGTCTCTTTCGTCAGACATGGTTCAATCCTAGGTTTACGGCAGTAGCTGAAACTTTATGTCATCGCTGTGTGGTGTATCAACAACAAAACCCAGGAAGACAAACGCAAATTACAATGAGTTATATAGAAAGGTCAGGAGGTACTTTCAACAGAATGCAGCTTGACTTCGTTAAAATGCCAGCTTGCAATGGTTTGAAGTATGTGCTCGTATTTGCCTGTATATTTTTCCGGTGGATAGAAGCGTATCCCACTAGACAAGATGGCAGTCTAACTGTAGCTAAAATCCGCGTTGAGGGAGCTCATTCCACATTTAGGATTTCCAACTTCTTTGGAGACAGACCGAGGGACCCATTTCAATAATGAGGTCCTAAAGATGTTATGTGCAGCATTGCAAATTGATCAAAGCTCCATTGCTCCTATCGTCAGAAGCCTCTGAAATAGTGGAGCAGATAAATGGAACACTGATGTCAAGGTTGGCAAAGTGTGTGCTTCAACTTCTGTGAAATGGCCTAAAGCATTGCCTCTTGTGTTATTGAGATTAAGAAGTACTGCAGACAGAAGAATGGGACTTTCCCTCGTGAAATTATTATGGGGAGGGGTATGAGACATCAATTGGTGAATATTACAGAGGATTCGGTGCTTGATTACTATAAAAGACTGGGTGACATGGTACGTTCTGTGTCTCAGTAAAGTTGGGGAAGCTGCAACCTCACCTCCACAGGAGCACTGCCATGACCTTGGTCCTAGCGACTGGGTCTTGGTGAAGAAACACATGTGCAAGTCGTGTTTGGAGCCTCGTTGGTGTGGGCCATTCCAAGTGATCCTGGTAACCACAACTGCTGTTAAATGTGGTGCTCTTCCAAATTGGGTGCATGCCACCCATACTCACAGAGTCCCATGTACTCTTGAAGATGCAGTGCCTGTTTCAGATGTGCCGGTGGTTACAGTGATACAGTTGACTGTGGTCAGCCAAGCTGTTGAGGGCACGCACTATACTGGGACTCTGTGCACTGGTTCTGAGGGGGGTCGGAGAGAGTCAGCTCATGTGGGGACCAAAGGGTCTCAAAGGAAACAGCTGACTAGGCAAGATTTTAACCCCGCCTAAGAGAGTAGTGTATCTGAAACGCGAGTGGTAGTTGGAGACCGATGGCCCAGAAGACAAGACAGGTTGAGATGCATTCTAACTGAAGGCAGAGTACCACGAGCAATCACAAAAGTCAGTTTGAACAAAGCAAAAGTGATGTTGAAGGACTGTCAATGAGAAGGTCCAAAAGAGCGAGGGTACCAACTCAAAAATACGGTGCACCTAAATGGACTTATTTGGCGCTGAACGACTGGGAAAAAGCATATTACACCTTTTGCTACAATAATTCAAAGTTGCATTAACCACCTTGAAGGAGTGTTGTGTTCCAATTTAACTTTCAAATTATTTAAAGTCTGAAGGATTAAGTCAATTTGCGTTGGAGATAAAGAACTGTACATCTATACAGAATTGGCTTTATAAGGCTGTGCGTAAACATGAACTGTGATAATAAGGAAACTTGAAAAGCCTTGCCAGAGAATAAACTCCTGAATTTTACTTGTGCTGCAAACACTTCTAACATCTTATCTAAATTTACTAAAGGGTCATAAGGTCTGATTCCAAAGAAAATGGATCAGAATGCAACTTCATTGAAACGCAAATGCATATGTGCCTGTGTACTTGCTTTTCTTTCCATAATGCTTGTAGTTTTTCTTGTAATTCTAACATTGCCTCACCATGCATCTGTAGCGGAGGTCAGGCCTGCCTCAGTGCCTAAGGCTTCTTTAGCAAAACTTAATGGGCTAATCATGTTAGCTGATAAGGTATTACATGGAGACTAATCTACTGGAGATTTTTCAATGAATGTATTTACTAAATAACTTTACGAGTACGTGTAGACAATGGATGCTCGAGGTTGTTATGTATGTTTGTAATTACCTTCTTCAGTCTCTGAGGGGGTGACCTATCACCATCTGCCTGTAACATATGGCATTTCTTGTAGATAATTAACTACCTTATTTTATGGCAAAGGACAATTTCAGTATTACTATTCCAACTATGACCTGATATTTTCTGAAGTGCCTAAAAGAAAATACTCAAATCCTGTGCCTGATGCTTACGCAGATTAAATGATGGCAGAATTCTTTAAGCCTACTCAGAGCTTAGATACTTCTTATGCACACCGACACAACCTAACCTGTAATTTACACAAAATAGAAAAGGGATTTGTAGAATCAATAGAAGACAGACCAGAAGATATCATGACTAAAGCTATAAATCATACGAAAATACCACCTTGGGCAATGAAAGAACCGGGTTTTCAGATGACAGAAAATCAAGCTGCTATAGCTTTAGACTGGCAACATAAAGGAAAACTAGGTACATTAAGGCGTAAAACTGAAGTTAATGTAAACTTTGTTGGTTCCAGCGAATTTGACCAAATATTCCAAGTTTTGGGAAATTGGGGGCTGTCCCTAGGGGATGTAGATCCTGAATTCCCTGGAGTTTATTACATTTCTGGGAATAATGTCTATTACAGGCTGCCTAAACAATGGTATGGATCCTGTTACATGGGAATAGTTTTTCCAAAAATATATCATGTGGTTCAATCTGATGAAACCAATGAAGTTCCTCACAACAGGATTAAGAGACATGCGAGTGCAGGAGAGATTGTAGGAGACTTTTTAGGATCCCTCATTCCATCTGTTGGGGTGATGTTGAATTCACACAAGATGCGGAAACCTTCTACGGTAGTAGACCAGATGGTGGATATTTGGCAATTGACACTAAAATTATTGCTTTGAGATCTTTGGTTCTTCAGAACCGACTTGCTTTAGACGTTTTTCTTGATAAAGAAGGTGGAGTCTGCCTAATGCTGAAGGTGCAACATTGTTGCACTTACATTCCACACAAGAGCAAGGATTTGAGAGAGTACATCAAGAACATTACCCATTTGGATAAAGACCCGAATGAGTTAAAAGCTGATGGTGCTTGGGAATCACTTGGAAAGAGATTTATCTCCATAGGTAGATGGTTTGTAAATTTGATTGTTAGGTAAAACCTTGAAGCCATCTTAACAATTGTTGTTTGCATATTAATTCTGATTATCATGTACAATATCTATAGAGGAATAAAAGCAAAGAAAGAATGAAGAGGAGTGAAGAGGAAGAGAGATGAGATAGACTTAGAAGTTAGACAAAGTAGGTATTATGATGAAATGAAGTCTCTAGAGCATTCTAGGTTAAAGATCACGAAGACAACGAGCCTGTAAGTTGTGACATCAGATAAGATAATGGTGTGATGGCCTGCTTCGCCATCAAAGGAGTGGAAAAGACTGCTAAATTTATAGATGACATATAAACCAATTTTGAGACCTTTTAAAGAAACCATGATAAGCATGGGCAAGTTACATGTTAGACGAAAACATGAGAAACCCTCGGAAATATTAGTTACTGCATCATAATAGCATGCAGAAGAGAGTAGACTAGATAACATTTTTCATAAATAAGTTTACTAAAATGTATTGGTGTATTCTCTTAGAGGAATAATATAAAATGTAAAAGTGATGACTCGTGTTATGGTGGTTTTTTCAACCATCCCCATTAATAATGATGTACACAAAAAACGTATGAATACTAATGTAGCATATACGACACTTATGTTCTGATGAAGAGCTTTCATTCTTAGGGGCAGATTTACAAGCCCCTTACGCCACTTTTGCGCCGCCGTTGCGTCACTTTTGTGACGCAGCGGCGACGTAATCCATGAGCCACGTTGCGCCTTATTTACAACGTGACGCATCTAGGGAGATGCGTCACGTTGTAAAGCCCTGCGCCACATGAAACCTGCGTCAGGTCTCATGTGGGCGTTTCTTCGCAGGGTGGGCGTTCCGTCGCAGGAAAGCCTCGTAAAAATAACGCAGTGAAATCTACAAGATTTCACTGAGTCACGTTTCCGATGCTGCTGCGACAAATCCTTACGCCTGCTTCAAGCAGGCGTGAGGAGTGGCGCGCCACGTTAGAGATGGGCGGCCCACGAGCATTGCTGGAGTTGCGTCGCACTTGCGACATGACTCAAGCAATGCGCCACCCTTCCGGACGGGAGATGCGACACGCATCTGTTTATCTTATGCCACGGTGCGCCGCATAGTAAATGCGGCGCACCTGTGGTGGCGCAAGGGTAAACTTGCGTGGCGCATCTTTCCTGGCGCATCTCTGCTGATTTGCAGGGATGCGCCAGGCATTGTAAATCTGCCCCTTAGACTTCATCTTTTGCTTATGTGAAAATGTGCACCGAGAGAGAACATTAGAAATGGTGCTGCACCTATGTATTACAAGATAATGTTTTGAAGCTTTCAGAGAATAATCTTCATACATGTACTAATGCAAATTACTTCAAATGATACAAATATTTCTTTTGAAATAAATGTACACGTTGGTACTTTTAAAAATGAAGTAGTGCGTTATAGTTACACATGCTATTTACAATTAAATTAATTGGCCCACCGCAACTCTATAAAGGAAAGGCATGGATTTAACTCATTCTGCATTAAATTTCCTCGTAATGTCTCAAAATCTGCTGCAAAAAGATTCAAGCACAACTTTCTCAAAAATCATCCAGAAACACTAATAACGGACATCTATTACAATCCAACCCATGGAGCCCGTAAGATGGACTTCATCTTGTTCACCACAAAACCTACCAAATGGAGAACGAACTTCCACCAGCACCTTCACGTCACCATCTCTACTAAAGTCCCCTATGGAACAAAGCTCAACATTTGCCCATCTCATTCCTTCAGAGGAGAAGTGTCCATAACCGTTTACAGATCAGGGAGCATCCTTATCCAAGCTTCAGACCAAAACCTAGCCATCTTTGACCATCACTTCCCCACGCTGTGTACCACACTACTGTCGTATCCCACTCTCACCCCTCTCCCTACCCCAAATGAGCCAACCCAGTCATGGACAGCCAGTCATAGTTCCACCCCTTCCCCTCTCAGAGTACACACCTTGACAACCCCTTCCGGTTTCTCTACCCCCATGCTCCCTGGTCCCACTCCCAGCCCCCTTCATCCCTAGAAAACAAGCACCAATCCCCAACGTCAGAGATCAGATCCACAAACCTGCATCTGCCCAGGACTTTTGCCTCTCAGCCCCCCGCCTCTGGAAATCGTAACCCTGCAAATTCACTGTCAGAATTACCTTCCCCCTCCCCATTGTACTCATCTATTGCCCTTCTAGAACTAGCCCCTCCACCTACCCCCACTCAATCCACCAATCCCAACTGGCTCGGGTGCCTCCCAAGCCTCACCCCAGAATCTGATGAACGCCAACACTCCCCATCCCTATGGAAACCCTAACTGCCTCCCAGCTACTCCTTACAATTGCCCGCCTTGAACTCAAAATCAACTCTATCCTTGAAGAAATCTCCTGTGTTCTCTGCAATGTAAGAGTGAATCACTCTATGCCCCTACCACTTGCACCTAAGCCAAACACAGACCCTGCTCCACTCACTCATGCCTACCTCACAGTCCACACCCCTAAGGAAACAATCCCCGGCATGCACCAACAACCCAAAACTAATCACAGCACTGTGGGACTGACACATTGGACCGCTGATTCACAGAGCAAAGCTTCTAACAGGGCCCCAAACCAGCAAGTCCTTCATAAGATCCTGGTCGTCCTCAACCCCAATAGGACCTGTACAACGCTTGCCCACCTAGGCCTCCCGCACAACTAACTACTATCCAGCCCAGCCATCCTATAGCAAATTTGCCACCTTCGTCCCACTGTCTGCTCCTGAATTGCCGATCTGCAGTCAGACATGCCTCTGATATAGCGGAAGCTGTCCTTCAACACAGCAACAACATATACTTCTCACTGAAACTTGGCTAACAGATCATTCATCCCCTTACATTGATCTCCTCATCCCCTAGGGCTTTGCAATCATTTGCAGTGACCACCAGGGTAGCAGGGTGGGCGGAGTAGCCATTATACATAAAACCGAGCTTTGCATCACACCTCTTCACAGTATGAACTTCCTCCCCTTTGAATACTTAAGAGTGCAGCTCTCCTCAAAAGGCCACATTCCCATCACATTCCATCTTATCTACCACCCTCCTGACTTAATGGACCTTATATTGCTAAACTCCCTTAATGACAGCACCAACATTATATTAGGGGACCTTAACTTACACCTGAACAACGTGAAGGATCCCTCAGTACTATCTCCTACCTCACTTGTGAAAGCAAACGAGCTTACACAGCACTGCAAGGAACAAACCCATGACAAGATAGCCACACTTGATGCAATCATCTCCAAAAACAATATACTCTCCCTACAGTCTATCCTAGCATCAGACTGGTCTGATCATCATCTAATACTAATGCAGCTCAATACCTTTCAGTCACATGCCCACCCAAAACCAAGGCGTCCCAAGCGATGGGTGAGGAACTTCCATCAAATCCCCCAAGCGAGTTAGAATCTTTCGTCAACTCCCAAATCCGACCTCCACCCAGCCTCCCCTCCACCAATGACCTTACCATCCACTACAACACAAAAATTACAGAACTCGTTGAAGCAATCGCACCTCTGAAACTCAAGAAGTCAAGAAGTATCCCCTCCAGATCCTGGTTTATTAACGACCTAAACATTGAGAGGTGTCAACTTCGTGCAGCAGAATGAAACTGGAGACAGCAGCCGTCTGAAGTTAATCTCTTGATCCTCCGGGATGAACGCCAAAAATAAAAATAAAATGTCATTAGAGAAAAATCCTCCTTCTTCCAGGAACAATTGAACCAGTCCAAAAACAGACCAAAAGATCTTTTCAACATTATAAAGCAACAAACATCATCCCGCCCTCAACTTGCGACTAACAACTCGACCAAACACTGTGAAGAATTTGCAACATTTTTCTCTGAAAAAGTATCCATCATCAATCTCTTCCTTAAGCCGCCGCCTTAGAAAAAGGATGCCCTCAACAAAAAGGGCCCTCCCGAACCCCATCTACTAAATGCAGCTCATGTCCCCTCCTTGTTGACACAGCTCTCTCCTTCATCAACATTGCTCCCCATTTTCAACTCCATACAATCGAAAAACAATGCCACCTGGTCTGAATTCAATCATGTCTGTGATGAAGATGTGCGAAAAATACTTGGGGACATGAAGCCGACATCTCACATCTCAGACCTTCTACTGGCAGTACCTGTAAAATAATTCAGTCACATATTCTCTCCTATATGGACCAATATCATCCACTCCTCCCTTTCCAGTGGCTCTATGCTGGCTCCCCTCAAACTCGGCCAACTAACACCCCTCATCAAAAAAACAGACACCGACCTGAATGACCTTAATAACTATAGACCCATAACTAACCTCCCTGTCCTCGCGAAAACCATCAAGAAATGTGTGCTTGAACAACTCAACGCCCACATTGAAAAATGCAACTTACATGACACTTTCCAGTCGGGTTTCAGGAAAGGCTGCAGTACAGAGACCGCCATACAGAACATTAAACACGATCTTCACAGGTCTCTTGATGAAGGACAGGCTTACCTCCTAGTCCTTCTGGATTTAACAGGCACCTTCGACACTGTCAACCATGACATCCTCCAAAACACCCTCTTGAAGAGAGCAGGCATCAATGGAACTGTTCTTCAGTGGTACGCCTCCTTCTTGAACAAGCGCACACAGCTAATCAAATTCAACAACGAAATCTCAAATACATCGCCAGTCCCGCAAGGTGTCCCGCAAAGGTCAACCTTGTCTCCTGCCCTTTTCAACCTCTATGTGGAACTTCTTGCAGTGATCCTAAAAGAAGCTAGAATTGCCTATTACCTATGTAGATGACACCCAACTCTGTATGAAAATCTTGTCAATGAGAGACATCCAACACCTAAATAGTACTCTTCACACAGTTCAATCCTGGCTAACTGCTAACCAACTCAAACTCAATCCCGACAAAACATAACTCCTCCTCATTCAACCCAAAGAAAAATCCTTTCTTGTATCAGACTGGCTAAACAACATCCCTGCACTAAACTGCAGACTGTCCATCTCCAACTCGGTCAATTTCCTGGGAATCACACTCGATAGTCACTTAACTATGAAGGATCATATTACCACCTCCATGAAAAGCGCCTTATACTCGCTGAAACATCTAAAAAAAGTTAAACCCTTCATACCCAGTGATGACCTAAGGACCGTGGAACAAGCCCTTGTTCTCCCCAAGCTGGACTATGGTAACGCAATGTTCACGGGCGTTCCAGAAACATACCTAGCCCCAGTGAAAGCAACTCTCCATGCTGCAGCCAGGCTTCTATCAGAGAGAGGCGACATGACCACAACACGCCCACTCTGAAGCAGCTCTACTGGCTTCCAATAGAAGCAAGGACCATATTCAAAACTGCATGCATAACCCACAAAGCTATACACACGGATAAACCATCCTACCTCTCAAATAAACTCTCTAAAGCTGGGCAAAAGAGACTTCTACAAAGCTCACACACCCTCCTCCTGATCCCACCTAAATTCAAGAAAGAGAAATCTTGCGCCTGCTCCTTCTCTGGAAATACCCTCAAAATCTGGAACGCTCTTCCACAACTTACGTGGAAATCATTATGTTCCTCACTTCAAGACTAAACTGAAACTCTCATTAACAAATATTTAGCTTTAAATCTGTTTTATTGAAACCAAAGATCCGACATTCCAATAACAAATTACAAGTTCACATGCGATTTATCAGACCCACGGTTCACTTTTTGACACCCCACCCCTCCCCTCCATCCTCCCCATCACTCTCCCCCCCGTTCCGGGTACATAAGCAACAAATCAATAACCACCACAATAAGAGCAAGAAACAAAAAAGAGGGAGGAGGACCGGGACCATATAGGATTTCCCTTACTGTCTAATTGCTCCCTGTCGGGGTCGCTAAGTTTGGGTGGTAGGTCGTAGTAGATGCAAATACTTCAGACAGGTGAGTTCAGTAAATTCTTGGGATAATAAGCTAAGGAAGGGCCTCCACATCTCCTGATATGCCTCGTCTTGCTGTGCCAGTGATAAGGAAAGTCTCTCCATCCCTAGGAAATGCCAGAGCCTTGTGCTCAATTATTCTAGTTGGTATCTTCCCCGTACCCCAGAATGCTAATATAGATTGATGTGCTGCTTTCAAAGTTAAAGCTATATGTCTCCCTCTTCTAGAGCGGAACGGGTATGTAAGTAGATTAAGGAGACCCAGTACTATGAAGGTAGGTAATCTTGGCAATTGTGTGTCAAAGTGCTTGTCAATATCATTTAATACCTCATCCCAAAATTACGATAGCTTAGGACACTCCCACAATATATGCAACAATGTTCCCAATGATCCACATCCCCTCCAGCACCTGTCACTCTATTCTGGTTGTATCCGATGTAGTCTCTCAGGTGTAAGATTCCAATATGAGGCTATTTTTGAAGCCGTCTCGATACTAGCCATATTTGATGCCATATGTTGAGTCCTATAAAAGACATCTAGCCATTACTTCGGTGAAAGCTGTCTGCCCACTTCTTTCTCCCACCTGAGCTGAGAGGGTGTCTTCGAGTTCTCCCCCTTCCTCTAAGATGCCCATATAATTCTGTAATCAGGCCCAGGTCTGTAGCTTTGCAATCAGCCATTTCTCAAATGGGGTTAAGGGGCGTTGTGCTGCCTCCCCTATCAAGGACTGTGAAAGCCAGTGCCTAATCTGCGTGTATCTATATCTTTCTGCCTCATGTGTGGACCTATCTCCCTGTAGATCACCTAGGGGTATCGGGCCTTCTGCATCAAAAAAAATTGCCAAATGGAACTACACTCCGGCCCCTGCCAAGCCCTATATCCCATGGCGTTTAATCCTGGAGGAAACTCTCCATTCTCCACCACTGGGGTGAATGGGGAAGGGAAGGAAGTCAGTTCCCTAGAAGTTGCTACTGCATCCCAGGCCTGTAATGTAGAGGATGTATTCATAGAGAAGTAGAGATTTGCGGGACAGTGTGGACGTGTCAGAAATTGAATCTTCCAAAGATCCATGCTTGCCAGGGCCTTGTCCATAAAAAGCCACCTCTTTTCAGACTCTGGTCTTGACCACTCCACCACGAACCTAAGTTGGGCTGCTCTATAATATTGAAGCAAGCACGGGACACCCAACCCCCCCGCGACATGTGCTCCCAGCTACGCTCTCGGCTCAGTCTGGGTCTCTTACCTGCCCAGATGAACTGTTGCAGTTCTCTTTGCAATTGGCCCAACATTCCGTTTGGAGGCTGTATGGGAAGGGTCTGGAACAGATATAATATTTTGGGTAATATTGTCATTTTACCAGCTGCAATCCTCCCAAGCCAAGACAATGGGTACAATTTCCAGTGCAACAGGTCTCCCCTTACTCTCCGCAATAGGTCTTGGTAATTTAATCTCCATACCTCCTCTGTTGGAGCGATTTGTAGACCTAGATAGACAATAGCTTGTGGGGCCCAACTAATGGGGAATGTCTCAGATATACTCTCCCGGGTTCCAGGAGCAACTGTCAGGTCTAACGCCTGGGAATTAGAGATATTAATATGAAACCCCGAGACCTCTCCAAATTGTTGTGTCTCATCCAAGAAACCTGTGAGTGGCCTTGCCAGTTCCCCTAGAGCCACTAGTACATCATCTGCATAGAGGGTAATTAAATGCTCTTCCCCACCGAAGGTCACCCCCTTCACCCCTGGATTGTCCCTCACTCTCTGGGAAAATGGCTCCATATACAGAGCAAACAGGAGGGGAGACAAAGGGCATCCCTGGTGAGTGCCCCGCCTAATCGGGAAGCGTTGTGAACTGTGCCCATTTACCCTAACAGAGGCCACTGGAGAATCATAGCCACTCAGCACTCTTGCTCGGAATCTCTCTCCCAAGCCAAAGTGTGCCAGCGTCTCCAATGAGATAGGGCCAATGGACCCGATCGAAGGCCTTCTCCAGTCTATGGAAAGCAGCATAGCTTCGCTCTTCTTGCGAGTGACCTTGTCTATCAAGTGAAGGATCCTTTTCGTGTTGTCTGCACACTGCCTAGACTAAATAAACCCCGCTTGATCTGGCTCTACTAAACCCGGCATCAACGGACCCAGACAAGTTGCTAGTATCCCGGTTAGCAGTTTCCAGTCAACATTTAGAAGTGAAATGGGCCTGTAAGACCCGCATTTGAGTTTGTCTTTCCCCGGCTTAGCTATCACCGTAATCGATGCTTCAGCCATCGATGGAGGCAGAGTGCCTGGGCCCTCAATTGAGTTGAAAACTGTGGTCAAAATCGGGGCCAATTCTTTACGGGATATTGCGGATATTACTTCCTCTATTCCTATGGGTTCATCAAGGGCCTCAGTTTGCTGTTCCGATAGTGTCTCGATGTTAGCTCCCCCCAAATATCGTGCGATATTAGAGGTCAGGCAATCCTGGGGGCCATAAAGAGCTGTGTAATACGATCTAAACTTCCCCGCCATCTGCTTATCCCCAGTTATTAAAGTGCCATCATCCTCTCTCAGCGCTGTAATCGCATAGGACTGCTGGAGGCCCTTAGGCGTATTTGCTAGTAATCTACCGCATTTGTTACCCCCAATATAAAAGGAATGTTTAAGGCGCAACAGGGCATATTCCGCATGGTCTAAGTCAAATCCGGCAAGTTGTTTTCCCTTTCTACTTCTAACTGCCTCCAGACTCTAGGCGCCCCTGTGCGGTGGTGAACCCGCTCTAACTCTCTTACTTGCTGTTGAAGGTGTACACGGTTTTCAATTTGTGTCTTGTTGTCTCCTGTTGAAATACTAATAAACTCACCCCGTATAACTGCCTTCAACGCTTCCCATACCATAGCTGGTTTCCCCTCTGGAGTATCATTAATTTGCGTGTAGTTTTCAATAGCCGTTCTAGTCTGCTCCACAACATCTTTCCTGCTAAGTAAACTCTCCCTTAGCCTCCACAGACGGAATCTGTCTCCTACCCTAGGGAAAGATACCACCATAAGAATCGCGGAATGGTCAGACAAAGTCTGTTGTTCTATCTCTATCGTGTCTAGGGCCTTGTGTACCACCCGAGTCCCCAATAGATAGTCCAGTCTAGCATAAGATTTGTGCGCATGAGAGTAAAAGGTGTAATCTCTTGTGTTCTGATGTTTGACCCTCCATAAGTCGTACAACCCCAACTCCTGTAGCCATTGAGTTCCTTCCCTTGATATGGTCCCGGTTCTGTCCTGTCTCTGTACTGAGCGATCCAACTCGTTGTGCATTACTAAATTAAAATTTCCCCGAGGATCACCCCCTGTTCTTTTGTAGCCATAATATCCGCTGTTTCACCCTTTAGAAATGTTTCCTGCCCTTCATTTGGCACATAGATCGAGCCCACCACCACCGTCTGCGTGCCCACCTGCACCGGATAACCCACCAAATGGCCTTTAATCTCTGCTATTTTCGCTCCTACTTTCCCTGAAAAAGAACGTGCAAAGAGTATGGCTACCCCTACAGCTTTACGTGGTATCGAAGAGAAAAACTGTTGAGGGAAGGCCCTGGACCTCAACCTGTGCCAATCCCTGGGGAGTAAGTGTGTTTCTTGGAGAAAGCAGATATCTGCCTGAGTCTTATTTAAATAGGAAATAATGGCCCTTCTCTTTACGGGATTGTTAAGCCCCTTCACATTAACACCTTCAGCCCTTCCATTATAAAAGGCAACGGACAAGCATGCGACTTCGTGCCCTCTCCCAGCTCCAATGATCTCCCCCGCCCCCTCCCAGACCAAAGTCGCAATGTCTTCTCACGTAGGGTTATCAACCACTAAAAGCAAATATAGCACCCGGAAACATTCCCCCCCAAAGACCAAGAAACAGTATGTGTCCCTGAAGTGAAGGAAGAGCCAGCCGGCCCGACCCCATTCCAGTGGATAAGTGTTGTCGGGGGACGCACCCATCCCTCTCAGAACTCGGCCCCCCCCGAACTGCTCAGCTACCCCTTCAACCTTGTGCTCTCAGGCGGGACCCTGTGAGCTTGAGTCTTCCTAGAGCTTGTCCAGCAGGGCCCTTCTCTTTGATGCAATGCACTCCTAATCTGGCCTGGAGACTCCCCGTTTAGGAGCCACTCTTCTCCACTGCCTGTATCCCTCTGATCGCTCATTTCGCTTTTCTGCACTGCTTTTCCCTTCTTGTTGAGTATCTAACTGCAACAATGTACATGTCTCTGTCAGGGATCGTAGATGGTGTAATCGATCCTGCCAACGGAAAGTTAGCCGGAATGGGTGACCCCTCGGGTAAGGGATCTTCTGCTCTCTCAAAAAGCCAGTAACCGGCATGAACTCCTTCCACTTAAGAAGTGTGGATGCGGATAAGTCTTGGAAAAGCTATATCTGGTTACCTCGGAATGTCACGTGAAGGGTTACTCTTGCCTCTCACAAGATTCTCTCCTTGAGGGGGAAACTATGGACACATGTCAAGATGTCTGATGGCTGTGTTTGCCCAGGTCCACTTCGGCCCACTCTGTTTGTCCTGTCTAAGCGGCTCTAGGTTGCTGAAACGTCCCCCAGTATCTGGTCAAACAGTTCAAGGACATATTTCTCCACTTCTCCTTTCTCCACATTGCGAGGGACTCCTCTGATCCGTATATTATTCCATCTCAAGCGATTTTCGAGATCCTCTCTGTGGGCCTGTAGGTCGAGGTGTTGCCCACTAAGACGAATCAGTTCCTGCTGTAGTTGCGTGATCTCTTCCGCTTGAGCTGAACCCTGGGTCTCAAGAGTGTCCACACGATCCCCAATTTCCTCCACATCTTTCCTGATTGCTTGCATCTCACCTGAAAGGTCTTTTTTAAGTTGTTGTATATCGTCCCTTAGGGAGGCGAACAAGGATTCCAAATAGGGTCGAGCCACCGGTGCTTCCATATCTTCCCCTGATGGTGAGGATGCTCTACTTGCTGCATTCACGGTGTCCCCCTCCTGCAAAGCCGTTTGCTTTGAGAACAACTCCTTGAACGTGCCCCCCTTTTTGGTGCGGCCTGTCGCCATTTGGGCTGCTTCCTCCTTCTTTGCCCTGGGACCAGTGTTCCTTTCCCTACTCCATTCCTCCGTTGCTGCCAATTAGGTGGTGTCGTAGCGCGCAACAAAACTTTCGCGATACTGACTGTGGCCCTCCTGTGAGATTGCCTAGACCAGGTCCCTCGCGGTATCGCTGGCCTCCCTCTAATTCCTCCTGTGGCTTGTGGGAGCTGATATGCCGTGCTTTCACCCTGCCTCTACTGCTGCAACCCAGACCCTATACCTCGATATCCAACAACCTGCGTCGATTCCTTCAATTCTCTACTGGCCCCTTCGAGAACCTTCGGCCCAGGGAGGCGTCCCAGTAGCCGCTTTCCTGCCTCTTCTCCGCTAGTGAGACTTCCAGAAGGGGTCTGTTCCTGCCTCTACAGGCTGCTATCCAGTGTATCGCTTTATTTGGGCTTTATGATGGGACTTCCGCCACTATTGGCACTGCGCAGATAATCCAGGCTACCTCTGTCCAGGGCTTATATGGATACGAGCTATCTCTTCAGCCCCAAGCCTCGAGCTCAGTCTCTCACTCCCTGGCCTTCTGCTCCTCCAAGGCTATAGGCAATGACGCCCCTAGGTCCCCGTGGTAGCTGCGTATTTCACATGTAGGCCCTTGTCCCCCACTTGTAGTACCTCTATGGAGCAGTCTAGGGAACCCTGCTCCAGCTCCGGCGCAGCCCCGTCGCTCTCAGCAAGGACAATTTAGACCGCTGCTCCGTACGCCCGCTGTGTGCGTCACTCCCCGTCCTCGCTGCGTCACTGTGCTTGCTGCCCGGGGCCACAAGACGATAATGCGGCAGGGGGCAAGGTGCTTGCTTGATCCTGTTGCGCCTCTATCCTCACCAGGATTCAAGCCTCCCTGTTCGAGGCAGCTGTATTCGTGGGTCGTACGGCGCTGCATACCTCGCTCCCCGTCCTCGCCACTTTGCTGTGCTCGCTTCCCGGGGCCTCAACCCAGCGATGCCAACAGGGGCACGGTACCCGGAAACAAGCCTCCCTGTTCAAGGCGGCTGCACTCGCGGATCGTATGGCGGCGCTCCTCCCGTCACTCTCATCCCGATCGCCGGAGTGTATCTCCGGCCCGCTCCTCTAGGCCTCTCCTGCCCGGCATGCTTCAGACCTCAGCAGGGTTGAAACTCTGTCTCCAGCACAGCCCAGGCCTGTCTCAGCTCCCAAATGGGAGCCGCATACATCTCGGCCCCCTTTGTTACACCGCTCCTCAAATCCCCCGCCTTTAGTGCTGCTTATACTGGTGCCGGGCGGCCGCAGGACGGAGGAACCGAGCTCCATGTCCTACTCGGTCACCATCTTGGCCACGCCCCCATTAACAAATATTTAAACACACCCTCCTAAGCTTTTGATAGCTCTTGCTGCCAAAGTCAAGTCTAGCCTTAGTACCATTCTCTTGGGGAAAACCGTTATGCCGCCACACCCCCACCAAAAAGAAGGCCGTCCATAGCTACCCATGAAATATCTTACCCATACACCTCTATTGCATGTCGCTGCTCACTGTCAACTACTGGTCTTATCTATGTTTACTTAGTCCCCGGACAACCAGTGCAATAATATTTATGATTAGTTAAATTGTTATATACATATATTGATATGTTGTGTTCTACCTCAACAACAGTTCAGATAATGTTCCTAATGCCTTCCTATATTTTGTTTACGCTTGCTGCAGCCCAAAGTTATTGATGGCCCTATGTTTGTTTACCTGCTCCTCGTGTTACCCATTGCAAATGTATCCAAATATTGTCACATTGTTAAATATTCATTTATGCTGTTGCTACCTCATTACTGTATCAGCCACTGACGCTGATGCATTCACTTATTTCTCTTACATACTGCCATTTGTGTCTACCTCAGTAATGTATTGCTACTGATCCCTATACCCTCTTACGTATCGCCTATGTACTGCAATTTTGCCTGTATGCCTACCCTAATATGTTTTATGCAAACTACAAATTAGCTACCATGTATACACTGTGAAGCGCTCTGATGCCCTTGGGTCAACAAAGCGCTATATAAAACTCTACAAATAAAAATAAAGCAAAAAACTTGCTTCCTAATTGCCAGAGAACTGAAATAATGTTTGCATTCATATTTCCTAACAAAAATGCATATTTTATTACTTTATAATCTTGTTTATATGTGCCTAAATTCAGTATAGACAGAATTAACAAGCGAGTCCCTACTAGATACTATGTACCAAAAGAAGTTTCAAAAAATTTTATATATATATATATATTGTGCCGGTATTAAGAGAATAACAATAATTATCACAGGGAGTCAGAATCAACATACAGAAAATACAATAATAAGTGTAAAAATAACTAAAATTCACATGGACATATGTCAAAATAGATATTTATTAACATAGTTATACATAGTATATTTACATAAAAAGTTTAAAAAACATTTCATAGTTATATACAATCAATCGGTTGAGGTGAAGGAGTAAGAATGATCACCTCATCAAGATTCCTTATGATAATGAATTAAAACAGTGTATGTATGTACATTGATGCCACCATGTATTTCTCATGCACTGGAATCCCCAAATGCAGAATTTTTGATAAAACTGGAACCAATCATAAGGTAAATGGTACGTCGTGATAACGATCCCCAAGATAGACAACAGTGCCGATAGTTTCGATCAATTCCTAGGGATTCCAGTGCATGAGAAATACATGGTGGCATCAATGTACATACATACACTGTTTTAATTCATTATCATAAGGAATCTTGATGAGGTGATCATTCTTACTCCTTCACCTCAACCGATTGTGACTTACAAAGAACTAGAAGTATTACATTCTAGTCCTGCTTTTTACACTTTTTTAGAAAACTGTCCTGAGGAAGGTGTCTATATATCTACTCACCGAAACGTAGCGTCGACAACTCTGTTTTCATATTATTTGTTTTTAGATTGATTGTATATAACTATGAAATGTTTTTTAAACTTTTTATGTAAATATACTATGTATAACTATGTTAATAAATATCTATTTTGACATATGTCCATGTGAATTTTAGTTATTTTTACACTTATTATTGTATTTTCTGTATGTTGATTCTGACTCCCTGTGATAATTATTGTTATTCTCTTAATACCGGCACAATATATATATATATATAAAAATTTTTGAAACTTCTTTTTGGTACATAGTATCTAGTAGGGACTCGCTTGTTAATTCTGTCTGAACTTTCCCTGTCCCTGATTGGACTTGTAGGGTATCTCCCTTGTGTTTATTAAATTCAGTATAGGCCTGCCTACCTATTCCTCCTTATTGTTTCCTTCTTGCTCGACTTCAACTCCATGGCAAAATATCTCAGTATGTCAAATGTATTGCAACTATGTTTTGTTGCATGGGTTCCCACTTGTCTACAGGGACTAGTTGATACAAAACTTCGCTACATTGGGAACATGTGCTTTAGAAACTGTCCTTTCGAACTTGCTCATGTGTCTTGGTTAAAGGGTCTTTGTTTAAAGGTCCACCTCTACCAGATGATCCAACCATTTACGTCTTCTGAAATACCTATATTCCCACAAATTGTGTCTTGTTTCTGCTTCATGACAATCATCCTATACAAACTGACCAATGGATTGAGTGGTCTGACCAAATGAGGTGACGAATGAGGTATCACCCTGGAACTTGTGGAATATAATATACATTGATTTGACAGAGAGCACTGACTCCTGCTCACACTCTCTAGTGCATAGAGAAACTCTAACTTGCCTTCTTCGGAGAACGTTCGTTCTTGCGGACTTTCATTGCGGAATCTATACAGACTTGCCTTGCTGACTCTGGACTGATGCATACTCTGTGTACACCTTGTAGGTCTCATCCCTCCTTGGGAGACTGCCTCGAGCTGGCTTAACTCATGTCCCTTCCTGAACTCTATCGATCTTTGGTCTTTCTATGGCAAACCTGATTTATCTGATTATTCTTCATCTTTAAATTGAGCTTAAGTACTAATGTACTTACAAAATGTTGCTAAAGAAAATTACGAAACAAACTGCCTCTGTCATAACAGTGTTTATTTGTATCTAATTGTGCATTCAAATTGAATTATTGATGACTGAAAGAGATCGAATTAGAGAGATCTCTGGATATCGAGCTCTAAGGTTACTGTTCTGTATAGCTTTTACTGAGGTACTGATTTGTTTGATATTAGCTCGACTACATTTCTTTAGATTTGGTTTATCAGTCCTGATATTACATGTGTACAGTATATTTTAATGAGTCATCTACATGAATTTTATTATAAGTTTGTAGAACAGCTATCCAATTCCTGGTCCTCATTGGATGGCTGGTTAAACCCCCTTCTATTCTACTCCTCTCGGCAAAGAGCAAGGTCCATCGGAGGACCAAGAGAGTGGTTGAAAAGCTGATGATAGAAAAAGGGCCCAAACAGTGCAACACAGTCTAGCCTTTTGGTTGGAATGAGAAGGCCTGATGGTAGTTGGTGTGCCTTTTCTATGTTTACATAGCAACAATTGAGAAATGGTAACCAGCATGACTAGTGTAGATGAGTAGTAAGATGGCTGATAGGTGAGAAGGCCAAAAGCAGTCTAGCATTTTGGTTGGAATGAGAAGGCCTGATGGCAGTTGATCTACCTTTTCTATGTCTACTAAGCAACACTTAAGAAATGGTAACAAGCATGACTAGTGTAGAGGAGTAGTAATATGGCCGACAGGTAAGAAGGCCAAAAGCAGTCTAGCATTTTGGTTGGAGTGAGAAGGCCTGATGGTAGTTTGGGTACCTTTTCTATGTCTACTTACCAACTTTTAAGAAATGGTAACCAGCATGACTTGAGTAGATGAATAGTAAGATGGCTGACAGTTGAGTAGGCCAAAAGCAGTCTAGCATTTTGGTTGGAGTGAGAGGGCCTGATGGTAGTTGGGGTATCTTTTCTATGTCTACTTAGCAACACTTCAAAAATGGTAACCATCATGACTAGTGGCATTCAGGAGTTGGATGGCCGACAGGTGAGATTGTGTAAGAGCAGTCTAGCAGCTTGGTTAGAGCTGGAGTGGCAAGGCTTCATGGTAGCTGTAGTCAGTTCTATATCAATGTTGAAACAGTTGACGAATGTTAAGTGTACCATAGTTGTTGACAACATGCATTTGTGAAGGACCATACAGCTTCATATTACCACATGTCATGGATCCTGGGCTGTTATGTTGATAATGATGCGCTTACAGACAGCATTGCAACAAGTGGCAGAACAAAGCTTTGTAGGCACGTGGTGTCATATGCACCAATACTCATTGCCACAGACCAGCAGACATCTCAGATACTTTCTATGTTGCATGATATTGTATTGTAATTATATTTATATAGCGCTCACTACCCTTCATGAGGCTTTGAAGCACTTTTCGACGAGTAGCATGCTACTCCGGATCCCAAAAAGGATTAGTGGTGGATTAGTATAGAGAAATATGAGTTAATTTGAGCGGTGGATATGTGAGTCTGTTAGTTGAATTGAAACGGATAATGGAGGGATAGAAGAGGGAAGAGTCTAGAAAGTGTTTATTCAGGAGATCATAGTGGTAAGAGTAAGTTTGGGGTGAGTCAAAACAGAGATGAGGAGGCAAGAGTCTCCAGAAATAGATTAGGGAGATCATAGTAGTAACATTAGTTTTGAGATGAGTCAAAGGAGAGGGTACATGAGTGAAGAATTTAGAAAGGGTTGTATGAGCGATCCTAGTAGTAAAATAAGGTTTGGGGTGATCCAAGAGGGATTGTGGAGGGAAGAGTTTAGAAAGGGTTATTTTGGAAATCATAGTAGTACAATGAGTTTTGGGATGAGTAAGAGAGGGAGGTAGAGGATATATTGAGAGAGGTATAGGGTGAAACATACGGTACTGCATTGGAGAGAGTCAAAGTTCATTTCTTTTACAGTAGGAGTAAAGTAATAAATATATATTTGTATGTAATAAAAGGAGAGTTCAAGGCTTGGCAAGGGGTTTTAAATCCCGAGTTGACATGGCAGTGTAACACTGCATTCAGGCTGCAATGGCAGGCCTGGGACATGTTTCTGAGTGCTACTTAAGTTGGTGGCAGAGTAAGCGCTGCAGGCCCACTGGTAGCATTTGATTTACAGGCCCTGGAAATATGGTATACCACTCTACAAAGGACTTACAAGTAAATTAACTATGGCAATTAGCTATATGCCAATAAAAGCATGTTTAAGGGAGTGTTTTTAGTACTTGTTGTCAGTAATAACATCCCCAGAGTCCTTAGGCCAACAAACATTAATTCAGCAAAATTGGAGGCAAGTAGGTAAAACATTTGGGGAAAGACCACCCTAAGGCTGACAGGTCTAACATGCAGTTATTCATGGGACCCACAGTCTTCCTTTGCTCTAAAAGTCAAGCCACTAACACATCTGGCATGTGAATTGTGCACAGAACTTAATGAACACATATGTTAAAGAGGCAACTCTTCATAATTAAAAAAAAAGTATGTGAAAGAGTTTTACTATAGTACATTAGATTTTATCACCTCATTTAATGGCAATGCGGGAACCAATAGGCAATTCAGTCGTCATGCACATAGGTTGCTCAGCTTTAAAAATAATGATGGTGGAAAAATGAGGCACAGTCAAATAAAGTAATGTTTAGGATCACTCATTTCAGTCAAACAGGGAAACTGGGCCCTTTAGCAGAATAGATGCATAAGGATGTACTACGTAGGAGCTGGGAGTGGATCTGTGATAAAGGGTTCTCTCTTTATGTGGATGACACATTACTATACATAGAACATCACACAAATCACTGGAAATGTTGATGTCAATATCTAATACCTAACGTCCACTGGAGTACATAGTGAAAAGTGAAAGTCAAACCGAGGCTCCCCATATCTCTGAGGAATGAATGCACATTTTAAGTATCTGGGGAGACAGATATCAACGGGCTGCCTGACATTCTATGCAGACAATCTCGACCCACTGGTACAGGAGGTTGTCGAGGAGGTCCTGCACTCAAGTAAACTACCTCTCACATTGCCAGAATATACAGCCATTTAAAAATCATTGTGGTTCCAAAATTCCTTTAAAAATTGCAAGATGCAGAGTATGCTGTACCTGACAGATTCTTCAAGAATATAGAATATTTGATGGCACTGCTGTTGTGTCAGCACCATGCCATAGGACAATGATGGCAAACAGTTCAAAGAAGCATATTTGAGGATGGAGTAGCTCTTCCTAATTTCAGAAATATTATGACGTGGCACCGTTAGCACGAATAAAAGCCTAGGGCCCTGACTATTAGTGGGTCAGTGTTTTTGGACCCCTGCATAAAAAGCTATTGCTTTTTCTTTTTTTTGTCATTGTAGGTTCTATTGCCAGTGATCCCGACATACCACTTCACCCTTGACATTGTACTAGATTTCCCATTTATGTGATAATCAGGGTCAAGAACATAGTCGATAGTATCTCACTACCTTTTACAAGGCATTGAGGCTGTAGGTATTCAGTTTTTAGAGCAGCCATGTTTACAGTCTTGACCAATGTTACTGACTCTACAAGCTTTAAAATGGTTAATATACCACATTTTTCTCTAAAAATGACCTCCTTTTTCCAACCAAGCAATGTTTTGTTAATGGTTTACGATACGCAAATGTTGGTTATTTTTTGGGGGTGCCTGTGCATATTTTTCAATCCTACTCCAACCCTGGATATGAGTACCCAAGACAGCTACACCTTTTTTTAGTTCATTTGATGGTGTAAAGGAAAGGATCGCAAAAACATCTCACCCAAACCATTGAGCACTTAAGGAGGGGTGAAGGCAAGTGTTGGGGTGAGTATCCCCACTGAAGTCAATGCAATGTGAGAATGAGGAAAGTGGAAGAGTGGCAGATCAGTGCTTTAAATGGGCAGGTACTCTCCAGTACTAAGTATCCACACTTTTTAAATTTGGTAGGGAGTATCTACACTACTCAGCACTGCTGCAATACATTTAAAAGGAGAGTCCAGGCTCTTCATAAGAATCAACAGGCACAAACTAAACAGTGAGTCTGTGGGAAGCACGTGGCTTGTTGGGAGGGGGGAAATGACCACAAGGGGGAACAACTTCCTCCATATTAAGAAGACTTCAACAGAGAGAATTCTTTTCTGCCAAAAGAAAACACCTCGCCACACCCGAAACACAGCAAAAAAAATAATTATGCATGTTTTTCCACATATCCGTGTCCAGAGACGAGGTATATGGAGGTCAATGCACATATTTATGACTTCCCCTCTTTTCCAGCCCGAGTGGGGGGCACCAAGCCGTACAGCCCATCCCCTCACCTCCAACCAGAGGCAGGAGCAAGGGGGCACCACATCTTAGAGACCCCGCCACCTCACCTCAAATCTAAGCCATGACTAGGAGAAACACCGCGTCGTAAGAATAACCCCCTCACCTCGAACCCCAGGAGTAGGGAGACACCATGTCATAGAACAGCTCCCTGGCTTTGATTGTTGGGCTGTTCAGTTGGCCCTGGGCCTTCTGCACCCTGTTCTGGCTTCTCTGGAAATAGGAAATGCCACCTGCAGAGAGTTCACTGGCTGGGAAGAGTGACCTTCGACACCGCCCCCTGAGGGGGTATCTGGCGGCATCTGCTGCCACCCATAGGCCATTGAGATCACCAGCAGCCTAGAACCTAGCTGGGGTGTTCAGGCTTCAATCTCTTTCTATGGGAACTTTTGTTAATGGAACACAACAATCAGACGCCGATTGAATGAGTTACATTATAGGTTAGGTGTCTAATTTTATGGCATACGGCAATTGAAAGAGTGCATTTTACATTTATATTAATATCTGATTTGACGAGCAATTAGGAACCCACGCCTTGACCGATTAACTAATATATCCCTCGAGGGTCCACCCTGACTTACCTCAAACCCCAGCCAGGAGTAGGGCGACACCACGTCATAAAAGACTTCCACCAGGGTCCTACTGTTGCCCCCGGGACCTACCATCACATCAGACACAAGGCTTCTGCCTGCCAAAAACTTCTCCCCTTCCACCCTGCCACGGAATGAGTAAAGTCGACCTTTGGCACCTTTTCACTGTCAGCCAACACGTGAGCAGGGAATAGTCTTTAAGTATGGCACTTGGTGTGCAATGGTGGAAAAAGCCTCATCTTGGCTTTCATATATTTATTTGCAGTTTTTCATAGCTCGAACATGTTCTAGAAGCATTGGAGTGCTTTACGGGGAAACAGGTTTGATCAACAAAAAATATTGCATTGAAAACTAGCAGAGGGGAGCACGAGCAATAAACAAGCTGACTGCTTTCCTCTGTTTGGTTGTGTGGACTGGACAAACAGTCTCACGGCCTACAATATGTCTTGCAATGCCCAGACCGGAGAAGGAAGTAGGGACAATCACACACTGTAACAGTGTATTGGCCAACAAAAATGTTCTCTTAGTGAAATCACTGGGGAGGGAACCAAGCAGACGAAGGAGGGACATTTACAAAAATGCACCAATAAAAAGGAAGCATTAAAGACAAGCACAATAAAGAACGAATGCCTAGAGATGGGCATGCTTACAGCCTAAAACTGAATACATCATTTCTTGCAGACAGCGCTGCCTAGGCTTGACCTAAACAAACATTTGCAATGCAATAGGTCTCGCATTAGTGAAAGTTTGAGCTATTGGCATTGCAAATGATAATGTTTGTCATTTGTGTTTTTTTTTGTTAAAAAATATCACCAGTAGCATAAGTAAAAATGAAAATGCACGAAGCAACGAAAGGATGCAGTACCACAGGCCGCCACCAGGTGTCCCTGTGGAGCTGCAAAGGGACCTCCATTAGCCCCAAAAGGCACTGCACCCTCAATACAATTACAAAGAGAAAGACTACAGCTGTGTACACCCCCCCACTTGCCCTACCTGGAAGTGAGATTTTTGTTAGCCTGCGTATCAAAAATGGACCATTGTTGTTTATCTAAAATGCAAACTAATAAAAATCTCACCTCCAGCAAAAACAAATGGAAACGTATACTCAACTGCAATCTCTCTCTCCACAACTGCATCAAGGCTGCAGAACCCCATATGTCAAACAGAGGTCCCTTTACAACTCCACAGGGACACCCAGCAATATCCCTTGGCACTGCACCCTTTTGTGCACTACACCCTGGGAGCAGAACTTGTAAAGATTTAGAGGATGGGAAGTGACATTGATGCCCTGCCGGCATGTACTCTTGCGAGGTTGGTAATGTAAGAAAGGAAAGAGAAACTTCTAAATTTAGAGCAGAACGATGAAAATGAAAAACTTACTCCGGCAAGGCAAATATATAGCAGAAAGGCATGGCTAACAGAGCAGGAATTCATTGGAGTGGTAGATCAATAAGATCCTGCAGCTGCATGGCGGGACAAAAAAAATGAGAGACAATAGCAAAGGCAGAGTTGAGAGCAAACAGGACATTGTGATATTGTGTCAGTTGTTGAGGTGTAACTTACCAGAGTCCATTACCCCAGGTATTCCTTCCAAGCCCTCAGTATGCAGGATGGCCAAGACCTTCTCCTCTCAGGGCATGAGTTGCAATGGTGCGCTGGGAGGGCCACCACCAGTCCTCTGTGCCTCCTGGTGGTGGCTGCTGTACATGCCACTCACCTTCTGCCTGAGGTTGTTCCACATTTTCCTGATGTCGGTCTGTGTGCGCAGTGTGGTACCAACAGCATTCACTCTGCTCACTATCCTCTCTCACATTTCCTGTTTCTTAGTGTGAGGAGTATGCTGGACTTGGGCTCTAAAAATTTGACAACTCTTGCTTAGTGAAGGTAGGTTTTTTAAGGGGGGCATGGTGATGAAAAAAAATTAACTGAAGTGTGAGCAGCTAGCAAACTCGTTTCCCGCTGGGGGAGAGCCGTGCTGGGGCGCTGTCTGCCACCGCTGGGGAGACTCCAACTCCCATCAGACCCTGCGAGAAGGACTCTTGATGAAAAGCGTGCCACCCTACTGTGGCGCGGGACTCGCCCGGGCCAAGGGCGGGCCCGTCCACGCCCATCAGAGCCTGGAAGAGGCTGTGCCCCCCTCTAACGTTTGCTGGAAGAAAAGCCTGAAGATGGTGAAAAAGACCGCCGAAAGTATGGGGAGGAAGAAGACAGCCCATCCGCCATCTGAAGAGGAACCCTTACAACTTTAGATACCTTTTTAGAAAAAGCTTCATCAGCCATAGTCCTAGAGATTGCCTGTACGGAGAGGAGACTATCGACGGGCATGGATAACAACACAAATAGGGACATGACACGTGTGACGCTCCATGAGGGCGAGACACCGAGCACGCAAATGGCCGTAACCGGCCCTCCCACTTCTACCAGGATTGCTACTGCCAATCATATGCCAGAGGGATAAATACCCCATGTTGTAGCACCTGTTTTTAAAAGAAAGAGGTGCCCTTCTAAAACCCTTTGCATCAATAACTCTAAGAGACCAAGAAAATTCAAACTAGCTCCAGTAAATCCGTCAGTTGATAACATGGAGAACCCGCAGCCTAAGCCAATTGTCATGCCACCAAAGGTTTTGAACTTGGACGATGTTCTTGAAAAATTTAATGAGCTCCTATATCCAATATGCCTACGTTTAGAATCCATCGAAAAGGCAATAAAAGAGCTAGCAGTAACGAGACATGTGCCACCTCGAGATGTTTGGGCCAGAGGTAGTCCCATATGGCCGATGTAACATTCCCCAGTGGGTGATAATAACAGCATGGCCACCAATAGCTTAAACCCCCCACCCCCGACAAAACCACAACTACACATCATGGCACCTTTAACTCAGGCTTCACCCCTGCTCAATGTCACCAATTTACCTTTGGCGTCAGTCACAAGCCAAGTAGCAGAGCCAGCGATGGCCACTCGATCCCATCCTGACCCACGGGACACAGAACAGGGCATTTCGGCCATAAGGTTAGGGGACCCTCACCTTAGACAAAGGACGGATGAGGGGCCGAGGCTAGACCTCCCACCAGATGCATGTACCTATGTGGTTATTTTGGCAAACACCCCTGTTTTAAAAAGAGATCAAATAGGTACCACCACCCAATTAATCCACAAAGCTCGACACTGGATTTATAAAACCACCAATGATCGGTCAGAGGGACACTTCAAAATTTTAATGGCACTCAGAGTTTCCTGACTGGGCAAACAAGTCAAATCTATTATGGGGGACTCTGTGGTTTTAACTTTTAAGTCCCCGGCCATGGCAGAACAACTACTACACTCATTACCTAATATGCCAACAGCGTCAACACAAATATTTGCCCTACCTCTTGGCTTTGTCTACAACCCGTCGACGCATCAGCCAGGTACAAACGGAAAGAGGGCCCACAACCCTATTTCACCCCTATTGGATGCCCAATCATGTATGCGGTGCGGAGCAAACACTGCACCACTTTTACCAACTTTTAACCGATTCTTGGCGCTGCCGGACCTGGATGTCTGCGACTGATGGAGAATTAAGGAGGTATCCCAAAACGTAGTAGCTAATGGTGTCCTGGAGCGCTCAGATACCTAAGCCCTTCTGCCAAAGGATATAGACAAATTTACAGCTATTACATGGAACATTGCAGGCCTGGGACACAAATTGCTGGTTCCAAATTGGCTTAAGTATATTTCCACCTTTGATCTAGTTTGCCTGCAAGAGACTTGGGTAGTGGGACCTGTTTACATAGATGGCTATAGATTGTATTATACACCGCAATTGCTTCAAACTCTGGTCGGGCGAGGGGTGGGAATCGTGACACTTTTAAAGAATACCCTGAGATGTGAAGTACTTTCCTCCCACAATGATTGTCAATATTTTAATATGCTGCACCTTAAAGGTCCTGATGGCAACAATATTTTATTGATTCATTTTTATAATCTATTTGGGGCGAGATATATAAGGTTGCATCCTTTGTGGAATAACACATGAATAGGCTAATAAGTTTGTTGAAAAAAGATTCAGTAGTGTTGTGGATGGGCGATTTTAATGTACACTCTTGCCCCTTTGCACTAACCTCAATATGTGGCCTAACAGACGAGGACGGAGGGGGTAGTGTGCACTTTTGCCACAACCATTATGGGAATGTATTAAATAAGCTCATTATCACAAAAGATCTGGAGATAATGAACCCTTTGTCGGAATCCACCGGCCATCCGTTAAAAACCTTCTGTTCTACCCTAAATAGCTCCACGATTGATTTTATAATAGCCTCAGCTTCCTTGAGAGGGGCTCTTAGCAGTACTACGGTTAAATTCTCAGGCTTCAGTGATCTTGCAGCCGTTTCTTGTCATATGTATTGGGTAGGTATCCATGGTTCCAACATCTCACTTATAAAACCTTATTGCTCACTAATGCGTTTAACGCAATAGTCAAAGAGGGTCCGCCTGTCTCTTGGCATAAAGCAATTTTAATACCCATTCATAAAAAAGAGATAAATCTGATCCTAGAAACTATAGGCCAATTTCCCTCCTTGATTGCACGGCGAAACTTATGGGTAGAGTGCTATTAAACAGACTGGAGGCTTGGGCACTGAAAAATAACATCTTGATCCTGGCCCAATATGGCTTTAAAAAAGGTAGAGGCATTCAAGACCAATGTCTTAACTTTAGTCTGCTTATAGCAAAGTATACCCATGCTAAGCAAGGTAATTTATACATGGCCTTTATGGACCTAAGTGCAGCCTTCAACTGTGTTGCCCATTCCCATCTTTGGAGGATCATTAAGGAAATGGGGTAGACCAAGAAATAATTTCTTTTATAAGACAGTTGTACTCGATGGCCGAAGCCTGTGTACGGTATGGGCATCAGGGGGAGTGCACTAGATGGTTCCAGGGGGGTCCACCAAGGGTACGTTCTTGCCCCTTTTTTGTTTTCTTTACATACAAATGAGGTAGAGTCCCAATTGCTTGAATCAGCCGTAGTCGTCCCTAGAATAAATAAGAAGCGTATTCCAATTTTATTGTACGCAGACAATGCAGTTTTAATTGCACGTACGGGAAGGACCCTCCAGAAATTGTTAGACACTTATGTAAAATTCATGAAAAGTCTTGACTTACAAACAAATGAGGCCGAGTCTTTAATTTTAATTGCAGGCCAAAAGGTGAAGAAACCCCCTTTTTTCGGACCACAAAGTGGTGCAGACGGAGTTGTTTTCACACTTAGGGGTGACCTTTGATTATAGATCATCCTGGATCAATATGGTGGTGAATCGAGGGATCATGCTAGAAAAGAGCACTAATGCCATTCACTCGTTTTCTAAAAAGCTGGGCACAAGACATCTAGATATCGTAAAAAGGGTATATGGGGCTAAATCTAGTGCAGTAGCTTCCTATGTGGCTGGAGTATGGAGTTAAGTTAATGTAAAGGTGATACAAATAATAGAAGACTGCTTTTGGAAATCAATGATGAGCCTCCCTATCAGTTGCTCTAATTTTAATTTACATCATGAGCTGAACATCCCTGTATCACCGATCAAATAAATGTAGCACCTATTCTCCTCTGGCACTCAATATGGAGAAGAGATACTGTTATTATCACCCAACAAATTATTATGGACTGTTTATCACTAGAACACACACAGAGCATACAGTGGTTAGGGTATGTTGAAAATACTCTTCACTCTTAAGATCTAGGGAGCCTGTACAAAATCCCAGAAAAATGCATGTCTATCTCGAAAAAGTCCTAAAAAGCCCACTTTTTAAAATTTGCGAATGAGGCAAGATTGACTGCCCAGAACAGTAAACCTGCGGTCAGAGAGTATCTTGAGGGCCCAATGTAGGGCGAGGGGGTACCATCCTATCTGGAATTTGTAACAAACCCTTGTCACAGATTCATTTTGTTAAGGTTTCGCCTTAACCTCATTACATGCATGTTGGGCTTTCCTGCTGGCACTTATTCTACTAATGATCTCTCATGTTGCCCATGCGATGGTTCCTTGCTCCAAACCGATCTGCACATTTTCTTTTTTTGTAAATTTTATTGTGATCATCGCGAGAGATTTTTTATTCCAATTATGAGCAAGCTTAATTTTAGGCAATGTCTCCCTCCCGACCCTATATTTTTTACGAATGTTGCGCGACCCTGTAACCTGATTTTTTGTTGCCTCCTTTGTATGTTTGTCGCTGAAAACCAGGAAACTGAATATCTGCTGAGATGAATTGGTTTTTAATTGTTTTTTTAACTGTTTTTAATGGTGTTTTTATAGCATATATTTGTGATGTATATTTGAACTTTTATGATTAATACTGTATTAATCGAATAAAGTAATCTGATTTGATTTGATTTGAACTGAAGTGTGAGTAGGTTTAATGGAGAAATACAGACAAGGGATGTGACAAAACAGTGCAAAATATACAAAAAAAGGTAAGGGTGGTGGAGAGTGTGAAATGGGAAGAAGCCAGTGGGTAGCTGTGATAAGGGCTGTCTCTCTTGCTGTGTTGCAGTTGGGAAGCAAAGGATGCTGGTCAGGGCTAGGGTGTGTTTTATTGTGTGATTTGCATGTATGTCCACTTGCCAAAGCACGTCAGGTGTGTAATGTTTGAACTGCTGCCGTCATGCACTGCTGTGAGACCGCCAGTACGACTGTGTAGTCGTAATATGCTTGAAGGCGGCCTGGCGGCGACCAATGACGAACCACCAACATTTTGGACCACCGCAGGACCGCTGGGTGAACTGCTGTGCCAGCGGTCTGAGTTTCAGACTGCACAACTCGTGATCGGGCAGGCGGTCAGGCGCTGGCGCAGCGTGGATATGGTGGCCACGGTTCTCTGGTGGTCAGACCGCCAAACTCGTAATCAGGCCCTAAGTGTTGAAATAAAAAAATATTGAAAATAGTAGGGAAAAACGGCCATTAGTGACAACGTTTTCATTTGTAACTTTCTCCATGAAAGCTGATTTACAAATGGAATGCCCTTCTAGTTGCTGGGATATATGGGGTTTGAGGGTTTTCCAAGAACTAGAGGTACCCAGAGCCAAAAACCCACGTGCATCCTGCAATGGTTTTTCATTGTGTACCAGGTATAGAGCAATTCATATGGTAAAATGTAAAGAGTGAAAAATAGGTATCAAGGAAACCTATGTATTTCTGACATAGGCATAAGATATGGAGTTTAAAAGCAGTGGCTATTTGCACAGCTCCTAATTTGTGGGAACCCATACTATCATTCAAAATCGAGGGCATTTCTCCAAATGTCTTCTTTCTTACACATAGGCTTACATTTGGAAGGAACAAATGGAGAGAAATACAATTGGTAATAACACCTGTTCTACTATTCTATGCTCCCCTAAGTCTACCGATGGAAATGGTACCTCACTTGTGTGGGTAGGGCTAATACCTGCAGTAGGAAAGGCCCCAAAGTGCAACATGGAAACATCACATTTTTCCTCTGAAAACTGACCTTTTTTGCAATGTGCCTAGCTGTGGATTTTGGGACCTACCTCAGCCAGAACGTAGGGAAACTTAGCAAACCTGTAAATTTTTCAAAAGTACACATAGGGGAATCCAGGATGGGGTGAGTTGCGTGGCTCTCACCAGGTTGTTTTACCCAGAATCCGTTGCAAACCTCAAACTTTGACTAAACAAACACAATTTCCTCACATTTGTGTGATGGAAAGTTAGGAATCAGCAGGAAACCACAAACTTCCTTCCACCTGCCATTCCCGTAAGTCTTCTCATAAAAATAGTACCTCACTTGTGTAGGCAGGCCCAGTACCCGCTACAAGAAACGGCCTAAAACGCAACATGGATACATCACATTTTTCCACTCAAAGCTGACCAGTTTTTTGCAAAGAGTGAAGCTGTGGATTTTGGGCCCTAGCTCAGCCGGAACCTAGGAAAACCTAGCAAATATATACATTTTTTCTAATTAGACATATAGAGGAATCCAGGATGGGATGACTTGCATGGATTTCTCTAGGTTGTTGTACCCAGAATTCCTTGCAAACCTCAAACTTTGACTAAAACTCTACATTTTCCCCACATTTTTTTGATGAAAAAGTATGGAATCTGCATGAAGTCGCAAACTTCTTTTCACCTAGCATTCCCCTGAGTCTTCTGATAAAAAAGATACTTCCCTTGTGTGAGTAGGCCTAGTGCCCGTGACCAGAAACAGCCCAAAATGCAACATGGATGCATCGCATTTTTCTATTCAAATCTTAACTGGGTTTTGCAAAGTGAGTAGCTGTGGTTTTTGGGCCCTAGCTCAGCCAGCACCTAGGGAAACCTAGTAAACCTGTTTATGTTTGAAAAATAGACACCTAGGGAAATCTAGGATGGAGTGACTTGTGTGGCTCTCAACAGGTTTATTTTCCCAGAAATCCGTGCAAACTCAAACTTTGCCTAAAACACATTTTCCTTGCCTTTCTGTGAGGAAAAGTCCTGAAATCTGCATGGAATCACAAATTTCCTAGCACCCAGCATCCCCCCAAGTCTCCAGAGAAAAACGGTCCTTCAATTGATTGGATGGGCTGAGTGCCTACAACAGGGAAGGGCCACATATTGTGGAGACATCAAAATGTTCTATTAGAAAACGACCTGGTTTTGCAAGAGGGACACCTGCGTTGTAGTTCTTGGGGTCGGTAGCCATCTAGGGAAAACTACCAAACCTACACATTTCTGAAAGCTAGACACTGAGGGGATTCCAGGGAGGTGTGGCTTGTGTGGATGTCCCAGCATTTTCTTATGCAGAATCCCAAGCAAACCTCAAATTTAGCTGTATCACATTTTCCTCACATTTCTGTGTGGGAAAGTTGTGGGATCACCAGGCCTACTTTTTAGCATTCCTCCAGGTCTCCTGATAAAAATGGTACCTTACTTCTGAGGGTGGGCCAAGTGCCTTTGACAAGGAAGGGCCCAAACCATATTGTGAAAACATCAAAATGATCTATTACAAAACAACATGGTTTTACAAGGAGGTGCATGCATTTTTGTTCCCAGGCTCGGCTGCCATCTAAGGGAAGCCTAGAAAACCCAGACATTTTTGAAAACTAGACATCCAGGGGAGTCCAGGGAGGTGCGGCTTATCAGATCCCCCAACGTTATCTTACCCAGAATCCCCTTCAAACCATAAATTTAGTTAAAAAGACACATTTCCCTCACATTTCTGTGTGGCGAAGTTCTGGGATCACCAGGCCAGCACACATTTCCTACCACCCAGCGTTCCCCCAGGTCTCCTGATGAAAATGGTACCTCACTTGTATGGGTGGGCCAAGTGTTTGCGACAGGGAAGGGAGAAAAATATATTGTGGAGACTTCAAATGATCTATTATAAATTGGTCTGGCTTTGCAAGGAGGGCACCTGTGTTTTTGGTCCCAGGCTTGGCGGCTATCTAGGGAAATCTACCAAACCCAGACATTTCTGAAAGCTAGACAATCAGGGAAGTCCAGGTAGGTGTGACTTGCATGTAGCCCCTTAAAGTATTCTTACCCATAATCCCCTGAAAACCTCAAATTTTGCTTAAAAGTCACATTTTCCTTGCATTTCTCTGTGTGGAAAAGTTCTGGGATCACCAGACCAGCACCAATATCCTACCACTCAGAGTTCCTCCAGGTCTCCCGATAAAAATGGCACCTCGCTTGTGTGGGTGAGCCAAGTGCCCGTGACAGGGAAGGGTCCAAAACATATTGTGTCAATAATGATAACTGCAGTAGGTGTAGTGATTTAGGGGTACCTATCAAAACTAGACATTTCTAAAATGTAGATATCCAGGAAAGTACAGAGAGGTGTCGCTTGCGTGGATCCCCCAGCGTTTTCTTACCCAGAATACTCTGTGAAGAGGAAATGTTGAGTAAAAACACAAATTTTCCTTGCATTTCTATGACGTAAACTACAGGAATGTGCAGGGATCCACAAACTTCTTCTACCTAGTGTTCCCCCACTTGTCCCGATAAAAATGCCACCCAACTTGTGGGCCTGGGTCTTGTGCCCATGACAGGAATGGATCACACGAGGGTCAATGGTAGTCCTTGCATGAGGACTATTGTTGACCCTGGTGTTATCCATTCCTGAAGCGGGCACTATGCCTAGGCACACAAGTGGGGTAGCGTTTTTATCAGGACAAGTGGGAGAACGCTGGGTGGTAGGAATTTTGTGGATCCCTGCACATTCCTGTAGTGCACGTCACAGAAATGCACTGAAAAATAGTGGGGCTTATTTATAAGCCCATTGCGCCGCCGATGCATCACATTTTTTGATGCACCGGCAGCGCAGAGTGCAGACCCATATCTACAAGGCCACAAAAAGCCTCTTTGCATTGGTTTTCATGGCCTCGTAGATATGGAGTAAGGCAAAGGAGCACAAGTTTCTGCGTTGCCTTACTCTGCATCAAAAAGGTGTTTCATGGGCATTGAGGTGGGTGTTCCCATGCAACACCCATGGATTTTGATGCATTTCCAGTTTTACAAGGACTTGTAAACCTGGGAATGCGTCAAAAGCCCACGCCTTCCTAGGAGAGGCGCAACGAGCAGAAATATCTTGATTTCTCAATGTTTTTTCCTCTTTCTACATGTGCTGCATTCTGCAGCACACATAGAAGGAGGAAAATGACTCCATTGATTGTTTTTGTGCAGGAAGGCGTCCCTTCCTGAACAAAAACAATACTTTCTACAATGCAGACACCCTTGCGCCATGGTGCAAGGGTGCCTGCGTTGGCAAAAGGTAGGCAATTGTGCACCTGCAGTGGAAGAGGACAGGAATGCGCTGTATCTAATAGATGTGGTGCATTCCTACCCTTTTTTTTATGGAGGGCAGCGCAGCAAAGTGACTTGCTGCGCTGCCCTGTGTTAAAAACTGGTAAATGAGGCCCAGTGTTTTCATTCAGTGTTACATCCTTGCAGAGTATTCTGGGTAACAAAACTTTGGGGGATCTGTGCAAACAACAAGTCCCTGCACTCTCCTGAGTATCTAGTTTTCAGAAATGTCTGGGTTTGGTACGTTTCCCCAGGTGGTCGCCAAGCTCAAGACTGAAAACGAAGGTGCCACCCTTGCAAAACCAGGTCATTTTGTAATAGATCATTTTGATGTCTCCAAAGCATGTTTTGGGCCCTTCCCTGTCATGGGCTATTTGCCCAACCACACAAGTGAGGTTCCGTTTATATCCGGAGATGTGAGGGAACACTGGGTGGTAGGAAATGTGTGCCGGCCCGGTGATCCCAAAACTTTCCCACACAGAAATGTGAGGAAAATGTGACTTTTTTAGCTAAAATTGAGGTTTGCAGAGGATTCTGGGTAAGAAAATTTTGGGGGATCCATGCAAGCCTCACCTTTCTGGACTACCCTGGATATCTAGTTTTCAGAAATGTCTGGGGTTGGTAGGTTTCCCTAGGTGGCCACGAGCCCGGGACCGAAAACGCAGGTGCCCCTCTTGAAAAACCAGGTTGTTTTGGAATAGATAATTTTGAGTCTCCCCAATATGTTTTAGGGCAATCCCTGTCGTGGGTAGTTGGCACACCCACACAAGTGAGGTAGCATTTTTATCAGGAGACCTGGGGAAACACTGGGTGCTAGGAAATTTGTGCCAGCACAGTCACCTCACAACTTTCCCCACACTGAAATGTGAAGAATTTTTTTTTATTAAATGATTAAAATTTCAAGGACGTATGGTTAAGTAAACCTTGTGGGATTGTTAGAGGGTGATTTTAGGGTGGGTTTTTACCACCTTAATTTGAGCAGGGGTGTGCTCTCTAAAATAATAAGACACACGTGTGAGAGGCAGGAACTGAATCAGAGTGGCACTATTTATTCAAACAATTTAAACAATAAATGACAAAGACACATATTTATCAAAAATAACTGTGAGCAATCTAGCGAGTAACACGTGTCAGAGACACATTTTAGATGAAGAGCAGGAACATGCAATCTAGTAAGTTTAAAGTCATGGCAATGGAAAGGAGAGAGAGAGAGAGAGAAAACTTCAAAGTACATTGAGCAATACAACCTCAATAGGTAATGCTAAATAAAATGGTTAACCGGGAGCACACACGCGTCGAGACCCATGTTTTCACCTGTGCGAGGTGGTCAACAAATGGACTGGGGGCAGCTCTTTTATATAATTTTAATGAGGAACTGCTGACCACAATTCCTGATTATGTCAGATGTTTGAATGTAAATCATAACAAAAATTTGAACATTTATCGAAAACAATTTGCGTCACTTCTCGGAAACTTTTAAGAAAGCAGAAGATTACAAAAGGTTAGAGTTCACTTGTAATTTCTAAAGCTGTGGAAAGTCCCATTTGGCCCAGTTGGCCCCCACTCCTGCTCTTAGCCAATTTTGTTCTTCTAAATGACAGACGCATACTGTTATTGCTACATCTTGATGTTCAGAAAGATGTACACAAAGAGGTCATAGGAGAGATACATCTGAGTATACAGGAGGGCATGGGGCCTACTGCCTCTGTAGATGTAGGCAGTGTGGACAATTTTAACACAAACCTGTCTATGGGCTGGCAGGGACAATTGAGGCTCTTATGCTTCAGATGTGGACAGAATGGGCCTAAAGCACTATATGGTAAAACTAGACCCTGCTTCATGCCCTCCTCTTGTTCATTCTTGAACAAAATTCTTACAGCATACCTTGCAGGCCCTCCTTCTAGTTGGTGTATCCCAGGGGTGTCATTCACATTGGAACATTGGCACATTTGAAACATTGGCTCTCCTGCCTCTTCCTTAACTCTATAACTCTCCTTCAGGTATGTCAATGAGGGATGTATATGGTGGCGGTGTAGGTGATGGTGGATCTATATTTAAATCCTATCTCAGTTGGTATCTACTAGTGGTGAGTTGGGGGGTATTGACCTGGCAGTGGGTAATGGTAGCAGGCTGCATGTAGTGTAGTCCTATTGTTGTCACTTCTACTACTTCTAAAAGTGCTAAGTTTCCCCATTCCCTATTCTACCCTTCTTCTTCTTGTGTATATAGGCCTTCTGAATGTTCCCTATTCCAACCTAATTCTTACCCACTAATTTACTACTAGTATTTTTAGCAGAATGACAGAGCAACTGCATGGCACAACAGAGGAGCAACAGCACACCAAAAACCGGTAACAAAAACTTTTAGAATGGCAGACAGCCACCAAGGTATCCAGTCAAAGTTCAACCAATCAGTGGCTGTGTCTGCTATGGCACCTCCTCCAGCAATCATTTTCTTTTCTATGTTGTTCAAGTCCTCAATGGCCTTGGTGATGGAGCCATTTTCTTCATCGTTGGCAATGTGCAGCACGAACTCCCCATCTGAAGGCATACCCTTCTCTTGATATTTCGTAGCCAGCGTGCATTCTCCTCGAGCTGGAGCATCATAATGATGATGTTGAAAGAAGTGCCGTCCCTTGTTCAATAGGCGGAGCTCCTGGGGTATGTCTTTGAAATCTGTCCACCCAAAGTACTCAGCATACCACCAATGTCTGTGGAGCAAGGTAACAGACAAGAGGTGGGCATGGATGTGGGAGCATACCACCAATGTCTGTGGAGCAAGGTAACAGACAAGAGGTGGGCATGGATGTGGGAGATATTGGCTGTAGGAACGATCAAGGAGACTTCGTGCATTGTTCTAATGAGCACAGGCTGCTCCGTCGAGGAGGCTGTTGGAGATAGAGACGTTCTCCGCAGGCCCAGTAGAAATTCATTAGGCTGGAGGTGCCATATTGCATGTCCATATTATAGATAGTGCTGTTGCATCCAGAGTTGGGCCCAACAGGTACTGTGCCATTTCTTCTGTGCTGCGGCGGTGACTGAATCCGTAGACCACCAAAAGATCATCGTCTTCTTCTTCTTGGACAGGCAATGGTAACGCGTGGTCTTCCTCTTGTTCTTCTGTTAGTGCTGGGGTGGTGCAGGGACGACCCTGATGTCCATTTTGTGGATCCATGCTTTCCTCTCAGCAATGCGGACAGCTGTTGGTGATGAGTCTGTGACTTTAAAAGGTCCTTCAAACTTAGGGTCCTTCCACCATCTGACATTTTCCCGGGCAAAGATATGTGTTCCAGGAGAGATAGGTGGGAGCTCAGGATCGATGGGGCCCTTCTCCTTCCGCTTGGATATCTAGGTAGAAAGGAACTTCGCTGCGCTTGTTAATTCACACAGATACTCAAACATTTCAGCTTTCACAATTTCAGAAGAGATTTCAGTATGAATTTTAAGTCTAGTTGCTGGTACTGATACATTTATTAATTGTTCAGTGACAAGCATATGGGGCATTAGGTGATGGTCAGAACTTGGAATATTTCTGAGTGACAACGGGGTAATTTGTAGCCAATTTTTCTCAATTGTGGCACTTATCTTGCTTATTTTATTTTCAAGCAGACATTCAGGCATTGCTGAAATTGGCTGCTTCTTTAGCATCACAGTAGACACATGGTCCAGCTTTGATCCAAACGTGTGGGAAAATGTAGTGGGACCTGTGGCATAACATGTTTTCCTGTTGCAGTCTGCCTATAGATAAAATCTAAGGGATCTAGTTGTACTCCCCTCTTTTTTTTAAAAACTTTTTTTATATGTTCACACCTAACCCACCCGTCACACTGAATATGTTGTCTACTCCTCACCAACCATTCTCTGTCTATGACCTGTGGCTAGGTGTGAAACAGTACCTGTGCAATTGTGCAGGCACAATTTTCAGAAATAAAAACACAAATGCACTGGTGGAACTCCTAACGAGACATGAAGTGGTGGAAACATGAACATTGAGCATATGTATGCAAACATTCCGAAAACAGGAAACCTAGTACACTGCTTAGGGACGTAGGGAAGAACCCAAAAATAATAATGTCTGCAGTGTGCAAAGCCTCGAAACATCAATTAACTCCGAAAGCGAAAGAAGAACCAAAACATTGTACTATAATTGCTCCCAAGAGATAGGAACATCTTAATAATCTCCATCCCAGTAACACAATTGGGAAAGAAAAACTCATAGTGGTCGAACTGCAAAATATTTGCAACCACCTCTTAAGTCTGCAACTGCAGTTTAAAAGGCATTTTTAAATCTACACACATTTTATTCTGACAATATTGCAATACTGAGCATCAATACTTAATGCATACTGTCCTTTAACATTGAAATACACTTCATATCAGCACGTATTATTCATTCTTGGTATTTCCTAGCACTGGGGCATGTGCGTAGGAAGTCGGTGTGGTAGCTATCTGTGGTAATCAATTCCTATGGATCTCTGGTCGTTGTCTCATATTTTGTATGCTGCACAGAGCTGCACATATCCCACAACTTATTCCTTCCCACCTGCCACACAGCTGCACTCATAGTGCCCCTGTGTTAGGAAGGCCTCTAATGTGTCACAATTTAGAACAACAGTGAATTAATAAAGGAATGTCCCCATTGCTTTCATTGGACAAGATCCTGACCTGCCGTATTTTGCCACCTTTCACGGTCATAGTCTGCAAAATGTGTCACTGTAGGACATGCGTATATTTATATATCCATGTACACTGAGCTGACTTTATTTCAAGCAGTGGTGATGCTGGTGGTATTTCACGTAGTGATACAATCTTTTATTTCACTTTCCTGCTGTTGCCAAAAAAAAACCCACAAGTTCCTTCACTACCACACTTTTTGCTTACTGCAACCTGTCACTTATTCTGGCATTTTGTCAAAGATCGCAAAGTGGACCCTATAACTGAATTGTAGAGAGGTCTAATTCATACACTTAAAATGAGGGAAGTCTCTGAGCAATTACGCTGAATGGTCTTATTCACAAAACAAGCCCACACCGAACCCAGCACATCCTTTCAATTGATGCCAGGCAAAGAGGTGGTCGGTTAGTAGTGTGTCTTTAGTACAGTTGTCATAGGGGAGCGAAGCACATATATACATATATATATAGATATACACATACACACATATGTACACACATGTACATATATACGTATCCAGTTACTAAACTGCATAACGTGAAACCTGAAACCCTGTATTTACTCTCGGCTTCCCCATTTTACCAAATTGTGTGATCGTAGGCATTTTATTCCTCTTGTTCTCCTTGTCTAGCTTACTCTTTGTTGTATATAGGCATGTCTGCCACTGTGGAGAAGAGAATCAGTCTCTCCGAATTCATTCTTTAAAACTATTCCTTGAAACAAAAAAAAAATTCTCACCGCGTGTAGGAGAGTAGGATCTGCTTCTTATAGTTACCCCCACTTTTTGTTGATGTTTCACTGTTTTTCGACTTAGCCAGACTGAGGCCTTGCTAATCAGGACCCCAGTCTATCTACTTTCTACTCTAAATTGATTGTATGTACTTTAGGTACACTCCAGATTGGATTCTGGGGTACCCTTGTGAGTCCCTAGTATATGGTATACTATGTACCCAGGGCATAGGTACCCCAGAGGCCTACCAGGGGCTGCAGCATGTATTGTGCCACCCCTGGGAAGCCTTTTAAAATGACACAACAGGTCTGCTACAGCAGCCTGTGTAAGGTGGTATATGCACCACTTACTGAGATATAGGTTCCCTATATCTCTCCATATCACTGCACATGTAAACCTATCAGTCACCCCTATTCCAGGCCTTAACAATCCTGAAGGCAGGGTGCTGGGTTTCATGTGAGAGGGTGCCCATGCATGAGCAGAGCCCCTCTGCAGCTTTCGGAATCTTTATTCCGGGGTTGTTTGTGATGCAGCCAGACCATATACTCTTAAGTGCATTATAACCCCGCAGTAAATGCTAACTTGAGAATGGCTGCATGGAAAACTGTCATGTTTGGTGTCAAACACCTTGGAATCATACCTCCACCCCAGTACTGGGGTGGGAGGTATGATTCCCCCTTCTAGAGGGAGCCACATGGCATCACCGGTACACCCGGACCAGCTTAACAGAACCCTGGCATCACAAAATGGATGCTGCAGCCACAGACACAAGTCTGCCCTCCTGCTGCTGGACGAAACTCCGGCAGGTGAGGCCTGGACAATAGGTTTGACCACCTCCCAGACAGGCTTTAGTGTATTGGGGCTGGGTGGGTGCACTCTCAGAGTGCTTTGAAGTCTGCACTGGGGGCACATTTGGTGTCCCTGTGCATAGTCCAGCTCAAACCGATTGCAGGGGCACACAGCCCCTGCTCTGGCGTGAAACTGGACAAAGGAAATGGGTGTAGCCACCCCTCTTTCCTGACCCTCCCATAGGTGGGTCCCCAGAGTTTGTCCAACCCCTTCCTTGGGTATAAAGTAGGAAACCCTGACTACAGGACTTTAGATTACACCTGGACTAAACTCTGATACCAGAAACCAAGTACTTCGACGATCTGCACGACGCTGGATGACTGAAGAATCTCCCTTTGAGTAAAGGAGTTACTGCCCTGCAAGGCAGGCACCTTTAATGCAACTGACCGGTTGGCATCTCCGAAGCTCCTGTGGACTCCGAAGAATATTGCCACACAGGAGGTGGGTTCCCAAGGTCTCTGAGGTCGATCTGTGCCCACAGCAAATCTGAGGCCCGTATCCCTCGTGGAGACCGTGCAACGCGAACTGCTGGACACCGCGACCATTTGCAGAAGCATCAGCTTTCCGGCGACCCCTGAGGCTGAACTTTGGGCTACTTGTAGCCATGACCCCGAGCAGTAACTGCACTGAAGATTGCAGGCCTACACTCAATGAGTGTTCCGTGGGCTGCCATTTTGTGATTCCTCTCGAGGTCCCTTCGCAATCCCTGGTCCATTGACCTGTGGGTCCCCAAGAAGGCAACACTAACTTTTATTGGGCTTCCTTGGTTGCTCCAGACGTGCCCTGACTCTCCATTGCTTGGGTAGTCCCCAGGAGGACCTTGCTGGTCCGCACAGAAGCATCTTTTCTTTTCCTGCGTGGGTTGCTGTTGCCAAGGCTTATGGTGGTCAATCTGATCACCGACATGCCAGCACTCGACATCCTTTCTGGGACAGCTCGAATCTGGCTCCTGGTCATTGTCAACGTCTCCGGGACCCCGTGGCTGAAGAGTCAAGCTTCACCTCTTCGCACCTGAAGCACCCGACATCGGTGGGCATTCGATTGCTCCGCTCCTTGTCACTGGCTAGTGACCCAGACTCTGTCCCCTCTGCTTTCAGGTTCTTCACATCTTCGATCCAGGCTTGGATCCACCCGGACACTTTTCTCCTTCACGGCAGCAGCACTTTGCAGCAGATCGCCATTGAAAACGACGACGATTCCCGACACCTTTTGACACCTATGCACCCGGCTTCCCTGGGTGAGGTAACTCGAGTACTCCGGTGTTCACGTGGGTGTTGGCCCTAGAACCCCTTAAGTCTAAAGGGGTTTGCTGAAAGTCCTCTCCTAAGTGTCCTTTATCTTTACAATTCCAACAGCGACTTTCCGCATTGAATCCTACGGTGCTTGCCGCTGTGTTCTCACACTGCACACGTCCCCCGTGGGTCTCCTGTGTCACTACCTTGGGTGGTTCCTTGGGGTCCCAGCGATTCTACGTGCTCTAGGCACTGTGTCTAGTCAAGTCGTGGTTCTTATACCACTTTCTTAGTATATAGTTTGGTCTCCCCCTGGAGCCCACTGTGTATTGTGCTATTTACTGTCGTTTTAATACTGTGATACTGTGCATCTTGAACGCTAATCTCATAAAGGGATTAGTAGTTAATGTTTAGAAATAAATACATATATTTTATATATATATCTTGTGTGGTTCGCCTTTCATTTTGTCATTCAAGAGGTTATAATCTGGTAAACCAAGCTGCTTTACACTCCTTCAAGACTTAGCCTGAAGGCTGCTCTCCATAGCTACCACTAGGATAGCTTTCAATAAAGGTTGTCTTTAAACCTATCATCAATAAGGGTCGTTTGGACTGGTGCAAGGTGCCCACTATAACTAGTGGATAGCATATGCCAGGCCAACTTCTCACATTGGTGGCAGCGGTGAGATTCAAGCTTGCTATTGCTTTACCAGATAATCTCTTTGAAGTGACTAACTGAAAACCACTATAGGTACATAGGTACATATAAATCAAGTTTAGAATACAGTAAGTTCTACTGAACTTAGAGTTGTGGGTCAAGGGCTTAGCACACCCTTTCTACAACTCAAGAGAGTTTCAGTTCCCACTAGAGTAGGTAGGTGCATACACCACACCACACTAGAATGTCTTCAAGGCCTGAAGTCAGTGACTCCTTGCTCACTAGGTATGACAATCTCACATTCCAGGAATTGAGAAATATGTGTACCTCTAGGAGACTGAAAACAGGGAGACATGCAAGCACTCAACGCCTCATAGAGGCTTTGCTGTTAGATGACCTCAGAAAGACACCAGGGTCTGATGAGGCAGGCAGGTTGGGTGGGGCAGTAGAAGAGGAAAGTCCAGGTAGTGAAAACTACTATGACCCAGACTCTGATGCTGGCCAGGGGGATCAAAATGATTCCCACCTGGAAAATCCAATTCTTCCTGAAGGTGAGGAAGGAGACCCCAGTGGGGTTCTCTTTTCCCCACCTGGAAGGGTTAATAGTCTACCAAGAAGATCAAGATCTCCTTCTCAGGAATCTAATCATTCTGGTACTTCTATAGGGTCCTCTGCTTCTCATAAAAGGGCATCCTCTTATGAGAAGAAGTGCCAACTGCTTGAGTTTGAGAGAGCTAAGCTCAGAATCAAGAGAGAGAGCAATTGGCCTTAGACAGGGCATCCCTGGAGCTTCAGAAAGCTTCACAGAAATTGGGACTAGGGTCCCATGGTGGCAGCAGCAGTGTCCCTAGAGGTAGAGATCATACTCATGACCATAGGAACCTAAAGAAGATTGTCCCTCCCTACCAGAGTGGGGATGACATCCACAAATGGATAACTGCACTGGAGAGGGCCTGTAAGGTACAGAGGGTCCCTCAGGAGCAGTGGGCAGCAATCTTCTGGCTCTCCTTTGCAGACAAAGGTAGAGACAAGCTCCTCACTGTAAGAGAAGAGGATGCTGACAATTACAAAGTCCTGAAGAGTGCTCTGATTGAAGGGTTTGGCCTAACCACTGAACAATACAGGTTAAAGTTCAGAGATACCCAAAAGGCACAGACTCAGGACTGGGTTGACTGGGGAGTCCCCAGGACCTTGCTGGTCCGCACAGAAGCATCTTTTCTCTTCCTGCGTGGGTTGCTGTTGCCAAGGCTAGTTGTGGTCAATCCGATCACCGACACCCCAGCACTCAACATCCTTCGTGGGACAGCTCGAATCCGGCTCCTGGTCATCGTCGACGTCTCCGGGACCCCGTGGCTGCAGAGTCAAGCTTCACCTCTTCGCACCTGAAGCACCCGACATCGGTGGGCATTCAATTGCTCCGCTCCTGGTCACTGGCTAGTGACCCAGACTCTGTCCCCTCTGCTTTCAGGTTCTTCACATCTTCGATCCAGGCTTGGATCCACCGAGACACTTTTCTCCTTCACGGCAGCAGCACTTTGCAGCAGATCGCCATTGAAAACGACGACGATTCCCGACACCTTTTGACACCTATGCACCGGGCTTCCCTGGGTGAGGTAACTTGAGTACTCCGGTGCTCACGTGGGTGTTGGCCCTAGAACCCCTTAAGCCTAAAGGGGTTTGCTGAAAGTCCTCTCCTAAGTGTCCTTTATCTTTAAAATTCCAACCGCGACTTTCCGCATTGAATCCTACGGCACTCGCGGCTGTGTTCTCACACTGCACACGTCCCCCGTGGGTCACTATGTCACTACCTTGGGTGGTTCCTTGGGGTCCCAGCGATTCTACGTGCTCTAGGCACTGTGTCTAGTCAAGTCGTGGTTCTTATACCACTTTCTTAGTATATGGTTTGGTCTCCCCCTGGAGCCCACTGTGTGATGTGCTATTTACTGTCGTTTTAATACTGTGATACTGTGTATCTTGAACTCTAATCTCATAAAGGGATTAGTGGTTAGTGTTTAGAAATAAATACATATATTTTATATATATCTTGTGTGGTTCTCCTTTCATTTGGTCATTCAAGAGGTTATAATCTGGTAAACCAAGCTGCTTTACACTCCTTCAAGACTTAGCCTGAAGGCTGCTCTCCATAGCTACCACTAGGATAACTTTCAATAAAGGTTGTCTTTAAACCTATCATCAATAAGGGTCGTTTGGACTGGTGCAAGGTGGCCACTATAACTAGTGGACAGCATATGCCAGCCCAACTCCTCACACCGCACTTGACATAATCTGTTGTACGGGACAGGAAACTTATACTAAATGTCTATATATATATATATATTATCTACTGGCGGTCGCCAGTAGATAGTTATAGTTAGGACCTATTTTCCATAGGAAATCTGCGACATTCTATTTGAAATAACTCTTGCGTCGGTTGACGAATCTTCGCGAAATTTTCAAACTTTATGGCCCGCTCCGGTCCGCTCCTACCCTGAAAGTCTCAGGGTGATTCGTCAAGCGGGGGCCGAGAAAAAAGGGGGTCCCAAAACGTGTTTTCCCCATTCATTTTCCCATAGGAAACTTTAGACACGGCTACAGCCCGAACTGCTGAACGGAATTACACCAAATTTGGCAAAGAGGTAGTTCTTGGTTCAAAAGAACCCTTTTTGTTAAATGGTGTAAATCCGTTCAGTAGTTGCTGAGAAAATCAAAAGTAAAAACACATATATATCTGGGCGGAGCCTAACCACACATGTCATCGTGAGATCTGATTGGCTGTCAGCACTTCATCCTGGAATTGCTGGCAGCCATCTTGGGACCAATATAAATGATAGTACCCCATTGAAATGCATTGTAGTGAATCGAAGATTTTGAGGGTTACCAAAAGGAGAACTATAAAGGGTGATAACAGACTTTAGTTACATTAGAATTCATTTGTTGATGGTACCATACTAATTTCAGGAATTGTGGTGTGTTCTAAGGTGATTTTACCCTGTGAAAAACCTTCTGCTGGGATATCATGAATCATGTTTGAGAGAAAACTATTTTCACATGCTTGTCCCATACAGTTTTGGAAGGTGCCCCAGAAGATAACATGAGAGCATATTTTCTGTAAATTCACATTATCTTTCTCAGTCATGTGAGAATGAAGTCTGACATTCTCAGTAAAACATGTACATCCAACAAGGGCAGAGACTGTCAGTTGATTCCTTTGTGTTCTACTGCAGCTTCAAAGAGTGTTCTAAAGAACAACTAGAGCGCTAACAGTCTTACTTATGACAAAAGTATGGCACACCTGAAGCCATCTTGATTGGAATAAACTGGTAACACTTAAAACATTTAATTTAAAAAGGAACAAAATGATGGGGTTCATCTTGTCATAGAAATTATGGTTAGTGCTCTGGAAAGAAAAATTAGGACATGCTTCAAGTGTGATCTCAAATATCTTCCTGTTATATTTCAACAGGAGCAGCCTGTCAGTTGATGCCTTTGTGTTCTAATGCAGCTTCCCAGAGTGTTCTAAAGAACAACTAGAGCGCTAACAGTCTTACTTATGACAAAAGTATGGCACACCTGAAGCCATCTTGATTGGAATAAACTGGTAACACTTAAAACATTTAATTTAAAAAGGAACAAAATGATGGGGTTCATTTTGTCATAGAAATTATGGTTAGTGCTGTAGAAAGAAAAATTAGGACATGTTTTAAGTGAGATCTCAAATATCTTCCTGTTATATTTCAACAGGAGCAGCCTGTCAGTTGATGCCTTTGTGTTCTACTGCAGCTTCCCAGAGTGTTCTAAAGAACAACTAGAGTGCTAACAGCCTTACTTATGACAAAAGTATGGCACAGCTGAAGCCATCTTGATTGGAATAAACTGGTAACACTTAAAACATTTAATTTAAAAAGGAACAAAATGAGGGGTTCATTTTGCCATAGAAATTATGGTTAGTGCTGCAAAAAGAAAATTTAGTGCATGTTTTAAGTGAGATCTCAAATCCTCTTCTATTTCATTAGAAAATTCTGACATGCAGACTGAAACAATCACTTTCAATACCAGCAGTAGACTTCCAGTTAACTCCTTGGTGAGCAGTAGCTTTACTACAGTGATCTAATGAACAACTAGAGTAATAACATTCTGAATTTATGGCAAATGTGTGACACATCTGAATGCCTTCTTGATGGAATCAAAGTAAAACTGAAAGCATTTCCTACTGAGGAGACTGCAGTAAATGAGGAAATTAGGAAACTTCATAACAAAGAAGTCTTCCAAGATGGCCACCAGTGAAAAAAGAGCCCAAATGTAGCACAAATATTACCCAGATGTAGCCCACATATAGCCCAATGACAAAAGTGTGCAAAACACTTTTTATTTTTAGTTTTTTGCAGTTTTATGTAGTGCAGACTGGTCAGGTATTGGAGCGTTGCATCTTAAAACATGACCCCCTACACTACAAAAACACCACTGCACTATCCTAAACCCTAAAACACTACCCCAGCACGACCCCTACACTACACAAGCACCACTGCACTATCCTAAACCCTAAAACACAACCCCCAGCATGACCCCCTACACTACACAAACACCACTGCACTACCCTAAACCCTAAAACTCTACCCCAACACCACTGCAGTAACCTAAATCCAAAAACACTACCCTCAGCACGACCCCCTACACTACCCAAACACCACTGCACTACCCAAAAACATGACCCCCTACACTACACAAACACCACTGCACTACCCTAAACCCTAAAACACTACCCCCAGCATGACCCCCTACACTACACAAGCACCACTGCACTACCCTAAACCCTAAAACACTACCCCCATCACGACCCCCTACACTACCCAAACACCACTGCACTAACCTAAATCCTAAAACACTACCCCCAGCACGACCCCCTACACTGCCCGAACACCACTGCACTGCCCTAAACCCTGAAACACCAGCCCCTGCACGACCCCCTACAGTGCCCGAACACCACTGCACTGCCCTAAACCCTGAAACACATACCCTAGCACGACCCCCTACACTGCCCGAACACCACTGCACTGCCTTAAACCCTGAAACACCACCCCTTCACGACCCCCTACACTGCCCGAACACCACTGCACTGCCCTAAACCCTGAAACACCACCCCCAGCATGACCCAAACACCACTGCACTGCCCTAAACCCTGAAACACTACCCCCAGCAAGACCACCTACACTGCCCGAACACTACTGCACTGCCCTAAACCCTGAAACATCACCCCCAGCAAGACCCCGTACACTGCCCGAACACCACTGCCCTAAACCCTGAAACACCACCCCCAGCACGACCCCCTACACTGCCCGAACACCACTGCACTGCCCTAAACCCTGAAACACAACCCCCAGCACGACCCCCTACACTGCCCGAACACCACTGCACTGCCCTAAACCCTGAAACACCACCCCTGCACGACCCTATACACTGCCCGAACACTACTGCACTGCCCTAAACCCTGAAACACCATCCCCAGCACGACCCCCTACACTGCATGAACACCACTGCACTGCCCTAAACCCTGAAACACTACCCCCAGCAAGACCCCCTACACTGCCCGAACACCACTGCACTGCCCTAAACCCTGAAACACCACCCCCAGCAAGACCCCCTACACTGCCCGAACACCACTGCCCTAAACCCTGAAACACCACCCCCAGCAAGACCCCCTACACTGCCCGAACACCACTGCACTGCCCTAAACCCTGAAACACCAGCCCCAGCATGACCCCTACACTGCCCGAACACCACTGCACTGCCCTAAACCCTGAAACACCACCCCCTGCACGACCCCCTACACTGCCCGAACACCACTGCACTGCCCTAAACCCTGAAACACCACCCCCAGCACGACCCCCTACACTGCCCGAACACCACTGCACTGCCCTAAACCCTGAAACACCACCCCCTGCATGATCCCCTACCCTGCCCGAACACTACTGCACTGCCCTAAACCCTGAAACACCACCCCCAGCACGACCCCCTACACTGCACGAACACCACTGCACTGCCCTAAACCCCGAAACACTACCCCCAGCAAGACCCCCTACACTGCCCGAACACCACTGCCCTAAACCCTGAAACACCACCCCCAGCAAGACCCCCTACACTGCCCGTACACCACTGCACTGCCCTAAACCCTGAAACACCACCCCCAGCATGACCCCTACACTGCCCGAACACCACTGCACTGCCCTAAACCCTGAAACACCACCCCAGCACGACCCCCTACACTGCCCGAACACCACTGCACTGCCCAAAACCATGAAACACCAGCCCCAGCACGACCCCCTACACTGCCCGAACACCACTGCACTGCCCTAAACCCTGAAACACCACCCCCAGCACGACCCCCTACACTGCCCGAACACCACTGCACTGCCCTAAACCCTGAAACACCAGCCCCAGCACAACCCCGTACACTGCCCGAACACCACTGCTCTGCCCTAAACCCTGAAACACCAGCCCCAGCACGACCGCCTACACTGCCCGAAAACCACTGCACTGCCCTAAACCCTGAAACACCAGCCCCAGTACGACCCACTACACTGCCCGAACACCACTGCACTGCCCTAAACCCTGAAACACCACCCCCAGCACGACCCCTACACTGCCCGAACACCACTGCACTGCCCTAAACCCTAAAACACCACCCCCAGCATTACCCCCTACACTGCCCAAACACCACTGCACTGCCCTAAACCCTAGAACACTACCCCAGAACGACCCCTACACTACCCGAACACCACTGCACTACCCTAAACCCTAAAATACTACCCCCAGCACAACCCCCTACACTACCCGAACACGACTGCACTGCCCTAAACCCTCAAACACTCCCCCAGCACGACCCCCTACACTACCCGAACACCACTGCACTGCCCTAAACCCTAAAACACTCCCCCAGCACGACCCCTACACTACCCAAACACCACTGCACTGCCCTAAACCCAAAAACACTACCCCCGCATGACCCCCTACACTACCCAAACACCAATGCACTACCTAATCCCTAAAACACTACCCCCGCATGACCCCCTACACTACCCTAAACCTAAAACACTACCCCGTACGACTCCCTACACTACCCAAAGACCACTGCACTACCCTAAACCCTAAAACACGACCTCCTACACTACACAAACACCACTGCACTACCCTAAACCCTAAAACACTACCCCCTACACTACACAAACACCACTGCACTACCCTAAACCCTAAAACACTACCCCCAGCAGTACCCCTACACTACCCAAACACCACTGCACTAACCTAGACCCTAAAACACTACCCCCAGCAGTACCCCCTACACTACCCAAACACCACTGCACTACCCTAAAACACTACCCCAGCACGACCCCCTACACTACCCAAACACCACTGCACTACCCTAAACCCTAAAACACTCCCCCAGCACGACTCCCTACACTACCCAAACACCACTGCACTACCCTAAACACTAAATCTACCCCCAGCACGACCCCCTACACTACCCAAACACCACTGCACTACCCTAAACCCTAAAACACTCCCCCCAGCCTCGACTCCCTACACTACCCAAACACCACTGCACTACCCTAAACCCTAAATCTACCCCCAGCATGACCCCCTACACTACACAAACACCACTGCACTACCCTAAACCCTAAAACACTACCCCCAGCACGACCCTCTTCACTACCTAAACACAACTGCACAATTTGTTACCGGCGTTGCAACGCAGGCCTGTGGTGCTTACTGGAAGTACCTAGTGGGCTAGTTGGGCCCCAGGGACCCTCAGGATTCAAGGTGACCTAATCCCCCAACTTAAAACGCACCACAGGGCGCGTTTGCAAAGTGGTGAAGGGAGGGGCGGGGCCTCAGGTGACATGTGCGCAAACACGCCCTGTGGTGCGTTTTAAGTTGGGGAATTAATTCCCTTTGAATCCTGAGGGACCCTGGGGCCAACTAGCCCACCAGGTACCTTCAGTAAGCACAACAGAGTTGCGTTGCAGAGAGGTGAAAAAAGGTGCGTGGCCTCGGAACGCCTCTCTGCAACTCAGCTCTGTGGTCCTAACTGTAGGTACCTGGGGGCTAGTTGGGCCCCAGGGACCCTCAGAATTCAAGGGGACGTAATCCCGCAACTTAAAACGCGCCACGGGGTGCGTTTGCACACATGTCACCTCAGGCCCCCTCCCTTCACCACTGTGCAAGCAGCGCCCTGTAGCGCGTTTTAAGAGGTAGTTTTAATCCCCCTGCCCTATTATGTACTAGGGACTTGCAGAGGAGGTCATGCTAATCACAGGGGTACCCCAACGCATAGTGTTCCCTAGTGTATGTAGGTGTTTTCACTGTATTCTAAGTGTCTTTTAGCATAGCACTGGCTCTGGTTAGTCAGAGTCAGTTACCACCAGTACCCGTCTGAAAAAGTTGTGGGCACAGGATGATTTTGCAACAAGGCCTCTTTCTGCTCCTCTGTTGGTTCTTTCTGCACATCTTTTGCTTCTTTCTGTACGTTTTTTTCTTCTTTCTTCACATGTCCTACCTCTGTAGGCATAGTTAGAAACTAGCATTTAAAAAAACCTTTGAAATTCACTTAAAAAATAATAGGTTTCAGGCACGTTATAGTTAGAAATTAGCATTTAAAAAACCTTTGAAATTCACTGAAAAAACCATAGGTTTCAGACACGTTATATTTAGAAATTAGCATTTAAAAAACCTTTGAAATTCACTGAAAAAACCATAGGTTTTAGGGACAGTTATAGTTAGTTGGACATTTCACTCGTACAAAACCATAGAAATTCCCCGTTATAGTTAGTTCAGCTATCTATAACTCGCGTCCCCATAATGCACTGCTGATGACGTCACATATTACATCACTCATGACATGGTCAGTGACATCACTGATGACATCACTGATGACATCTCAAATGACATCACTGATGACATCATCCATGTGATAATTTCATGCATCTTCTCACACCCTAATATAACTTTTGATACACCCACTCTAAATTACAGACTGCCATTCTCAAAACCGTAGACACTCCAACACCAAAAACTACATACCCACTCACTGATTCTTAGGTCTACACACACATCCACTCACTCACCCGTACAGTCACTCATACTTAGTCACTCAGTACAGGACTATCATATGCACTCATACACCTATATAAACACTCACACACCGCCACTCATCCATAGAGTACTCACACACCTAGTCAGTCATGCAAAAAACTTAATCACACACCCATTTACTCACCTATACAGTTATACACACACCAGCTCACTTACTCATACAAATACTAGCACATTCTTACGCTCTTATACAATCACTGATACAAGTACACACTCATCCATACAGCCACTCTCACAATCACACACTCTCACTTATAGCCATTTATATACTCCAACACACATATATACTGCCTTTCACATATGTAGTTACTCACACATGTACCACTGAGATATACATTCAATCACTAACACACCCATACACACACTCACCCACCCATACAGTCCATCACAGATGCACTCTTGAAACCATGCACCCAGTGAATCACCAACTCACACATCTATGCAGAGAGTCACACACACCCCACCCACACAAACACTCAGGCACCCATACAGATACTCAGACAATCAATCAATAACCCATGTAGACACTCATGTAGCTATTCAGAAAGCCATGCAGCCGCTTACAAACCAACAGACAGACGGATACAGACATTCACACAGTTTAGTCACTAACCCATGCATTCAGTAAGATACATTTAATCACTCACTTGTAGAGTCAGTCACTCACGTACTAAATCATCCATTCAGACACTTATACACCCACTCATTCTTCAATACGCCTTTCCCTATATATATTAAACATATTTAAACTTTACAGAAACACACAGTCACTGGATGATGTCATCAGTGATGTCATCAGTGATGTCATTTGAGATGTCATCAGTGATGTCACTGACCATGTCATGAGTGATGTAATATGTGACGTCATCAGCAGTGCATTGCGGGGCGCGAGTTATAGTTAGCTGAACTAACTATAACGGGGGAATTTCTATGGTTTTGTACGAGTGAAATGTCCAACTAACTATAACTGTCCCTAAAACCTATGGTTTTTTCAGTGAATATATATATATATATATCATCCAAGGGTTTGCCACAACGTTGTGGACGCTCACAATGAGAGGCCAGATCAGCAGCAGCAATCCTTTATTCGAAGAGTGCAGGTAACATCGCTGGAAATAACACAGCCTTGCCCTACGCGTTTCGGTGCTCCTGCACCTTGATCATGGGCTGGCGCGCTGTGAACAGATACAAACAGGAAGAGTCCCGCAAACCCTGATTATATCGCCCTCTGCTGGGCTATGCTAATTGTAAGGCTGCTTGGGACCTGTAGTCCTGTGTGTTAAAATAATATCCGTAATGGATTCTGCTTCACGGCATATCTTGGACAAACACTTGAATAGTGTCCCCAGACCAGTCACAGGCACATGTGCACATCGCCTTTCATCCTGCCATCGCGGTTTCTGTGTATCAAAAACCAGCAGCCCACTTCATTCTCGTGGCGGAGCTGTCCTCCCGACCCTGGCAGGCCGGAAAATATCATCCAAGGGTTTGCCACAACGTTGAGGATGCTCACAATGAGAGGCCGGATCAGCAGCAGCAATCCTTTATTCGAAGAGTGCAGGTAACATCGCTGGAAATAACACAGCCTTGCCCTACGCGTTTCGGTGCTCCTGCACCTTGATCACGGGCTGGCGCGCTGTGAGCAGATACAAACAGGAAGAGTCCCGCAAACCCTGATTATATCACCCTCTGCTGGGCTATGCTAATTGTAAGGCTGCTTGGGACCTGTAGTCCTGTGTGTTAAAATAATATCCGTAATGGATTCTGCTTCACGGCATATCTTGCACAAACACTTGAATAGTGTCCCCAGACCAGTCACCTGCACATGTGCACATCGCCTTTCATCCTGCCATCGCGGTTTCTGTGTATCAAAAACCAGCAGCCCACTTCATTCTCGTGGCGGAGCTGTCCTCCCGACCCTGGCAGGCCGGAAAATATCATCCAAGGGTTTGCCACAATGTTGAGGACGCTCACAATGAGAGGCCGGATCAGCAGCAGCAATCCTTTATTCGAAGAGTGCAGGTAACATCGCTGGAAATAACACAGCCTTGCCCTACGCGTTTCGGTGCTCCTGCACCTTGATCACGGGCTGGCGCGCTGTGAGCAGATACAAACAGGAAGAGTCCCGCAAGCCCTGATTATATCGCCCTCTGCTGGGCTATGCTAATTGTAAGGCAAGATATGCCGTGAAGCAGAATCCATTACGGATATTATTTTAACACACAGGACTACAGGTCCCAAGCAGCCTTACAATTAGCATAGCCCAGCAGAGGGCGATATAATCAGGGTTTGCGGGACTCTTCCTGTTTGTATCTGCTCACAGCGCGCCAGCCCGTGATCAAGGTGCAGGAGCACCGAAATGCGTAAGGCAAGGCTGATGTCATTTCCAGCGATGTTACCTGCACTCTTCGAATAAAGGATTGCTGCTGCTTATCCGGCCTCTCATTGTGAGCGTCCTCAACGTTGTGGCAAACCCTTGGATGATATTTTCCGGCCTGTCAGGGTCGGGAGGACAGCTCCGCCACGAAATGAAGTGGGCTGCTGGTTTTGATACACAGAAACCGCGATGGCAGGATGAAAGGCGATGTGCACATGTGCAGGTGACTGGTCTGGGGACACTATTCAAGTGTTTGTGCAAGATATGCCGTGAAGCAGAATCCATTGCGGATATTATTTTAACACACAGGACTACAGGTCCCAAGCAGCCTTACAATTAGCATAGCCCAGCAGAGGCGATATAATCAGGGTTTGCGGGACTCTTCCTGTTTGTATCTGCTCACAGCGCGCCAGCCCGTGATCAAGGTGCAGGAGCACCGAACGCGTAGGGCAAGGCTGTGTTATTTCCAGCGATGTTACCTGCACTCTTCGAATAAAGGATTGCTGCTGCTGATCCGGCCTCTCATTGTGAGCGTCCTCAACATTGTGGCAAACCCTTGGATGATATTTTCCGGCCTGCCAGGGTCGGGAGGACAGCTCCGCTACGAGAATGAAGTGGGCTGCTGGTTTTTGATACACAGAAACCGCGATGGCAGGATGAAAGGCGATGTGCACATGTGCAGGTGACTGGTCTGGGGACACTATTCAAGTGTTTGTGCAAGATATGCCGTGAAGCAGAATCCATTATGGATATTATTTTAACACACAGGACTACAGGTCCCAAGCAGCCTTACAATTAGCATAGCCCAGCAGAGGGCGATATAATCAGGGTTTGCGGGACTCTTCCTGTTTGTATCTGCTCACAGCGCGCCAGCCCGTGATCAAGGTGCAGGAGCACCGAAACGCGTAGGGCAAGGCTGTGTTATTTCCAGCGATGTTACCTGCACTCTTCGAATAAAGGATTGCTGCTGCTGTTCCGGCCTCTCATTGTGAGCGTCCTCAACGTTGTGGCAAACCCTTGGATGATATTTTCCAGCCTGCCAGGGTCGGGAGGACTGCTCCGCCATGAGAATGAAGTGGGCTGCTGGTTTTTGATACACAGAAACCGCGATGGCAGGATGAAAGGCGATGTGCACATGTGCAGGTGACTGGTCTGGGGACACTATTCAAGTGTTTGTGCAAGATATGCCGTGAAGCAGAATCCATTACGGATATTATTTTAACACACAGGACTACAGGTCCCAAGCAGCCTTACAATTAGCATAGCCCAGCAGAGGGCGATATAATCAGGGTTTGCGAGACTCTTCCTGTTTGTATCTGCTCAGAGCGCCAGCCCGTGATCAAGGTGCAGGAGCACCGAAACGCGTAGGGCAAGGCTGTGTTATTTCCAGCGATGTTACCTGCACTCTTCGAATAAAGGATTGCTGCTGCTGATCCGGCCTCTCATTGTGAGCGTCCTCAACGTTGTGGCAAACCCTTGGATGATATATATATATATATATATTCACTGAAAAAACCATAGGTTTCAGGCACGTTATAGTTAGAAATTAGCATTTAAAAAACCTTTGAAATTCACTAAAAAAAACATAGGTTTCAGACACGTTATAGTTAGAAATTTGCATTTAAAAAACCTTTGAAATTCACTGAAAAAACCATAGGTTTTAGGGACAGTTATAGTTAGTTGGACATTGCACTCGTACAAAACCCGTGAAATTCCCGGTTATAGTTAGTTCAGCTAACTATAACTCGCGCCCCACAATGCACTGCTGATGACGTCACATATTACATCACTCATGACATGGTCAGTGACATCACTGATGACATCACTGATGACATCTCAAATGACATCACTGATGACATCATGCAGTGACTGTGTTTCTATAAAGTTTAAATATGTTTAATATATATGCCAAGGTGTATTGAATAATGAGTGGGTGTATAAGTGTCTGGATGGATGATTTAGTAGGTGCGTGACTGACTCTATAAGTGAGTGATTAAACGTATCTTACTAAATGCATGGGTTAGTGACTAAACTGTGTGAATGTCTTTATCCGTCTGTCTGTTGGAGTGTAAGTGGCTGCATGGGTTTGTAAATAGCTACATGAGTGTCTATGAGTTATTGATTGGTTGTCTGAGTATCTGTATGGGTGCCTGAGTGTTTGTGTGGATGGGGTGTGTGTGACTGCACATAGATGTATCAGTGGGTGATTCACTGGGTGCATGGTTTCAAGTGTGCATCTGTGATGGACTGTATGGGTGAGGGAGTGTGTGTATGGGTGTGTTAGTGAGTGAATGTATATCTCAGTGGTACATGTGTGAGTAACTACATATGTGAAAGGCAGTATATATGTGTGTTGGAGTATATAAATAGCTATAAGCGAGAGTGTGTGATTGTGATTGTGACTGTATGGATGAGTGTGTGCTTGTATCAGTGATTGTATAAGAGCGTAAGAATGTGCTAGTATTTGTATGAGTAAGTGAGCTGGTGTGTGTATAACTGTATAGGTGAGTAAATGGCAGTGTGATTAATTATTTGCATGACTGACTAGGTGTGTGAGTACCTCTATGGATGAGTGGCGGTGTGTGAGTGTCTATGTAGGTGTATGAGTGCATATGATAGTCCTGTACTGAGTGACCATAAGTATGAGTGACTGTACGGGTGAGTGAGTGGATGTGTGTGTAGACCTAAGAATCAGTGAGTGGGTATGTAGTTATTGGTGTTGGAGTGTCTATGGTTTTGAGAATGGCATTCTGTAATTTACAGTGGGTGTATCAAAAGTTATATTAGGGTGTGAGAAGATGCATGAAATTATCACATGGATGATGTCATCAGTGATGTCATCAGTGATGTCACTGACCATGTCATGAGTGATGTAATATGTGACGTCATCAGCAGTGCATTGCGGGGGCGCGAGTTATAGTTAGCTATACCGTTAACTATAACGTTCCTGAAACCTATGGTTTTTTCAGTTAATTTCTATGGTTTTTTAAATGCTAATTTCTAACTATAACGTGCCTGAAACCTATGGTTTTTTCAGTGAATTTCTATGGTGTTTTAAATGCTAATTTCGAACTATAACGTGCCTGAAACCTATGGTTTTTCCAGTGAATTTCAAAGGTTTTTAAATGAAAATTTGTAAGTCTAATGTACCTCAATCCTATGTTTTTTTTATTTTCTATATATGTATATATATATATTTAAAAAAATTGTGAATAATTTTTAGTTAGGAAAACTATATTCATTCTCTTAAAAAAAAATATATATTATACAGAAGTGGGCACCCTTCGCGCACCATACACGATGGCTGCGCGCATTCCGGTAGCCATTTTGAAAAGTCGCGCTGGGGTCGCGACTTCGGCGTAATTTGTAAAGTATGAAATATCTTTAAATTAATTATAAATAAAAGTTTTCCTTTAAGTGTTTGTCTAAATTTATTAATAAAAGTATTTTTAAAGTATTATTTTCAATATAATTTCGACTAAAAATTATTCGATTATTATTGGCTTCGGAGGTTAGGAGGGATGGCCATTTTGCTCGATCTGTTTTGCAAGATTTTTTGGTCTAGTCAGGTGGACACCCTCCTCCGGGTGAGGTACGGCTTGAGGATTCTATTCAAAAGGTGAGGAATCAACAGGCAGAAGTATCCATCAGAAGAGCAAGTTACTTATCTTCGGTAACGCTTTTTCTGGTGGATACAGTATCTGCCTGTGGATTCCTCACTGTCCCACCCGCCTCCCCGTTGTCCACCTGTTTCTACCAAAAAGATGCTTTTACTGTTTGGCATGAATGTTTTTGATATGTCTTAATCATGCTTATGTTTTAATAGTGAGAATTGCTTGATCTGTTGCTATTTCTTTATGCCTTTATTGGTTATGCTTTTATATATATATATATATATATATATATATATATATATATATATATATATATATATATATATATATTCACTGAAAAAACCATAGGTTTTAGGGACAGTTATAGTTAGTTGGACATTTCACTCGTACAAAACCATAGAAATTCCCCCGTTATAGTTAGTTCAGCTAACTATAACTCGCGCCTCGCAATGCACTGCTGATGACGTCACATATTACATCACTCATGACATGGTCAGTGACATCACTGATGACATCACTGATGACATCTCAAATGACATCACTGATGACATCACTGATGACATCATCCAGTGACTGTGTGTTTCTGTAAAGTTTAAATATGTTTAATATATATAGGGAAAGGCGTATTGAAGAATGAGTGGGTGTATAAGTGTCTGAATGGATGATTTAGTACGTGAGTGACTGACTCTACAAGTGAGTGATTAAATGTATCTTACTGAATGCATGGGTTAGTGACTAAACTGTGTGAATGTCTGTATCCGTCTGTCTGTTGGTTTGTAAGCGGCTGCATGGCTTTCTGAATAGCTACATGAGTGTCTACATGGGTTATTGATTGATTGTCTGAGTGTCTGTATGGGTGCCTGAGTGTTTGTGTGGGTGGGGTGTGTGTGACTCTGTGCATAGATGTGTGAGTTGGTGATTCACTGGATGCATGGTTTCAAGAGTGCATCTGTGATGGACTGTATGGGTGGGTGAGTGTGTGTATGGGTGTGTTAGTGATTGAATGTATATCTCAGTGGTACATGTGTGAGTAACTACATATGTGAAAGGCAGTATATATGTGTGTTGGAGGATATAAATGGCTATAAGTGAGAGTGTGTGATTGTGAGAGTGGCTGTATGGATGAGTATGTACTTGTATCAGTGATTGTATAAGAGCATAAGAATGTGCTAGTATTTGTATGAGTAAGTGAGCTGGTGTGTGTATAACTGTATAGGTGAGTAAATGGGTGTGTGATTAAGTTTTTTGCATGACTGACTAGGTGTGTGAGTACCTCTATGGATGAGTGGCGGTGTGTGAGTGTTTATATAGGTGTATGAGTGCATATGATAGTCCTGTACTGAGTGACTAAGTATGAGTGACTGTACGGGTGAGTGAGTGGATGTGTGTGTAGACCTAAGAATCAGTGAGTGGGTATGTAGTTTTTGGTGTTGGAGTGTCTATGGTTTTGAGAATGGCAGTCTGTAATTTAGAGTGGGTGTATCAAAAGTTATATTAGGGTGTGAGAAGATGCATGAAATTATCACATGGATGATGTCATCAGTGATGTCATTTGAGATGTCATCAGTGATGTCATCAGTGATGTCACTGACCATGTCATGAGTGATGTAATATGTGACGTCATCAGCAGTGCATTGCGGGGGCGCGAGTTATAGTTAGCTGAACTAACTATAACGGGGAATTTCTATGGTTTTGTACGAGTGAAATGTCCAACTAACTATAACTGTCCCTAAAACCTATGGTTTTTTCAGTGAATTTCAAAGGTTTTTTAAATGCTAATTTCTAACTATAACGTGCCTGAAACCTATGATTTTTAAGTGAATTTCAAAGGTTTTTTTAAATGCTAGTTTCTAACTATGCCTACAGAGGTAGGACATGTGAAGAAAGAAGAAAAAACGCACAGAAAGAAGCAAAAGATGTGCAGAAAGAACCAACAGAGGAGCAGAAAGAGGCCTTGTTGCAAAATCATCCTGTGCCCACAACTTTTTCAGACGGGTACTGGTTGTAACTGACTCTGACTAACCAGAGCCAGTGCTATGCTAAAAGACACTTAGAATACAGTGAAAACACCTACATACACTAGGGAACACTATGCGTTGGGGTACCCCTGTGATTAGCATGACCTCCTCTGCAAGTCCCTAGTACATAATAGGGCAGGGGATTAAAACTACCTCTTAAAACGCGCTACAGGGCGCGTTTGCACAGTGGTGAAGGGAGGGGGCCTGAGGTGACATGTGTGCAAACGCACCCCGTGGCGCGTTTTAAGTTGCGGGATTAAGTCCCCTTGAATTCTGATGGTCCCTGGGGCCCAACTAGCCCCCAGGTACCTACAGTTAGGACCACAGAGCTGAGTTGCAGAGAGGCGTTCCGAGGCCACGCACCTTTTTCACCTCTCTGCAACGCAACTCTGTTGTGCTTACTGAAGGTACCTGGTGGGCTAGTTGGCCCCAGGGTCCCTCAGGATTCAAAGGGAATTAATTCCCCAACTTAAAACGCACCACAGGGCGTGTTTGCGCACATGTCACCTGAGGCCCCGCCCCCTCCTTCACCACTGTGCAAACGCACCCCGTGGTGCGTTTTTAAGTTGGGGGATTAGGTCACCTCGAATCCTGAGGGTCCATGGGGCCCAACTAGCCCACTAGGTACATCCAGTAAGCACCACAGGCCTGCGTTGCAACGCCTGTAACAAATTGTGCAGTTGTGTTTAGGTAGTGAAGAGGGTCGTGCTGGGGGTAGTGTTTTAGGGTTTAGGGTAGTGCAGTGGTGTTTGTGTAGTGTAGGGGGTCATGCTGGGGGTAGATTTAGGGTTTAGGGTAGTGCAGTGGTGTTTGGGTAGTGTAGGGAGTCGTGCTGGGGGAGTGTTTTAGGGTTTAGGGTAGTGCAGTGATGTTTGGGTAGTGTAGGGGGTCGTGCTGGTGGTAGTGTTTTAGGGTTTAGGGTAGTGCAGTGGTGTTTGGGTAGTGTAGGGGGTCGTGCTGGGGGTAGTGATTTAGGGTAGTGCAGTGGTGTTTGGGTAGTGTAGGGGGTACTGCTGGGGGTAGTGTTTTAGGGTTTAGGTTAGTGCAGTGGTGTTTGGGTAGTGTAGGGGTACTGCTGGGGGTAGTCTTTTAGGGTTTATAGTAGTGCAGTGGTGTTTGTGTAGTGTAGGGGGTAGTATTTTAGGGTTTAGTGTAGTGCAGTGGTGTTTGTGTAGTGTAGGAGGTCGTGTTTTAGGGTTTAGGGTAGTGCAGTGGTCTTTGGGTAGTGTAGGGAGTCGTGCGGGGTAGTGTTTTAGGGTTTAGGGTAGTGTAGGGGGTCATGCGGGGGTAGTGTTTTAGGGATTAGGGTAGTGCATTGGTGTTTGGGTAGTGTAGGGGGTCATGCGGGGGTAGTGTTTTAGGGTTTAGGGCAGTGCAGTGGTGTTTGGGTAGTGTAGGGGGTCGTGCTGGGGGAGTGTTTTAGGGTTTAGGGCAGTGCAGTGGTGTTTGGGTAGTGTAGGGGGTCGTGCTGGGGGAGTGTTTTAGGGTTTAGGGCAGTGCAGTGGTGTTCGGGTAGTGTAGGGGGTCGTGCTGGGGGAGTGTTTGAGGGTTTAGGGCAGTGCAGTCGTGTTCGGGTAGTGTAGGGGGTTGTGCTGGGGATAGTATTTTAGGGTTTAGGGTAGTGCAGTGGTGTTCGGGTAGTGTAGGGGTCGTTCTGGGGGTAGTGTTCTAGGGTTTAGGGCAGTGCAGTGGTGTTTGGGCAGTGTAGGGGGTAATGCTGGGGGTGGTGTTTTAGGGTTTAGGGCAGTGCAGTGGTGTTCGGGCAGTGTAGGGGGTCGTGCTGGGGGTGGTGTTTCAGGGTTTAGGGCAGTGCAGTGGTGTTCGGGCAGTGTAGGGGGTGGTGTTTCAGGGTTTAGGGCAGTGCAGTGGTGTTCGGGCAGTGTAGGGGGTCGTGCAGGGGGTGGTGTTTCAGGGTTTAGGGCAATGGTGTTCAGGCAGTGTAGGGGGTCGTGCTGGGGGTGGTGTTTCAGGGTTTGGGGCAGTGCAGTGGTGTTCGAGCAGTAAAGGGGGTCGTGCTGAGGGTGGTGTTTCAGGGTTTAGGGCAGTGCAGTGGTGTTCGGGCAGTGTAGGGGGCGGTGCAGGGGGTGGTGTTTCAGGGTTTAGGGCAGTGCAGTGGTGTTCGGGCAGTGTAGGGGGTGCTGCAGGGGGTGGTGTTTCAGGGTTTAGGGCAGTGCAGTGGTGTTCGGGCAGTGTAGGGGGTCATGCAGGGGGTGGTGTTTCAGGGTTTAGGGCAGTGCAGTGGTGTTCGGTCAGTGTAGGGGGTCGTGCTGGGGCTGGTGTTTCAGGGTTTAGGGCAGTACAGTGGTGTTCGGGCAGTGTAGGGGGTCGTGCTGGGGCTGGTGTTTCAGGGTTTAGGGCAGTGCAGTGGTGTTCGGGCAGTGTAGGTGGTCGTGCTGGGGCTGGTGTTTCAGGGTTTAGGGCAGTGCAGTGGTGTTCGGGCAGTGTAGGGGGTCATGCTGGGGCTGGTGTTTCAGGGTTTAGGGCAGTGCAGTGGTGTTCGGGCAGTGTAGGGGGTCTTGCTGGGGCTGGTGTTTCAGAGTCTAGGGCAGTGCAGTGGTGTTCGGGCAGTGTAGGGGGTCTTGCTGGGGCTGGTGTTTCAGGGTTTAGGGCAGTGCAGTGGTGTTCGGGCCGTGTAGGGGGTCGTGCTGGGGGTGGTGTTTCAGGGTTTAGGGCAGTGCAGTGGTGTTTGGGCAGTGTAGGGGGTCGTGCTGGGGCTGGTGTTTCAGGGTTTAGGGCAGTGCAGTGGTGTTCGGGCAGTGTAGGTGGTCATGCTGGGGCTGGTGTTTCAGGATTTAGGGCAGAGCAATGGTGTTCAGGCAGTGTAGGGGGTTTTGCTGGAGGTGGTGTTTCAGGGTTTAGGGCAGTGCAGTGGAGTTCGTGCAATGTAGGGGGTGGTGTTTCAGGGTTTAGGGCAGTGGTGTTCAGGCAGTGTAGGGGGTCTTGCTGGGGTTGATGTTTCAGGGTTTAGGGCAGTGCAGTGGTGTTCGGGAAGTGTAGGGGGTCGTGCTGGGGGTGGTGTTTCAGGGTTTAGGGCAGTGCAGTGGTGTTCCGGCAGTGTAGGGGGTCTTGCTGGGGTTGATGTTTCAGGGTTTAGGGCAGTGCAGTGGTGTTCGGGAAGTGTAGGGGGTCGTGCTGGGGTGGTGTTTCAGGGTTTAGGGCAGTGCAGTGGTGTTCGGGCAGTGTAGGGTGTCATGCTGAGGGGTGGTGTTTCAGGGTTTAGGGCAGTGCAGTGGTGTTCGGGCAGTGTAGGGGTTCGTGCAGGGGGTGGTGTTTCAGGGTTTAGGGCAGTGCAGTGGTGTTTGGGCAGTGTAGGGGGTTGTGCAGGGGGTGGTGTTTCAGGGTTTAGGGCAGTGCAGTGGTGTTCGGCCAGTGTAGGTGTTCTTGCTGGGGGTGGTGTTTCAGGCTTTAGTGCAGTGGTGTTCGGGCAGTGTAGGGGGTCTTGCTGGGGGTGGTGTTTCAGGGTTTAGGGCAGTGCAGTGGTGTTCGGGCAGTGTAGGGGTCTTGCTGGCGCTGGTGTTTCAGGGTTTAGGGCAGTGCAGTGGTGTTCGGGCAGTGTAGGGGGTCGTGCTGGGGCTGGTGTTTGAGGGTTTAGGGTAGTGCAGTGGTGTTCGGGCAGTGTAGGGGGTCGTGCTGGGGCTGGTGTTTCAGGGTTTAGGGCAGTGCAGTGGTTTTCGGGCAGTGTAGGCGGTCGTGCTGGGGCTGGTGTTTCAGGGTTTAGGGCAGTGCAGTGGTGTTCGGGCAGTGTACGGGGTTGTGCTGGGGCTGGTGTTTCAGGGTTTAGGGCAGTGCAGTGGTGTTCGGGCAGTGTAGGGGGTCGTGCTGGGGGTGGTGTTTCAGGGTTTAGGGCAGTGTAGTGGTGTTCGGGCAGTGTAGGGGGTCGTGCTGGGGCTGGTGTTTCATGGTTTAGGGCAGTGCAGTGGTGTTCTGGGAAGTGTAGGGGGTCGTGCTGGGGGTGGTGTTTCAGGGTTTAGTTCAGTGCAGTGGTGTTCGGGCAGTGTAGGGGGTCATGCTGGGGGTGGTGATTCAGGGTTTAGGGCAGTGCAGTGGTGTACGGGCAGTGTAGGGGGTCTTGCTGGGGGTGGTGTTTCAGGGTTTAGGGCAGTGGTGTTCGGGCAGTGTAGGGGGTCTTGCTGGGGGTAGTGTTTCGGGGTTTAGGGCAGTGCAGTGGTGTTCGTGCAGTGTAGGGGGTCGTGCTGGGGGTGGTGTTTCAGGGTTTAGGGCAGTGCAGTAGTGTTCGGGCAGTGTAGGGGATCGTGCAGGGGGTGGTGTTTCAGGGTTTAGGGCAGTGCAGTGGTGTTCGGGCAGTGTAGGGGGTCGTGCTGGGGGTGGTGTTTCAGGGTTTAGGGCAGTGCAGTGGTGTTCGGGCAGTGTAGGGGTCGTGCAGTGGGTGGTGTTTCAGATTTTAGGGCAGTGCAGTGGTGTTGGTGCAGTGTAGGCGGTCGTGCTGAGGCTGGTGTTTCAGGGTTTAGGGCAGTGCAGTGGTGTTCGGGCAGTGTAGTGGGTCTTGCTGGGGGAGGTGTTTCAGGGTTTAGGGCAGTGGTGTTCGGGCAGTGTAGGGGGTCTTGCTGGGGGTGGTGTTTCAGGGTTTAGGGCAGTGCAGTGGTGTTCGGGCAGTGTAGGGGTCTTGCTGGGGGTAGTGTTTCAGGGTTTAGGGCAGTGCAGTGGTGTTCGTGCAGTGTAGGGGGTCGTGCTGGGGATGGTGTTTCAGGGTTTAGGGCAGTGCAGTAGTGTTCGGGCAGTGTAGGGGGTCGTGCAGGGGTGGTGTTTCAGGGTTTAGGGCAGTGCAGTGGTGTTCGGGCAGTGTAGGGGGTCGTGCTGGGGGTGGTGTTTCAGGGTTTAGGGCAGTGCAGTGGTGTTCGGGCAGTGTAGGGGTCGTGCTGGGGGTGGTGTTTCAGGGTTTAGGGCAGTGGTGTTCGGGCAGTGTAGGGGGTCTTGCTGGGGGTGATGTTTCAGGGTTTAGGGCAGTGCAGTGGTGTTTGGGCAGTGTAGGAGGTCTTGCTGGGGGTAGTGTTTCAGGGTTTAGGGCAGTGCAGTGGTGTTCGGGCAGTGTAGGGGTCATGCTGGGGGTGGTGTTTCAGGGTTTAGGTGCAGTGGTGTTCGGGCAGTGTAGGGGGTCGTGAAGGGGGTGGTGTTTCAGGGTTTAGGGCAGTGCAGTGGTGTTCGGGCAGTGTAGGAGGTCGTGCTAGGGTATGTGTTTCAGGGTTTAGGGCAGTGCAGTGGTGTTCGGGCAGTGTAGGGGGTCGTGCAGGGGCTGGTGTTTCAGGGTTAGGGCAGTGCAGTGGTGTTCGGGCAGTGTAGGGGGTCCTGCTGCGGGTAGTGTTTTAGGGTTTAGGGTAGTGCAGTGGTGCTTGTGTAGTGTAGGGGGTCGTGCTGGGGGTAGTGTTTTAGGGTTTAGGGTAGTGCAGTGGTGTTTGTGTAGTGTAGGGGGTCATGTTTTAGGGTAGTGCAGTGGTGTTTGGGTAGTGTAGGGGGTCGTGCTGGGGGTAGTGTTTTAGGATTTAGGTTAGTGCAGTGGTGTTTGGGTAGTGTAGGGGGTCGTGCTGGGGGTAGTGTTTTAGGGTTTAAGGTAGTGCAGTGGTGTTTGTGTAGTGTAGGGGGTCATGCTGGGGGTAGTGTTTTAGGGTTTAGGGTAGTGCAGTGGTGCTTGTGTAGTGTAGGGGGTCGTGCTGGGGGTAGTGTTTTAGGGTTTAGGGTAGTGCAGTGGTGTTTGTGTAGTGTAGGGGGTCATGTTTTAGGGTAGTGCAGTGGTGTTTGGGTAGTGTAGGGGGTCGTGCTGAGGGTAGTGTTTTAGGATTTAGGTTAGTGCAGTGGTGTTGGGGTAGTGTTTTAGGGTTTAGGGTAGTGCAGTGGTGTTTGTGTAGTGTAGGGGGTCATGTTTTAAGATGCAACGCTCCAATACCTGACCAGTCTGCACTACATAAAACTGCAAAAAACTAAAAATAAAAAGTGTTTTGCACACTTTTGTCATTGGGCTATATGTGGGCTACATCTGGGTAATATTTGTGCTACATTTGGGCTCTTTTTTCACTGGTGGCCATCTTGGAAGACTTCTTTGTTATGAAGTTTCCTAATTTCCTCATTTACTGCAGTCTCCTCAGTAGGAAATGCTTTCAGTTTTTACTTTGATTCCATCAAGAAGGCATTCAGATGTGTCACACATTTGCCATAAATTCAGAATGTTATTACTCTAGTTGTTCATTAGATCACTGTAGTAAAGCTACTGCTCACCAAGGAGTTAACTGGAAGTCTACTGCTGGTATTGAAAGTGATGGTTTCAGTCTGCATGTCAGAATGTTCTAATGAAATAGAAGAGGATTTGAGATCTCACTTAAAACATGCACTAAATTTTCTTTTTGCAGCACTAACCATAATTTCTATGGCAAAATGAACCCCTTCATTTTGTTCCTTTTTAAATTACATGTTTTAAGTGTTACCAGTTTATTCCAATCAACATGGCTTCAGGTGTGCCATACTTTTGTCATAAGTAAGGCTGTTAGCACTCTAGTTGTTCTTTAGAACACTCTGGGAAGCTGCAGTAGAACACAAAGGCATCAACTGACAGGCTGCTCCTGTTGAAATATAACAGGAAGATATTTGAGATCACACTTGAAACATGTCCTAATTTTTCTTTCTACAGCACTAACCATAATTTCTATGACAAAATGAACCCCATCATTTTGTTCCTTTTTAAATTAAATGTTTTAAGTGTTCCCAGTTTATTCCAATCAAGATGGCTTCAGGTGTGCCATACTTTTGTCATAAGTAAGACTGTTAGCGCTCTAGTTGTTCTTTAGAACACTCTGGGAAGCTGCAGTAGAACACAAAGGCATCAACTGACAGGCTGCTCCTGTTGAAATATAACAGGAAGATATTTGAGATCACACTTGAAACATGTCCTAATTTTTCTTTCCAGAGCACTAACCATAATTTCTATGACAAGATGAACCCCATCATTTTGTTCCTTTTTAAATTAAATGTTTTAAGTGTTACCAGTTTATTCCAATCAAGATGGCTTCAGGTGTGCCATACTTTTGTCATAAGTAAGGCTGTTAGCACTCTAGTTGTTCTTTAGAACACTCTGGGAAGCTGCAGTAGAACACAAAGGAATCAACTGACAGTCTCTGCCCTTGTTGGATGTACATGTTTTACTGAGAATGTCAGACTTCATTCTCACATGACTGAGAAAGATAATGTGAATTTACAGAAAATATGCTCTCATTTTAGCTTCTGGGGCACCTTCCAAAACTGTATGGGACAAGCATGTGAAAATAGTTTTCTCTCAAACATGATTCATGATATCCCAGCAGAAGGTTTTTCACAGGGTAAAATCACCTTAGAACACACCACAATTCCTGAAATTAGTATGGTACCATCAACAAATGAATTCTAATGTAACTAAAGTCTGTTATCACCCTTTATAGTTCTCCTTTTGGTAACCCTCAAAATCTTCGATTCACTACAATGCATTTCAATGGGGTACTAACATTTATATTGGTCCCAAGATGGCTGCCAGCAATTCCAGGATGAAGTGCTGACAGCCAATCAGATCTCACGATGACATGTGTGGTTAGGCTCCGCCCAGATATATATGTGTTTTTACTTTTGATTTTCTCAGCAACTACTGAACGGATTTACACCATTTAACAAAAAGGGTTCTTTTTGAACCAAGAACTACCTCTTTGCCAAATTTGGTGTAATTCCGTTCAGCAGTTCGGGCTGTAGCCTTGCATAAAGTTTCCTATGGGAAATTGATTTTTTGACTCTTATTTTTTAATTTCTCCGCAACTACTGAACGGATTTACACCATTTAACAAAAGGGTTCTTTCTGAACCAAGAACTACCTCTTTGCCAAATTTGGTGTAATTCCGTTCAGCAGTTCGGGCTGTAGTCCGTGACTAAAGTTTCCTATGGGAAAATGAATGGGGAAAACACGTTTTGGGACCCCCTTTTTCTCGGCCCCCGCTTGATGAATCACCCTGAGACTTTCAGGGTAGGAGCGGACCGGAGCGGGCCATAAAGTTTGAAAATTTTGCGAAGATTCGTCAACCGACGCAAGAGTTATTTCAAATAGAATGTCGCGGATTTCCTATGGAAAATAGGTCCTAACTATAACTATCTACTGGCGACCGCCAGTAGATATATATATATATATATATATATATATATATATATATATATATATATATATATATATATATATATATATATATATATAGTGGAAATATATTTTTGTTCTTTGGTGAATCTATCTGTTTGAGTCACTTCTTTCTTGGATATATATATATATATATATATATATATATATATATATATATATATATATATATATATATATATATATATATATATATATATATATATATATATAATCTACTGGCGGTCGCCAGTAGATAGTTATAGTTAGGACCTATTTTCCATAGGAAATCCGCGACATTCTATTTGAAATAACTCTTGCGTCGGTTGACGAATCTTCACGAAATTTTCAAACTTTATGGCCCGCTCCGGTCCGCTCCTACCCTGAAAGTTTCAGGGTGATTCGTCAAGCGGGGGCCGAGAAAAAAGGGGGGTCCCAAAACGTGTTTTCCCCATTCATTTTCCCATAGGAAACTTTAGCCACGGCTACAGCCCGAACTGCTGAACGGAATTACACCAAATTTGGCAAATAGGTAGTTCTTGGTTCAGAAAGAACCCTTTTTGTTAAATGGTGTAAATCCGTTCAGTAGTTCCTGTGAAAATCAAAAGGAAAATCACATATATATCTATGGCCGCGTCGGATTCGCGCACCCTCCCGATCACGAGCCTCATGCTAATTGGCTGTCAACACTCCAAATCAGGAAGTGTTGGCAGCCATTTTGTCCCTCGGTAGAACGGAGGGACAGAAACAAGTGCGCAAAGCGCAAAAGGGGGCAGGGTAGAAACACCCTGACCCCTAGGTCTGCTCAGGGGGTCCCACAAGGACCCCTGGGCAGAAAAAGCATTTTTTTTTTAAAAAATCGGCAGGATGCGCTCAGGGTGCGCGGATCCTGCCGAAAAAAAATCGAAGCGCGGTCTCCTGCGCTTCGATGCAAATTGCCCCCGGGTGGCCCAAGTCCCGGGGGCATACGGGGGGTGGGTTTATTGTTTATGGGGGGCCTCTAAGGCCCCCCCAAGCCCCGGGGACTGCCACCCCCCGGGGCTTTATAAAAAAAATGGTGCGGGAGGGCTCTCCTGCCCTCCTGCAGCCCCGGGGACCGCCACCCCCCGGGGCTTTTTTAAAAAAAATTTAATAACGTGTGGGGGGCTCCAGCCCCCCCACATGCCCCGGGGACCACCACCTCCCCGGGGCACTTAGAAAATAAATGTGGGGGTCCGTTACAGACCCCCAGAGCCTCGGGGACCACCACCTCCCCGGGGCTGTGCAATTCAAGGGAGGGGGCCGCGCGGCCCCCTCCTGGAGCCCTTGATGGCCCTGGGGACCGCCACCCCCAGGGCCGGCTCCTGCAGTGTCCCGGGGTGCCTACCACCGGGACACTGTAGTTTGCTATGACAGGACGGGAGCCTCGCGGCTCCCGTCTTGTCATAGCAAACTGCTTGGATATTGGAAGAGAGAGCAGGGAAACCTGCTCTCGCTCCAATATCCAAAGCAAATTGCTTTCCACACGGGGAGCTGCATCTTAGCAGCTCCCCATGTGGAAAAGCAATGCCGGCTCCCAAGGGACGCGGGGAGCCGGCGGGACTGTGGGGGATTGGGGACCCCCACAGTCCCCAGTGGAGAGGGCCAGCCCTGGGGGATGGGGTCCCCGGGGCAAGTAGTGGCCCGGGAGGGGGGCCACGCGGCCCCCTTCCCCCCACCCCCAAAAAATATTTGAAAAAAAAAAAAAGGAAAGGCCGGCCCCGGGGGATGGGGTCCCCGGGGCCTTAAATGGCCTGAGGAGGGGGGCCACGCAGCCCCCCTCCAAATATTTAAAATGTAAAAAAAAGAGGGCATGCCCCGGGGGATGGGGTCCCCGGGGCCAATATAGGCCCAGGGAAGGGGGGCCACGCGGCCCCCTTCCCGTTTTATTTTAATTTTTTTTAAAAATGAAAATCCTCATGCCCCGGGGGATGGGGTCCCCAGGGCCAAAAGAGGCCAAGGGAAGGGGGGCCACGCAGCCCCCCTCCCATACAAAAAAAAAAAAGACCGGCATTGTGCCGGAGGCCCTGCCCCCACCCTGCAGCAGTCTGCAAACGCGTCCCCTGGCGTGTTTGCAGATGGGGAACGAATTCCCCTTGAATACTGGGGGTCCCTGGGGGCCAACTAGCCCACCAGGAACCTCCAGTATGCGCCAGGGGGCTGCGTTGCAGAGAGGTGTACAGAGGCCACGCCCCTTTTTACACCTCTCTGCAACGCAGCTCTGTGGCGCTATTTGGAGGTACATGGTGGGCTAGTTGGACTCCAGGGACCCTCAGGATTCAAGGGGACTTAATCCCCCAACTTAAAATGCACCACGGGGCGTGTTTGCACAGTGGTGAAGGGAGGGGGCGGGGCTTCAGGTGACATGTGTGCAAACAGGCCCTGTGGCGCATTTTAAGATGGGGAATTAAATCCTCTTCAATCCTGAGGGTCCCTGGGGCCAACTAGCCCACCAGGTACCTCCAGTAAGCGCCACGGAGCTGCGTTGCAGAGTGTTGTAAAAGGGGCATGGCCTCTGTACACCTCTCTGCAACGCAGCCCCTGGCGCATACTGGAGGTTCCTGGTGGGCTAGTTGGCCCCTAGGGACCCTCAGGATTGAGGAGGAATTAATTCTCCAACTTAAAACGCGCCACAGGGCGTGTTTGCAGACATGTCACCTCAGGCCCCACCCCCTTCCTTCACCATTGTGCAAATATTCCTCTAAAATCAACCGAACTACGAATTCCGATTTACTCACCTGTTATCAGGAGAGACCTCAGTGCTGCATCTTTGAGCCCAGTACTGATCCTGAAAAGTAATTTTAACCGTACTTACCAGTAACTTGAATTTCCTTCCATAGGATATCATTGCCTGCTTTTTGCTGAAAAAGTTTCTAAGTGTCGATTTTTGAAACATACAAATATTCCTCTAAAATCAGCCGAACTACGAATTCCGATTTACTCACCGGTTATCAGGAGAGACCTCAGTGCTGCATCTTTTAGCCCAGTACTGATCCTGAAAAGTAATTTTAACCATACTTACCAGTAACTTGAATTTCCTTCCATAGGCTAACATTGACTGGTTTCACTTGGAAATTCTTCTAAGTGTGGAGTTTTGGAACTTTATAATATTCCTCTAAAATCAGCCGAACTACGAATTCCGATTTACTCACCTTTTATCAGGAGAGACCACAGTGCTGCATCTTTTAGCCCAGCACTGACCCTGAAAAGTAATTCTAACCGTACTTACCAGTAACTTGTATTTCCTTCCATTGGAATCCATTGTCTGGTTTTCAGCAGAAAAGTTTCAAAGTGTCGATTTTCACAAACTACAAATATTCCTTAAAAATCGCCTGTATGACTTAAACGCATTCTTTCAACTGTTTACAGGAGATGCACCAGTGCTGGATCCAGGATCCACCACTGAGTAAGAAAAAGTAACGATAACACTACTTACCTGCTAAGTGAATTTCCTCCCATAGGATAACATTGGTGATTCTATGTGAAAAAGTTTCTAAGTGTCAACTTTTAAAATACAATAATATTCCTTAAAAATCACTACTGTAACCAAAACGCTTTTACTCAACTGTTTACAGGAGATGTCCCAGGACTGAATCTAGGATCCAGTCCTGTGGTTAGAAAAGTAATCCATAAAGTAACTAATTGCATTTAACTAGAAATTCACATTGAGCTCAATGTTGCATTGTGTTTGAAATTGTGTTGCCCATTGCAACAACTGTAACTTCTGTACTTAAAAGTCTATTGCCTATTTGCAAAGTATTTAAACTAAAGTAATTCATTCTGAGAAAGTATATTTTGTAATGTAATGTATAATGTAATTACAATGTAATTTAAAAAATAAAATATGTAAAAATAAATAGTTTTAAAAAATGTAGTAAATCAGTATCAAAAAAATAAATATAACAATTAATACATTTAAAAATTGTCATTTACAAAACCTTTGAAATTCACTGAAAAAAACCATAGGTTTCAGACATGTTATAGTTAGGAATTAGCATTTAAAAAACCTTTGAAATTCACTGAAAAAACCATAGGTTTCAGGCACGTTATAGTTAGAAATTAGCATTTAAAAAACCTTACAAATTCACTGAAAAAACCATAGGTTTTAGGGACAGTTATAGTTAGTTGGACATTGCACTCGTACAAAACCCGTGAAATTCCCCGTTATAGTTAGTTCAGCTAACTATAACTCGCGCCCCGCAATGCACTGCTGATGACGTCACATATTACATCACTCATGACATGGTCAGTGACATCACTGATGACATCTCAAATGACATCACTGATGACATCACTGATGACATCATCCACGTGATAATCTGATGCACCTCCTCACACCCTAATATAACCTTTGATACACCCACTCTAAATTACAGACTGCCATTCACAAAACCATAGACACTCCAACACCAATAACTACATACCCACTCACTGATTCTTAGGTCTACACACACATCCACTCACTCACCCGTACAGTCACTCATACTTACGGTCACTCCAGTACAGGACTATCATATGCACTCATACTCCTATATAGACACTCAAACACCGCCACTCATCCATAGAGGTACTCACACACCTAGTCAGTCATGCAAATAATTAAACACACTGCCATTTACTCACCTATACAGTTATACACACACCAGCTCACTTACTCATACAAATACTAGCACATTCTTACGCTCTTATACAATCACTGATACAAGCACACACTCATCCATACAGTCACTCTCACAATCACACACTCTCACATATAGCTATTTATATACTCCAACACACATATATACTGCCTTTCACATATGTAGTTACTCACACATGTACCACTGGGACATACATTCACTCACTAACACACTCTTACACACACTTACCCACCCATACAGTCTATCACAGATGCACTCTTGAAACCATCCACCCAGTGAATCACCCACTCACACATCTATGCACAGAGTCGCACACACCCCACCCACACAAACACTCAGGCACCCATACAGATACTCAGACAACTAATCAATAACTCATATAGACACTCATGTAGCTATTCACAAACCCATGCAGCCACTTACACAGCAATAGACAGACGGATACAGACATTCACCCAGTTTAGTCACTAACCCATGCATTCAGTAAGATACGTTTAATCACTCACTTATAGAGTTAGTCACGCACCTACTAAATCATCCATACAGACACTTATACACCCACTCATTCTTCAATACGCCTTTCCCTATATATATTAAACACATTTAAACTTTACAGAAACACAGTCACTGGATGATGTCATCAGTGATGTCATTTGAGATGTCATCAGTGATGTCATCAGTGATGTCACTGACCATGTCATGAGTGATGTAATATGTGACATCATCAGCAGTGCATTGTGAGGCGCGAGTTATAGTTAGCTGAACTAACTATAACGGGGAATTTCACGGGTTTTGTACGAGTGCAATGTCCAACTAACTATAACTGTCCCTAAAACCTATGGTTTTTTCAGTGAATATATATATATATATATATATATATATATGCGGCATACTTCACCATATCACTTCCCTTGCCCAGAAAGTGAAGCACGGACCCAAGTAGTGCAGTTTCAATGATTTATTCGGCTCTCGTAACAACCACAGCAGCCATGACGCGTTTCGACACTCCCTGGTGTCTTGATCACATGATGCGCACAACAAGGAGGAGGTGCATTTTAAACCATTTTTCAAGAGCTTTTTTTCTTTTTTCTCTTTTTTTCTCTCAATGCTTAAAGTGACAGTGCATGAAAATATATATACACACATATATACAAGGTCCATATATAAAGACAAACTACAAATGTATAAATACATAAATATATATAAAGATATGAAAAATATATAAATATATAAATATGTAAATGTTGCAAAAGGTGGCTCATTGTTGGTTACAAAATATCCATTCTCTGATAGATGATGTTTGTATTGCAGGATAATGGTATGAATACCACCCAGCACTTGATTTTTAACACACTTATGTTACGATAGTCACATATTCAGGAAAATCGTACCACCTAATATCTTTGAAATGTGCTTAAATTCACTTGTTCAATAATTCTTTGAATCCTCATTTCCTTAATAAAATAAATAATTTATCAATTTCATATTTAAAAACAAGTTTAAAAACAAGTTTGAAAATCATCTAATAAGTGCAATGTAGTTCCTCTGCCAATCACCATTTTTGTTTGGACATCACGGTATCAATACCATTATTCAATTTTTCTAAGTATGTTTGCGTACTGAATATTAGAACATTTATCTATAACCAACACAGCTTGGCTCACTTGCTCTTGGCAATTTTGTTCTTCTTTCTAGAGGACCTTATATCTATAAAGTGCATAGTGCAATGTTAATGTGCAAAAATGTACAAACTTATACCCTATGTTAAAAACATAAGACATACTGTGAAAAAAGCTAAAATAATTTAAATTAGTGTAAAAACCTCCACTACCCGTGTATGTTTTAAAAAGAGGGAGAATTGCGGCAGATTATTGTTGACCTAGATGGTAATTACATTAAAGTTATAACTAATATTATACAAATCTTTACTGTTTTGAAATAGCTCTCCCTATTATTAACGAACTAGTTAGTATGTAGAAATTTCCCAACTTACAAACAGGTGTGCAATTTATCAGTAGCATTAAGCCCCATCGGATGCTTGGTATCCAAATTTAGAATGTATCGCATCTCCAATTTATTTTCTAAGGGCTTTTACTCTGTCCCCACCTCTTTTGTTCGGGGGAACACTGTCTATTAAAAAAAAAATGAGATCCTTACTTTCACGCTCATGAATTTCATTAAAGTGCCGGGCCACCGTATAGGATTGGTCATTGTTTTTGATGGCCCGCAAGTGTTGGAGCACTCTTTTGTGCCCCTGCAAAATTGTGCTCCCAACATATCTTAAGTTGCAGGGGCACTCCAACACGTACACCACATGGTCTGATTTACAGGTAAGGGATTTTTGTATGGTAAAAGCCTGTGCACTGAATGGAGTTTTGTAGGTGGTTGTATTAACCCCGTGCTGACAGGCCTTACATACCTTACATCTGAAAAAGCCTTTTCTTTGGCTCAGCCAGTTGCCCTTCGGCTGACTACCTGGATCATTTTGTACCAGGGTGTCCTTCATCGAAGGAGCTCTGCTATAAGTAATGGCTGGTCTATTTGGTAATAGATGGCCAATGATCGGATCACCCAGTACAAGAGGCCAATTTTTCCTTATTATTTTTCTTAAGGCCTTCTCCTGTCTGTTGTACTGAAGGATAAATCTAAAAGGCTCTACTTCCTTACCATTAAGAATGTCATCCCTATTCTTTTTCTGTAAGGGTAATTCCCTCGAAATGCTATTACTTTTGGTAATGGCTGCCTCCACACATTTTTGCTGTAGCCTTTGTCTAAAAATCTCTTTTTACTGCTTGCTTGGGCTGATTTTAAATCATTTTCGCTAGCTGCAAATCCTCTTCAAGCGGAGCATTTCCCCATAGGGAATGCTCTGAATGAGATGTTGCGGATGGGAACAGCTGGCATGAAGCACAGCATTCCCAGCCGTGGGCTTGTGATGGAGCTTGGTTTCCAATTTGCCATTTGAGATGAATACCTCTACATCCCAGAAAATAGACACTACTATTATCTATTGTGGCTGTAAATTTCAAATTTAGCTGGTTGATGTTAAGCTTTTCAATAAAGTGCTCAGCTTCTAACTTGGTACCCTCCCATACTATGAATAGGTCGTCTATAAACCTCCACCATGCTTTGATGTTGTCATTGCAATATTGGTTGTGTTCCTTAAGTAGGACCAGCTCCTCCCACCAACCCATATGGAGACAGGTATAACTGGGGAGAAGCTGGCCCCCATTGCGACGCCCCTAAGTTGTTGAAATAGGACGTTTTGGAACATGAAAATATTGTTACACAAACAAAATTCAACCATATCAATTAGCATAGCATTATGTTTTATAAAGTCCCCTCTTTTCTTTCCAAGGTAGTAGCGAAGGGCTTTCAGACCATCCATATGTCTAATTGAAGTGTATAGGGATGTTACATCCATGGATATAAGTAGAAAATTGTCATGCCACTTGAAATTTCTCATTTTAGCCACAAAATCTCCAGTGTCTTGAATAAATGATGTTAATCGTTGAACATGTTCCTGTAAATAGAAGTCCACATATTTCGAGGTATTTTCTAACAGACTTTTTCTAGCCGATATAATGGGCCTTCCTGGGGGATGTGTGGAGTTTTTGTGTATTTTCGGAATGAAATACATGATTGGTGTAACAGGATTCTCATTTTTTTTAAATTTAAATTTGTTAGATGAAAGCAGTCCTGCATTTTTCCATGCTATTAATTTTCCTTTGTAATCATTGTTGGTTTTCCTCAATTTAATAATGTCACTTCGGCAATAACAATTGGTATCCGTTAGTTGATTCATGGCCTCCTGAGTATAGTCCTTGATGTGCCAAAGGACTAAATTGCCTCCCTTGTCCGCATTGCGAACCACTATCTCAGGATTCTCCTTCAGTTTCGTCATGAGCTGATGGTATTGTAGCTCCCGCTGATTTACTTTGCGTTTTTTGATATTTGATACCTGGTGATTGAGGCGTTTGATACTTGTTACCACCTGGTCATGGAATATGTCTATAGAGTCTTTTAACATGATGGGATTAAAGGTTGACTTAGGCTTAAAGGGCGTGTTGCTGACAGTTGAACCCTCAGTGTTGCCGGTGTTCCCCACATTGTCTATAGTTGGACTGACAGGGTAGGTTTCCTTTGCCAAATCCTGCATGACTCTCAGAGTTACCAAATCCGAGCTATCGAAATTGTAATCCGACTGGGAGTTTGTTGGCTGTTCATTTTGTGTCTCCACTGTGTTCGCACTAGGGTATTTTTGGGTTTGGAAATATTTTTTGAGTTTTAATTTGCGAACCCCCCTGTAGATATCCATCCTTGTGGCAGCGTAATCAACAGAACTTTCTGGGCAGAAGGATAGACCAAGCATTAGTAGTTGTTGTTCCGATTATTTAGGACTACCTCCGTAAGATTTATGACTGTAGGGGCCTCAGTCTTGGAGTCATTCATTAACGTCTCCAGTTCCTCCTTGGTTGACGCCTCTGTTGTCCTTTGGTTTGTGGCTCTTCATTTTACTGCCCTCCTTCTTTCCCTACGTTTGATGGTCCGGGTTTTTGTTGTATATTTGTTTGATTCCTGGGGCGTAGAGATAACAACCTTTGGTGACATAAAAATCTACTTCATCCGTGATGTGAAATTTGTGCTGGAACCTGCCCCATTGTCTGTCTGCGTGATTCCATTTCCGTTTCACTTTCAATGGCAGAGCTTAGATCAGAGCTTGAGGCGCCTCCATATCCTACTCTTTCCTCCATTATGTTTTGTTTAGCCATTTGGTTGTCTCCATATTTCGATATTTTCATTGCGTCAAACTTCTTTGCGAAGGTAAAAATGCGTCCATTCTCGTAATCCGCCCGGTCTCTATGAAACTTATACGCTTTCCTTTCCCTGATTCTGTCCTCTTCCTTTTTAAGTCGTTTATTCATTTCATCTCGTAGTTTAATGGCTTCCTCTGTTTGATTCATGGCGCTGATTTCCCCATTGATTGCCTCAATTTGCTCCTGCAGTTTTAGTCTATCCTTTTCAGCATATTTTACTAAAATTACCAGCAGCCTATGCGAGGATTCAAGGTTGGTTTCAGCCCATTCTTTCATCATGTCTCTGTCGGGTGTCTCATAACTAGGGGCAATTAAAATCCTCAAACCTCTAGGTATACGTCCTACATCGAGGTAGCGCTGTAAGGATTTTGCCTCCCACCATTTGCTTTGTTCGTTACGCGTTGCTTTTTCCAATTGTTTGAAGTGCTCTCTTAAGTTTAAATTGCGAACCCCTTGTGATGCATTGTGGGTGATTGAGTTCGTTATGGGGGCTTTGTTGTCATCAAACATATTGGCTGCCGCCTCTTCTCGTTCTTTTAGCGCGTCGGCTGACATATTGATTGAAACAAGAGCACATTAGTTTCAGATTTGTTGAATACTAGTGTTAGGTGGTCGCGTTCATGCACGTTACACCTCACGTATTCCTGCCAACCTCTTGACCCAGCTTCTGAATTGTAAAAGCCTCCCCTTCACACTCCGCTCGCTGGTACCGGCGTTCTCCGAACCCTCCGGCCCATGTCCGCCTACCTGCAAGCGGCTGTGAGGTTTTGGCTAATGTCAATCACTTCGCTGGGGGGCTCGCCGCCAAAAATCCTCCCGGATTGTAAGATAAAGCTTGTTCCCAAGCTAACGACTCCTTTGACGGCAGCAAGCACCATGAAGATTCCGAGGGGGTCCGTGTTCAGCCAGAGGAGTCAAAACCGGCTGATACTATGCAGCATACTTCACCATACACTTCCCTTGCCCAGAAAGTGAAGCATTTTTTAAGTTTCCTGTTCCATTTGTAACCACAGGAAATCTATTGCATTATGTCTTTCTGGCCTGGGCTCAATGCCCAGAATCTGTGGCCAGCCAGGAGCGTTAATATAAAGGCGGCCCAAGAAAAAATATTCTAACCCTTCAACACCTCGTAATATCAGAAAGTTAGGGGTGTGTCAAATTGTAAGTTTTTCTAAATAGAGCTTATTTATTTTGCTAACTCCTTCCTTCTGTTTAATATTCACCATCTCCTCCAATATTTACGTTGCTCTTAGTCCAGTGTCACTAACTTCCTTGTTCATAAGCCACATTTTCAAAATCTCTTTTGTATTAGCTAACTGTGTGTGCTCTGTGGCTGTACCTCCTGGATTGGTGCTTGCATTCGGGCTACTGCTGGTGCCTGGAGTGGTGGCACTTTTTACTGCCTGGGCTGTTGTTGAATTGGAGGCAGGTAGGAGTAAATTATTTGGGGTTGAATTGCTTGGTGCTGTGGCTGCATGTGGGGTGCAACACCTTGCGTGTTGCCTGCTAATGCATATCAGGGTACTTGTAGTGTCACTTCGTCCATATCTTGTTGTGCATTTTGTTTAATGGAGTACCGTCATATTGTGCTTCAGTTAGCGTTGTTCCTTTTATTCCTGCTTTTAGTATTTCTTCTGCTTCCTCTCCAATCAGGGAGGTGCAGTACAGTAAGATAGTGGTCACGGTAGCAACTATTTTAGTAAAAAGAAGAAATTGCATTCATCACTCAAGTCTTTCTTGAGATGCTTAAATCAAATTTAATTCCAAAATCAAAAGCATCTAATGCGATTCAAAGTCAAAGCATTTGTTAATGGCAACGCAGTTGCTCCAATATAGAGCAGTGCAGTAAATATTTACAGTGCTCTTGGTATAGGATGAAAAAGGAAAAGGTTGGGTAGATGGTGGTGAACGTGTGAGTGAAGGACAGGGAAAAGGTATTGTGACATATATACATCATTTGTACATAGTATAGGACCTTTCCGGCCTAACTCAGGTCAATTGTTCCTGAATGTATACATAGCTCTAATGAGCATATTTTTTAAGAAGTCTGTCCTTAGAGCTTGTAATAAGGTTGTATGTTGTCAACGTTTCGACCCCTAGAATGGAGGGTTAATTCAGTCCTCACGGTGGGGTCTTCATCAGGACAATCAGGGAGGTGAGCAGGCTTTTAATGTCACCTACCGCTAACGTGATACCAGCTGTATGTTGTTCTAAGACTGCTATCCATTTACTAGCTCCTTCTGTTAGCAGCGGTAGTTGTTCTTTCAAATTGTCTTTGTCCATTTGGGGCCATGGATCACTTTGAGGGGCAGCATCTGGGCTTTTGAACAGTGGGGGCATTTGATGAGTCACTGTGGTATTTGTTGTAGTGTTTTGTGTGAGGTCAAATTGACGTGCATATTTCTGCCAGACTTTTAAACTTGCCCTCATGTAACTGTAGTCCCAGTCTTCATCTCCCTCCCCGTGTAGGATGCAGTCTTCTGCTGTTGCCATATTTTGTGGATCAAAGGATCCATCTCGTGGCCACGGAATCATCATGGGGCCAAACTTTCTGTCAAACTCGTCAAATCGTCGGTGAATCTGTTGACGTAGAAGTCATAACCCTCCCTGCGGGTAACTATTTAATTGGGTGTTAGATCCTTGCCCTGTAATGCATTTTGTTTACTGAGCATCATATTTCTGTAATTTTTCCTCTGCCTAGTGGAACGTATTAGGGCCGTTGACAGAATGTCACTTTGATGTACAGTAAATGGAGTTATTGTGTCTGTTCTGCTGTTAATTATGGCAACTGGTCTATTGTGTAGTAGGTGGAGAGTTACTTCTGTTCTTTCACTTTTTTTTCACTACTCATTACGCGTGTGAGCCTTCCTAGTGCTCACCAAAAATGTAAATTTAACGCAGCCCGTCCCTTCTGTCCTAAAGTTCTCTGCTAAATACCTCCTCCCATGTGTGAGCCTATTTTAATGATTCCAAAGGGCTTTGTTAACAGGAAGTTTAAGCCTGTGTTTTTAAGCTAAATGTAACAATGTACTTTTAAACATTTATATTCTACCAATAAGACATGGGCAGGGGACAAGGGGGTAACATTCTGTGCTCAAGCTAACAGGGAATTTAACAGGGGACACATTTAGTTAACAGAATGGAGCAGGTCAACATGCGCACGGCATATACATACACAATTTTTATGCACCTGGATTTTTTTCTTGCTAAAAAATGAACCACAATTTGAATCGATGCACCAGGCACCGTTCTTAAAAGAATCCGCAACCGAGTCAGTAGAAGATGAAGAGACAAAAATACCATAAACTTGCCATGCAACCAGGCAACTATTTGTCCAAAAGAAAATAATCGACAATTCCTTCACAATTAATCAAGAGGCAAAAACTGTGCACTTTTGTTTGCCAGAAAATAGAAAGAAAGAACAAATTAGTACGATGTAAGATATGTCAATAGATAAGAGCGTTTACTTTTTGCTTAACACGGGGAGAACAGGAAGCCACAAAGGAAACAACTTTTTGAAAGTGAAGCACTACCCCTTTAGTTTGCTATGCAGTTCACAAACACTCTTGTTAAACGCAAAGATATTACAAAGCTAATTATTTGTGAGCATCAGCTATTCACTTTTTTGGCTCTTTAGAAGTGGAGATTTCTTAACACTTCCTAACACTAAACCTCCCATACCTGCCACCATATAAGGACAGTTGAAACCTTCAGGGACTCTCACCCTGAAACCTATGCAAAAAGCTGAGAGCTGTCAGATGCACTCTCCTCTACCTTTCACAATATAAGGACAGTTGAAACTTTCAAGGACTCTTACACTGAAATCATGCAAAAAGCTGAGAGCTGCCAGACGCACTCTCCTCTACCTGTCACAATATAAGGACAGTTGAAGCTTTCAGGGACTCTCACCCTGAAACCATGTAAAAAGCTGAGAGCTGCCAGTCGCACTCTCCTCTACCTGTCACATTATAAGGACAGTTAAAACTTTCAGGGACTCTCACCCTGAAACCATGTAAAAAGCTGAGAGCTGCCAGACGCACTCTCTGCTACTTGTCACAATATAAGGACAGTTGAAAACCTGTGTGTTTCTGAATAGGCGATTTAGAGCAAAATACACAATCTTAAAACCCTGCACGGGAAACCTGAAAACCACAACTTAAAGCGTAAAACCCTGACAATAAATCCTGGGTCAGTGCCTGCTCACGTGTGTCACATTAAAAAGGGTTGTTTGTTGTGGCAAGACACCAGTCAGCAAGGAACTGTGGCTTTGGGCAGCATCACACCTACAGGGCCTTCACCGACCACAGCCAGGCATTACACCGGGGCAAGGCAAAGAGAAAAAAACAAAAGCTCTTTGACTTACCCGTGTGTTGTGGTTGTTCAGTCAGGAAGAAGCACTGTGGGGCAGTCTCCGGCTGCTGCCATAGGGGGAAGTTCCCTCTCCTTAAAGTCTGGAAAATCCTCACGTCTCTTGGTGGTGGTCGCCAGCTGTTAGAGGGTGATTTTAGGGTGGGTTTTTACCACCTTAATTTGAGCAGGGGTGTGCTATCTAAAATAATAAGATGCACGTGTGAGAGGCAGGAACTGAATCAGAGTTGCACTATTCAAACAGTTTAAACAATAAATGTCAAAGACACATCATTAATCAAAAATAACTGTGAGCAATCTAATACGTGTCAGAGACACATTTTAGATGAAGAGCAGAAACATGCAATCTAGTAAGTTTAAAATCATGGCAATGGAAAGGAGAGAGAGAGAGAGAGAGAGAGAGAGAGAGAGAGAAAACTTCAAAGTACATTGAGCAATACAACCTCAATAGGTAATGCTAAATAAAACAGAGAGAAAACTTCAAAGTACATTGAGCAATACAACCTCAATAGGTAATGCTAAATAAAACCGTTAACCAGGAGCACACACGCGTCGTGACCCATGGGTTCACTTGTGCGAGGTGGTCAACTAATGGACTGGGGCAGCTCTTTTATATTATTTTAATGAGGAACTGCTGACCACAAGTCCTGATTATGTCAGATGTTTGACCGTAAATCATAACAAAAATTTGAACATTTATTAAAAACAATTTGCGTCACTTCTCGGAAACTTTTAAGAAAGCAGAAGATTACAAAAGGTTAGAGGTCACTTGTAATTTCTAAAGCTGTGGAAAGTCCCAGTTGGCCCCCACTCCTACTCTTAGCCAATTTTGTTCTTCTAAATGACAGACGCATCCTGTTATTGCTACATCTTGATGTTCAGAAAGATGTACACAAAGAGGTCATAGGAGAGATACATCTGAGTATACAGGAGAGCATGAGGCCTACTGCCTCTTTAGACGCTCAAGGCAGTGTGGACAATTTTAACACAACCCTGTCTATGGGCTTACAGGGACAATTGAGACTCTTATGCTTCAGATGTGGACAGAATGGGCCTGGGGCACTATACGGTAAAACTAGACCCTGCGTCAGGATCCATATAAAATATACCGCATATTATTCCCTTAGTGACCAGTTTCCAAAAGGATGTGAGGGCAGAATATGTTCACTACAGAGAGAATATGCTCTGACAGTAAAAAGCAAAAAAACACCAAAACATTATTGCACACTCACCCAATAGTCAATCACAGGCATACTGGTTGGATTGGCACAAGGATAAATAAGTGGTTCATAAAAAGTTTTATTCCCCGAAATAAAATCTGCAAAAGTCATTGTGAATAATTTTAATATCATATAGAGAACCATTGACTTACATCTCGTGAGCTCTAAAGCCACGTCAAGGCACCAACTGTTTTACAGTTCATTCACACACCTTTCATGCATCAAACACAGAAAAACATTCACACTGCCAGTTGTGGGCCCAAAACAATACAACACTTACATTTGCAAACAGCACCATTCAAGGGCCAATCACTCTCATACGACAACAGGACTAAAACACCAATCACACCACCATACACCCAAACCTTAGACAACTTGCAAACACACCTCAAGCAAGTCAATACACATACTGGCTATCAGCCACTAACACACAGAGAGCCCACAAACACCACCAGCCAGATGCCAGTCCAAACACAACAATCATAATGCATGGAAACTGGTAGACTATGTGGACTGGAGTTTCAGTGGCAGTGTGTGTGTGTGTGTGTGTGTGTGTGTGGTGACTTGCTGCTGGTTACAACACACACACATTCTGGCAGCCAAACCCCAGTCCACACACACTGCCAGTCACACACACTGCCAGCCTAACACCAGTCCACGCACACTGCCAGCCAAGCTCCAGTCCCCACGCACCCCCAGCCAAACGCCAGTCTGTACACACTGCCAGCCAAGCACCGGTGTACAACCAGTCGACACACACCGCCAGCCAAAGTCCAGTGTATGCACACCGCTAGGCAAGAGCCAGTATACACACACAACCAGCCAAACGCCAGTCTACATACACCACCAGACAAGCACCAGTGCACACAGACCATCAGCCAAACTCCAGTACACACACACAGAGAAACGTATTCTCTGGTGTCTAGTAGTAATCCTACCCCGAGGGTGCAAATGCAATTAAAAGATGGCTGATCTGCCCCAAGGGGGGGCATAAAATGACCAAACCACTTCCCCAATAATGGGGAGCAACCCTTGCCCAAGTTCCGCTCTCCGACATCTAAAATAACTATTCTCGCCACTAAGTCTTGGAACGACCTCCCCCTCTACCTACACACCTCCCCGCCACTGGAGGACTTCAAGAAGAAGCTTAAGACCTGGCTCTTCAACCACCACAGCCATCCGACCGAGGCTCACAGAACCCCAGTGCCTGGAGACCCCTCTGGGTGACTAGTTGCGCATTACAAGACCTTATTATAGTGGTTTGCTGTCCTTCTTGGGGGCAGATCGGTCTAAAAATATGGCTGATCTGCCCTGGGGGGCAGAAAATGGCTAAAATAGGATCCCCAATAATTAAGAGCAAACCTTGCTTAAGATGCCGCTCCCCAACATCTAAAATAAAACATCCCTGGTGACTAATGGTTCTGACTTAAAAATATGGCCGATCTGCCCCTGGTGGAGGCAGAATATGGCCAAAATAAATCTTCAAAAATGGGGAGTGACCCTTGCCCAAGGGTCTGCTCCCCGCAACTAAAGATAATTCTCTGGTCGCTAGTGGAGTGGATCCCTGCTTGAGGATCGGTCTCCTGCGGTGATCCGTGAAACAGGGATGCATTAGGAAAAGGTACTGTTGGAAAGTGCTCAATTCACTTTCAATGTAACGATCTCAGCATGCCATGCGCGCCGATCATCAATACATTGAAAAAAATAAATGCATCTGGCTGCTGGGGAACCTCTTGGGGCTCCCAAGGCTAAACATAAAAATAAAAAGGAAATCCTTCTGCTGTAAACAGCAAATTGATTTTTTCCTGCCTTCTGTGCCAGAACGGCTTGGAGCCGTCCAAGGCACACTAACACTGTGGCTGAGGGCAGCTCCAAGCCATCCTCAGCATGAGAGAGGTTAAAAGGTAGGATATATACTTTTAAGTTTTACATGTCCTGGTAGTGAAAAACTCCCAAATTAATTTTTCACTACTTTGAGATCTACTCCTCCCTTAGGAACTCCACTCTGCTCACGGGGTTTGTGGATTTTACTGCACTCCTCGTTCCACGGAGCTCGCGGAGCGCAGAGTGCAGAAAACTCAGCAAACTCCGCGAACGTCGCAGCATGGGGTAGGAAAAAGGGGTCCCATGTCCCTTCTAAAAGTAGGAGGGGAGGATATAAGGGGCAGAAACCCAGGGTCCCCTATTTCCAGCCCCAGTGCTTGGATTACTCTCATTTGGGGCACAAGCAAGGGGAACCTGTCTTTACCAAGAGACCATCCCCTGGTGGGAGCTACACAGTGTCAGTGGAGCTGGGTGGGGCAGCTGCCACAGGCTCTCTATCAGTTCTGTTTTCTGAGGGTGCCACTCCGCAGCAGAGTGTACCGAGGCCTAGATGGAGGTGCTGAAGGTGGAAACAGCCCTTAGTGGGAGGACCAGTGGGTCAAAGGTTGCCAGTTCTGAGAACAGAGCACCCAATGACTTACCCTGATGAGGCCACTTCTGACCAGGGGGGCTCCCTGCACTGTAAGAGGGACAGAGGGCTGAGGACCTGCACCAGGCAGACTCTTGCATGACACAGGCATAGTGTGTCACCCTTGAGGGGGGTAGTGTTACTTCCCTGGATGTCCCCGCTCGCCAGGCACATGTTCAGCCTAAGGGAATGTACCCCGGGTTGAAGGACCAGTTTCTGGATACCACCCTTGAACTGGGAGATAGAGTGGAGAAAGGGTCCAAGACACCTGAGGCTACTGCCTTGCACTCTGAGAAACCACAGAGGTCAGAGACTCCTGGATGGTCTGGGACCTGGTTGTGGACAGTGACAGGTGTCAGTAGCCTCTGTAAGTTGTTGTCCTTGTGGACAGAACTTTCCTTGGGTTGGGGATAGAAGTCAGACCCAAGGGGTGGAAAGGGCCACATCACTTTGTTGGCCATGGTAGTACTCTCTGCCTACTGGGATGCATCTGTGAGCAAATTAAGGTTAGGTGCTGCGGGGGCGTGGCTTGGCCGGCTGCAAGATGGCCGCAATCTAAGTGGGCTCTGCCGGCCAAGCTCATAATCCGACAGAATCCTGCAAGTAGACAGCACTAAAACTGCCAACTATCCGTGTTTCCCGGACTGGAATTACCTGCGGTGTCGATCGGTGCCGCTCCGGCTCCCTGGCGACGTGGACGGGCTGGGATCGGCGGCCCGTGTGCTGCGCTGGGCCTGTTTCCCGAGGTAGGCCTGGCCTGGCCTTCCTATTCCCGAAGTCAGGCTGATCTTCTGGGGACTTCGCGCCGCCTGGAGGACACCGGAGGCTTCCTTGCTGACTGCTCCGGTGAGTGCTGCGGCCGATGAGGCTTGTTGTGGCGGGGTTGGGGGTCTGCGAGCTGCACCGCCTGGCCTGGGCCTTTCACAACTCTGGCGGCATACTGCTTCTCATCCTGCGTCCTCCCTGATTGCCGCCGGGGCCCGGGCCTGGTGACGGGAGCGGCGCACCCCCCGCGCTTCCCCGCCGTGACAGCCTCGGCTCAGCGTGCGCTCCCGGATACCTCCCTGCTGAGCTGTGCGTGGCGCCCTGGGGGTGCCCGCGCCCCGGTCGCCTCTTCCAGCGGCCCAACGCGACTTGGCCTCATCGCTCCTGGCGCTGTGAATCGGGCGCCCTTCCAGCTCCTCTGACGGGCCGGGCCTCGGGCCCTGGTGGCGACGGCTGTCTGCGGGGGACTGGCCTGCTCTTTGCCGCGGATCGGCCCTGCCTGGCTCCTGGTGTTCGGAGTGTGGCCGCCGGGACGGGCGGGGAGCCCTGCACCCACACACATTCCCTGCTGCCTGACTCTGTGGTCCGCGGCGCCAATGCCTCAGCGCCTCGGCTTCTGATTTTAGGTGCTACCCACAAGATCCTGTTATGCTCGGCGCTGGGCAGCGGCGACTGCGGCACCCTGCTTGTGGGCTTCTTCTCATCCAGGGCCTGGATCTGCTTGGGCCCTGGGGCCTGCCTGGCGCCGGCCGTGTTGGGCCCCAGCGTGGCCCCTGAGGGGATCTCCTGCACGTCGTGGGTTTGCCTTTGCGGAGCTCCACCGCGACGTTTCCCGGCTCACTTGGGGCAGCTGGCCGCTCTCCTGCCTTCGGGCGTCCTGGTGGTGGCGGCTTCTGTGGTGCTGCCTGGGCCTGGAGTGCTGCTTGGAGTGCCCATCTGCTCTTCTTCTCCATCCTGCCGCCGGCCTGGCCCTGCTGTCATCGGTCCAGAGGAGCCGACCCTACGCTGTGTAGCAGCCTGCCTCTCCTGCTGTACCCGTGGGCTCCCTTGACATTCTCCTGGCCTCTGGTCTCGAGGGACTGTGCCATTCCTGTGTCTCCCTGCTGTGCTGCCGCGCTGGTGCCTGTGCCATCAACCGCCTCCCTTTGTCACCCCTCTGCGCCCGCTACCTGTTGTGGTTGGCTGGGTTTTGGTGCTGGGGTCTCTGTTGCCTCCTGGACTCTGATTGTACCGGCTGTGGTGTGATGGTCCGTCCGCTGTCCCCCTTGCCATTGCCCCTCTTGGCTGCTATTCCGCCTCGCTGATCCCTGGTGACGCCTACTGCCGGTGTTCGATCACCATGGGGCGGACTGACCCCAAGCAGCCCAAACTCGCATTTGACCAGCGCCGATCTACCCGTCAGGACGGTGTTGGACCGGACGGCGGCGACCAGGCGGCTAACATGGAGTCCCCTCCCGCGCGTGAAGATGACCTGAAGGCGATCATGCTCGACGTTAAGTCCACGGTCACCGGAATCGCTGCCCAGGTCGACCAACTCTCCGCTCACCTGGATTCGGTCAAGGCCCGGGTGGATTCCCATGACAATCGCCTCACGCACGTGGAGTCCAGGATCTCGGACATTGAGGATGCCGCCACTCAGGACCACCAGAAATTATTACAAATGGACAAAATATTGGACGTTATCCGAAATAAAAATGAGGATTTGGAGGCGCGTTCCCGTCGGAGCAATCTCCGCATCACGGGGGTTCCTGAGTCCAGCAATATCTCCCGCATGGAGGATTTCGTGGAGCAGCTTGTCAGGGAACTGTTTGGTGACTCTCTCTCCACAGTCTTCATTGTCGAGCGTGCTCATCGCTCACTCGGTCCGCGTCCTGGTCCTGGATTACCTCCTCGTCCCATCATTGCAAAAATATTAAATTTCAGAGATCGAGACGCGATTCTTCGTGCAGCACGCGATAAGGGCAAAATCAATCATAAAGGCGACTCGCTCTCTTTTTACCCTGACTATACTCCGGCAGTCCAGGCCGCTCGCCGCGGATTCCTCTCGGCGAAGCGGCTCCTCCAGAAACATAATGTCGCTTACTCATTGGCTTACCCTGCAAAGCTGAGAGTCCGACAGGGAGAAAAAACGCTCATGTTTCCTGACCCCAGTGACGCCCTCGCATTCGCCAAGAAAATGGACAAATCACCCCGTTCCTCACCATCTGGCTCTCAGCCCGCCACAACCGACCACCTGAGTGATAACGATTGACTTGTCGGGACTCACTAGTTAATACTGACTTGAACGCTGTCTGTTGTCTTCACAGCTTGGCCACCCTGCTTTACTGCGGGGGTGTACGCTGAGCTCTGCCATGCCCTCACGGGATAATTCCCTCTCTCACCGTTGTTTTCCTTCTTCCAAGTTGCGGGTTCCTGGGGTGGGTTGGGGAGGTAGCTCAGCCTGATTGGGGGTTGGAGTGGGTGCGGGGGTGGTGGGCCTTTGGTATTGTTTTTGGGTCGCAAGGGTGGGGTGGTTGGGTGGGTGGTTGTGTTTGTGGGAAGGTGGTTGTTTGCACTCTGTCGGCTATGGTCTTGCCAGGAACTGGTCTCCTGACTGCATCTTGTGCGACGGGTTGGGTTGGGTTGGGGTGGGGGGTTTTTGTGGGTTTCGCTTGTCATTCAATGGGGACCTTCTTGTTTCCGAATTCACATCTTCTGTTTCCTATCAGAATGCATCACCTCCCTGCTAGACATGTGCAACTTAGTACGACTGTTCACGATTTCCTCCTTCTCCTGAACGGCACTGTGGTCCCTTCCCTTTTCATTCCTAGCGCACTGGCTGTTCTCCCCTTGGTGGGATTTCTAGACACATGGGCTGCTGGCCGGCCCCGTCGTCCGCCCCTGGCGAATGTCCTGTACGTCCCCGGGTTAAGTACTAATTGTCCCTGCGCCTGCACTGGCTCTCTCTGTTGTCTGGCCTCCTGCGCGGCGCCCTCGTTTTACCCAGTTGTGAAACACCATGACTGACACCATATGTTGGACCTGGAACATCCGTGGGCTTAATGATCACCGTAAGGCAAGGCTCATTCACTCTCACTTGCACCGACACAAGGTCAAAATCTGCCTTTTGCAGGAAACCCACCTGTTGCCTGCGACCTCCACCAGGCTCCAGTCGCGCCACTGGGGTGAAGTGCACTCTTCTTATTATTCCTCCTATTCCAGGGGTGTGTCCATTCTGATACGTAGGGGGCTCCCCTGGCATACTACTCAGGTACTCACGGACCCGGACGGACGGTATGTGATTTTGCATGGCTCCCTGTTGTCCCAACCAATGACGATTGCTGCTGTGTATGGTCCTAACTCGGACAATCCCGATTTCTTTACTCATATCTGGCACCTCATCTCTTCCTTGGGCCCGGCGGCTCTTATCTGGGGGGGGGGATTTCAATGTTACACTTTCAGCAATCTTGGACCGCTCTGGCCCCCATTCATCCCACCCTCGCTCCACTGCGCTACTTCAGTCCATACTCACAGACAACGCGTTATATGATGCCTGGCGGCACCTGTGGCCCGAGACCCGTGAGGGCACTTGCGTCACTGGGGCTCGGGGCTGCTGGTCCCGTATTGATTTATGGATTACCTCACCGGATGCCCTCACTTGGCTCACCTCCGCTACTCATATGGCACGCACGTTCTCAGATCATGCTCCAGTCCAGATTAGTCTTCGTCTTCCTCACTCCCCACTGCGCGCTTTCACATGGCGGCTTCCTCCGAATGCTCTCCGTGACTCCGTCTTCTTAGACGAGATCCAAAAGGCGATTACCAACTACTTCGATCTCAATGTCTGTTCTGTAGACTCCGCGTCCATCCTGTGGGAAGGCTTTAAGACAGTGATACGTGGCGAGTGTATCTCTAAACAGGCCGGTGTCCTTCGCTCCATCCGTGCTTCATTGGACAAGCTGGAGTCGGAGATTAAGGCTCTGGACGCTGCTCATGCTGCCCACCCCAGGTCTGAGACCCTCGCGCTATTGCGTGCAAAGCATTCTGAATTTGCTGTGGAGGCCGATAGGGAACTCTCCTTTCTTGGTAGGGAGGCCCGAGCCCGTCGCTTCGGAGAGGGCGATCGGCCTGGTAAGACCCTGGCCAACCTCCTACGTTCCCCCTGGGCAGCGTCGTATATTGCTGCTCTCCGAGATGGTGGCCCCACCAGAACCACCTCCCCCGCCGAAATCCAGGCCCGTTTTATGGACTATAACTCACAACTTTACGCCGCGGGGCCCCCCCCTCAAGTGAGGCCTTTGAACAATATTTTGATACCCTTTCGCTGGTTTGGCTAGAGGACTATCATCGGGAATATTTAGACGAGCCCTTCTCTAAGGAGGAGATACTGGCTGCCATAAATAGTTTCCCTAGTGATAAGGCCCCAGGTTTGGACGGCTTACCCGCCTCGTTCTATAAGGCCTATGCTCCGCTTCTGGTGCCACATCTGGCCGCCATGTATAACGATTCCTTTGATACTGGCCTCTTCCCGCAGTCACTCCGCGAGGCGATGATAACACTACTCCTCAAGCCTGACAAACCAGCTGACAGCCGCGAGTCTTACCGCCCCTTTCTTTAATTAATATCGATAATAAGATTTTTGCTAAGTTACTGGCTTCCCGTCTTCTCCACCTTATGCCCCTCATCGCCCTCCCCGATCAGTCTGGTTTCATCCCTGGCCGTGCCACCTCGCACAACCTTCGGTCTATTTTTTCGGTCATTCATCAAATCAACTCCTAGCCTCCCTGCGGTGGCCGCTCTGCTCGATGCCACCAAGGCATTCGATACACTGGAGTGGCCTTTTCTGTTTTTTCTTCTACCGCGCCTTGGCTTTAGTAACATTTTTATCCGTAAGATATCTCTCCTCTACACTCGCCCCTCCGCTCGTCTCCGAATCAATGGGCAGGTCTCAGCACCTATTCTAATCGAACGCGGCACTCGGCAAGGATGCCCGCTCTCCCCTATGCTCTTCGCTATCGCGATGGAGCCTCTCGTGGCCAGACTCCGGCAACACCACACTCAGAAGGGTATCGGATTCTCGGCCCGCGCCCTCTTGGTCTCCATGTATGCCGACGACATTACGTTGTATGTCCGCCATCCCCAAGATAACCTCAGCCCCCTTGTACGCGAAATAATACGATTTGGTGGATTGTCCGGTATACAGGTGAACTGGAGCAAGTCAGTGTTGTTCCCTCTTACTGATGCCACCAAGACATTCACTCCGGACTTTCCCTTTGTTTGGGCCTCCGGCCCCACTCGCTACCTAGATATTTGGCTGAGCCGGGACTTGGATGACCTCTGGAGGGCCAACTTTGGGCGCGCGGTGGACTGGCTCGAATCCAGAATACCCCATTGGAACCGACTCCCCTTGTCTCTGGCTGGTCGCATAGCTATCGCCAAGATGGTGGTCCTCCCGAAATTCCTTTATCTCTTTTTGAATATCCCAATACCTCTCACTGCACATTTCTTTCGTAAAATCCGTTCTCTGATCATTTCTTTGGTCTGGGCTGGCAAGCAGCCTAGGATTGCATATGACATCCTCACTCTTCCCATGTCGGCTGGCGGTATGGGTGCTCCCAATTTTAAACTTTATGCCTTGAGTGCCCAGGCCAGTTTTTTACACTTCTGGATTCATCCCACCCCTTATCAGCCGCACGTTGCGGTTGAAGCCGACCTTGCAACTCCTTGGCCACTAACCACTGCCTTGTTTGCCCCGGCGAGTCGCCCACGTGCCGAGGTGGATACGGTTGAAACACTGCGCTGGGCCTGGTTGGGACTGCGCCGGCTCTCCAACGCTCCGTTGTTATTGGCAAATTCCATGCTGATTATTCGACATCCTGCTTTCCCGCCTCTCCAACCAACTGGCATGTCTAAACATGCCGCCCGCTTGAAGCTGACGTCCCTGGTGGATCTTTATCCCGGTAACACGTTCTACTCTCTTCCTGCTTCCTCTGGTCCGATGGACACACTGCTCTTTTACGAGCTGCGGGCTATTTGCAAGGAGCTGCATCCCACGTTCCCCCAGCCTCCACCTTCGATGCCTGCTCTCGATTACATATATACATCTCCCACTCCCCGCAAGTTGGTAACTAAATTATACGCCCTAACGGTGTCGACCACCTCCATCTCCACTGACCGCGCACGCGCGGCATGGAGCGAAGAGTTGGGCGTGGACATCGCTCAAGCTGATTGGCTTTATTGCTGTAACCAGACGAAGAAATTATCTCCCAACTATCGTCTTCGTCTCATACATTTTAAATATTTGCATAGGCTATACCGCACTCCTGTGCAGCTACATAAACTGGGACTCATTCCCAATGACAGATGCATGCGTTGCTCTGCTCCTGCCGCGGATTTCACTCACCTTGCGTGGTTGTGCCCCAAGGTATCGAATTTCTGGCTGGCGGTTTGTGCCGCCATCTCTGAGATTACCTCCGTGCAGGTTCGGCCGGATCCGACGCTGTGCCTGCTGGGCTTTGTCAAATTTTGCCCGGATGCTTCGCGCCGGCTGATCGCAATGCTACTAGTGCTTGCTCGGTGTAGGGTGGCCATGTGTTGGGGTCGCAGACCGGCGCCCACGCTCGTGCACTGGATGGAAGATGCTTCGAGATGCCAGACCTTACTATCTGAATTCTGGGACCTTGTGCCAGCGCGATCCCGCCCATCTGACATTTGGGGTCCCCTAGTGACATATCTCCATTCCCGACCCAATCTGAGCCGTGCTGCCTCTCCCGCGCTCCCCGCCGGCGCTTCGCCCGCAGCGGTCGCCGGTGTTGGCCAGTAGCTGCCTTCCTCCCTGTCCCTATTTTTCCTTTCCGGCCGTGCCTGCTTCTTTCCCTACAGTGCTGTCCCCACCTTCTTTAGCTAAGTGTTGCTCATGGTGCCATTGCTGGGTTGTACAGAATAATGATTCTATTTGAATGTGATTTCACTACGTCAACAATATTCCGTAAATAGCTTGCTATGTACGATGCTTCGATCTGCTGCAGACGTGTATTTTGTTTATGCTGAATTTGTTAATAAAGGTTTTGAAAATTAAAAAAAAAAAAAAAGGTTAGGTGCTGCACAGATGGAGTCCACAGGTGCGGAGAAGGGTTCCTCATGGGTCAGTTCTAAGGCTCAGGAGAGTGTCGACAGGGGGATCCAACTGAGTTCAGAGAGGCATAGAACTGACAAGTGCCCCTGCAGTACAGGTCCATTGGCCACATTCTATCCCCTAAGCAGGGAAGTCTATCAAAGTGTTGATTAGTCTACCCTGACTTTAGGCTGGAGAGGGGTCATGTTGGAAAATGACCCTCTCTGCAGGGTCACTCCCAAACATTTTGCCTTCCTGCTACCTATCAATTCATTTTTGTTGGCCTTAGAACTCTGTGCACTTTACCACTGCTAACCAGTACTAAAGTGCTAGTGCTCTCTCCCTAAAAAGTGATATTGGTTTATACCTATTTGCCATATTCAATTTACTTCTAAGTCCCTTGTAGAGTGGTGTACCATATACCCAGGGCCTACAAATTAAATGCTACCAGTGGGCCTACAGAACTTACTGTGCCATACACTTAGGTAGTCCTTAAAACCTTGTCCCAGACCTGCCATTGAAGCCTGAAGGTAGTGTCCCACTGCCATATCGCATTGGCATTTAAACCCCCTTGTGAAGCCGCAAACTCACCTTTATTTATATATAGGTCACCCCTAATGTAGGCCCTAGGTATCCCATAGGGCAGGGTCCTGTTTAATTTAAAGGTAGGACATGTACTTTTAAGTTTTACATTTCCCGGTAGTGAAAGACTCCCAAATTCATTTTTCACTACGGTGAGGCCTCCCCCTCCGATAGGATAACATTGAGGATTCCTTATTGCATTTAATAAGCTATAATTTCTAAATGAGAGGAGGTAGATATATCATGTTTGGTACCTATGAACCTTCTATTGATAAACCCTCTTTAATAGTAAAGTCAAAATTATCATTACAAGTTAGAAAATGACACTTCTAGAAAGTTGGCATTATCTTGCCCTCAGCTCATGGTGCCTGCAGCCTGTCTTAAGTTACATGATTGGATGTAGCTGACAGTTTTAGACTTTGTGAATTTCCTCCAGACAGCCACACAATAATGGGATTAGCTGAGCTTAAATGGGCCTTTAACTGGCTGAGCACAGCCCCACTTGCACCTGAATAGGCTGTGTCCTGCTTCCTCACAATAGGCCTAATGACCCTGTATTGTCAGTGCAGACAGCTTGGAACCAGGGCAAGGGAAGCAGAAAACTCCCAGAACTACAAAAGACCTTTCCAGAAACGTTTGCCACCTTCTGGGAGCAGGGCACCAGGGTATAAAAATAGGGCCCTCAGACCTACACTTCAGTTCACTATTGGACCTGCAGAAGGAAGCTCAGAGGACAACCTGCTGCTGTGACCTGCTGTGCACTCTTCCAGACTGCTGCTCCACCTTGAATGACTGATTTGTGGCCTGGAGCCTCCCTTGAACCCACAGAGGCCAGCCCTGCTGTTGAGCCCTGCATCTACACCTGCACCCAGGACTCCCAGAAGTGACTCCAAGGGCTAGTTTGCCGGCCCCCTGTTCAGAGCCACAGAGATATAACAGGCTCCCACCATCTTGAACCCGCACCTGGACCCAGCCTGAGTGAGGCCTAAAACCCTAGAGGTCTATATCCACTCCTGAACTGTTGGTTGTGGTGTTAAAGTTGCCCAGATGGCCATTTTCCCAAACTGAGGACTTGGACAAATTTTGGCCAAAAAGTACTCTCAGAACAAGGAGGAGACCGGGACCAACCTGCTCGCGTATCTGCCCGAGGTGCATCGCCGGTTGAATTGACTTTGAGAGTTCTCCCGCTACATTCTTCTCTGCAGCAGCAAATCAATTTTAGCGGTCCTTCACCAAAGGGGTATCAGACTGTTGTACGGTTTCTACTTTCTCGGTAAGACTGTGCGTTTAGGCAACATAAGCTTCAAAACTATGTGGGACTGAGTCCACTCATACTATCAGAATATGTTGACTTAATTCCTGGCTAGCTCTCAGTGTGCCATCTGGGCCCCTAAACTGACAGGGCACCGGATGGTGTCTGCAACCTCAGAACATGACAACCCTGATTCCCCCACGGAAGTCATGGAATCAGATTCTACCTTTTCATGAGTAACTCAGGCATGCCCAAAGGGAGACACAAGAAGTTGGCAAATTGGCATTTAAAACATTTATTGAAGCAATTGTCTGCTTGTGCAAAATACGTGCACTGCAATGATTGATCGAATGGAGCAAAACAGTGTTACCGCATTTCAAGATTGGTCAGCAGAATGAATAATTCAACCATTGTGCCTTTGCACTAGATTATATGCATACATATAATTGCACTCCTACCTAGCGCTTCCTATCCTATAAAGTATAGGGTGTGGAGGTCTGCCAGAATACCTTATAGTGGTTTAACTCCCCATTTACCTGCAGGCGTGTGTCATCTGGCAGCAAGCCTTGGCGTAGAACTGGCCGCCGCCCTACGGAGGATGGTGTTAGAATTTATCAGGGCTAGAATTCAGGCATGCAGCGACCTTCGACAATCCATCGAGATGCTCCTCTGCCTAAACAGAGATGTAGTGTCATTGATAAACTGCACTCATTCGTTCTGTGCCTGATCCTCTTGTCATTGTTAATTCTATTCACCCAGGGCTGTTGTCAAACTGACAACAATAAAGAACAACATTTTGCTCAGTGTACTAAGTCCTTGTACAGAATGTTCTAAGGCCTGATAGTGTGCCTACAAAGAAGTGTAACTTTAAGCAATAACATTTCTGAGTACTTTATCTCTTGAGGCTGTGCAAGCAAATGTGTGTTATTAGTCATCATCTAAAAAGATGTCAACTTTAAACGTGAGCATTTAAAATGGAAGGGTATGTATCCGGACCTATGCATCCACACTCATGGAACTGTCTTCGGCTACATCCTCCTACTTCGTTCTGCTGGAAATGTTCGATTTCCATCTCGACGGCTAAGCCCGAAGGTAAAGATCTTCACTGCGGCTTCACTCCACGTTTATCCGATGACATCGCTCTTTCCTCAGACACTTCTGCAGCCTTGCCCAGCTGAATTTCTACCTTCTTAGACACTTTTTCTTCAAAAATATGTTCTAAATCCGAAGGTAATCATTGACAGGGCCCAATCCACCTCTTGTATTCGACCCACGCTCTATCTTGGTCGGCCTTAACTTTTGACTTTGCCCCTGTCTACCATGACTAGATATCCGCGGTTGGTGCTATTTTATAGTTTATTCTTTAAAAATCAAAACTTCGGTTCTACGGATTTGATTTTTATGGTTTTATTATCAAATAATATACTACAATTTACTCAATTTTTCTACATTGATTTGGGATTTTTCTTGTGTTGTGTTTACACATTGCCTCTAAGTTAAGCCTGACTGCTTTTTGTGCCAAGCTAGCCGGTATTAAGGACAGGTTAATTAAGTGACTTTTTGTGGTTCACCATGCAAGGGATTGTTGCTGTTGCTTGACCAGGGCTCACACCCCAGTCAACCAACAACACAATTTCTCACAAGTGTGCTGTGACTCTGCCCATAGAAGTATCACTTTCTCACCTCATCCTATTTGCTATTTGATGATGTATCATTTCAGCATTCTATTAAAATGCTTGAGGGACTGTTTTGCATCTCAAAAGTACAATGAATCATCAAGCTGTTTGACACTTTCATTTCTTTATCTCCTATATCCATTCTAAATAGAAAGCACTTATTTTTGCAGCCTTTTCTCAAGCACTGGCAAAGCCATTAGGGCAGACTTTAATAAATTAAAAACATTTGTGCAGGCAACGCATGTATACACATAGAGACCGCATTTGTTGAGTGCCTGTGTTCATCTGCATTGGCATAATAAAGCCAGGCTTTTTGGACTAGCTAATACTTGTTTATGATGAGCATTCAAACTGCATTTTTTTTCCCATAATTGCAGAATTTTCTAAGGTACCATTCTGAGAGATGGATCAGCAATATGCCCCCTTTCTCCACAACATGACCCAACTCGAGATGGCAAGCAGACTGGAGCGCATGTTCTTTCACTCTCTAGCAATGATGACTATAAATTAACATTAGAATGAGTAATTACATTAATTACTGTGCACCTTACATTGTATGTAACACCAAATTGTAAACATGCATGGTAGGTGTGAAGGAATCGGTACAGCACTCAAAGGACGTCAACTTTAGGAGGAAGAAAGACACATGAATAAATACAAAGGTGAATGTGCTACGGACAAATCAAATAGCTCGCCAAGGTACACGTTCTTGCAATACTTCTTTCCATAAGCAGATAGTTCCTTCTTGGCTGTGTGCTACCACACCCCCATTCAAAATGTCATGATTACATATGCAGTAATGCTTAACATGTATCTGTTCTAATGAAATTATATTTTCAAATGGCTATATAAATCTAATGGTGTTACATTTTTTTTTTACTTTTCTCAAAAATCTATTTAGCATTGATGAGTTTATCTACGGCACGGGACCGCGACCATCGGTTAGTTCAATCTTTATTTCAAACTTTCATTATTGAAAAACTTCTTAATATGATTTTTAGTACTGAAAAATGTATAATCAACAAATAATGACATTAGTCTTTATGCTTATTTCTGTACAAGTGTGGCTATTTCCCACACATATTTGGGGTAAAATGCTTTACTGTATGATTTTAAAGACAAGTGTTATGTGTGCCCTGTGGGCGTCATTCATATAGTTCATTAATTTTTACTGATGGAAATATCTTTGTTAAACATACATGTATCAGAATGTCATTAATTATTCAGTAATCTGTATGATGCATATATTTTTAAATTTTTCATTGTACAATCATTTCTATCCATAGATTTCCAACTAATGAAGATGCTAGGGAATACACAAAAACTTTAAATGACAAAATGATTGTGTGTGTCAACCAGATTTCTCCTAGTAAAAAGCAATGCTGTATAATGGATTGGGTCAGCCTCGTATACTAATCTACAGTTCAGATTCTGGGGGAAATTAAGCTTTTCATTTGGGAATGGGATGGGTTTGCTTCTGAAAACCCAGGAATCCAATGTTAACGTTCATGTGTCATGGTACACTGTGTGTTAGGGTCATGAACGTTAGGCTTTGTTATAGCTGTTAAAGTGAGAGATCTGTCCAGAGACGAAAGAAACACTAACACTCAACAAGAACGTTATCCAGGACAGGGAACATGCATTTGCATTGTAGGAGGTATCCATAAGTGTTCCATTGTATATTCTCTGTAGCTGGTGGTGTTTGAGGAGTCGTCACATGAAGAAGTGTAAAACTCACGGACATTCATATGTTCTGAATGAGTACGAAGTACAATATTTATAATGTAATATAGAAAAGTGCATTTTACAATTTTGTAGTCCATTAATAGATGTACATACAAAAGTTCACGTTCATGCAGTTTCCATACATGAAAGGCAATGGCTATTTATCGCCTTAGTTTATGAGTCCTGTATTTCATTCAGCATAGACCATAAATTTTAAAAAAATGATATTTGGGGCAGACAATCGCTTCATACCTTTTCTATTTTGTCTGACAAACCCATTCTTAAAAAAATAACATTACTTCAGTGCAGTGATTGAGTTCACCTCTGTAAATCATTCTCCAAACGTAGGGACCATTTCTAATTCCAGCTTTTAGCTATGAGTGTCTTCCTGCTAAGGTTCAGAGGGAGAAGACATGGTACTGTCAGATCCAGAAGGTATAAAGTGAGGAGACACTCCCAGCAGTAGCATTTGAAGGTAAATTCTTTCCCAACTTTCCACCGTCCTCTGTAAAAGGATAGTTGCCTTACACCAGAAGCCCTCTATAGCATTACATTTATTGTATTAATCACTCAGATAACAATAAACACTCAATATCTAGAACAGTCATACAAATTTGTTGCAACAGCCTCAGTGGTTAAAAGTTTTAAATAGACTAATCACATTTTGCAAACGTGTTGTCAATAAAAATGAGATTTTGTTGTAAAACAGTAGCTAACAGCCTCTCTAATTGTTCTAATCTTGATTTCTTTAAAAGGTCTCCATGAATAAAATGTTCTTAGTGTTAACAGTTTCAGACAGATGCAAACTATATGACTGAGCTTTCTTTTTTTAAACCGAAAACATGACACACTTCCAGTTGAGTTTTCGGTTCCGTGTTCCCTCAAATTTGAATATTGTTATATAAAGTACTCTGAATCTTAAATATTTCCTTTTTAGTGCACTTAGTGGAGTTTAATCAATGAATTTTTAATTTAGTTTCAAATAAGATTTATACACCAAATCAATATGTCTATACTTCATTACTGAGGCAAAGTTGTTATTCCTGCTGCCTCCAAAGAGGGTCTTCCTAAGTAGGTCTTTCCGCATAGTGCGACTCATTTTAACCAGTATGTCAATTGCTGGTAGTTTAATTTTTGTAAATGCTGTATCTATTGATGATATGTTCAATTCCATGTTTTTAGGTGCATTTGTTTTTAGTTCTGAAAACATTTGAAAGCTACAGCTTATTAAATGTAATAAGGTAACTCCAAAGTTATCCTATGGGAAAGGTAGCCGTCACAGCAGTGAAAAATGAATTTGTGAGTTTTTCACTTCCAGGGCATGTAAAACTTAAATGTACAAGTTCAACTTTTCAAATACACTGCACCCTGCCATATGGGCTGTTTAGGGCCTATCCTAGGGGTGACTTATTTGTATTAAAAGGAGGTTTTTAGGCATGGCAAAGGGGTTAATGTGCCATGTCGAATTGGCAGTTTAAAACTGCATACAGGCTGCAATGGCAGACCTGGAACATGTTTTAAAGGGCTACTTAAGAGGGTGTCACAATAAGGGCTGCAGGCCCACTAGTAGCATTTACTTTATGAGCCCTGGGTATATGGTATACTGGTTCACTGACAAAATATTGAGGTGACAAACATCGTGTAGACAGAATAACGTGCCAAAAATATCAAGGACCAACATATCGAGATGGTAAGTGCAATGAGGTAAGTATAGATTTGTTATTCTTAACTCCACCTCTATGCACTTTGAAGATAAATATTGTCAAGTTACATGTATGTGAAGTTAGTTATAGTTAAAGTTTGCTTACCCATAGAAACATACCTTCACAACATTTTTGTCCTCAATATTATTAACACAATATTTTGTCCACACAATATTTTTTATCCGATATTTTGTGCTAGCACTGGTATACCACTTTACTAGGGACTTCCAAGTAAAATAAATATGTCAATCCGGTGTAAGCCACTTGTTCCTTGTTTAAGGAGTGAGCACAAGCACTTTAATGCTGGTTAGCAGTAGTAAAGTGCACAGAGTCTTAAGACCAACAAAAATGAATTCAGAAAAACAGTTGAGGAAAAGGCAAAAGTTTGGGGAAAGACCACCCTAAGACTGACAGAACTAACAAGTAAGAGTTGCTGTCTGGGAGTCTTGAACTTTTCTTCCTAGCAATGTGTTTGCTATGCCATTGATTTAGGGGTATGTACCCATGGTTAGACCTCCAGTTTGTCTTGGTGATGCTGCTACTGTAAGGGAAGGTAACACATCAGTTATAGACTTAAATAGCACCTTTCAGGATTTCATTCCTCTTGGTCACTGGCTGGTAGATGGTCTAGCCTGATTGCCCATGTTGCAAGCCTTTTCAGTTACTCCTCTTTTCTGATCTGCTTGCATAAGGTACTGCTTGTGTATAGATTTAAGAGGGGGGAAATCTACAGGTAGAAGTATCCATGAAAAGAAATGGTACATACATTTACTAATGCTCTTCCTATTAGATACCTTGTCTACCTACAGATTCTTCACTGACCTTCAGCCTCCGCATTCTGAGAAGTGATTGCTTTAATTGCCAAAAAATTCTCAAGTTAGTTTTGTGCACTGAATTCTTGTCAGGCTCATCTTCTCTTCTAAGAACTTGGGGAAAAAAGACAGGAACTGACATCATAGTGGCGGGTGACACTATATATTGCCACATGATGTCACATTCGGATGAGGTGTGGGAGTTAACTTGGGGCCTTGGTACCACTTGCCAGCAAGGGAAAGATATTGCAATTTCTTCTGGATCTAGTCTGGCTCATTGAGGAGATTCAAGAAATGAGGAGCCAAGAAGTGAGGAATATGTTGGTAGATAGAGCATACACCAGTAAATGATTATTCTTTTTCTTTTGGTGCAGTAGGAGCACTTTTGTCAAACTCTGCTGCTTGGCAACTGCCATGTCATAATTTCCGATTGAAATTTTTTATATTTCACGAAGAAAATTCTAAAGCGAGGTTTGGTTTTCAAATACAAAAACTCAGTGGTCCTTATGTAGAGGGAGTTCACAACCAGGGAATGGCAATTCTGCCAGGATGCCTTGCCTCGCATTGCTGCCTCGGGCCAGAAAATGACCCTAAATACAGCAGATGTTTAGATGCATTGACTTGATTCTCCCCTGGAGAATTGGCTGCTAGACCTTAGGTTTCTGACAATTAAGTCGGTTGCCAGGCTTTGCCGTAGGAAACCTTGCGTCTTCTCTACAAAATCAGGCAGGGGACCACAGACTTGGTTGGGCAATGATTTTCTAGAGCATGGTCCTCACTCCACTAATTGATAATTATATCCCTATTTTTTTTATTTTTTAGTGAGCCTCAAAAACCAAACAAGTTAAATAGTAAAAACATGTCATAATATGTAAATTAGTTAAAACACCAAATTGTAAGAGTAAGAGACAGTTTGTGCTCCTCTCTTTCTTCTCCCATAGTGAGACCCACCCTGCAATGCCCTTTCATATTGGAATTGAGAGGCATGCTCTTTCATATTGGAATTAAGAGGTGAGATTTTTGTAATTGGTGCAAGCAGTTCTGTGCAGGAAGAGAAAGTGGTGAGGATCGGTCATGCAGCTTGATTGATGCAGGGGAAGTGAATCCCTGAGCTCCGGCCAGAATTACAGCACTAAGGGCATGGATTTTTGTAATAGGCTGTGTGGTGCAGTAAGCTGACGGTGCAGGGTTACAAAAGACCCAGACTAAACAGCATTGCAGGAGGTACTGACAGCCACAGACTGAGTGATTCCAGACATGAGGGCCAGTGTTTCTATCCTCACTGCCCTCGATATAGAGATGGTGTGAAAAGCATCAGTGGTGCGAAGCACAAGGCTAATGGGTGTCCTGAGGTAGGAGATAGTTCCCTTCCCAGCTTCAGAACTATATGAAGAAGTACCTGAGGACAAGCAAGGAAAGCTGTGAGTGTGGCCAGTTGACATATTTATAAGATCTTGAAAAGGAACTGTACTTGATGTGCCTCTTTCTTCGACAGGTGGGCAGTGCAGAATGATTGCTTGCTTCATTACCACGGTCAGTGACGCCTCCCTTTTTTGCAAGAGATTTAGTGTGAAACGCGTAGAGGGAGATAGAGAGCTGAGAAAGGGCAGTGCCATGACCATAGAAGGGAAGATTGAAACATAAGGGGCCTAGTCGACTGATACATACTGAGGTGGAGAGTGGTAGTTGTGTGAACGTATAAAATGTACTCAAGACACAGAGAGTGGAGTCTAATGGTAGCAGTGACTCGCTGTGCAGGAGGTAACGTACTGGATGCTTCCCAGCTATGTTGAAGCAACCTGATGGGGACACAAGGCATACCTGCGGTGGCATGCTCACTTTGATGCAGTGGCACTGGTAGACTTTCTTGGGACGTCTATCCAGGCCATTGTGCCAGAATCACTAAACAGGGGAAGGATAAAGACAACAAAACCAATGTACAAAGACATTCATAAATGGAAAAGCTGTACATACACAGCAGGATCACCAGCAAAAGGATGTTGTTGATGCCCCGGCACATGCTGTTATCCTAAATGCCAAAGTGAAATAAAAAATGGTGCTAGATGCAGAAATGGAAACACCTTCCATTGATGTCAGCCTAGTAAGAACAGACCAGCAGAAGGTAACAAAACAAAAAAAAATATGAGGACCCTGAAAGTCAACTAAAGGGAGAAGTATGTGAATTGGAGACAAAGACTAAAGTTATCAGAGTTGATACGCACCGTGGTGGAAAGAGAAGACGATGTGGAGGATCGTTTCAAAAGGACAACTTTGCGCTGCTTAGATTATCTGACAAAATAGAAAAGACTTTCACAGATCAGTAAATGAAAAATGGGATTTTGCAAAATCTCAGATCTAAAGGGATATCCATCTTCTGATGACTGGAACATATGCACAGACTTCTGACACTGCCGTCAACATCATTTCAAGGTTCTGGAATTAGTCTGACCGATGCAATTTAATATCTACAAATTTAGGATATAAACTATCTGCAAGTTTTTTGATGTGGCTAAGCAAAAACTAAGAAAGATTAACATGACATATATGCTGCTGTACTTGGACAAGCTTAAAGGTATTCATGCAGCAAGACAACCATTTTTGCTGACCTGATACTATGGGACAGAGTGCCTTTGTTGAACAAGTGAGGGTACAGACACATCCCCTTCAAGAACAGGGATTTCTAAAGGACTTTAAGGGCCCTAGGCAATACATATTTTGGGATCCCTATGCAGATCAACTTTACATTTATTACAGCTTTTCAGCTAATTGAGCCTACTTGAGGCCAAATAATACTGAATTGTCTATTAAACTTCCAGAAATAGGATAATACAAAACCGGCTGAAAGCTGAAGCCAATAGTGAGCATGAACAATTATTGTCAAAGGTAACTTCTTTTTGTCCTCAAAACCAAATCAAAGCAATGCTCCCTGCATTCCCTTAATTCTATTCAGTTGAATCTCATAATTTTCTCCTTAATTCCCTTCCCCTGACATGCCTCTTCTCTTTCTATGTATACACCTCTATGGCTACACAGTGATCTCTGGCTCTGCATAAAAGAGAAATTGAAACAACCAGTAAACAAGAAAGTGAGGCAGAGACGTTTTAAAATGTAGAAAGAGGTGAGTAATAGAGAGGCAGCAAGAGCGATAGAGGGGTGAGATTAATAGATGTGACATAAAGAAGAGAAAAAGAGAAGTCAGGGTTGGTATATGGAGCTGTAGAGCGAGGGAGGAAAGTAAAGAGAGAGGTATGAGGTAGAAGAGGTGAGGCGAATGAAAGCGATATGAGACAGAATGATGTGTGAGGTAGAGAGAGAGGTAGTTGAGGTACAAGTTGAATACTTAACAAATGATGCATACATGATGGTTTGGGGACTACACAGCAACAGACTATTGAATATTTAGCTCTGTTGAATACTTTCATGGTGAGAGAGGCATGTAGAAAGATAGAGACAGATTGACCCTTGTAGTCTGTGCCACTTCCCTATTATCTTGCTGTCTTTTGTCTATGGAGAGATCCTTTGCTTTCATAATCACATAGCTTACTCTGATGGTGGCGTCTAGTCAGTGCTTAATTTGCAAAGAAATTAGTGCTGGGGCGCTCTTCAGGAGACCACTGCCGCTTGTACCACATATTTTCCCTGCCATGATGCCAATTAGAGTAACAACACAAGTTCTAACAGCCACACTCCTACAAGTGTGACAATTCAGAATATTTCAGGCCCCCAAAGCTATAAGAATGGCTTGGGCGGCAGGTAATATACATTTGTAATGTATATTGAGTTAAAAATTAACTGTTGTTGGGGTCATCTCTAAATTTGCAGAAAGCGCCTGTTAGAAATGGGGTTTATGGTTGGCTAGGGTATGCACCCAAGCCAGGCAGAACCAAGCAGGGCAAGGGAGTTACACACTGAAGATAACCCCTGCTCACCCCCTTGGTAGCTTGGCAGAGCAGTCAGGCTTATCCCAGAGGCAATGTGTAAAGTGTTTGTGTAACAACACACACACACCAGTGACACACTAGGCACACCACAAAAGAGACTCCACACAAAGTTATATAAAAGTATCCTTTGTATTATTCATAAAAACACATTAGATCACAATCACATATATTACTGCACCACTAGGCACTTGTTATGATATCACACAGAATCACATAAATCACTTTGCCAATCCAGCCATTGTTATAACACATGTAATGCACCAAAGCCGGGCTCATAGGGTGCTCACTGTACCAGTAGCATAAAAACACCATCACTAAACACATAGGTGCCCCCTTCCTGACAATTGCAAGATATGCACAGCAACCTCACAGCATGATATCAGTGCATAAACACTTTACCATACCAAGAGCACACCTGTGCTCCTACTATAGATTATATGGTAACTTTCTCTTTCCCATGTAGGCTCCTGGGCCACCTGCCCGTCTACACCAAGGAATGTCGTAATGCGGCTCGTCTTCCATGGTCCTCCTTATGGTCCCCTTAGCCCACGGGAGTGGGGGTTTTCGTTGACTATTGGCGAGGCCCCCAGTACCGTGGACGTCTCCTTGTTCCTCGGCACCCCTGGCCTCCTCTATGAGGGTGGGGCCAACCTCGTCGGAGCCATACATGTTGGGATTGGCTCCTTCCCGTTGCCAATCACCCGGCCTACTTGCTCCCGAAACACCCACCGGCCTCCTCTCGTGCAACGAGGATTTGCAGCCCGGGCTCAGAAAATGAGAAACAGACGAGCGTACTTGCTGCCGGTCATCGAGCCGAAACTTTGGAGATGCACATCTTATAAAAATTGCATCAGTCTTGGAACTCATGGTACTCTCTTAAACCATTCATCTTATCCAAATGTGCTTATCATGACATAAATAAGGAACTATATATGGTATTTGCAGACTTTGGAACTTGGGATACCCTGTTGAAACCATTCATCATTTGCTTTTGAACACGTTTATTATAATATAAATGAGCCCTGAAGAAGTCTCAAGTTGAGACGAAACGCGTCGGCTATGGTCTTGTGAATTTTTAAAAAAAAACAATAAAGAAGAACTCTGCAAAGAAATCAACTTCTGTAATCTGAACATTTTTGTGTGCCTTGTACTTTGGACATTGTCTTATTATGCTATTGGAAAGTGCTGAACCTTTTTGTTCTTACAGTCCACACAGTGTCGTCTCTCCTTTCATGGGGTCACAGTCCCTATACTTATAGTACCAACGTCTTTTTTCAGGGGGCACTTCAAACACTATTGAAGTGCACAACACCCCCATACACATTTCCAGCCCCAGACCCAGACACACCACAAGGGAGTGGAACCAGGATTGTGGAAGGCAGGCACAGCCCTATTTGGGTGCGGATGCAACTCCTCCCATCACCCCAAATGCTGACCAGGCCTATTCAGGTGCAAGGGAAAACTCCTCCCGCTACTCTAAATTCAGCCAGGGTCTATTCAGCCTAGCGCTGAGTCACCCAGGAAAGGCAGTACACACCTCAACCCCCTCCTTGGGACTGGCTGGAGTGAATGCACATTCCCTCTCTCCGGTCAGTCAGAGCCAGACTGTCAATACACATCCAGGCAGGGCACAAAGACACATAAGCACACAGAAATGACTACTTCTAAAAGTGGCATTTCTAAAATAGGAATAATAAATCTGCTTTCACAAACAGGCAGGATTTATCACTACTATCTCTGGGTCATATATTGTCACCAGCCACGGGTGGGCCCACTCGGTGAACACGTTCTATTTTGACCTTGGCCCGTGGATCTCCTAGGAGCTCTAAAAACAGGCCCACCATGAATGCCTCCAAGCATTTTGAGAGCGTACCCTGTAGCTGGTCCTAGAATTGTGCAGAACAACCTTCTAGTCGTTCCACTCACTGCTCTAGGGTCTGACATTTATTTTCCAAGCCCAGAGTGCGTATGCCCCTAGAGTCCACATCCTATTGTAATGTTGAGAGCCTGGTATTGAGGTATGAGCGAAGAGCAACTAGGGAGGTGGATAGGTCTGCTTTCAATTCCTCACTCAGATCTTTCTTGAAGTCTTGCAACGATGCCAGGAGATCTTCCTTGGTTAACGCCATGGCGCTGTCTCCTCGGGTGAAAGGATGCACCTCACTGGTCTCCGTGGATTCTGTGGGTGGAGGCCCAGAGAAGCAGTGTAAAGTAGAAAGTGGATGGAAACGTTCTCCAGCGGGTCACCAATAGCTGAGGGATCCACACAGTAGCACCCAGCCACAGACCCCTCTAATGGAGCTGTGACTCAAGACCTGGATAGGATGCCAGAGAGCATGGGGGTCCGCCATTTGAAGAACCAGGATATATTCAGGCCTCCATATTTATCAAGTGCCTAGTGGTGGTGGGAGTCGTCATGCAAGATATAGCAGGGCTATGCCCTCTGGGTCCAAGGGAGTGCCTTCCCTGGCGCTGTCTCCTCCAATCGTATCAGCTCTGGGTCCCCCACAGTCTGCACCAGGGATGAGTACTTTGCCGCTTGTGTCAAAGTATTTGTCACTCTGTGGGGCCCCTCTCCTTTACTGGACAGGCTGTCCAAACGTTGTGGGCTGGGAGCTGCTAAGCAGACACCCAGGCTCTCTTGACGTTCACCAGGTGGTCACCCAGAAGTGCCATTGTGCGCTCCGCTGTGCAGAGGCTTGAGGAAAGGCGACAATACTTATTATGTGGTTGTTATTGGCTGGGGCAATCCTCAGTTGGCCTTGACCGTGTAGACCACATGCCTATATCTCAATGCGGTGTCCAGAGCGGCCGCCATTTTGAAGTCAGGCAAGCCAGCCCAATCTGCTTCTGGGCGATGCAGAACTTCAGTGCCACAGATCCCCAGGCTTATCGTGACTCTGTCCCCCAGGAGGCGAGCAGAGAGAGGCCCCATGCTGTTGTCCCAGGGAGGTATGAACACTCACCTGCAGCATGTTATCTCCTGTAATGGCGGCCGTGGCTCCTCTCCTGGCATCAGGCCAGATCTGTGCAGAGGACGCATAGGGTTATAGGCATTCTCCAGAGGTTCTCATCACCCCTCGTGCCTCACGGATTGCCAGACATGCCACAATCAACAAAATGGTCCGCCAGTGTCCCCTGCTGTCTCGATTTTTGCTGTGAATGCAGCGTAGCTCGGGTGGTTTACTTCCACTCAACCATGTTGGTTGGCCACCCCTCTGTGATCAATTTTTTAAACAGAGGACTATTTTGATATAACCAAATTTTTTGAAGCAACATATTCCAGTAATGGGGTCCTAAGTACAAGAAAGAGTTACCCCCATAATGGGCTGTACCGATGTGGTGAGAGATAGCCAATTTCGTATAGACCAAGCTAAGTTTTCTGGTGGGCTGGTAGAACTTGATTCTTGCAGGCAAGTATGCTTCCCCTCTCCCCGTACAAAGCTTGGTGGACATGACACAAAAGTTTAATTATGCATCGCTTCCTGACAGGAAGCCTATGCAAATATTTCAAGATTGGACCTGCTGTTGTCCTTGGGGGTAGGCGACATACCAATGTAGCAGTTGCATTTTGCACTACCTGCAGCTGGGACATCAATGCCCTGTTTGTCATCATTATAGGTGGCTTTTTATGAGGGCCTGAATAACCATCATCCTACAATGCAAAGGCATCCAGGTAAAGATCTTCCTTGCATGCAAAGGATTCCCACACAGGCCCAATAAGATCTAACACTTGTTTTGTCATGCTCAGTTTGTCGTCCAACAGAATGCCCAGATTTGTTCCCACCTTTTTAGGGCGAGGGAGGCTGCTCAAGTCAGCAGGCCATCGGTCCTCAGTTCAGATCTCAAGGGCCTCACTGAAAAGGGCAATCTCAATCTTGTTCCCATTAAGCTGGAGGCTATTCTGCTTCATCCAATGTTCCACAGCACCTAGGCAGTTACCAAATTAGTTCTAATAGCATCATTGACTGCCAATAAGGTGGTTCCTGTGCATTGTGCAGCCCTAAAGTCAGATTATGATGTATCCAATAAGCTGATTTCCTGTAAGTACTGTGACAGTTGACTGTCAATAATTTTTTCCTGTACTTTGATATGATAGGGTAGCAGGGAAATTGGCTGATAGTTTGATAAGTTTCCTGGGTCTTCCGAGTGTTTTACTGTATTGGGAGGACAGTGGCAGGTTTACAGCTCCTCACTACCTTAAGTGAGGCCAGGGAGATGTAAAATAGATTCATAAGGCAGGGAGCCAGAAATGAAAGAAAGGTGGAGAGTAAACAGACTGGAACAGGATCATCTGGACATGCAGATTTTACTGTGGAAAGCAAGGTACAGACCCCTGTTCTGAGATCTTTGCAAACCTCTTCAGTCTACAAGAGGCTTCTAGCCTTGTAAGGCTACAATATGTGCCTAGATAGGTGGAATCCGTCTGGTTACCAAAGTCCCTCTAAATGTTCACCATCTCATTGTGAAAGATTGAGGACCAAGTCTTTGACTATGCAAGTTTCTTCAATATGTTAAAAATTTCTTTAGATGAGGTGTCACCTTTCTGGATCCTATCCTTCGAGAAGTTTTTAGCTGTTTATGAGTACTTTTTAAGGCAGTTTATACAATAGCCGATCATGTAGGGTTTTAGATCTCTGCCATGCTCTTTCTAGTTTCTTGCATCCCATTTAAATTCTCTTAGTTTGTCATTGTACCAATTCACCCAGAACTTATGCTGACTCCTCCTCCTTAGTTTAAGGGAAGCTAGTTTATCCATTGCCTCTGTTAAGACCCCCTGGTAGCTGGAATCTGCAGTTTCTATGTCAGTGACGTCAGTCAGATCTGGAAAGTGAAAGCAATTCTTTAGTGTTAGACCTGGCACTGTTGGCGTGGGTCTCCCTTCCATTTTTTGCTGTTGCCTCATGTGTTTTTGCTGGTTATAGATGCTTTGGGCACTGTGCCACTGCTATTCAGTGCCACAGTACAAGTGCTCCCTATGGTAAATTGATGTATGGATTAGTGATTCCATGATTGGTTGGGTTTACTTGTAAGACCCTAGTACAGTGCACTGAGTGTGCCCAGGGCTTGTAAACCAAATGCTGCTGGTGGGCTTGCAGCTCTGGTTGTGCCACCCACAGAAGCAGCCTGTAAAAGTGTGTATCAGGTCTGCCATTGCAGAGCCTGTGTGCAGTCTGGTACTGCCATGTTGACTGGGCAAGTGCACCAACTTGCCAGTCCCTAAAGCTTCCCTTTTCTGCATATTAGTCACCCCTATGGTAGGCCCAAGGGCAGGGTGCATTGTAAGGGTAAGGTAGGACATGCCCTGGTGTGTGTGGCATGTCCTAATAGTGAATTACAGCCCTTGTTGTTTTTCACTATTGCAAGGCTACCTGTTCTCCATAGGCCAGAATGGGCAGTTTGATTATTACAGCTTATAATCCTAACTGACCCAGGGAACACGGTAGAAAAACGAATTTAGTATGACTGAACTCAGAATGATAAAATACATCTTTCAGTAAAGTTGGTTTTAACATTCTGTGTTTGAAAATACCACTTTTAGAAAGTAGGTATTTTCTTGCCTAACTATCCAAGCCTGCCTCTGCTAGGTTGTGTATTCCTTGTCTGGGTTTGTGAGTGACAGGGGCTGGGGACTCCAGGAGACAGGGTGAGTCAGCACAGGGCTGAATAGAAGATCTGCATGGAGATAGGTGGGAGGAGTTGCACCTGGGACCTGAATAGGGCTGTTCCTTCCCTCCACAATGCTGGCTCCACCTCCTGTGGTGTGTCTGATGTCCCTGGCCTACTCTGTGAAAGGAAAGAAGGAGTCTTGTCAACAAAGTGCTCCAGGACTGACCAGAACTGGTTTGGACTAGGCAAAGGCCTCTCTGCCTTCAGAAAACAAAGAGAATATGTGTATAAAAGAGGGGACCCAAACCCCAGAACTTTAGATCACTTTGGGAAACAAGAAGAAACCTTTGCTGAGGAGAGGAACCAAGAGAAACTGAGGAAGAGCCTATCCCTAAGCTGAGTGCTGTTTGGGGGATTGGCCTGCAGTGGTTGCCTGACTGCCAAAGAAAGGAGAGAGGAACTTTGTGTGTACTTTCATCAACTTGTAAGAGATCTCCAAGGGCTTGAGAAAAGAACTTGCCTCCTGCTGAAGTCTCAGGGACAACAGACTTCACCAACCAGCTCCCCAAGAGTCTTTCTGTAAAGTGCCTGCTGCTGAGCTGGACTTTCTGAGGGACTGCGTGTCGCAAGGAGCTGGAAGCATGACTCACGAAGGAGAAGCGTCGCCGCCGAAGCGCCTCGCATCGCCGAAGAAGAGGATCGAAGTTGCATCAGACGCCGCTGCATCAACGGAGAAGAGTGTCGCCGCCGCTGTCGCATCGTTGCCGAAGCGCCTCGCATCGCCAGAGAAGAGGACCGACGTCGCATCAGACGCCGCCGCATCACAGGGAAGTGTGTCGCAGGGCCTGTCACGGCTCAGACGCATCGTTGCGGAAGTGTCCCGCATCGCCGGAGAAGAGGACCGACGTCGCATCAGACGCTGCCGCATCACCGGGAAGCGTGTTGCAGGGCCTGTCGCGGCTCAGAAGAATCGTAGAGTCGCCGCACGGCCGTCGGGCGTGCACGCATCGTGTCGCAACAAGAAGAAGACGCCATCTTTGTTCATTGCACCGGATCTTCATCGCATCACGGCGTTGCTGGTCGCATCGCCACGAAAGCGCAGTAAGAAACCGACGCATCACCTCCCCTCACAGCGAAGAACCAACACATCCCCTGCGCATCAGGAGGGACCCGACGCATCACCGTTCTTGCGTGTAAGGAACCGACGCATCACCTTCCCTGCAACACTTTCGTTGTATAGCGTTACGCATCCTAAGGTACATTGAACTCAAAGTGTCGCATTTACCACCTTAGGAGAACTGAGTTAATTCTGCCATTTTGAAGTACAGTATTGTGGATTTTTGTCGTTTGTGGTCTTGTGTTAAATCTATATAAAAGATACTTATTTTTTAATATACATCTGGTGTGGTTTCCATCTGTAGTGTTGTCACTTGATTACTGTATGTGTTCACAAATGCTTTACACACTGCCTCTGAGATAAGCCTGTCTGCTCGTGCCAAGCTACCAAGGGGGTGAGCAGGGGTTATTTTAGAGTGTACCCCCTTACCCTGACTAGACGCAAGGGTCCTATTTGGTCAAAGGTACCTACCTCTGCCAACTAGAGACCCCCAAATCTAACATTGGTGGGCAGCGGTTAGGATACTGGACTTGCATTTGTGACTCATGTACAGTGTTTGGTGAACACTACTAGTGAGTGCAGACCAAAATGCGACCACATACTTTTGGTAGATTGTTTTTTCTGGGATTTTCTATTTTTGCCAAGAACTGCCAAGTTTAACCACCATGGATACAGCAGCATCCATAGCATCTGTTGATTGTGATTGGGAAGAGGAGAGACTAGAATGCTACAATGTGAAACAGCTAAAGCACTTCTACAGGAAATTTAAAGTTGCTATGACCGGTCTCACCAAGAAGGATGAGTTCCAAAAGGTGCTGAGGGCCTGGGTCCAAGCAAGGAATACCCCTGAGAATGAGGAATGGGCTGAGAATGCAGATGGGCAGCTGGAGGGGCCATTGGGTCCACAGGGGAGGAAAGCACCTTCCCCAGTAGGTAGCAGTGTCTCTGCCAAAAGCCTGTCCCCAGAGGAGTTGGCGGACAGGAAAGAAAACAGGATGCACGAATTGGAGCTTGCCAAGCTCAAGTTGGGTGGGCAACTGGAGTTAGAAAATAGGAGATTGGCCCTGGAAGAAAATAGAATACAGTTGGAGCATGAGAAAAGTTTGAGGGATTTGGAGTTGAAAGCTAGAAGCTTAGAGATTACTCCCTCTGGTGGCAGCACACCGTCAATGCCTGTTGAAGCTAGGGTGTATATTCCGAAAGATGTGGTGAGAGAGTTTTATAAGAATGATGATATTGGGCAGTGGTTCAAGGCCTATGAGGTAGCCATGTCTTCCCACCGGGTCTCTGAGAAGGATTGGGGAGCGGGGTTGTGGGGGCAGTTCCTTAGTGAGTGGCGGGACACACTGTTAGACTTGCCTTCTGAAGTCCATAATTCTTATAGCCACATGAACGATGCATTGATGTCCAGGTATGGGTTGACTCCTGAATTGTATAGACAGAGGTTTAGAAATTGCAAGAAGGTGGAATCAGGTACCTGGGTAGAATATGTCACTTTTTTCTGCAGAGCATTGGATGGTTGGGTGAAGGGTAGCAAAGTTAATGATTTTGAAGGGCTCTTTGATTTAATTGCATGGGAGCACTTGTCAAGTAATTGTTTTCCAGAGCTACGCCAGCACCTGATTGATAGCAGGCTGACTAACCCTAGGAAGCTTGCTGAGGAGGCGGACCGCTGGGTGAGCACCCGGGTCCACAAGGGTCATGTGGGAGACTCTGCCAAGAGTGGGCAGGGTCCCCAGCAGAAGAGTGGGGGGGACAAGGGTAACCAGAGGGAGTTCCAGAAAGGGCCCCAAAGTAATCCCCAAGGGACCCAAGGGAAGGGTTCCCAGCTTCCCCCTGAGAAGAAGCACGGGGCCCGACAGGTAGGCCTGTTCCCAGGGGATCCCTGAGGTGCTACAAGTGTGGTGAAGTGGGTCATAAGTCTAGTGATCCCAAGTGCCCACAGTTTGGAAAGACAGCACCCACTGGTGCTCCACCCCGGCAGATGGCGAGTGTAGCCCTGGGGGAGGAGAGGGGTGTCCAAGGTGGGTGGGCTCCCGCAGAGATGTCCCTTGTCTCTTTAGGAGACTGTGAGGTGGTCCCCAGGACCCAACTGTCTGATAACACTAAAAAGTATAGGCAGTGGGTGACCATCAATGGCCATAGAGTGGAGGCTCTTCGAGACACAGGAGCCAGTGTGACAGCTGTCAAGTGTCACCTGGTGTCTGAAGAGCAGGTTGTCCCCAATGCATTTTACCCAGTTGTTGCCGCTGACAACACAGAGAGCCACTGCAAGGTGGCTCAGGTTCCCTATGAGTGGGGGGGGTCTCTGGTACTCTTCAAGTAGCTGTGAGGCCAGCCATGCCTGTTGACTGTTTGTTAGGGAACGATTTGGAGAGCTCACCTTGGGCGAAGGTGGAGCGAAGTGCTCATTTGGAGATGTTGGGTCTGCCTGACTGGGCGTGTGTGACCACAAGGTCCATGGCAGCCAGTAAGGGTGCTCAAGAGGACCTGGAGCCTGAGAGGGGGGCCCAGGTGCCTGCCTTATAGAGAAGAGGCAGGGGGCGCGGGAAACCGGCCCCTGAAGTTCCCACGGTCCAGGAGGAGGTAGACCCTGAGGGGGATGCCCTGGAGTCTACAGGGGAACAAGTAGCTGAACTGGGGGACCTGCCTGAGCTGACCCATTGGCAGCAAGAAGGAGGACCCTCCAGGGAAGAGTTCTGCAAGGAGCAGAAAGAATGCCCTTCTCTTGTGGGTTTGCGGCAGCAGGCTGCAGACCAGGCAGCAGGTGATCAGTCTGGATCACATTGGATCTACTGGGAGAATGACCTCCTGTATACTGAGCCTAAGGTTGCTGAGCCTGGGTCAGCCCGTGTGCTGGTGGTACCCCAGCGCTTCAGAGCCTTCCTACTGGGGCTGGCTCATGATGTGCCGTTAGCAGGACATTTGGGGCAGGACAAGACCTTTGAGAGGCTTGTCACCCACTTTTATTGGCCCCAAATGCGCAAGAGTTCAGACACTCATTGCAGGACCTGTCAGACTTGCCAGGCAAGTGGAAAGAGTGGGAGGAAGCAAAAGGCTCCTCTCCAGCCATTCCCTGTTGTCAGCACCCCCTTTGAACGGGTGGGTATTGACATTGTGGGGCCACTGGACCCCAAGACAGCCATGGGCAACAGGTTCATCCTGGTCTTGGTGGACCATGCCACCCGATACCCGGAAGCCATACCTCTGAAGACAGTGACGGCCCCCGTGGTGGGACGGGCACTGATGGGAATTTTCTCCCGAGTGGGATTCCCTAGAGAGGTGGTGTCTGACCGAGGTACAAACTTCATTTCCAAGTATATAAGTTCCCTGTGGCAGGAGTGTGGGGTAACTTACAAGTTCACCACTCCTTACCACCCCCAAGGAAATGGGTTGGTTGAGAGATTCAACCGGACCCTCAAAGGCATGATTATGGGTCTTGAGGAACCTATGAGGCGTAAGTGGGACGTCCTCTTACCATGCCTTCTCTTTGCATACCATGAGGTGCCACAGAAATCTCTAGGGTTCAGCCCCTTTGAGCTTCTTTATGGTCACCCAGTGAGAGGACCTCTGAGTTTGGTCAAGGAAGGCTGGGAGCAATCTCCCAGGAAACCTCCCCAGGATGTATATAGCTACATGCTGGCCTTCAGGAACCAGACTAGGCGTTTCAGGCAACTCGCTGAGGCGAATCTGGAAGCCAGCCAGGAGGAGATGAAGCGGTGGTACGAACAGAATGCCACTCTGGTAGAGCTTCTGCCTGGTCAGAAAGTGTGGGTCATGGCCCCAGTGGAGCCTTGTGCGCTCCTGGATAAGTGGACCGGACCATTTGAGGTGGTGGAGCGCAAGAGTCCTGTTACCTACTTGGTGGACTTGCGGTCTCCCAGGAACCCCTTGTGGGTCCTGCATGTCAACCGCCTGCAGCCCCACTTGGAGAGGTCCAAAGTGGGTATGCTCTTAGCGACAGATGCTGGAATGGAGGAGGAGACCGAGCCTCTTCCTGACCTCCTGTCGGCGACAGAGCGAGATGGGTCAGTGGATGGTGTGAACCTCTCTTCCATCCTGACCCCTGAGCAACAGAATGACTGCCACCAGTTGCTGGGACAGTTTTCTGATTTGTTCTCCCTGATTCCCAGTGTCACTGATTGGTGCATCCATGATGTGGACACTGGAGACAGTCCTCCTGTTAAGCACAAAACTTACAGGGTAACTGACAGGGTGAGAGGTTGCATCAAGGAGGAGGTCTCCAAGATGCTTGCGTTAGGGGTGATTGAGTCCTCTAACAGTCCTTGGGCCAGCCCAGTGGTCTTGGTCCCAAAGGCTGCCGCACCGGGTGCCACACCAGAACTCCGGTTCTGTGTGGACCACCAAGGGCTCAATTCAGTCACGAGGACTGACGCGCACCCCATCCCCAGAGCTGATGAGCTCATCGATCGGTTAGGGGCTGCCCGGTACCTCAGCACGTTTGATCTAACGTCTGGGTACTGGCAGATCACCTTGACTGATGGGGCAAGAGTTAGGTCAGCATTCTCCACACCAGATGGGCACTACCAATTCCGGGTTATGCCCTTTGGGATGAAGAATGTCCCTGCCACCTTTCAGAGGTTGGTCAACCAGGTGTTGGTTGGACTGGAAGAGTTCAGTGCCGCCTACCTGGATGACATTGCAGTGTTCAGCGCCAGTTGGGAAGAACATCTGCGCCACCTCTGGGAAGTGTTGATGGCGCTGCGGAGGGCAGGCCTCACGATCAAGGCGAGTAAGTGCCAGATCGGGCAGGGTTCCGTGGTGTACTTGAGACACCAGGTTGGGAGCGGCCAGGTGGCACCCCTACAGCCCAAGATTGAGACCATCCTGGCTTGGGAGCCCCCCAAGACCCAGACAGAGGTGAGAGCCTTTTTAAGACTCACTGGGTATTACAGGAGGTTTGTCAAGGGGTATGGCAGCATCGTTGCACCCTTGACAGAGCTGACTTCCAGGAAGCAGCCCAAGAAAGTGATTTGGACTGACACCTGTCAGAAAGCTTTTGAGGCCCTGAAAACTGCCATGTGCACGGCGCCCGTGCTCCTGGCACCCAACTTCTCAAGAGAGTTTATCGTTCAGTCAGACGCTTCAGAGCATGGTGTAGGGGCTGTTTTGTCACAGATAAATGAGGAGGTCCTAGATCAACCCGTAGCCTTCATCAGTAGGAGGTTACTTCCACAGGAACAGAGGTGGAGTGCGATTGAGCGTGAGGCATTTGCTGTGGTCTGGGCGCTGAAGAAGCTGAGACCATACCTGTTTGGGACTCACTTCCGGGTTCAGACAGACCACAGGCCCCTCAGATGGTTGATGCAGATGAGGGGTGAGAATCCAAAGCTGTTGAGGTGGTCCATTTCCCTACAGGGGATGGACTTCACGGTGGAACACCACCCTGGTACCGAGCACGCCAAAGCTGATGGTCTGTCCAGATTTTTCCACCTTAGTGAAGAGAACTCCCAGGAGGTAGGGTAGTTCTCCCCACATTTCAGCTGGAGGGGACACGTGTTAGACCTGGCACTGTTGGCGTGGGTCTCCCTTCCATTTTTTGCTGTTGCCTCATGTGTTTTTGCTGGTTATAGATGCTTTGGGCACTGTGCCACTGCTATTCAGTGCCACAGTGCAAGTGCTCCCTATGGTAAATTGATGTATGTATTAGTGATTCCATGATTGGATTGTTTGGTTTACTTGTCAGACCCTAGTACAGTGCACTGAGTGTGCCCAGGGCTTGTAAACCAAATGCTGCTGATGGGCTTGCAGCACTGGTTGTGCCACCCACAGAAGCAGACTGTAAAAGTGTGTCTCAGGTCTGCCATTGCAGACCCTGTGTGCAGTCTGGTACTGCCATGTTTACTGGGCAAGTGCACCCACTTGCCAGTCCCTAAACCTTCCCTTTTCTGCATATTAGTCACCCCTATGGTAGGCCCAAGGGCAGGGTGCATTGTAAGGATAAGGTAGGACATGCCCTGGTGTGTGTGGCATGTCCTAATAGTGAATTAGAGCCATTATCGTTTTTCACTATTGCAAGGCTACCTGTTCTCCATAGGCCAGAATGGGCAGTTTGATTATTACAGCTTATAATCCTAACTGACCCAGGGAACACGGTAGAAAAAAGAATTTAGTATGCCTGAACTCAGAATGATAAAATACATCTTTCAGTAAAGTTGGTTTTAACATTCTGTGTTTGAAAATACCACTTTTAGACAGTAGGTATTTTCTTGCCTAACTATCCAAGCCTGCCTCTGCTAGGTTGTGTATTCCTTGTCTGGGTTTGTGAGTGACAGGGGCTGGGGGACTGCAGGAGACAGGGTGAGTCAGCACAGGGCTGAATAGAGAGATCTGCATGGAGATAGGTGGGAGGAGTTGCACCTGGGACCTGAATAGGGCTGTGCCTTCCCTCCACAATGCTGGCTCCACCTCCTGTGGTGTGTCTGATGTCCCTGGCCTACTCTGTGAAAGGAAAGAAGGAGTTTTGTCAACAAAGTGCTCCAGGACTGACCAGAACTGGTTTGAACTAGGCAAAAGCCTCTCTGCCTTCAGAGAACAAAGAGAATATGTGTATAAAAGAGGGGACCCAAACCCCAGAACTTGAGATCACTTTGGGAAACAAGAAGAAACCTTTGCTGAGGAGAGGAACCAAGAGAAACTGAGGAAGAGCCCATCCCTAAGCTGAGTGCTGTTTGGGGGATTGGCCTGCAGTGGTTGCCTGACTGCCAAAGAAAGGAGAAAGGAACTTTGTGTGTACTTTCATCAACTTCTAAGAGATCTCCAAGGGCTTGAGAAAAGAACTTGCCTCCTGCTGAAGTCTCAGGGACAACAGACTTCACCAACCAGCTCCCCAAGAGTCTTTCTGTAAAGTGCCTGCTGCTGAGCTGGACTTTCTGAGGGACTGCGTGTCGCAAGGAGCTGGAAGCGCGACTCACGAAGGAGAAGCGTCGCCGCCGCAGCCGAAGCGCCTCGCATCGCCGAAGAAGAGGATCGACGTCGCATCAGACGCCGCTGCATCAACGGAGAAGAGTGTCGCCGCTGCTGTCGCATCGTTGCCGAAGCGCCTCGCATCGCCGGAGAAGAGGACCGACATCGCATCAGACGCCGCCGCATCACCGGGAAGCGTGTCGCAGGGCCTGTCGCGGCTCAGAAGAATCGTTGAGTCGCCGCACAGCTGTCGCATCAGTGCCAGAGCGCCTCGCATCACCGGAGAAGAGGACCGACGTCGCATCAGACGCCGCCGCATCACCGGGAAGCGTGTCTCAGGGCCTGTCGCGGCTCAGAAGAATCGTAGAGTCGCTGCACGGCCGTCGGGCGTGCACGCATCGTGTCGCAACAAGAAGAAGATGCCATCTTTGTTCATTGCACCGGATCTTCATCGCATCACGGCGTTGCTGGTCGCATCGCCACGAAAGCGCAGTAAGAAACCGACGCATCACCTCCCCTCACAGAGAAGAACCAACGCATCCCCTGCGCATCAGTAGGGACCCGACGCATCACCGTTCTTGCGTGTAAGGAACCGACGCATCACCTTCGCTGCAACACTTTCGTTGTATATCGTTACACATCCTAAGGTACATTGAACTCAAAGTGTCGCATTTACCATCTTAAGAGAACTGAGCTAACTCTACCATTTTGAAGTACAGTATTGTGGATTTTTGTCGTTTGTGGTCTTGTGTTAAATCTATATAAAAGATACTTATTTTTAATATACATCTGGTGTGGTGTCCATCTGTAGTGTTGTCACTTGATTACTGTATGTGTTCACAAATGCTTTACACACTGCCTCTGAGATAAGCCTGTCTGCTCGTGCCAAGCTACCAAGGGGGTGAGCAGGTGTTATTTTAGGAGTGTACCCCCTTACTCTGACTAGACTCAAGGGTCCCTATTTGGTCAAAGGTACCTACCTCTGCCAACTAGAGACCCCCAAATCTAACATTTAGACTATCTTTAGTTATTTGTTTCCAGTGCTGTGTCATGTATTGATCCTTACTATTGTTACTGCTCAGATCGGTCCTCATCCAAAATTAAATTGGATAAGGAAATGACCCATACATGGTAAAGAGGTAGGCGGATCCACCTTAATTTTGTTTTTATTGCTAAAAGTAAAGTCCAATATATGACCGGCATCGTGGGTGGGGCCATAAATAAGCTGTAGTTATTATGCTGTCTACAGGTCCTCTATCACTCTCGTAACCTCACTATGTGGGTCATTACGATGGCGGAAGGCCCGCCACTGCCAGCCGTGCGGTGGCGGGCCCCCCACCATTGGACAGCAATTTCCCCTTGCCACAGTGCGATGGCGGGGGAATCTCTTTCAGACCGCAGCGGTCATAAAGACCGCCCGCCACACTTCCGCCACAGGCAGTCGTACCGATTGCCTGGCCGAGCAGTCAGCATGCCTAAAATGGTGACAGTGCCAAGCAGGCACCATCCGCCAAATTACGATACTGGCTGTAGCCAGCCTTTCCATGGCAGCAAAACCGCCATGGAAAGGCTGACGGGGATTGGTTTTGGGGGCCCGTTGCGGGCCCCCCTTGTGTTGGGGGGAGGTGGTTGTGCACTGGGGTGTACCCATGGTAACCCCCTGCATTTCCCTGCACTGAGTGGCAAGCACCGCGTGGTGCCTGCCACGTAGTGCAGGGAAAGGCACTAAATGCATTTTTACTATTGCGGCAGGTGCTGCAGCCAGCAGCAACCGCCGCACTGGTAAACATGCAAGATGCGACCGCCACGGTGGCGGTCACATCGTAATTTCACGCGCGGGACCGCCACCATACAGGCGGGCGGTCCCAATCACCACCTCAATGGCAGGCGGACTCGAGTCCGCCCGCCATCATAATCACCCCCTATGTTCTAGATTTTCTCCATGATAGTTAAAATCCCGCAACAATATAAAGTTCTCTGGTCCAATGAAATGCGAGATCAGAACAGTAAATCATAGCTCCTCTGCATGCTCTTGCAGACAGGAGCTCTAATTTAAAGACTATCATCTTCAGCTGATTCAATAAATGGGAATCAATCATTGAGACACTGAATGGGTGTTTAAATTGCCACTTTATCTCCTGTCTTGTGTTTCTATTGAGTTTGATCAACTTATTGCCGGCTGGGATTGCAATTGTTAAGTCAGGGAAGTTTGTAGAGTGGTGCAATGTTTCTGTAATGAAACCGATATCAGGACTCAAAGATGTTATGTGGTCCCAAATCTCAACTCTCAGAATCTTGGGCGGGGGGGGGGAGTGTTAATGCTCTGATCCCACTTATTGTTGAAAAATCCAATGTCTGGATCTAATTCCACAGGTTTGGATTTATCATGCCCTGTTAAGTTGGAAATATTCATGCTAGAAAACTTGCATGTACGACATGAAAAAGGGCCTTCAGAGGAACCTGGTGAATGCCTATGACATTGATTCAACCTGTTATATACTGGGTAGTTAACCACACCTAGCCTTTGAAGTTGTTAAATAGTATAGGTCAGCCTTACCTCCTGATCTCACATGGCTTGAGCACGGCTCCTGGTGCCTGGCGACGGTCTGGCAGCGATGGGCACAAACGGGCTAGCCTTTAAATTGCAGAAAACAGTGTATGATTGCAGAAAACAGTGTATGAGTTGTGCTAATTTTATAACTTTTACTGGTGATTTTGAGGGAGTCTCTCTGCTCAAGCTGATGTGATTCTTAACATTGTGTGGGTGCTGTTAGGATCTTGCATCACTCTGTAAGGTGTGTGCCTCTGCCTCACCTTCTTCATAGCAAGTTGTAGCTTTTTGCCCCCCTCCTCAGCACACATGACAAACATGCATTTGCTCTGGAGATACTTTTTATGACATAGAATGAGACCCAGAGCAGTTCTCTCTGATCTGGAGGGCCTCTATATGTGCACCATGCTTTCCTAGCACTGACTACTGTCAGCTGTCAACTTGCCAGGCTGTAGAGGACAATACAGTTATTCTATTCTATTCTGGCTTATAAAGCGCATGGCTACCCCACTGGGGTTTCCCAGCGCTAAGTAAGCAGCTGACAGCAAACAGAGATCTAGAATAGCCAGGGTTTCAATAGCTTTCTGAACTAAACAAATGAGGCACAGGCATGTAACTTCAGGGGTAGAGAGTGCCACATAGTGGGGCCAGGGAAGGCAAAAAAACCTCTCTCCTTGCCTGGACAATTCCACATGTGGGATCACCGCAAAATTCATGCTACCTGATCTGAGAGTGCGATTAGTGATGTATGGTTGAACCACTGACCTTAAATAAGCGGGTCCGCAACCAAGCAAAGCCTTGTACATATAGCACAGGGCTTTACACTGGATAGGTTTTTAAATAGGAAACCAATAAAGAGTTCGTACATAAGGGGAGGCTGAAACAGATTTAGGAATATGGCATAGTAGTTGAGCTACAGCATTTTGCAGAGCATGAAGCCTATGCACTACAGTTTTATTAGTGCCTAAGTAGAGTATGTTGCCATAGTACAATCTGTCGCTGACTAGAGACCTTACAATAGTCCTTTGAGTAGAGGGAAAGAGGAACCATAGAATTTTCCTCAAACATTTAAGCAAGCCAAACAAAAAGGCTACTACCTTGTTTAATTGATGTTCCATGGTAAGTTTGGACTCCAACCAGTAGCCAAGGTTTTTGACCACTGTACCACAGGTGGAAAGGGGCCCCAAATCAGCTGGCCACCATTGTGGAACCAAAATTTGAGACTGATTTCCCAAAATTGGGACTTCCGTCTTTTTTCCATTCAGTTTGGGTAAATTATTCCTCATCCATCCAGTGACCTCAACAAGGCAAAAGCTAAGATTAGATGGATTTTTGCCATCTCTTGCTATGAGAGACCCAATAATCTGTGTGTCATTAGCATAGTAGAACAACGTTAAGATGTGAGTCTCTACAATATCAGCCACAGGTTGCATATATACATTAAACAATGTAGGCATCAAATACGAGCCCTGCCAAATCTGATAAGGCAACTGAAAATGGAGGACACATGAGACTTAGAGATTATCTAAAATGACCGATCTTGCTGGAAGCAGCTGAACAAGGATAGGGCCAAATCCTGAATGCAAATATCTGCTAGCCTCTGAAGCAGAACTGGATAGGACACTATGGGGTCGATTCCGATTCGGGCCGGAAAAAGCACCGACCGACTCGGATCCGGAAAAAATACCGACCGACACGTACCCGTGGCGCCCGACACGCCAAGTACGATGCAAGCCGCGAAAAATCCGACCGACACGTAACGAAACCAAGTCGACCGACCGAGCCGCACGGAAAATAGCAATCCGGCCGGAAAAACACGCGAATCCAACCGACCGACACGCACCCGGAACAAATCCGACCGAAACGTACCCGCCAACTCCAAACCGCAAAGTACGATGCAAGGCGCGAAAACCACGACCGAGTCGGACGGAGGACAAGCCGTACGACCGACACGCATACAAAACCGAGCCGAAGCAACACAAAACACCGCGACCGACGCGTACGCAGCATAGAAAACTGCACAAACACAGCGTGAACGAAACGGAAAACACCGTACGAGACCAATGCAGGGTCCGACTCGGTCACAAGAACGTTTCCAACATACACAAACAACACAAAGGAAAAATCACCCAAAAAAAGGCCAAACAAGCAATTACCAAGCCAATAAATACTGGGGTGGGGTGGGGACAGAGAACAAAGACACACCCACAACTCCACCTATATAAAGGACACAAATCACTACCATGAGCCTTTGCAAATGCCATTCCACTGCCAGCACCCAAGAGAAAGCAACCACACACCCACAGCTCATCCCTCACACAAGCCACACACCATCAGCACACCAACAAATACCTACCTCACATACACCCAGCAAAACACACACTCACACACCCTCACCTGCACACCAACACACACATCACTCACCATCACCACCCATCACCATGCCCCCCAAGAAGAATCCCAAGTTCCTAGATAGTGAATTGGAAGTCATGGTAGACGAGATCCTCAGGGTGGAGCCACAGCTGTTTGGCACACTGGTCCAACAGACCCCCATGTCGCAGAAAACCAAGATGTGGGAGAGGATCATCAACAGGGTGAACGCCCAATCACCATGTCGGCGCACAAAGACCGACATCCAGAACAGGTGGTATGACGTGCGCAGGAGGGTACGGGACATGCTGAAGAAAGACTACATCAACAGCCAACACACCGGCAGTGGCCCTCCTGCCAAGCCAATATACCTCAGGCCCTGGGAGGAGAAGGTGCGGGCCATCCTTCCGCCAGTGAGCGTATATGGACTAGAGGACATCCCAGAGCCTGGTGAGTACACAACAAATGTACACAATATACTGCCACAAAACACACACACATCACTGTCAAGGGGAGAGTCAAACCATGCACTCATAGCAATTACACAGCAACCAGAACAGAATCATCCCAAAATGTGTATGTCAGTCAGAGAAACACAACACATGCCATCAAAAAAGTCACATCCAACTGTGCCATCACATGTACAAACACAACTACAACTACAGCTAGGCAGTGGCACAAATAGAACTAACAAACACATCCACACATGTAGCCACCACAACAACACCAACACACAGTGAAGACCACTCAAAGGAAGGAATTCTGTGTATGCTGGCCAAGTCAGTGTAGCCAATAGCATCATGGGAGTCGCAGTCACACATATTGCCCCCCCACAACTGTCCCATCAACACCACCATGAACCATGCGCACATCACAGGGAGTGGAGAAGGACTCACAAGATGGCTGACACTGGCTACTGCTGTGGGGAGCACAAGGCCCTGCTGCCAACTGTGCACCAACAAACAGCAGGACACCACTGACTGACATCCTGAGAGACAACTTCCACTCCCTGCAACGCAAGCACGTTCCATGGTGGGATAACTGACTGGCTGGCTGGGTGGGAAGGAGGTCTGGCTGTCAACCAAACACAAGCAATGCAGACCATGTTCACACCCCAGAAAATACATAGAAATGCCCAAATAATGCAGGACAATGTGCCACACCAATATCAACCCCTGACTGTGACGACTTAGGACAATGCAATGTACAGGCCCGCACCCAGAGGCACAGTCACAACTGTCATGTGTGTCAACCACTGATGCCTGCAGAAACATGACATACATTGTTTGTGTCTCCCAAAAACAGGTGATGATGGGGACACAGCAGCAGACGCTGAGGAGTCCCAGTCCCAGGCTCAAGAGGATGCCGAGCTCACTGGCGTCGTACAGCCTCTGTCCTCCTCGGATGATGAACAACCTGGCACATCCGGTGCAAGTCAACATGCAGCACCTGCAGGACCACCAGCTGCAGCACCAGCAGGACCACCAGCTGCACTCCCTGCACCCACCCCTACAACGACTGTCACCACGAATACCATCCCTGCCGACATGGACAGAATAAGGAGCAACACCAGCGCAGTGACCCTGGACCAACCTGGGGCCATGGACACCACCACCACCACCAACCCCCAAGGTGGACCAGGGTTATCTGTGCGTGCAACTGCACACACTGCACATGTCAGCAGGGGTGGTGGGAGGGGTGGGAGACAGAGGTCGCTGCTTGCAGACGTTGCTGGTGTGCATGAAGACCCACAACTGGTACGCATAGCTGATGCGTACCAGTCCAGCACCGGAGAGCTCAGCCAGGTAGTGGGGCTCCTCAGAGACATCAAACAGCAGCAGGCTGCCCATCATGCCCGCTTGGACTCCCACATGTCCCACGTGGAGTCACACATGTCACGTGTGGACTCACACATGTCCCGCGTGGAGTCCAAGTGGGATGTACTGCATGAGATGACGGCGGTGCACAGGGACATTTTACAATGCCTCCGCCAGATGAACAGCAACCAGTCCACACCTCCCTGTGTGCCAACAACATCTGGTACCGAACAAACTGCAACTGCCACAGGGAGGGAGGAGGACTCTGGCGGAGAGTCCCCTGCACCGCAGCAGCCTGCACTTGAGGGCCCCCCAAGAAGAGGGGTCGTCCGAGGAGGGGAAAGTGAGAGGCCGATGGCCAAGCGCAACTCCCAGGAAGCCTGAACCTGTTCTGGATGTTCGCCTTTGTGCACAGACTGTTCACCCTGTTGACGGCAACACTACTCCCACACATTGCATGGGGAGTACAAGTTGGACCAATGTGTCAGACAACTGTGGCCCCGATACTGGGGATCCTGCCTACCCGGACTTTCAATTCACCTAGGAACTTGGGATTGCAAGATTCATGTACAGCACAACCCATCCTATGCACTATTAACACAAATGTATCACAATAAACACACTAATACACCATACTTGCCTCTGTCGTGATTCCAACGTGGGTGCTGTTATGGGGATGATGAACTGCAAAATTACACTGTGTATGCGAACTGCAACAGCAAGGACAACACAGGCGTGTGAGTAAAGGCAACGTGACACATATGAGGGAGACACACCACCAGGGCTACACAACACATACACACCTAGGCCATCTGACTCATTGCCTACACTAATGTTGCCAGGGAAGACGGTGCAATGCACAGACACCACACCCATTCCCAGTTGTAGTCAAGTAGCCCACAGGTGCAGTAAGCAAATGGCAGTCAAATGTGTGACCACAGACAACGCACATCACTAAGTGAAGCACAGGTTTATTACACAGTAGCAACATGCCGTAACCACTACAGATGCAAGGTAACCCCACCTGGTAGCGGGCACACAGTCAACAACTGTAGACGGAAGGAAGTCCATGGGTGTGGCGCACATCACCTGTAGGGACACAACAGCTACCAGCCTGGATGTGCAATCACGTCGTCGGTGGACACAGTTGACCAAACGAATCTGAAAGTACCCTGTGAAGGACAGAAATGACACACAGTCAAAAGCAATGCAGTACAGGACAGAACAGCAAAACTCATGCACAATACATGTTACAAGATACCCACCCAGAACCAAGTTAGCATGTCAACACTGTTGGGGAGTACAGCCCACCTGTAACCACACATCGCAACACACATCCAGTCAAGTAGCCCATGGACACACTCCAACAGCGCCAGAGCCCCACCCACACATCATGCCAACTCACATCATTCACATGACACCTCAGGATACTCACATTCAGCTAAAGAAGTTGGTGATGAGCTGTGTGCGGACATCACCATCATCATCATCATCGTCACTGGCATCGTGGTCCAGGCCAGGATCCTCCACAGGTGGCGGATGTTGGTCATCGTCATCCTGGATGAGAGGCAACTCCTTCCGCACTGCCAGGTTGTGTAGCATGCAGCAGACGATGATAATCTTGCACACTTTCGCAGGGGCATATGGGAGGGACCCTCCGGTCTTGTCCAGGCAGCGGAAGCGGCTCTTCAGGAGACCAAAGGTCCGCTCAATCACTCTCCTGGTCCGACCATGTGCCTCATTGTAGCGCATCTGGGCAGGTGTCACAGGGTTCCTGAGGGGTGTCAGCAACCACGGCATGTTGGGGTATCCCGAGTCACCTACGGACAGACAAGTGCACATCAGCTGACTTGGAAAAGTGGGCGGCATACTACAGATCAGATCACACACAATGGCACAAAGTCAGTACACACCGACAAGCCAGGCACGCTGGTTCTGCATCTGTGCCATCATCCTGGGGATGCGACTACTCCTCATCACAAAGGCATTGTGTGCTGAACCAGGGAAACGGGCACACACGTGTGTGATGGTCATGTCTGCAAGACACACCACCAGTGCATTGACCGAGTGGTAGTGCTTGCGGTTCCTGTAGGCCTGCTCCTGGGCCTGTGGTGGTACCAAAGCCACATGTGTCCCATCAATGGAGCCAATGACATGCGGCATCCTCCCCAGGGCATAAAAGTCACTCTTCACGTCAGTGAGTCGTCGCAGTCTAGGGAAATAGATGTACCGGTTCAGGAAGAGCAACATTGCCGCCAAAACATCGCGGAGCACACGGCTGAACATGGTCTGTGACATCCCACCAGCAGACGCCACAGTATGTTGGAAGGTACCGGTGGCAAAGAAGTGTAGGGCTGCCATCACCTTCACCTTGGGGGTCAGCGCTGTAGGATACGGCCGGCCAGGCTGCAAATGTGGGGACAACTGCACTGCCAAATCCTCAATCAGCTGCCTGGTGAAGCGGTACCGTCGGATGCTGTCCCGTTCCACCATCGTTGCCAGGTCTGGGAATGGCCGATGGACAGCAGGAGCCCTGCAGTGCAAAGGAGAAGTAAGCAAGATCGTCAGTCACCCCACATATGCGGCATTGAACACACTCAAGATCCCAACATACATCATCATGAGGCACAACTACATGAAGTGTGCAGTACCGGAAGGACATGTATGGTACATACATGGCCAACATCTGTCAACACGGTCCTACAGGTGGCATCAATTTGTCCCAGGTTGGCCCATTGGATATCATGATGCCGTGTCACAGTCACCCCCCACAGTGACATGTGAGGACAGATGTGCCCCAGGCACCACAGCTCAACGACAGGTACATTCCCAGGGACCCTGTAATGCCACATGGACACTGGCATCACCTGGAGTATCATGTGTACACCACAGCAAAACAAACATGACCCCCACAGGTAGTGGCCACACTTGCCATGGCAGGACAAACATGACCCCCACAGGTAGTGGCCACACTTGCCATGGCAGGACAGACATGGACGTCTGTGACACACACGCACAACATCAGAGTCCATGCACACACAACGTGGATGTGGAGACTGTCTCCCATTGTGCACATGAAATCAGAGACATTGTAAACACTACATGCACAAAGACTGTGGAGGGCCATCACTATTGTGCCACTGGGACACCCTGGCTCAAACATACCGTCCCACATGGGACTCACGGGGTATGTGACATGACATACACAAACACCACTGTGAAATGTGACCATGACACATGCACAGATATGAACAGTTGCACATCACAGTGGTCACGTACACGTAACACCCAGGATCCTGTCCCCATGAACACGTGCACAGCCTGGGGGTGGCTGCCCACAGGTGACACCCACAGGACAACATGTACACCAACATACACACAATAGGAAATGCAGCCTTACATGCCTTATGATAAGGTTTGGACAGGCTGTCATGGTGTAGGTGTGCCCCTCACTCCCTGGGAGCTATCTGTGGCTGGCATATGTCCATCTGAGACAGGCATGCTGACCTATGCCAGTCACATGTACAGTGATGCGTTGTACCGCAATGGACCGATCGGTGCCTCCGGCCGGCCCATTGCCTTCAATGTGTGCGGTGCACGCGTTGTACCCCTGTGCGCGTTGAACCGCAATGGACCGATCGGTGCCTCCGGCCGGCCCATTGCCTTCAATGTGTGCGGGTACGCGTTGTACCCCTGTGCGCGTTGAACCGCAATGGACCGATCGGTGCCTCCTGCCGGCCCATTGCCTTCAATGTGTGCGGGTACGCGTTGTACCCCTGTGCGCGTTGAACCGCAATGGACCGATCGGTGCCTCCGGCCGGCCCATTGCCTTCAATGTGTGCGGGTACAGCGTTGTACCCCTGTGCGCGTTGGACCGCAATGGACCGATCGGTGCCTCCGGCCGGCCCATTGCCTTCAATGTGTGCGGGTACGCGTTGTACCCCTGTGCGCGTTAGTACCGCAATGGACCGATCGGTGCCTCCGGCCGGCCCATTGCCTTCAATGTGTGCGGGTACAGCGTTGTACCCCTGTGCACGTTGTACCGCAATGGACCGATCGGTGCCTCCGGCCGGCCCATTGCCTTCAATGTGTGCGGGTACGCGTTGTACCCCTGTGCGCGTTGTACCGCAATGGACCGATCGGTGCCTCCGGCCGGCCCATTGCCTTCAATGTGTGCGGGTATGCGTTGTACCCCTGTGCGCATTGAACCGCAATGGACCGATCGGTGCCTCCGGCCGGCCCATTGCCTTCAATGTGTGCGGGTACGCGTTGTACCCCTGTGCGCGTTGAACCGCAATGGACCGATCGGTGCCTCCGGCCGGCCCATTGCCTTCAATGTGTGCGGGTACGCGTTGTACCCCTGTGCGCGTTGAACCGCAATGGACCGATCGGTGCCTCCGGCCGGCCCATTGCCTTCAATGTGTGAGGGTACGCGTTGTACCCCTGTGCGCGTTGAACCGCAATGGACCGATCGGTGCCTCCGGCCGGCCCATTGCCTTCAATGTGTGCGGGTACGCGTTGTACCCCTGTGCGCGTTGTACCGCAATGGACCGATCGGTGCGCACCCATTGACAATGGGCTTGCCTGGCAACGGACGCGTATTCGAATTTCGAACGAGTCGGTTGCTGGGAATTCAGTTGGTCACCCACAACAATGTTGCAAAATCATGTATGTCATGAAGTTGAAGATTTGAAGGATGCTGTGGGCGTGTTTTGGTGCTGCTATTCCATGGATTGGCCAGATTCAGAAGATGCAAACGACTTGGACCTATCACTTTGGACACAAGGGACAGGATCTGCCTCTCCAGCACATATATATTGCTGGCTGTTCCCCTGAGAGCCCACTTGCCTGCACTACATGCTCCAGGACGACATCTGCCACTGCACTGCTGCTGTCTCTGCCCCTCTGGACCCTGCAATGGCACGTACTGTGGAGAGAGCCCCAGCCTTCAGCCTTGAGGAGAACCAGGCCCTGCTGGACAGCCTCCTTCCACAGTACAGCAAGCTGTATGGGACACCAGGGGAGCAGGTGAGTGTCCTGTGCACTGCCTTTCTGAATGTGCATTTTGTCTGACTAGCAAGGCTGAGAGTCTGCACGCCACTGGCTAGCAGGCTCACTGAGTAGTTGTTACCCCCATAGTGTGTAGTGACTTGCACTGGACAGGTATGGTGCAGTGACAGTGCTTCTGAACAGGGTTTTACTCCCCATGCAATGATACCATGTAGTGACTTCTGGAAAACTGTTCATGGGCAGCCGTGCACTGCCTGTGTACACCATGTGCCCCTGTGATTGCGACATGTATATGCAACTGTGTCATGCACGGATATGTTGCATGTGTAGTAATGGCCTTATCACTTTGTCATCCTGACAGGCTTCTGCCCATCGGAAGCAGGAGATATGGAAGGACATCGTCCGGGCTGTCCGGTCCGTGGGGGTCTACAAGCGCCGGATCCGCAACTGCCAAAAGAGGTGGCAGGACCTTCGGGGCTGGACCCGGAGGATTGCACGGGTCCAGTTGAAGCTGTCGCCTCCTCGCAGGAGGGGCGGAACACGGACCCTGACCCCCCACATGCTCAGGATCCTGGCGGTGGTCTTTCCAGACCTGGATGGGCAGCTGAAGGCCAGAGAGCAGCAAGGAGGGGGTGAGTCAAAGACTGCACTGTGAACTCTGTCTAACATGCTATGTGCCCTCCTCGGGCCTGGTTAAACTGCCACAGTACAGCAGTCATGTTGTCCAGGAGCCATGTCCCTCTATTGTGCACTGCCCACTCCTCATCTGATACCCAGGTGTGGCCCTTACATGCAGGGAATTCTGTCACTTAGGACTGTGTCCTTGCAGTTTGCTTGACTCAAGGTGGGAGACAGCATCTGTTTCCCTGACTCTGTGGTGGGCATCATGGGTGGGTCCATTGCTTACACAATGCCTGTATTCTGACATGTATTCAGCGTGTTACTTTGATCTGTGGTCCAATTGCTGAGCTGATCCACCACATGTGGCTGGGGTATCTGGCACACACCCATGCTGCGGGTGGGATCAATGTTTGGACCCCAGGAGTATGTATATGACGTGTGTCACACATACTTAGCCAGCTGCCTACAGTCCAGGGCTCATCCCTCATTCATGTGGGGCTGGACAGTCATGCCTACTCCAGGCCATACAATACACTCTGTACTCCCACTCCCGTGTATCAGCTGACACATTGTGCGCAGTGATTTGACCCCTCAGGTGTCTGCCTCTGTGTCAGTGTGCTGTGGATTAGTCGCCAGGACTGCTGTGGAGTTTCTTGGTAGGGGCTCAGCATGCCACTGGAGATGTGACCATAGGAGACGATACTTGTGTGACACATAGGTGTCTGATCAGCTGCCCATGCAGACTGGGGCATGTGAATGTGAAGTTCAGGCAGCTGTTCCCCATGCACAGCAGAGTGTGAGGGGCTCAGGTTCAGAGGGTAGTGTCACAGGTCTACCATATGTCCAATAGGTATGACCTGGACAGATGAGGGTTAAGAGGATGTGTTGTGGGGGGATGTACATGTGCACTTGTGCAGCTCCAGGACTTGCATTCCCCATGACCTACTATTGTGACACACTGCAGAGTGTTGTTGTCTGGCTGCAAAGTCATACATCACTGAGACAGTGATGTATGACTTTGCAGTCATGCCTCCGCCATGGCATGTGTCTACTGATTGGTGAGCCTGCAGGGGAGTGACATGTGCTACATGCACACCATAGTGGCGCTGGCTATCAGGACATGGGTGCATCATGGTGTCTGTCGCTGGTATGCATCACATGCATTTTCTATTTGACTCTGGGCATCCCTTTCATCCGGAAACCTGTACTGACTCAGTGGCAAGAGCTGTGATGTGTCCACACCGTGTCCTCTGCACTGTCCAACTACTGTGTACTTGGTGCATGTGTCAACACTGGGGTGTTGCAATCCAACAGACACCAGACAGATGGGTGCAAGGCCATGTGGGATGTGAGTGCCATGCTTGGCATCAGACTGACAATTGACTTCTCCTGTTCAATTAGGGCACTTTTAGCAATGTACAACTAATGATGCCAGGGCTTGCTCTGTGATGTGCTGTGCTCACAGTGGTGTGTGCGTTATGTGAAGGTGACTGATGTCTGTCTGTTTCCCCATTGTTTGCAGATACATCCACGGCCACGGAAGGGGACAGCTCCACGGACCAGGAGGAGCCAGAGAGCCAGACTGGGTCAGCAGCCGAGGAGTGGTCGGAGGGACCCAGTGGCACGGAGGGCGAGGGGAGCCACACCGAGGAGTCCTCAGCACCATCCACCTCAGCTGAGGACCAGAGCAACTCGGAGGATGACTCCCTTGTGGAGGCGGGTGTCAGCAGCCACCACACCCCAGCTAGTGTTGCTGTCCCCGCCACCACCAGCACCACCACCGCCCTCCCATCGGCTCCCATTCCCCAGGTCCGTGGAGGCTCCCATGTCCGGGAGCGTGTCTCCTTTGGGCCAGGCACCGCACCCCTGCCCCTGTGTCCCCTGCTGCCCTGAGTGAGGAGTCTGTGTACCTCCTTCGCCAGCTCCATGTAGGGCAGACAGCCATGCTGAGTGTCCTCCATGCGCACACCGCGCTGTTGACTCAGCTGGTGTCGTTCATGGAGGGCATCTCATCGGGCATGTCTGACCTACAGAGGGGCAATAGGTCCATGGACTCCTCCCTGACGGCAGCAGTGTCCCTCCTCAAACGGTCCCTCACCCCTCCTGCCTCTGCTCCATCCACACTCCCCAGCACCTTACCCATCCCAGGCACACACACACCGGCACAGGCACACACCAGCACACACACATCCAGCACACTGACACACACGCCAATGACAAAACGCACACGCACGCACATTCAGGGGACTGAAGCCAGACTCACAGGGGATGGGGCCCTGGAACACACACACGCATCCACATGCACTGCGCAGTCCTCAGTTCCCTCTCCCTCCAAAGCACCCTCCCTTGCCTCACCTGCAACCCCAAAGTCACAGCAGCTCTTCCTCTGTGACCTCGGCCTCTTCCCCACCGATGAAGCTGCTCCAGCATCCCGGGGGAAGAGGAAGCCCACCCACACGGAGCAGAGTGCCCCTCGCCCCCGTACACCCTCCCCCATGCGCAGACGGACTGAGGCCCCCACCCGCAAGTCCCCCGGAGTCCTAAGAGCAAGACCCCGCCACCGCCCTGCAGCTCAGGCACCAGGTCTCCGTCCTCCATCCCTCAGGCCCCCACTGCACAGGTGCCCCCACCACACCCTGCCCCAGGTTCCCCCACCCACAGATATACCATCCCCAAGAGGATCAGGCCTTCTCCCCCTGCCACTTGCTCTCCCAGCACCACACCCCCCGCTGCGCTTGTCTGTGCCACTGATGTGGTGAGGGTGTCCTCCCCCTCTGTCCAACCCACCTTGCCTGTTCCCCATTCTCCTCCCCTGGAGGTAGGCACTGCAGTGGAGTCCACTACCGCCCTGTCTGACTTGGGCACTGCAGTGGCGGACCTGTCCACTCCATCTGCAGGGTCCACTGCAGTTGTGCCGGCACCCACGACATCTGAGTCATGCCCCCCAGTTGTGCCGGCACACACCATGTCAGACACCTCCACTGCAGTTGTCAGTGGCTCTCCAGCACCCACCACCCCTTCCCTGACTCCCCTGGTGAGCCCTGATCCTGTCCCTGCGGTGCCTGGCCTGCCCCCGGTTGCCCCTCCTAGTGGATTGTCCCTGGTTTTGTGCAGGCATGCGTAGGGTGACATCTGCCAGTGTCACCCTGTTTGAACTTTGACAATGGACTGGCCATTGGCCTTTGCTCTATTTTTTCTGGACGTCGTTTTCAATCAACACATATGCTGAATAAAGCAACTTTCTTTTCTCTAGTGCTCATGCTTCAGATGTACATGTTGTTGGTGCTGCTAACCATGCCCTTGCTGCAGTGATGGTGATATCTGGTCTCATGATTATGAAGTGTTACTGTGCAGGAACCCATGTGGTCCAGGGGGAATGTGTCCTATCATGTGGTGTATCCATTTCATCAATAGCAGCATCTGAGGGTGTCATGTGTTCAGTATTTGGCAATGGGTTTCCTACTTACATTAGCAATTTCATATCTGTGGCTTCCACCCCTGCACATCTGTTGTGCCTGCCATCGTTGCATTTGTCTACTTCCCTGACCGTGTTGCCATCTCCACTGGACATGCAGGTTTGGGCATCAATGGGGAAGGACTCATCCGTGTAGTCAGTGCAACATTGCTATACAAGTGTGTTGGATCTGTGCTGATGATTCCGTTGGCACATCCATGACCAGGCTGATGTGATGGGAGCCCTCATTTGGTGCTAATTGTTGATTGTGTGACCAAGTGCTCAGCTGACATGATGGGGCCCTACTGAGGCAACATATGGCACAGCTTTCCTCACACAGGAGTGGAGTCCCCTCATGGCAGTGTGTACACGTGTGACATTGCCTGCGCCCAAGGTGTGTGTTGTATGTGCATGTCTGTGTGTTCACTTCCATTTATCTGCGCATGCTGTGATCCCTAGTGTTGTACCTGTTTGTGATGCTTGCTGACTTGAGCTATGTTCCCCCAAAGTCTTCTCCCTGTGTTCTCTGTGATGTGGGTGCATGGCACATTACTGGTCATCAGGGTGTCACCCATAGGTGTGTTTGCTGTCAGGGCTGAGTTTGTGTGCAGACGCAGATGGGTCACAGTCAGGTTTCCCCTTGGCACTTGTTGTTTGCCCCTGTCATGTGATTTTCAGTTCGTGTTATCTTTCAGTGATTGTGACACGTTGTGTGTGTGACTGCTGGCACTCCTCAGGGTCCGGGCTGCAATGTTGGTTGTTGTCCATGTGTGTTCTTTGTGGGTGACCTTGGCTTCTTCATTGGTGTGTGACTGTGGCTGGGATCCCATTGGTTGGTGTGGTATCGCCGTCATGTCCATGTACAGCGTAGTGTGCAGTGTGTCAGACATTCAGGAGTCTTGTTGAGTGGCCATGTGTGATGTGTTTCTGCACCTTGGTTCCCACCCACCACCCTGGAATAGTCATGGGTGCATGTGCAATGTCACCAGTGCATGTGTACTTCACTGCTGCACATTGTTAGAGGTCGAGGGGTGTGGTCTTGAGTGTGTGCAGATGGGAGTTGTTGCCCAGCTAGTCCCCTGCCTCCATGTTGGCCTTGGCTTACTGGCCATGCTGATTGATTTGTGCTTGTGTAGGTGTGATGGTAGTTTGTTGCTCAGGACACCTGACTGTGGTTCACAGTGTGAACGACATTTAGCTTTGTCATCACAGTGGGATTTTTATTCAGCCCAGGGTCACCACATTGTGGGGACCCTGGGGGTGGTGCTGTGGTGTGTCTGTGTCTTGCTGTGTCAGTTGTTGTTCCTACGTGCCTGTGTGACATGTGTGTTTTGTGCTCCCTCTCATCTGACAATGCCTGCTTGCCCACATAGGGGATTTGGATCCATGAGTTACCTTAGTGTGGCAGTGTATGCACATCTGTATGATTGGTATTCAGCTCTCCTCATGTGTTGTGTGGTTGCCTGGGGACACTGGCACCCCCACCCCTCACCTGCTGTGTATGATGACAGTGTTGGTCTGCCTGTTTGTGTTTGTGCATCTGCACCACTGCATTGGCATATCTTGGGTGTGCCATTGGCTGTATGTTGTTTGGTGTGTTTCCCCTGCTGTCCCTGGGACTCCTAGGTCATCGGTCAGCACAGTGATCATGGTTTGTGTGTCCCATTGCTGCCATGGTATGGTATCTGTTCACCTCACATCTGCTGTCTCCACAGGATATCTGCATTTGTGTGCCCATTGGTGCAAATATGTGGTTCTGCATTCTGATGGTCACTTCTGTCATTGTGTCATTGATGACTGTTGACGGTCTCAGCCCCCATGGGTGTTGTTTGTCTGCACATGGCCAAAGGAATGTCTCATTTGCACTGCAGTATTTGGCTCCCCCAATTTATGTTGCAATGGGTCACATACACTACTTTGCCACAGATGAGTTTTTGGTTCTGTGACCAGGAATGATCCATGCAGTTTGGCAGTTGCAGCTCTTTCTTTGTCAACACTTACCTTTTGGTCACTGTGATGATGGGGGTGTAGACCCCATTGCCACAATGGTCAAAATGTGCTTCAGCTATGGACCCCACACTTGCCTTTTGGTCACTGTGATGATGGGGGTTTAGACCCCATTGCCACAATGGTCAAAATGTGCTTCAGCTATGGACCCCACACTTGCCTTTTGGTCACTGTGATGATGGGGGTTTAGACCCCATTGCCACAATGGTCAAAATGTGCTTCAGCTATGGACCCCACACTTGCCTTTTGGTCACTGTGATGATGGGGTTTAGACCCCATTGCCACAATGGTCAAAATGTGCTTCAGCTATGGACCCCACACTTGCCTTTTGGTCACTGTGATGATGGGGGTTTAGACCCCATTGCCACAATGGTCAAAATGTGCTTCAGCTATGGACCCCACACTTGCCTTTTGGTCACTGTGATGATGGGGGTTTAGACCCCATTGCCACAATGGTCAAAATGTGCTTCGGCTATGGACCCCACACTTACCTTTTGGTCACTGTGATGATGGGGGTTTAGGCCCCATTGCCACAATGGTCATGGGCTGCTTGCATTGTGGGTGCCACACACATATATGTGTGGCACATGTGCTAGGGGGTCACATTGTATGTTCAAAGTCATGTTCGGTGTTGTAGGCATTTGACACAGCCTACACACGCTTGTCATGGTGGTGGGGGGATGTCTTTATCTTGCATTCCCTAGGTTGTGGTGTGCTTGTTGTGTCATGCATTGTCCATCCTATGAGTGGGGGTGGTAGTAGTGGTAGGCATCCAGCCCCCTGGGTGTGGGTGGTAGTAGTGGTAGGCATCCTGCCCCCCTGGCTGAGGGTGGTAGTAGTGGTAGGCATCCTGCCCCCTGGCTAAGGGTGGTAGTAGTGGTAGGCATTCAGCCCCCTGGCTAAGGGTGGTAGTAGTGGTAGGCATCCAGCCCCCCTGGCTAAGGGTGGTAGTAGTGGTAGGCATCCAGCCCCCCTGGCTAAGGGTGGTAGTAGTGGTAGGCATCCAGCCCCCTGGCTAAGGGTGGTAGTAGTGGTAGGCATCCAGCCCCCCTGGCTAAGGGTGGTAGTAGTGGTAGGCATCCAGCCCCCTGGCTAAGGGTGGTAGTAGTGGTAGGCATCCTGCCCCCTGGCTGAGGGTGGTAGTAGTGGTAGGCATCCAGCCCCCCTGGGTGTGGGTGGTAGTAGTGGTAGGCATCCTGCCCCCCTGGCTGAGGGTGGTAGTAGTGGTAGGCATCCAGCCCCCTGGCTAAGGGTGGTAGTAGTGGTAGGCATCCAGCCCCCCTGGGTGAGGGTGGTAGTAGTGGTAGGCATCCAGCCCCCCTGGGTGTGGGTGGTAGTGGTAGGCATCCTGCCCCCCTGGCTAAGGGTGGTAGTAGTGGTAGGCATCCAGCCCCCCTGGCTAAGGGTGGTAGTAGTGGTAGGCATCCAGCCCCCCTGGCTAAGGGTGGTAGTAGTGGTAGGCATCCAGCCCCCTGGCTAAGGGTGGTAGTAGTGGTAGGCATCCAGCCCCCCTGGCTAAGGGTGGTAGTAGTGGTAGGCATCCAGCCCCCTGGGTAAGGGTGGTAGTGGTGGTAGGCATCATGCCCCCCTGGGTAAGGGTGGTAGTGGTGATAGGCATCATGCCACCCCTGGGTAGGGGTGGTGGTGCGCATTCAGGCCCCTGTGTGCATATGTGGCATTGGTGATGGGCATCCCGCCCCTATGGTGCTGCTGTTGCTGGTGTAAGTATATTCTGCATCCCTGTGTGTGTGTGTGATGTGTCGTGTACGTGTTGTATGTGTTTTGTGGTTGGTGTCTGGCTTACCTTCTGCGCCGTACGTGTCCGTGCCTGTTCCGGTAGTAGATGTAGAATATTGGTATGATCGGGACGAAGGGATTCATGGTTGGTTCGTGTCGTTCGTCCTTCTCGTTCCTTCGCGTCGTCCTCGTCGCTTCGCCTCGTCCTCGTCGCTTCGCGTCGTCCTCGTCGGTGCCGTGTACGTCTCGTAGCCATGGATCGTGTTGTGGCGCGAATCGGAGCTTATGTGCGCCTCTCCCGGATGCTTTAACGTGCCGTGCGTAGCGACGGGTTCGGCGCGTACGGGAAGCGCATCGTACTTGTCCGGCCGGACGGGGCTGCATTTTTCCTTCCGTGCGACTCGATTCGGCGTTTCCGGATTCGCCTCGGTCGGAGAACAGGACCTGGTTTGGGTGAGTACGGCTCGGACCGGATTTTTTGCTGTTGTGCGCATCGTACTTGCTCGTTCGGTGTGCTGTACGGATCGGTCGGGAAACAGGCTTTCGCATGGCTTTTTTCCCGACCGAATGGTATTGGGTGCGCCTCCGACCGAGATCGGAATCGGCCCCTATGTCAAAGGCTGGGCCAAAAAAGTGGAATTATCTACATGGAGAAAGGTGTCCAAGATGGTTTTGGGGTAGACAGGAGAATCATATCTATGCTCCTAAGCTGATGGAACATTAAAGAAGGTATGAATGTCAGCAACTTTTCTAACAAAAACTTTGGCTACTTCATGGTAGTTTTGCTGCGAAAGAGAGGGAGATGGTGACACGTTTGCAGGATCCATAAGAGACTTGACAATTTGAAAAATCTCTTTAGCACAATTGTAAGCACATCTAATCTTGTTGGAAAATAGTCTGCATGACCAGTACAACAAATCTGACAAACCCTATGATAATCTAAGTAGCAGTTTTAAGATTGATTTTATCTTCCTGGGAATAAGGCTTACACCAGGCAGGCTCTCTGTGTTTACCGTAGCTGTTCAACTCGATACAAAAACTATGAATTAAAAATAATCACAATTCTTTGTCCTTGATTCACTAAGTGGACCCGCCTGACTAAGAGATAATTATCAAGCAGGGCATGTAGATATCGGGGTGGAGAACTCATTCAACCACTTTTCATTCAGAAGCAACACCTCAGGCTTGTTGTCAATTATGAAGTTAAAAACTTCAAGATGATCTTTTACCAAAGAACAACAGTTGAGACTAAACATTTAGAAAGTGCTTTGTTTACATACAGTAGAAAGTTTGATGGCTGGAATATCCTTAGATCCAGAATCAGTTCCAAGCTGCAGCAAGTGGTGGCAGCAATGTTGTTTACAGTGTCAGGGCAGGCCTTTCACCTGTCTCTGCCAGGAAGAGTTACATACTGACCCTTCCAACCTTTTTAAAGTGGTTTGCCAGTCCCTTACAACCGGGTCTTTGCCCATTCATGGGGGATATAGATGGTGCATGTATGTGCCTGGTTGCACTGTAGAGTATGCGTGCATGGAATGTGTGCAACACGTGGCCATAGTCACTTTGGAATCCATTTTCTATTTACTACATCCAAGTGTACCTAAGATGGAAGATTGAGGAGAGAACAAAAACAGATGCGAATTTGAGGGATCCTCCAGGACATTCCAGAGATTGTTTGTAGTGGGTTAGATTTTGTGTGTGGTGGAGAGGGCCCAGAAGTCCCCTTGGAAGCCGATGAAGTTCCCCTACTCTTTACTGGCCCAATGTTTACTGGAAGGGCTACCGTAACAGGAATTTAGGTGGGAAACTGATACCCTTGTTTTGGGTCTTTCCTGTCAGGGGACACGCAGCTCAACCTTACCTTCCTACTTGAACCTTGTGACAAAGTCCTGGGCTGGACCAGTCGAAGTGCAATAAACTGAAGCTGCAGAACTGCTCTGAAATTATCTCGTAGCTGAATGTTGAAATATACAGTTACTGTCTGCAACATTTGTATCAACCAGGGGCATTGACTTCCTCCTGTGTGCCAAGATTTCATTACCGGATGAGATTTCACACAAGTAGTGACTTTGGAATTTTTCTATGCTCCAGGATTGGGGTTTCCACCACCCAATCCCCTTGTCGAGTTTGAGAGCAGAAGATGGAGAATTTCAGCAGCCAGTAGGAGAATCTGCTTTGGAGCCTGCCCTAAGGAAAAAAGTCAACCAAGGAGGGGCACTGGAGGTGCCTTTTCACAAGGGCAACAAAGGAGATGCGGGGGTGTTGAACTGTGATGGCCACTGTAGCCTGGGGAGACTTGTACTGCTCATAACGATGGGTAAGGTCTGGGAGAGCCGAGTGCACCTACAGCGTGTGCTGTCACATAAAAGTGCTCAAGATAGAGGGGCCTCCCTAAAGAACCACAAAGTGGTTTGTTGGCAATCCCACTTCTAGAAGCTAGTGCTTGAAAGCCAGAGGCACTTATCAACTTACAACCACAGTCAGCAGTTGGACCAGACTAGCTGTTCTAATGAAGATGGCCCCCTCTTCACAAAAGAGAACATCAGACGCTCACCTGACTCAATATTTCAACCAGGGTGACTCCTAGCTTTGTTTGGATGGGGGCTGTTGGCTGGTCTGGATGAAGAAGCTGTGGGGCAGGGCTCACCCGACAGCAAGCAGCACAACCATTACACAGGTGGAATCTTTGGATAAGATTACAAAAAATCAGGCAAGGCTGATCCTTTATTGTGTACTACTGGCACGTAGGGAGATCTGCAAACAATGGGTGGCCGCAGCTCCTCCTAGCTTTGATAATTGGATGCGCTCTGTTAAGCATATAGCCTCCCTAGACATGTTGGGATTTAGAAATCATGATTTTTGGCTCCCGATGCTTGAATAGTGTGAAAAATAAGTGCTAGTATTTAAATAATAGGGGTCCGATGATTAAGCCTTCTATGCCTCTATGAGTACTTTTGTCTCCCCTCCTGGCTGGGAGTGGGTAGAAAGGGACAAAAAGCTAAATTTGGAAGATAGAGACTAAACCCGAGGGCGGAACAGACTGCGATCTCCAAATCTTCCTTTCCTCTTTTAAGCACTTGGGGTTAGGACACTCCATTCAAAGGTGCAAGAGGTAGAGAGTTTATTCTCTATAAAGAGACAAATGAGGACAAAAATGTTCTTTAAAAAAAAAAAAAAACATTACACAGGTGCTGCACTGTTACCAGCTCTGCCTATGCTCCTCTGACCAAGCATATGCCAGCCCTCCTACAGTGGACAGCAACCTCATTCGCAAACTCCATGCATTTTGCACTAAGAATATAACGCTAAATGCTGCATTACGCTTCTCATGTAATTACTCATAATTACGAGTAATATTGCAGTAATTAGAAGTAATTATGCTAGAGAGAATTGCACCAGTTACGTCCACTCCTAGTGAATAACAGTCTGGCCCGCTCAGTTGGCCATGCACTGTACACACCACTTTGAGTGGGGAAGATGTCAACCAATGACAAACTACAAGTCAGGCTTGTGTAAAGCACCACAAAGCACAGAGAGGTACTGTGTCACTGTGACAACAAAGGGTGCCAACAACCACTTTTTATGGGACTGAAATGAATAGCTCTTTTATATAGTGGCAAACAGTGCTGTAGGAGAGCTCCACTCCCCTCAAATTCTCCTTTGGATGGCGAAGGGTCAATGACCATTACCACGTAGGGGGAAATGGCCTTAATAACGCGGGCTGAGCCACGCGTGCCGTTTGGTATGCAGACAGAATATCGAGTTGGAAATATCGTGACAGAAATATCGACAGCAAGAATATCGTGGTCAAGAATATCGACTTTAAGGTAGGAAAAATTGTTTTTAAAAATATTGAAGTCATTATTATCATTTGCAAAAATATAGTTGTTTAAAATATCGATTTTTTAATTAGTGTTATGTATTTTAGTATGTATTTTAAATATATGTGATCTATTTTTTTGTATAAGTATTGTTTTTGTTTTTTAATATATGTGTTACATTTTTAGTAGTTATTAATTTTATTTTGATAACATTTTTAGTTTTTAGTTCTGTAGAGGGTTGTGGGTTTATCGGGGAATAGGGTGGGAAGTAATTTAATTATAATAAATTAATGATTATGTTTTATTTATTAATATTTATTTAATTTTGATTTTATAGTGTTAATTGTGGGAAGTAATTTATTAATAATTGGTTGTTAATTAATAATTATTTAATTGTTAATTAATTATGTTAATTTTGACTTTTTTTTTAAAAGCGGGTGGTGGGGTTTATAGGGGTAAAGTGTGGGAAGTAATTTATTTTTAATTAATTAATCATTGTTTGTTAAATAATGTTAATTAATTAATTAAAATTTAAATATGACAATTGTGTAATTAATTTTAGATGAGAGTTGTGGGGTTTATAGTGGTAAAGGGTGGGAAGTAATTTATTTGTAATTAGTTAATAAGTAGTTTTTAATTGATATTAATTTATTATTTTAAAATTAATTATGGAAATTGTGTAATGATTATTAGGTGTGTGTTGTGGGGTTAGTTGATCATTAATATTAATTTATCAATTGATAATTAATTAGGGTAATTGTTTATTTTTTTGTGTGGGTTTTAGTTTTATAGGGGTAAGGTTTGGGGAGTAAATTAATTTTTATCTGTTTTAATTTGTGTTTTAATTAATAATATTTCTTTAATTGATAATTAATTATAATAATTATGGAGGTACATTATTTTAAATTTCAATGTGTGTTGTTAATTGTGTGGTGTTATAGAGTAGGAAATAAAAAATATTAAATGTATGTAATAATTTATGTTTTTGTTTATGAATAATTTCTAATTAAAAATTGTTATTTGTTTGTAAATTATTTTTAATTTATTTAATATATTATTTCTAGGTATTTGTTATATCTATTTAACATTTTAATGTTTCTATCTTTTTTAATTTTTCAATATTTTTATATATGTTTTATTTTTTATTTTTTTAAATATTTTGTGTTGTTGATATTTTGTTTCTTTTTAATTTGGAACTGACTCCAGTGGGAATATTCATTTTTACCTCTCCGCTATCCAACACTTTCCCTACTGTTGCAGTAATTGGAGTGGGAATAGTATTTTTACCCCTCCGCTATCTAACACTTTCCCTACTGTTGCATTCACTGGAGTGGGAATAGTAATTTTTACCCCTCCACTATACAACACTTTCCCCACTGTTACACTCACTGGAGTGGGAATAGTCAATTTTATTCCTACGCTATCCAATACTTTCCCTACTGTTGCACTCTCTGGAGTGGAAAATTTAAGTTTAAAGACTTTTAAAATAGTTTAATGTTTTAATTTATAATATAATGTTTTTTTATTAGATTTTATGTTATTGGTGTATATATATATATATATATATATTTATTTGTACATTTTTAGATATTTATAAAATTATAAAATAAATTAAAATTAATAGTTTATTAATTTTTTTACGTAAAAAATATAGATTTTATATCCCTATGTTTACATTTTTTATTAAATGTATTTGTTATATTTGTTAAAATGTATATTAAATCTAATTTTGTTTAGGTTAATTTCATTATTTCATATATTTAATATTATTTTATATATATATATATATTAAAATCGATATTGTTTTTTCGATATTTTTGTACTTACCATTATAAATATAGGATGTCGATATTTTTGACATCGATATTTATAACTCAGTAATTTTTTATGGGGATATTTTGGGGAGCGATAGTCTATCAGTGAACCATGCAGTTTCACAGGAAGCTGTACCACGATTGCCTTAACCACGCATTTGCCTCAGCAACGCATATAGGTGGTTGAGGCAATGCGCCGGCTAGTTGGAGGGGTAGTTTTTCAGGGTGGGGTAGGTTTTGGGACTCAGGAGGGGGTTGTGGTAGTTTTTAGGGTGGGGAATAGTTTTTAGGGCTAAGAACACAGTGAGGTAAGTGGGGCTGGGGCTTGGTCTTGGGAATGGAAGGGTAGTCTTTTGGGGTGGGGGTAGGTTTTAGGACTCAGTAAGGGATCAGGGTAGTTTTTACGGTGGGGACAGTATTTAGGGCTAAGGGCAGGGAAAAAGGGTCAGTTTACAGGGCAGGGAGCAGGGTCGGGGTAGTTTAGGGATGTGGGGGATAGTTTTTAGGGCTCAGGGCAGGGGGCTGCGGTCGGGGTAATTTTTGGGGCGTGCGCTTAACTTTTAGGGCTCAGGGCAGGGGGAGATGGGACAGTTTACAGGACAGGGGCAGGGAAGGGGTAATTTAGGGATGTAGGGAATAGTTTTTAGGGCTCAGGGCAGGGGACAGTTTTAGGCCTCAGGGCCATTGGGGGGCTGGTCGGGGGACTTCACGGAGGTAGGGAACAGCTTTTTAGGGCGCAGGCTAGGGGGCTGGGGTCAGGGTACTTTTTGTGGCGTGGGGTTAATTTTTAGGGCTCAGGGCTGGCAGAAAAGGGACAGTTTACGGGGCAGGGAGCAGGGTTGGGGTAGTTTAGGGATGTAGGGGATAGTTTTTAGGGACCAGGGCAGAGGGGCTGGTGTCGGGGTAGTTTTTTGGGCGTGGGCTTAATTTTTAGGGCTCAGGGCAGGGAAGTCGGGACAGTTTACAGTGCAGGTTCGGGTTAGTTTAGGGATGTAGGGGATAGTTTAGGGCTCAGGACGGGGGGCGGGAGTTGGGGTAGTTTTTGGGGTGTGGGTTTAATTTTTAGGGGGCAGGGCAGGGGGAAAAGGGACAGTTTACAAGCAGGGGTATGATCTTTAGCCCACATGCCCCTTTGCCCACCATATCTTTACCACGAAATTGCGTGGTAAAGGCATGATTGGTAAAGGCATGCTTGCTATAGACGCGGTTGTGGTAGAGACCACGTGGTACAGGCATGCGTTGTTTAGGAATGCATTGTACCAATATACAACCCCACGTAGGACCTGTCCATAGAGAACAGTTTATACTGATTATGGGTTACCTTACCTAAATAACTTCCAGTTGGTATATCACTTATAATACCCTCTGATTAATATGTACAGTAATTGCTTTGCATGTTAGCAGTACATTACTTTTCTTTCACAGCTAAAGTACTGGCTGGACAATCATTTATTATTTGCTATCAGAGGTTTTATGGAGTGATGAGCCCTAAACTGAAGACTACCTCCCTGAGTCAGCTTTGAGCTGTTCGATTCTGAGGGTCAAGTGCTAAAAGAGTGTTCCTGGTGCCCAGATTTGGGCTCAGTAGAAAGGATAGCCTCATGATACCAATGATAGAAGGCGCCTATTGTCACAGTCCGAGCCCAGAAACCCCTGATTGGCCGGGACTCCTAAAAGATTTCCCAGAGGTGCTATGTTCATTGTGTATGCCTTGTAGGTCTGCCTGGGGAAATGCACCTGTGGACGAAAGATATTACAGTGACCCACGTCAAAGCCTTAAATAAGCTAAGCCAAAAAGATATCAGTCGAAGTAGTAATAGTACAATTAAAAGAATTCTACTTGAATCAAGTCAAAAATAGTAAGTCGGATTGAAGTACTCCAAATACTGTAAATGCCTACCAAAGCCATCATCATCTGCACGAGCTTTAATACAACTCTGCATCAGTAACATATCACAGAAAACATATGCATCTTTTTTCATGAAAAGGGCCCGTAGAAAGGACAATGCCTGCAGATGATGATGATGGCTTTGGAAGGCATTCACAATATGTGGAGTACTTCAGTCAGACTTACTATTTTTTATTTGCTTTACCTGTATTAGAGGAGCCATCGGGTGTAGAAAAAAAACAGTCCTCTCTACCCTTTTCTGTATTGTAAACATTCACCAACAAAAGCTGTTTTAAAATGTTGCTCTGTTTCCAGGATGTCTGCTCGGTTTTGAGATGTATTCTGACATCATTCACGGGATAACCCCTTAAAAGACAAGGGTGCTCCAAACAATAAAGCATACTATAATTGCCAACATTTAAGAAATATATTATAGAGACATTTCAAAACTTATTTCCTGATTTAATGTTTATATTACAAATGCAAGCTGGTTCTTTAGCAGGACCACTGGAATTATCCGGCTGCTTCATTTTCCGCATAATCCATCATCAGCTGCAGAATCAGCAGATTCTAATAAAAAAAATGTTTCTAGCTCAAACGGATCAAAAGTTACGAAACATGTGGCTGCAAGTGTACTAATGAGGTAACATCTGTGCCAATATAGTATTATCATGTTTACAAATCACAAAACAATAAGGTAATACTATCAAAAAAATGTGCATCATTATGCTGCATGATTGGCCTTTTCTTGCTGAATAATTTAGTCAATCTTGTCTCATAATTTGGTGTTCTCCTGCTGAATAATTACGCATAATTCCAGTGACCCTAGTGATAGCATCGTGAGCTTTCGACAAGAAGCATGCCGTCACAGAAAGTTGCTGTGGCTACTATGTGAATGTCTGCTTCTTGACATGAAATCTTTGCTCGGGGAGAGTATGCATGCGAAAAATGACAAAATAATGAAGTGATATTATCACAAAATGTGCTGCATTGTGCTTCAGATTTTCTCTTTTCTTGTCACATAATTGGTCAACCTTGCTACATAATGTGAACTTTCTCTGCAGCATAATTCCAGGGGTGCTGATTGTAAATGTGATTTTATAATGCATGTTACTGATTTTAAATAAAATGTTTCTTTGATTTTCTGTTTCTCTTAAGGGAAAACCAAGGTTTAGAAGTGCGATCCCAAAACGAGATATGTATGTAATCAATTCATTGTCAATAGTACATGTCCTGGCTGTGACACATGCAAATGCTCATCAATTATTTTCCTTGTATTTATTGATTTTATGATAAGATGTTTCAATTTACATTTTACTTAGTTATTTTTTATCCCGCTGTGATTTTTCTGTTAATCCATTGCAGTTGGAAGTCTAATTTATTGGTCACTTTAATTGGTGTGGTGAGTGTCCGTAGGCGGTTGGCTGCTCATGGGGGGCTTCACTGCCTGTGGGGGTTGAACGCAGGTCTTGGCCTCAAGCTAGGCCTTGTGCTAAATCCCACACTCTACACCGCCAAAGGCCATGCATGAAGGGGGGTGGGCTGCCCACAGGGGGTTGGGCACAAGGCCTGTCCACACCACTATGATGCACTGCATATGGCCTAACGCTTGACCCCACCACTTTTATGCACTGCTTATGACCTTATATATTACATCAACAATGACATATGAATGCTATGGCAGTGCAAGTTAATACCTAGATCAGTTACATATACCCAGTCAATTTATTTCTGTGTTTTTTTCTTTTAAAACTTTAGTTTTTTTTATTATTAGAAGACCTACGTATAACCCCACTTCAGCTTTTGATTTTTAGGATAGATAGAATAAAATAAAAAATAATCGTCAAGTTCTGTTCCCGCTGGATGCATGGGGAAAACAAACACACATTTTTTTTTTTTAATTGGGGAGGGGGCTTAAGTGTTGGATACCTCCTCGAGCCTATTTGGGCCCAAGAACCCCATTCCCAGGGCCAACTTTTCAAAAAAGGGAAGTGGGTTGTCTGGCCCCCCTCCCCAAGTCAAGGTACGCCCCAAGGATCATATCCCTGGAGCTTATTAATGTTAAAAAGGGGAGGAGGTCTCACTGCCCCTCTCTCTGAACCTTTGTAGGCCCTTGGGACCACTTCCCCTGGGGTCTATTCCTTTAAAAGAAGGGAGGAGGGCTATGCAGCCCTACTCCTGAGCAGATGGTGGCCCCGTGGATCTGATTCCACGGGGTCGATTGTTGTAAAATAGGGTTGTCTCTCCCCAAGCATTTTTTTGGCCCCAGGGAACACCATCGCCCGGGGCAGGTTAAGTGACTGTGTCTCGGGGAGCCCACCCTGAGACATAGTAGTTTCATGCCTGCACTAGCACAAGCAGGGAAACGTGTTTGCTCCCACCTGGCAGGAGTATTAACCCCTTCGCTGCTAGGCCGTTTCCCCCCCTGTGCTAAGCCTTTTTTTTGGCTATTTGGGGTAGTTTGCGCTTAGGCCCCTGTAACGTTTTGACCACATATGGTATCCACGCCAAATTCGCGTCCTTTTTTTCCAACATCATGGGGATTCTAAAGGTACCCAGGGTTTGTGGATTCCCCTGGAGGGGACCCAGAAATTAGCCAAAATACAGCTAAATCTATTTTGGGGGGGGGGGAAATGGGAAAAAAGGGCTCCAGATGAAAGCATCTGGTTTTTTCCCTGAAAATGGTATCAAAAAGGGGTTGTGGTGCTGAAATCACCATCTTCCCAGCTTTCAGGGACAAGCAGACTTTTGTCAGAAAACCAACATTTTTACACAGTTTTGGCATTTTTCTGGGACATAGCCTATTTTTGCTATTTTTTGTGCTTTCAACCTCCTTCCAGTTAATGGTAGAAATGGGTATGAAAGCAATAATGGATCCTGGAAAGCTATACATTTTAGAAAAGTAGACAAAATTCTGAATTCAGCAAGGGGTCATTAGTGTAGATTCTTCAAGGTTTCTTTATAGAAACTAACAGTTAAATATAGGAAAAATTGAAAATTAGTTGAAAAAAACAGCAGTTTGTGTCAACGTTTTCACCTGTAACTTTTTCTAATTATGACAGCTGTTTGAAATCAATATACCGTTACATCTGCTGGACCTTTCTGGTTGTGGGGATATATAGGACTTGTAGGTTCACTAGGAACCCGACGAACCCAGAGCCAATAACTGAGCAGCGACTTGCAATGATTTTTTATTATATATCGGGTATATAGCAATTAATCTGTGAAAATGTATACATGTAAAAATCGATATGAAAGACACCTATGTATTTCTGAAATGGGAACAAAATATAGAGTTTAGAAACAGTGGACATTTGCACATTTCCGAAATTGGGAATACCCATACTAGCATGAGAATTATAGGACATTTTTCAAAATGACTTATTTTTTACACATTGTCTTTCATTTGGAAGGCAGAAACGCATCGAAAGTCAATAGGTAATAACAGTTGCTCTACAATTCTGTGTTACGCTAAGTCTCCCGATAAAAATGGTACCTCACTTGTGTGGGTAGGCATAGTGCCCACGACAGGAAACGGCTCAAAATGTAACGTGGACACACCACATTTTCACAATGAAAAATTACCCCTTTTTTGCAAAGTGCCTAGCTGTAGTTTTTGAACCCTAGCTCTGCCAGCACCTAGGGAAATCTAGCAAACCTATACATTTTTGAAAACTAGACACCCAGGGAAATCCAGGACGGGGTGACTGGACTGGCTCTCACCAGGTTCTGTTACCCAGAATCCCTTGCAAACCGTAAAAATTGTCAAAAAAACAAATTTTCCTCACATTTCTGTGGTGCAAAGTTCTGGAATCTGCGTGGATCCACAAAAATCCACCTACCTCGCGTTCCCCAAAGTCTTCTGAGAAAAATGGTACCTCACTTGTGTGAGTAGGCCTAGTGCCCGCAACAGGAAACGGCCCAAAACGCAAGGTGGACACACCACATTTTCACAGTGGACAAGGACCCTTTTTTTGTAAAGTGCCTAGCTGTAGTTTTTTAACCCTAGCTCCGCCGGCACCTAGGGAAACCTAGCAAACCTATACATTTTTGAAAACTAGATACCCAGGGGAATACAGGATGGGGTGACTTGACTGGCTTTCACCAGGTTCTGTTACCCAGAATCCCTTGCAAACCTAAACAATTGTCCAAAAAAACACATTTTCCTCACATTTCTGTGGTGCAAAGTTCTGGAATCTGCCTGGATCCACAAAATTCCACCCACCCCGCGTTCCCCAAAGTCTTCCGAGAAAAATGGTACCTCACTTGTGTGGGTAGGCCTAGTGCCCGTGACAGGAAACGGCCCAAAACGCAAGGTGGACACACCACATTTTCACAGTGAAAAATGACCCTTTTTTTGCAAAGTGCCTAGCTGTAGTTTTTGAACCCTAGCTCCGCCGGCACCTAGGGAAAACTAGCAAACCTATACATTTTTGAAACCTAGACACCCAGGGAAATCCAGGATGGGGTGACTTGACTGGCTCTCACCAGGTTCTGTTACCCAGAATCCCTTGCAAACCTAACAAATTGTCAAAAAAACACATTTTCCTCAAATTTCTGTGGTGCAAAGTTCTGGAATCTGTGTGGATCCACAAAATTCCACCCACCCCGCGTTCCCCAAAGTCGTCCGAGAAAAATGGTACCTCACTTGTGTGGGTAGGCCTAGTGCCCGCAACAGGAAACGGCCCAAAATGCAAGGTGGACACAGCACATTTTCACAGTGAAAAATGACCCTTTTTTTGCAAAGTGCCTAGCTGTAGTTTTTTAACCCTAGCTCCGCCGGCACCTAGGGAAACCTAGGAAACCTATACATTTTTTAAAACTAGACACGCAGGGGAATCTAGGATGGGGTGACTTGACTGGCTCTCACCAGGTTCTGTTACCCAGAATCCCTTGCAAACTGTAAAAATTGTCAAAAAAAACACATTTTCCACACATTTCTGTGATGCAAAGTTCTGGAATCTGCGTGGATCCACAAAATTCCACCCACCCCGTTCCCCAAAGTCTTCCGAGAAAAATGGTACCTCACTTGTGTGGGTAGACCTAGTGCCCGCGACAGGAAACGGCCCAAAACGTATTGAGGCAACATCAAAATTGCCTATCACAAAACGACCTGGTTTTGCAAGGGGGGTCACCTGGTTTTTGGCCCCGTGCTTGGCGGCCAGCTAGCGAAAGCTACCAAACTCACACATTTCTGAAAACTAGACACCCTGGGGATTCCAGGGAGGTATGGCTTGTGTGGATCCCCCAACGTTTTCCTACCCAAAATCCCCTGCAAACCTCAAATTTGACTGAAAAAATCACTTTTTCCACACATTTTTGTGTAGGAAAGTTGTGGCATCACCGGGCTGACTCAAATTTCCTACCACCCAGTGTTCCCGCAGGTCTCCCGATAAAAATGGTGCCTCACTTGTGTGGGAGGCCCAAGTACCCGCGACAGGCAAGGGCCCAAAACGTAGTGAGGCGACATCAAAATTGCCTATCACAAAACAACCTGGTTTTGCAAGGGGGGTCACCTGGGTTTCTGGCCCCGTGCTCGGCGGCCAGCAAGGGAAACGTACCAAACCCACACATTTCTGAAAAATAGACACCCAGGGGATTCCAGGGAGGTATGGCTTGCGTGGATCCCCAACGTTTTCTTACCCAGAATCCCCTGCAAATCTCAAATTTGACTGAAAAAATCACTTTTTCCACACATTTTTGTGTGGGAAAGTTGTGGCATCAACCGGCTTACACAAATTTCCTACCACCCAATGTTCCCCCGGGTCTCCCGATAAAAATGGTGCCTCACTTGTGTGGGAAGCCCAAGTACCCGCGACAGGCAAGGGTCCAAAACGTAGTCGCCTCACTACGTTTTGGGCCCTTGCCTGTCGCGGGTACTTGGGCCTCCCACACTAGTGAGGCACCATTTTGATCGGAGATCCGGGAAACAGGGTGGTAGGAAATTTGTGTCAGCCCAGTGATGCCACAACTTTCCCACACAAAAATGTGTGGAAAAAGTGATTTTTCAGCCAAATTTGAGGTTTTCAGGAGTTCTGGGTAAGAAAACATTGGGGGATCCACGCAGTCATACCTCCCTGGAATGTCCCGGGTGTCTAGTTTTCAGAAATGTGTGGGTTTGGTAGGTTTCCCTAGCTGTCCGTCGAGCACGGGGCCAGAAACCCAGGTGACCTCCCTTGCAAAACCAGGTTGTTTTGTAATAGGCAATTTTGATGTCGCCTCACTATGTTTTGGGCCCTGCCTGTCGCAGGTACTTGGGCCTCCCACACGAGTGAGGCACCATTTTATCGGGAGACCCGGGGAACACTGGGTGGTAGGAAATTTGTGTCAGCCGGTGATGCCACAACTTTCCACACAAAAATGTGTGGAAAAAGTGATTTTTTCAGCCAAATAAGAGGTTTGCAGGAGATTCTGGGTAAGAAAACATTTGGGGATCCACGCAAGCCGTACGTCCTTGGAATCCCCCGGGTGTCTAGTTTTCAGAAATGTGTGGGTTTGGTAGGTTTCCCTAGCTGTCCGCCGAGCACGGGGCCAAAAACCCAGGTAACCCCCCTTGCAAAACCAGGTTGTTTTGTGATAGGCAATTTTGATGTCACCTCACTACGTTTTGGGCCCTTGCCTGTCATGGGTCCTTGACCCACCCACGTGAGTGAGGTACCATTTCTATTGGGATACTTGGAGAAAGGCGGGGGGTAGGAAATTTGTTGTTTCTTTCTGCAGCGTAATCATTTTGGCACAATAATGCAAGGAAAATGTGACAGACACATTTTGAGGTTTGCAGGACATTGTGGGTAAGATAACTTGTTGGGATCCACAAGAGAGACATCACCATGTACTCCCATGGGTGTTTAGTTTACGACAATATCTACAGTTGGTAGGTTATTCTTAGATGGAATGTACACCTTGGCAGAAAGACTAAAAAGACAAAGATTACTGCACAGCCATCTATTCCTCAAGCACACACACATACTGGTTGGATTTGGCACGAGGGCGAGTGATGGTTCAGTATATAAAATTTTATCAACAAGAGATTTCACAAAAATGAAATGCACTGTCAATAATTGAAAGGATAAAAAACTGAACCAGTGACTCGCAGCTCGTGAGCTGTAAAGCCACATCAAGGCCACAACCGCTTTACAGGCCATTCACACACCTTTCATACGTGAAACACACAAGTCCATTCACACCACCAGGCACGAAACCAACACATTACAACATTCACAATAAGGGACAAGGTACACCCTGCTTGAGAAAGACAGAAAAGACAAATATTTCTGCACAACCACCTATTCTTCAAGCACACAAACATAATGGTTAGATTTGGCACGAAGGTGAGTGATGGTTCAGTATATACAGTTGTATTAACCAGAAATTTCATAAAAATGAAATGCACTGTTAATAATTAAAAGGACGAGAAACTGAACCATTGACTCACAGCTCGTGAGCTGTAAAGCCATGACAAGGCACCAACCGCTTTACAGGCCATTCATACACCTTTCATACGTGTGACACATACAAAACCATTCACACCGCCAGCCGCGGGCCCAGCACATTACAACACTCACACCAGCAGACAGTGCCATTCAAGGGCCCATCACTTTCACACGCCCAGATTCCTGACACAGCAACCACACCAGCTCACAGATTGCGTGGAGTGGTGTTTAGCTAGCAGTGTGTGTAGTGACCAGCAGCAAGTCACTACTCACACACCGCCAGCCAAGCACCAGTCCACGCACACCGCCAGCCAAGCGCCAGTCCACAGACACCACCAGCCAAGCGCCAGTCCACGCACACCACCAGCCAAGCGCCAATACATGCACACCGCCAGCCAAGTGCCAATCCACGCACACCGCCAGCCAAGCGCCAGTCCACTCACTGCCAGCCAAGCACCAGTCCACGCACACCGCCAGCCAAGCGCCAATCCACGCACACCGCCAGCCAAGCGCCAATCGATGCACACCGCCAGCCAAGCGCCAATCCATGCACACCGCCAGCCAAGCGCCAATCCACGCACACCGCCAGCCAAGTGCCAGTCTACTCACCGCCAGCCAAGCACCAGTCCACGCACACCGCCAGCCAAGCACCAGTCCACGCACACCGCCAGCCAAGCGCCAATTCACGCACATCATCATAAAAAATGTTTTAAACAAGAAAGAAAACACAAACGAATTGCAACTAGATACAAAACTATAACTACAAAAACAACAGCAGTAACTAAAGACATCATTCTATTGCCAAACGTGAAACTGAACAACTATATAAAACCATACAGACCAGGCAGTACACTATTAGACTCACGGTTGCTCCCAAAAACTCTTTTGAGTGTGATACATTCTGAAACATGTGGGCACACACAGCCCAGGATTAGAAGGACAATCGGCACAGTGCATACGACTCTCCTTCCGCACACCTCTTCGCAAGCAGACTCTACATCTCTTACAGGGATTGGTTTTTTTGGGCGTGGGAGGAATTAAATCAGGAAAGTGGCAATCTTTCAATCTAGCCACATCCTCCACCACTCCAACTCTAGGAACACTTGCCTGTGCCACAACACCAAGGCTGCCTACCACAGACTCCTGAAACTGAACAAAAGTCATCTTTGACGCTGGAGAACACTCCTTGTACACAACAAAAGCATTGAAAGTTGCTAAATTGAAGAGATGGATGGCCAACTTCTTATACCAAATGTAAGCCTTACGAATAGCAGTGTAAGGTTCCAACCTCTGATCTACTCTATCGACACCACCCATGTGCGTCTACAATGCACACAGGTTTGCGCACTTCAGCAACCTGACCCCAAACAGTCACAGGTGAAGTACTCTCATCATGAATGGTAGTCAGCATGTACACATCCCTCCTGTCCACAAATTGCACAGCTAGCAGTTCCTCACTACACAAGGCACTGCACTGTCCCCTCTGAAGCTTTTTGCAAACAAGCTCTTTTGGGTAACCTTTACGGTTAGAGCGGATTGTGCCACAAGCAAAAGTGTCCACTTTGAACAATTCCTTAAACAATTGCACAGCAGTGTAGAAGTTATCAAGGTACAAATGGTGGCCTCTGTTAAACAGTCCTCTAGCAAGATCCCACACAATTTTCTCAGAAACTCCAAAAGTGGACGGACAACCAGGGGGGTCAATAGTGGAATCCCTACCAGTGTACACCCGGAAATTACAGACAAATCCTGTCCTACTCTCAGACAACATATACATCTTAATTCCATAACGTGCCCTCTTGCTAGGAATGTACTGCCTAAAAACCAAACGGCCCTTGAACAGGACCAAAGACTCATCAAGAGATATTTCTTTGCCTGGAGTATAGATCTCTGAAAATCGATCTACAAAGTGATCAAGAAAAGGCCGAATCTTAAAAAGACGGTCACAGTCAGGGTTATCTCATGGCAACGCCAAAGCATTATCAACAAAATGCAGCATCCGAAGCAAAAGTAAATACCGATCACGACTCATAATTGCAGGAAATATGGCTGTTGCCATCAAGGGACTGGTAGACCAATATGAAGCCAGGGACGGCTTCCTTATCAAGCCCATCAAAAAAGTCAAACCCAAAAACTTCTTCATCTCATCCAGATTTGTGGGAGTCCACCGGGTAGCTCTATAGCGGGGCCTAAGTCTGGCACTGTTGTCCCTCAAAAACTGTTCAGCATATAAATTAGTCTGCTCAACAATCTCACCCAAAAATACATCATCCATGAACAACTGAAAAAACTGTATAGGTAAAAAAAATTCACAATCCACTCTATACCCTGCATCACCACTATAGGCAGGCAGCATCGGCTGCACCATGTTTGGATCAACCCAGAGTCCAGCACTTCCAGTAGGAAGCCTAGCAGCCTCAGGCTGCAATCCAGATACCTCTTGCACCATCGGCACATCAGTGTCCTCCTCTAAAACAGGCACTTCATCCGCACTGAGAGTAGCTTCATCCGCACTGAGAGTAGCTTCATCATCCGATGATTCCATGTGGAGAGAAAACTCACTGCCTGAATCTTCCCCTCCCTCCTCTCCCTCAGACGCACTGTCAGTCTCATAATCCTGCTCAGAGGAAGATTCAAGAAGCATACCAGCCACCTGCTGAGCAGTATTTCTACGGCTAGCCATAATGCTTACTAATAAAGGTAACTTGTCAAACAAGTCAACAACAACAAACCCTTTGTAAAAAAAGAAATAAACAAAATGTAGCTTTATCACAAAGACCTATATACTCCAACACTATACCACTCACTTGCCAGAAGCAGCTAGACTCACCACCACCTACTCTGCACAGACACAGTAAGGACCAACAGTATCCCACTAAAAAGAAAAAAAAAGAAAATTACACATAAGACAACGCAAAACACATTGCAAAGAATTTCATGCACAAAACACTAACTAAATATGCTGCTATTATGACACTACTTACAAAAAATTCATCCATGCATGACAATAATACTCATTTGGAGTAAATACAACAAAAATATTATTCTTACCAAAAAAATGCAAATACGCAAAACTGCAGAACAACCACTGCCGAAACCGCAAACAGGAATCAAAAGCTTTACATTAGAATAAAAAGGAGAAAAAAAAACATTACAATCACATATGCAAATAATGCACCAGTCCACACACAATCCATCAGCCAAGCTAAGGGGTAGGTGGGCCTACGAGTATAAATAAAATATTCACCCCCGTAAAAGGGGCGCAACCCTTGCCCAATAGGCCAATCCCCAACACCAAAATTTAAAAACCCTGGTGTCTAGTGGCTTCTGCCCCCCTTGGGGGCAGATGGGCATAAAAACATACTGCTGATCTGCCACCCAAAGAGGGCAGAAATGGCCCCAATCATTCTCCCATAAAGGGGAGCGACCCTTGACCAAGGGGCCGCTCCCCAACATAACAAAAAAAAATCCCTGGTGGCCTAGTGGCCATATAAAAAAATGAAATCCGCCAATCTGCCCCCCAGGGGGGCAGAAACGGCCAAATGAATGCTCCCCAAAGTGGAGCGACCCTTGCCCAAGGGGCCACTCCCCACAAATTAATCCTTGGTGGACTAGTGGGCCACTAAATAAAAAATGGCGAGATCTGCCCCCTAGGGGGACGCAGACAGCCAAAAACATTGCCCCCAAGGGGGAGTGAACCTTGCCCAAGGGGCCACTCCCCACAAAATAATCCCTGGTGGTCTAGTGGGCCACTAAATATATAAATATGGTGAGATCTGCCCCCCCAGGGGGCAGACAGCCAAAAACAATGCCCCCAAGGGGAGCGACCCTTGCCCAAGGGGCCACTCCCCATATATGTATCCCTGGTGGTCTAGTGGGCCACTTTAATTTACAAATAATGGTGCCATCTGCCCCCTAGGAGGGCAGACACAGCCAAAACATATTGCCCTCACATAGGGGAGCGACCCTTGCCTAAGGGGCCGCTCCCCAAAACACAAAAAATCCCTGGTGGCCCAGTCGGCACCTATACATAATTATAATTTATTTTTTTGGGGCCAATCTGGCCCCCCAAAGGGGGGCAGAACAAAGTAAAAACATTGTTCCCCCCAAGGGGAGCGACCCTTGCCCAAGGGGCCGCTCCCTGAAACAAAATGGCCATTTACAAAAAAAAATAAAAAATCCCTGGTGGCCCAGTGGGCACCTATTCATTTAAATAACTAATTTTGGGCGGTCGGCCCCCACCCCAAGGTGGGAAGACCAAAGGGAAAACATTGGGCCCCCAAGGGGAGCGACCCTTGCCCAAGGGGCCGTTCCCCGAAACAAAATGTCCATTTAAAAAAAAAAAAAAATCCCTGGTGGCCCAGTGGGTACCTATTCATAATTTTGGGCGATCGGCCCCCACCCCAAGGGGGGAAGAACAAAGGGAAAACATTGGGCCCCCAAGGGGAGTGACCCTTGCCCAAGGGGCCGCTCCCCGAAACAAAATGTCCATTTAAAAAAAAAAAAAAAAAGGGCATTCCTGCTGCACGATCGTGCCCCCGGCGCGATCGTGCAGCAGGAATGCTTTTTAAAGACATCGGATGAAAGGAAAACCCTTCCTTTCCTCCAACGCCTTTAAAATCCCCCCACCCTCCCCGAGGACAAACTTACCTCTTCCTCGCCGAACGCCCTGGAAGCAAATGGCTTCCAGTGCATCCGGTACCCCCTAATGACACCAGCGCGCTTTGCGCGCTGACGTCATTAGATGACGTGGAGGGAGGGGGCGGGGGGGCAGGGGAAGGGCTTCCCCTGCCTTCCCCGGTGGGGGCAGATTTTATGGCGACCCACTGGGGGAGCGCCAGCGCTTCCCCCGTGGGTAGTGCTAGGACGGCCGGGAGCCGTCCCATGCACACGCCACCCGTGACGTCGGACGGCTCCTGGCCGTCCGACGCACGGAAAGGGTTAATAAATCTCCCAAATGGGAGCAAACATGCCTTCCCTGCGTGCAATACTGAACGCAGGGAAGGCAAGTCTATTCCCCGCCGGCGGGATATTTAAAACATGCTCCTGCCAGATGGCAGTAGACTTCTGGTCTATTTCCCTGACTGCACTCCTAAGGGCAAGGAAACAGAACAGATATTGCTTCTGCCTGGAGGCAGCAAGCATTGATAGCTTTCTCCCTCCAGACCATTGCTGTCTCCTGCACCAGGTGAAGAGCTGGCTGGGGCCATCAGGGCATTGGGGCTCCCCCCTGGCCCCCAATGTGAGTGCCCCAAGTAGACACCCTCCTCTGGCCCTGGTGGATGGGGTCCCCAGGGCATGGGAAGGCTTGGGGAAGGCAGCCACCTGACCTCTCTCCTCTTTTAAATAACATACGACATGGGGTCCCTGGGGCCTATGAAGGCTCAGGGAGGGGGACTTCATGGCCCCCTCCCCTTTTTAATTGATTTCAGCCCCGGGGGATGGGGTCCCAGGGGCCTTATGAGGCTCAGGGAGGAGGACTGCATGCCCGCCTCCTCTTAATATAAGTGTAGCTTAGTGGGTGGCCTGGGTGGGAACTAGTGCACCCATCTATAATTTAGAGAAGCCAATAGGGATGGGGTCCCTGGGGCCACAATAGGCTTGGGGAGGGAGGCCACATGGACCCTCTCCCTTTATAATTGAATTTGGCCCTGGGATCCCTCTGCCCTCTAAAGACTCGGGGAGTGGAGTCACATGCCCCCCCTTATTATATATGTTTGGCCACGAGGATGGAGTCCCCGGGGTCACTATTGGCTTGGGGAGAAAGGCCACATGCCCCCACCTCTTTAGAAATATTGTTTGGTCCCGTTGAATGGGGTCCTCATGGCCCAAAGGCCAACCCTATGCCATGCAGGCCGAAGGCCATGTATGGCGTGGGGTTGGAAGCCTGCAGGCAGTTGGATGTAGGGGCTAAATACAAACCAGGTCCTGCGCCAAACTCTACAGCACATGACCAAAGGCCATGCATAGCGGGGGTTGGCTTTACGTATGGTAACAAAATATTACTTTATGTAAAAAAAAAAAAAACATTAAAATAAAAACCTAGAAAGTCACTGAAAAAAACTGGTTAAAGTGACGTTATAAATAGGAATTGTAATTATATCTTAATTTGCACAAAACAAAACTGAAAAATGCACTGAAAAAAACAAAGGTTAAAGTGATGTTATGGTTAGGTGAAATTTTCAATTCCAGCATAACATTTTGAACTAAAAAATCCACAGAAATTCACCAGTTATAGTTAGCAGAGCTAACTATAACTTGCGCCCCCTATCATGCACTGCTTAGGACCTCACATATTTAATCACTTATAACATATTCTATCTCATCATTTATGACATCACTGATGACATTGCAAATGCCATCACTCATTGATGACATCACTGACGACATCATCCAATGAGTGTGTTTGTTTGTTTTATAGTTTACATAGTGGCAGGATCAGTACCATATTACTTCATTACCTAATTGTATACAGCCTCTGTACAGCTAAAGAGTGTCAGTGTTTACAAAACACTTGTGCTCCTAGTGCATCATAAGTATGTAGAGGTATTGAACAAGTTATAAATCTTTATATACAGTAGTAACTCTGTGTGCAGGTGACAGTTGTTGCCGTGTGTCCTTTACGTTCAACACAAGTTTTTGGGATTTGCAGAAAAAGTTTCCACGAGGGCAAAGATACTACATAGTGCATACTAAGGGGCAGATTTACTAAAATCTCACGCAATGCTGGGCATCAGGCAAAAAAGCTGTGCTGTGATGCACGAGAAGAACAGAGCAGGAGAGCACCATATTTACAGAAATATGGCACTCCCCTCTCACTGAAATTAGCTGCCGTGTGCCAAGCCCACACTTTTGCACCATAGTGCAAGGGTGTCTGTGTGAGTCTAGCAAAGGTTTTGTACTGGAAGGATAGCCTTCCAGTACAAAATACTATGCTCAGACTAACTTTAAATCGTTTCCCACTCTGCATTTGAGCTGTAGACTGCAGCACACATACAAAGTCGGAAAAAGGAGAAATTAAAGCATTTCCCCTTCATAGCGCCTACTTGAAATGGGTGCTATTTTCTGATGCTAAACCCTGTCTACTTTTTTCAGTAGATAGGGCTTAGCGTGAGAAGGCTTTGGTGGTTGCATGGGAACGCCCATGCACCACCCATGGTACGCCCCCATTGGCCGAAAGTAATGCAAAGCAGCGCCATGCACTGCTTTGCGTTACTTTCATTTGATTTCCTATTGCTAAACAAGTTTAGCGCTGGAAAGTAAACAGGTAAAAAGATTTTGCATCGATTTACATCACTTTTCTGACTCAAACACAGTGTAAAATCTTAGTAAATAGACTCCTCAATATTATAAGCAGCATTAAGTATTTAGACAGAATCATCTCAGCATGACAATTTCTGCATAAGATAGAAGACAGCGCACAACAGGTACTAACAATATACATGTGCTTGATTAGCTTCATAAGATAGGCTATCTTTGGAACACTTTTGCATAGAGTGAACACTGTTCTTAGTAGATATTTTTTAATGCTATGTGGTGTATTTTCTCATGTGAGATTCACTGTCTGCAAACAGGGTGATACAGAAAACAGTGTGGTACAGAGTAAATTCTCTCCATATAATAAACACTGTTTACAGTTCCCACTTTTCTACTCCTATCCACTTAATTTCTCACTGCAGGTTTGGTTACTGTGAAGGGTTTGATACAGGTAAACACTGTCCCTAGAAAGGCCTTAGTAACGTAACAGAAGTTGAGGATCTGGAGCAACTTGGTTTTCTCTGAACAGTTGCATACAGATTGAACACCGTTTGCAGTTGAGTGTTAATGATCTACTTGTGGTTGATTGTTGTTTTTTTAATTTATCATTTTCATAATGTTATATAAATTAGGCACATGAGGTGTGAGAGAGGGACCAATGTATCATATACAATTACATAAATATTCATTCTGATGAGGTGTCCACGTCACCCCTTCTCCCCTCCTCACTCCCCACCAGCAATTCTCTAATCATATCAGACCAGTCCTCCAGATCATCAGACAACTTATTGTCTATATGGACCATCTTCATTGTCATCTCTTTAGCAATGGCCCATTTCAACAAGTCCCGCTCCCAGGAGGTGTCCACCAGGCCCTGCGCCTTAATCCATTGTATGACTGTTCGTCTTTTTTGCCAGGACCATCCCCAGCAGTGTGAATTTATATCTGATTCTTGACAACTTTGGCGGGGTTGATATTAAGGAGACAGTGTTTGTCAGACATCCATACATGGAGTTCAGTGATTTCACAGTTTAGTGACAACATATTGCTAGTATCCCTGCACACAGCTTCACGCGATATTCTGCAACACTCCAACATGTTGAGACTGCGGCAATAAGGATATTGCTTAACATCCCTAGATTCTCATCCACAGGTACTGCCCTTAGAGAATTACATTGGCTTCCGATGAGGGAAATTATCTCCTTTAAGGCTCTATGCTTTTGTCATAGAATTCTGAACTCAAAGGGTCACTGTTATTTATCCCCCCGGATACACCCATATCAGCCCAATTGCTGCCTGAGGTCCTCTGATGCTGCTTTGACTAAGATTGCCAGGATATCTAGTGCATGTCTAGGAGGGTGCTCCTTCAGCTATCTTGCGGCTAAACGTTGGAACACGCTGTCTGTGGTTCTCAGGCAGGAATGGTCTAAAACCATTTTTTGGAAGAAGTTAAAAACCTGGGAGCATTTTAGCAAGGGCGTTATCGCCGCTTTAGCGGCACCTTTTTGCTGATAAAGCGGCAATATTTTTATCGCCCTATTAGCAAGCTGTTGCTAACAGCTGTTAACGACAGCTTAATGGCGATAGCGGCCGTTTTGTAGCCGCTTTGCATGTCAGCGATAATTATCGCTAATGACATGCAAAGTAGGCGTTCCCAACTAGAAGCAACTGAAAACAGTCGCAAACACAACTTCCCCCTATTACCAATGCCCGCTAAGCGATAAAAAAAGTCGCTCTAACCGCGATTATCGCTGGAATCTAACACCTGCTAAAAACTTGACTTAACCATCTTGTCAATGGGAGGTGGATTGTAAGGTTAAGTCCTCACCTGCCTATTAGCAAGCTTTTCATTAGCACAGTGAATTTATCGCTGGATTTCTCGCGCTATTGCTGGGTTTCGCCGCTATCACTGGATTTTTTAACGCCTTGGAGATAAGCGTTGATAATAACGCGTTATCTCCGCAATGAAATCCAGCGATAGCCAGCGATAAAAAAAACAGCGCTAAGCGCGCTTTGCGATAATTATCGCAAATCCTTGGTAATATGCCCCCTGGTTCTTTATACAACTCTAAAATGATCACTTCTTAGATAGAGTCCTCTGTATCCACAGTCTTGTGTGGAATCCTAGAGCAGGGACACTCTGTTGGAGTAACCAGCGCACTTTAAAGAGGGGTGATGCTCGGTTTCAATCCACACAGTGGAAAAGATGTGTCATGGCTGACCAAGCAGTAGCGGTGATGTGCTGGTTCTGTCTCGGCACAAGCACCTTAGGCTCACTTCCAATGGCCCAGAACTGGGGTGGCACCACTTGGAAGAGCAGACTCACAGATGGCAGAGTCTAGGTGCAGAAGCAGGATAGTTCAAAGTCTTTTATGTCCCTGAGAATTCAGATCAGGAGGCAAGCCAGGAAGCCCTTGGTATTATTCTGGGTTCAAGTGATGTAGATCCAGCCTTCTAAATCAGACCAGCAGGTCAGCACAGCAAGAAATCAGTTCTTCTAGAGCAGCAGTCCAACAGATTGGCAGGCCTTCAGCTGCACAGCAGTCCTTCCTGGCAGAGTCTTCATAGGTCCAGAAGTGTACTGAAGTGGTAGGGTCTGAATTCCAGTTCTTTTACCCATTGGTGCCTTTGAGGTGGGAGAGACTTCAAAAAAGGGCTTTGAAGTGCACAGCGGTTCTTCCTTCCTGCCCTGGCTCAAGGCTCACTACAGGGGGATATGTAACCAGTTGTGTGGGGGACAAAACACAGCCTATTTCGGTGCAAGTTGAGGCAGTTCCCAGCTCCATCCTCTCATCTTCCTAGGATGGCCCACCAATTCACACCTCAGCTCCACTTGTGTGTGGCTGTCTAGAGGAAATACACAAAGTCCAGCTGTCACCCTCACCAAACGTGTATCAAAGACAGGATGCAGTCACACAGGGCTAAGAGCAGAAAAATGTCCTCTTTCTAAAAGTGGAATTTTAAAAATTGTAATGATAAATTGGACTTTGACATTAAAAAATGTATCATTACAATTTCAAAGGTACTAAACATGACAGATCTACCTCCTTCCATTTGGGACTTACAGCTTATTAGTTGTAACAAGGAATCCCCAATGTTAACCATTGGGAGGGTTGGTGAAAAAATGAATTTGGAAGTTTTTTACTCCCAAGACATGTAAAACTTAAAAGTTCATGTCCTACCTTTTAATTACACAGCACCCTGCACAATGGATTACCTAGCACCTACCTTAGCAGTGACTTATATGTAATAAAGGGGAGTTTAAGGCTCGGCAAGGGGTTTTAAATGCCCAGTCGACATGGCAGTGTAACACTGCATTTAGTCTGCAGTGGCAGGCCTGGGACATGTTTTAAAGTGCTACCTAAGCAGATGGCACAATAAGTGCTGCAGGTCTACTGATAGCACTTAAATTAAAGGCCATGGGTATATGGTATACCACTCTACATGGGACTTACAAGTAAATTAAATATGTCAATGTGGTTAATGCCAATCAAGTTTAGGGGAGTGAGCACATACACTTTAGCACTGGTTGGCAGTGGTAAAGGGCATAGAGTCCTATGGCCAACATAACTAATTCATAAAAATTGAATGCTAGCAGGCAAAATGTTTGGGAGAAGACCACCCTAACGCTGACAGGTCTAACAGCGGCAAACCCTGGCTAAACTTCTCTCATTGTTCTTGTCAGTCATTCATACTGTAAAAAAAGTCTTGGTTCCACCCCAAAACTTTGGTGTACCTCTTCAAACGTCAGGAAGCTATCACCTTAGAAAATGTCTCCAAACAATATGCACCCTCCACCCTCCCTCCTTCCATTGCTTTCTAGGCATTTCCTGGGCCATCTGTTGGAATGGATGCAGCCTCCAGATCTCTAGCAATCTGTAAAATGGGGAGTGTATTATCAACGTGTTGTTGATTGTTGATGTGAACTCGGCTACCCATGACGTGTATGGTATAGGGTAAATGTTGTACATAACAAAAGCTTGCTTCAATTAAGAGGGTTAAGTGTGTGATGGCATCCCTGATGCTTAATATTATTCAGAGCTATTTGGTACTTACTGGATGATGTACTCAATGATGTTACTAATGACGTTATTTGAGATGTCTTCAGTGATGTTATAAACGATGTCATAGAACATGCCGTGAGTGATGTAATACGTGAGATCATAAGCAGTGCATCGCTGGGATGCAAGTTATAATTAGCACTGCTATGTATCACTTGTAAATTTCTGTGGAATTTTGAGTTCAAAACATTACGTTGGCACTGAAATTTTCACCTAACTATAACGTCACTGTAACCTTTGCTTTTTTCAATGAATTGCTACATTAAATTATAAATTAAGATATATTTACAATTCCTAATTATAGTGTCACTTTAACCATTGGTTTCTTCAGTGAGTGTATATAAATATTTGTGTGTATGTGCATATATATATATATATATATATATATATGTATATATAACTTTATAACACCCATCGCTCTCTGATGATCCAGCCGCACTTTCCCCGTAACTCCAACAAAGGTGCTACACGGTATTCGAATGCTCATTAGATGTTTATTTTTTTATATTTCATTAAGAAGCAACACCCAACATGGAACGCCAACGTGTTTCGGCTTACGCCTTCAACCAAGACAATATATATTTTCATCTAAGACATGAAATATGTCTTTAATAATTCTAATATGCAGATAACACCCAATTGTTGTTTGACAATGGGTAGGGTGACCAGGTGTCCTGGATTTGCCTAGACAGTCTCAGAATTTCACTCTCTGTCTTGTTTAGCACATATCATGTTTTTCAAAGATGATCGACTGAGCACAGAGTGAATCAAGTGTTCATGTGTTCCAGCACATAATTAGTTAGCAGCCACAAGATGAAAGCAATTTACTTTCGCCAATGATACTGTGCTGAGAGGCCTGTTGTGCTGTAGTTCCGCTTTATAAGACAATCATAACATAATATAGCATATTGTGTGTAACATTTGTATTGGATTCCTTTTAGTGTCTCATTATCTGTGTCTTCTATTTTGTGGAGCGCTGCCAGTTAAGTCATTCTGTGTACTGTGAGGTAAAATTGTTATTCTACTTCTCTGTTTGTGAAATGTCCTGATATTTGGTTCTCAAAACCACATCACCTAAAGTTGTGGGATAGGGGGGATATTGAGCCCATGATGAGTTGTCCCAGGTGTCATCTGCTGTTCCTATTGAATAAATGCAAGGAGTTTAAAACTCAAACCTTCAAATAAAGAGATACTACTTTCTCACAATTCTAGGAATAAGAATGTTTTGCTGTTTCCCTTTGAATAAGCAAACACATGCAACTTCCAGAACCCTTTTTACTTCCTAGAGTTGTCAGAAGAGCTTTTTGTTAACTTTGCCCTTAAAAACCATGGTGCAGATTTACCATTTTTTCATGCCATGCAGCAAGGCAACTATGGATCATATCTGCTCTCTCCTTGCACTGGTGCACTGTGTGCTGTCTAGCACCAAGGCTGACACTCTTGCACCATAGTGCAAGGGTATATGTATTACGGGCAGGATTGTTTTTGTGCAAGAAGGAACACGTTCCTCCACAAAAACAATCCTTAGAGGCATATACCTCTTTCAATGTGCAATGCAGAATTCAGCACACATAGAAAGAGGAAGTAACGAGGAGTAATAAAGATACTTCCCCTTGTTGTGCCTGCTTCAGGGAGGCGTAGAGCTTTGGAGCTGATCCAGCGCGATATTAGCAAACAGCAATCATACACAAATACTCACTTGGGCCCATACATTCATACTACGCTAATACTTACGCTGGGGTGTCAGTTGTACTCTTTTACCAAAGATCCCTGCTACCAATTACCTTCTGATTGAAGAGTAATGACTTACCAATGAATCCTTTGCTAATTGGGAAGTTTAAAATGAGTAACATTCATTATAATACAAAATCCTGAAATAACCACTGAGTCAGGAAGTTTTAAAATGTTTATCTAAGATTTAGCAGAGTAAAATACAGAACCACACGGTACTTAATCGCATACCCAAGATGAAGTATAGAATAATTGTTACTAATCAATGACGGTCCCTAAGGAAAGGAGAGGATAGAGACAGCAGCGCAACTAAAGGTTGCATTATATTTACCTAACTGCGAGAACCAAACCCCTTGGCCAAGGAGTTGGAAAGAATAGGACCCAGGAAGGATGAAGAGCAAAGACCTCCTCCAGGATCAGGACAGGACCGGTGACCTCTCTACAACGACACCTGCGTCGTTCCCCTCTCTGATACTTGACTTCTCCTCAATTCTCCCGTGCCTTCCTTCTACTGGACTCCACCGCCCCCTCCTCAGGACCTCTCTGGACAGCGGTTCAGTCTGCAATCGATCAGCTTGGCAATCTGGAGCTCTTCTGTGCGTTCTGTGCTAAGCTCTAGTCTCCTGTGCGCACTCTGCGGGCTGAGCTAACTAATTAACTAATTCTATATCTATTATACCCTTCTACACCCATGTACCTCCCATTAATGTTGCTAAAATATGGGACCACTACTTCTGATTGGACAGGGATAGGGGGTGGATTCTCACACCATATTGATTTGCCTTGTATTTCTGAGGCCTATTGTTTTTAAACTACCGCCCCTTCAATTTAATACATTTGCTTTATTTCCCACCCGTCTCATGACAAAATTTACAATGTATTCATATAAAATGTTTCTTTCGGCGAGAACATCTTGGAATGTAGTGGTGTGGGCCAGCAGGTCATGGCCTTGGGTGATGTCCAAGTTGACTTCATCTTTTTCTATCTGGTCTGCCACTGTAGGGCGCATGTGCGGAATCTTTGTCACACGAGCTTTCAGTGCACCAAACCCAGGCCCAAGTTTACGAACTAATAAAAGTCAAAGAAGAAAACATTAAAATCACAAAAAAAAATGTTTCACTGTATGCCCACTCTTTCTACTCTATTCCCATTTAATTATAAATTCTATCCCGCATTAGTAGCATTAGACAAACGACAATTTAATTATGACATGGGAGCAAGCTGAAGCATGTGAAAACATCAAGCAGCCATTTTAATGCACACTGCGCAGAAGCAGAAGTTTCCCACCAAGCAAAGAGAGACGTCACAACACGTGGTATGGTTGAGACATGCGCAGATAGTTTCCCACGCTTTAGCGGCCACTTTGGATTACGGACAAGCGTTATTCATTAGTAAAACACATAGGCAAGCATCCTTTCTATTCGTGTAGTGTATGCAATGATTAATAGAGACAATACAAGTTTAATAAATTAATACTATGAGGAGATTGCGTACGAGCAAGTCTCATTTATGAGTCCTTGCTCCATCAATCCCTCTCTGATGGCGTTTCTGAGCCATCAAAATACTACCCACAATCAGATGCCAACTTCTAGCAAATCGCTTCATTCTCATTTTTACACTTTCTATTTTTCCCATCCCCTTTCAACTTTTTGTATAATTCACTTCTCCATTCTTCAAGTTCTATTTCATCTAGTTTTCTCTTCTTTCCTTTTCCTGTCACATTATATGAGCCATTCTTTCTACAACATTTGCACCATATTGTTATTGTCAGTACTATTATTGCTATCCCTGCTAAGGGTACTAATATTTGACCTACAACTTCCAGTGGTTTAAGTTCCTTCTCAAGTTTAGTTATATTCTGTATATACGTTCCAATTTCAGCACTCTTATCAGGAATATAAGTGCAACAATGTTTCGTCTTCAATAATTTAGACTCCGCCCTCTTTTGCCAATATAATATCAAGAGCAAGTCGATTTTGCATCACCATAGATCTAATCGCAACCATTTCCGCATTAATCATTAGAAAACCTCCAGCAGTATCCGTTGATAAACGATCAACCACTGTAGACAATTTACATATTTTCCTTGAGTTCAGAATTATTCCCACCGAAGGTATCAATGCACCAAATATATCACCTACAATTTCTGAAAAACAAGCTCTTTTACTACGTATTAATTCACTATTGTTTTCATTGCTCCCAGTGTTTCTTTTTACGTGGTATATCTTTGGAAATACTATTCCAAAATAACAACTTCCATACCACCATGCAGGAAGCCTAAAGTAAGGCTTATTCCCACACACATAATAGATTCCAGGAAAAACTGAATCTGTTCCTCCTTTGATTCCCCAACCTCCAAGAATTAAGAAATTGTGTCACAAATTTTTCCTGTCTTTTCAAAATCCAGAGCCATAGCAACTTGAGCTTTGCCAGGTGTGTAACTCCCTTCTTTTTCTGCCCAAGGTGGTAAATGAGCCTTATGCTCAGAAGCTTTCCTTTGAAAATCTTGTCTTCTATCTTCTACTAAATTCAAAAATATCTTTTCTTCTTCATGTAAAGAACATGTTAGATTGTGTCTATGTGCATGTGTTATGTCTATTGATTTCATTGTTAAGAAAAATTCTCCCATAAACTGTGCGTCTTGAATACTAAGCACTGGGTTCATACTCTTGCGAATTGGAACCTCAGAAAATATCACATCTAGGTTTGAATAATAATACTGAAGTCTCCCTGTTCTATAAAATAAACTAGACAAAACACTACATGATATGCCATATGTCAATGGTAAGTGATGGTATGTTAATCCTTCTGCTACTGATTCAGGTAACTTCAAACAGACATAACAATTACTAATTTCCATGGTGTCTACATATTGAAACAATAACTTTGTGAAAACGTTTAAACTAGTGACGTTATCAGCTATTTCATGATGAATTTCTGGTTCATTCTCTGCCATTAGTTCTACTCTATTGCCCTTCATGTTTGCTGTCCTCTCCTTAGTTTCATTATTAATCTTTTTATCCATTATCATAAGTTAAGGAACTGCTACAATCAGGTCTAACCATACTACAAGCACCATTACTAGACTACATATGCATATTGCACAGCATCTTCTACAACATCTCTGTTTTGGTCTCCCAGCAACTCTATCGTCAGGCATTTTCGACAAGGAAGATCGCTCTTCTTATCTATTTCCTCTTTTTCTTTATATGTCTCTTTTGCTTAGTCAAGGTGGTCTTGTTTCTTTTTCGTACGTCAGTTCTGCACTTGTTCCTTCGTCACCACTTTCACTTGACTCTAAGCTTTCGTAATCTTCAAGAATGATGTAAGTCCAATCAGGACCCTTGAATTTGTTATTCACAAGTTTCAGTCTTTTACTTCTTCTTTTCTCAGTTTTATTTTCTTGTTCAGTTTGACTTGTTACTTCATTCACTTGATCTGGATCTTCACTTCTGGTTGTTATGTGGTATTTTACTCTTTTAATGACACTCGGCCAATGATCTCCTTTTCTTGTTTTCTTTGTTTGCACTGTTTCTTTATCTTTGTCTTCAGAAATCTTTTTATTTTCACTGCATAGTACTGTTTCGTTTCCTGCAATTACTGTGTTTCTTGTTTGCTCCTTTTCAGGTCTGATTGGTTTCTCTTCAGCAGCTCCACTGTGAGTTTCCAATAAGGGATCTTGTTCTTGATTTATTTCTTCATGTTCATGATTTTTATTATCTTCTTCTTCTGTACTCTTCTCTGGATCTAACTGGTTCTGATCAGGGCTTATTGCACCGTGTACTTCTGCAGCCTGACCGGATTCTTCTAAACCTGTCTGTCCCTGCTCAAAATTTATTAGATCTTCGTTGATTTGAGCCCAGTTTCCTTTCCCTATCTGACCTTGCTCAGGTTCTTTTATTGTCTCTTCTTCTTTTCCCTGAGCTGCTTCTTCTTCACCTATCTGATCTTCTTCAATTTCTTCCAATCTTGTTTGACTTCTTGTTCTGTGGTAAACTTCAGGAATTTCTACCACCGGTATCCAGTCCTGACTTGTGCTCGGTTGTTCTTCTTCAGCTTCTCTTGAATCTCGAGCCTGAGATTCCTCAGCTGGGCAACCTTTAGCTCCCTCAGTGATTGATGCTGTCTGAGGATTTTCTTCTTCAGGATCTGGTACTCTTTTGGTGTGGCTTACGTGAATCCAATTAGGAAATCCTGCACACTTCACTGCTGTGTTTGTGGTCAGTATGACTTGACAAGGACTGCCCCATCTGGGTGATAGACACGTTTCTCTGGTGTGATTCTTCACTACCACCCAATCACCAGGATTCAGATCATGTTCTCGTTCAGGCTGCCTCGAAACTGCGTCTTCTCCAACCTGATGAGAGACAGAACGCACTAGGTCAGCCAGTCCTTTACAATAGTCCAGAACCATATCATCAGATATATTCAGTAGTTTGTTTGTGGGAACATGTGTCTGTCTCATTGCTCTTCCCATCATTATTTCATGTGGGCTCAATCCTGTGTTTCTGTCAGGTATGCTTCTGAGTCCCATTAAGACAAGTGGCAATGCATCTGGCCATTCTAATGATGTTGATGCACACATTTTTCCCAATCTTGACTTTATAGTGCCATTCAATTGTTCAACCACTCCAGAAGCCTCTGGACGATACGCACAGTGCAGTTTCTGTTTAATTTGGAATGCTTCACAGATTATTTGGATTACTTCACTGTTAAAATGTTTTCCTCTATCTGATTCCAAAGTTACTGGGAAACCAAACCTAGGAATGAGCTCTCGTAGCAACAGTTTTGCAACTGTAATGCTGTCATTTCTCCTGGTAGGGTAAGCCTCCACCCACTTTGAAAACAGACATACTATGACCAGTACATATTTCAGCCCTCTGCATGGTGGTAACTGTATAAAGTCGAACTGAAGTCTTATAAATGGTCCTTCTGCCTTTCCAATTTTTCCAAACCCAATTATTGTCTTCCTCCCTGGATTGTGCATCTGGCAAGTTAAACACCTTTGGCAAAGACTCTCTGCAACAGCCCTGAATTTAGGTTTTATACCAGTTTTGTCTGAAGAGCCTAATCATTGCGTCTCTCCCTATATGTGTGTCTCCATGATACATTCTGGCCATTTGTGAGAGTAAACAGTCTGGCATGACTGGTCTGCCATCAGCACTGATCCACACTTCATCATCTCGTCTTTGGGAACAACCTACTTTGATCCACAAATTCTTTTCATTTTCATCAACATCATCTTGTAACCTTTTTACATCATTCCAAGTTTCAGGTGGCATATACAACATAAGTTGGCAGCTGATTCCCATTCTTTCCACCCTCTTATTGACTGACAATCTATTTTTGGCACAATGTTGAGCCACCAAATCTGCATATCTGTTGCCGACTACCACCCAGTCATCTCCTGACTGATGTGCGGCACATTTCACCACAGCCAATTCTTTTGGTGATTGTATTGCTTCCAGCAATTCCTTTACAAACTGTCCATTTTTAATGGGGGATCCTGAAGAAGTCATGAAATCCCTCTGCATCCATAGTTGGCCAAAATCATGCACAACCCCATAACCATATTGACTATCGGTAAATATAGTTACTTTTTGATTCCTCCCAATTTTGCAAGCTTTTATCAACGCAATCAATTCAGCTACTTGTGCAGATTTGACTCCTGGTAAATAGGATGCTTAAACTATTCCAGTTAATTCACATACCGCATAGGCAACAGTTAGTTTACCGTCTTCATGTCTTTGACATGAACCATCAACAAATAGCTCCCTGTCTGGCTTTCTGAGGGGCTGTTCCTCAATATCGGGGCGAGGTTTCGTACATAACTCTGTAATCTGTAAACAATCATGTTAATCTTCTTCGTCATCTTTGATTCTCTCATGATATGGGTCTGGTAGTAAGGTTGCTGGATTTATTATAGTTCACCTGACCATGGTTACATTTTCAGCACCCATTATTATTCTTTCATATTTAGTCAGCCGACTAGGAGTAAGATGCTGAGTTCGTGTTCTTGTCAACAGAATCACAACCACATGTGGAACATACACTTTTACAGGATGTCCCATTACAATTGACTCACTTTGTTCAATGCTCAAACAAGTAGCCGCCACTGCTTTTAAGCATCCTGGCAACGCGGCTGCTACTGGGTCCAATGTAGCAGAAAAATACGCAATAGGACGTCTGTCTAATCCGTGTATTTGAGTTAGGACAGAAAGTGCACAATTTTCTCTTTCATGACAGAATAATGCAAATTCTCTTTTATAATCAGGCATGCCTAAGGCAGGTGCTGAACAAAGGGCATTCCTCAAATTTACAAAAGCTCCTACACTTTCATCATCCCACTCAACAGGATCTTTTGCTTTCTTTTTCGTCATGTTAATTAAGGATTTAGCTAGTAGGGAAAATCCTGGTATCCATTGCCGACAGTAACCTACTATTCCTAGGAACATTCTTACTTGTCTTTGGGTTACCGGCATTTGCATTTTCTATATTAATTTTACTCTTTCAGAGGTTACTCTTCTTTTTCCCCTCTCAATTTGGTGTCCCAGATATTTAACAGCTGTTGTACAAAACTGCAACTTTTCAGGTGAGACTTTATGCCCTTTTTCGGCCAAAAGATTTAATAGTGCTATGGAATCAACAACACAGTCCTCTCTGGTGTTCGATGCCACCAATAAGTCGTCGATATACTGCACTAGGACTGAGCTTCCTGGCATCACTAGTTTCTCAAGGCACTTTTTCAATATTTGATTGAAAATAGAAGGACTTTCCGTGTACCCCTGAGGAACACGATTCCATACATAGACTTTGTTCTCAAATTGAAATCAGAAAAGATACTGGCTATCTGGATGCAATGGTATTGAAAAGAACGCTTGACACAAATCAATTACTGTGAACCATCCTGCACTCCAAGGAATTTGGTATAGAATTACTGCAGGATTTGGCACTATAGGACAACATGGTTCCACTATTTTATTTATTTTTCGCAGGTCCTGAACAATTCTATATTTTCCACTAGGTTTCTTTAGTCCCATGATTGGTGAGTTACATGGGCTACTCATTACTTCTTTTAATATGTTTTGTTCAACCATTTGATTAATTTCTTCAATGACTCCTGCTTTTACTTCTGCACTCATTTTGTACTGTCTGGTATTTGGGAAAATCGCACCTTCTTTTACAGTAACTTTAACTGGGTCTATTTTAGCCATAAGTCCTACTTCTTTTCCTGTGAAATCCCATACTATGGGGTTTACTGTCGTTTTTAATTCTTCTGGCAGCTCATCTTTTGTTATTAACGAAAACATTTCATCTACTTCTGTACCCTGTTTTGCAATCATAATTTTATATACATGGTTTTCATCTGGAGTCTGAACTGCCACACCATCCGGTGTGCAAAAAATTGTGCAGTTCATTTTGCACAATAAATCCCTGCCTAATAAGTTTACTGGGCTAGAATCGCATACCACAAATTGATGCATTTCTCTGAAGTTTCCGATTTTAACTTCCATTGGTTCGGTAAGAGGTGTTCTAATCCTTTGATTAGCTACCCCCACTACTTGGATATCTTCACCAGAGATAGGAAGGTCTGGAATGTCTGCTGTTCTTACAGTAGACCGGGTAGCACCAGTGTCCAAAAGAAAAGTAATATCATTACCTTTCACATTTCCTTCAACATATGGACCTGACTGGTCTACCGGTAAGGATGCGCCAAGTACGCACTCCTTCTCCCCCTCTCCTAGGCACCGTCATGAACTGTATTGACAGAAATCGTCCTGTAAAAGAAACTGTGATGGTATATAATCATTCTTACCACTTCCTCCTTGATATCCGATGTCTGTACCGTGCTTTGCTCTGCTTACATTACCCTGAATAGGTGCAGGTGGCAACTGACTCTGAGGATTTACAACCTGCTGTGAGTCATTCTGCGTCTGTGGAGTTAAATTTTGATTTGGGCCATTATTATTCCGGATCTTTTTACATTCATCCTTCCAATGCCCCAATTTTCCGCATCCATGACAAGGAAATTTCTTTTTAGCTTCTTCTCTACTCATTCGTCCTCTCATTTTTCCACCATTCCCAGTATCACCACTCGTTCCAGAATCCTTTCCCTGATTTTCACTCGGATTTTCCAAATTAATTCCATGTTTCTCAGCCATTTTCACCTGTGCCCACATTACCTTCTCCTGTAACTTCTTATGCCTATCCTCAATATCATCGCCACAATATTTTGCATATTTCAAAATCTCATCAATAGGTTTCCCTTGCCAACACAGCATGTGTTGTTTAATCATCTGACAAATCTCTGGCTTCAAACCGTAAACAAATCGATACACAAACTGACTCATGTTCTTGTCTCCAATGTCCTCAAATCCACTATACTGTTTAAATACCTGCAATAAACGCTCATAGTAGGAATGTACCGATTCATTAGCTTCTTGGGTAGTTTGGTCTATTTTCACCCAATCTGTTTCTTTCGGTGGTATTTTCCCTTTCAAGTAAGTTATCACTGGCTGATACTTTTTCATCACATCATTTGACGGGGCACCTGTCTTTGGGTCTCTAGGATACTCGTCACTTGGCCAATCAACTGTAATTTTACAATCTGTCCATAAATCGGCAGGTACCACTATGTCAAACAAACCATCCAAATCCTTTAACAATACCTTTGACACCTTCACAAACCTTTCAACCTGCTTGTACCATTCAATTGGTTTTTCTCTCAACTTTGGAAAATCATTCGTAAATGACAAAATATCCTGTCTGCTCCATGGGACATGTACATATCCTCCTCCCGCAACTTCTCGCATTGGGTACATTTGGTCTGCTTTCCCTGTTTCCTTCATCACATATTCAGATGCTGTCCTACTTGATCGTGCTTCTTCCTTTTTCTTGGCCCACCTAGTTCTCCATTTATCTAGGTCTCCCCATTTTTGTAAAACTATCATTAATTCCCTTACTTGTAATTTTCTTCCAGAGGCATTCATGTTTTCTAAATCTTTTTCTGAAAATTCTGCTCTATAGGGTTTCTGCAACACCTTTGATCTCCCTATTTCTATTCCCATCTGTAGTGCTAAATTGGATAATTTTTCATGGAATATTCTTACATTTCTTGTGATACTCCTGCACATGAATAATAATTCTTCATCATCATAGGTGTTCAAGCGATCTAGTCCTATATTTCCTGCTATCATTTCTTCTAATTCAACTTTCAATTTATGAATGTCCATTATTTTTGGAGGTGTGCACTGTTTAACTGATTCTTGTGCCCACCTTTCTAAATCTTCAGGGGTGACTATTGTGGCACTTTTTGCTCCTGATGAAGTTACTAGACTTATATCTTTTGAACACCCCGGTGTAGTCCTCTTGGGAGTAATATTGACAGAATCTCGAATGGGTAAATCCATCAATGATATTGTGGATTCGCTGTCACTAAAGTGGTCTTCAACCATTACTACTGCTTCAGGGTTTGTAGCGTTTACAGGAGTAGGTGCAAGTATCGGTGGAGGACAGTTTCCCTGAGTACCATATAATGGAACTACTGGACCAATTGTTACAGGTATGGTCAATGAATCAGGATGTACTTTTATCTGTGTTATTTTCTGTATTAATTCTGCTCTGGTTTTCTCTAGGGTTTCCCTCTCTTTGTCGTGAAGTATTCTACTAGGGGTGAATTCATGAATTACCTGTGGTACTAATGGAGTTTTTATCTGTGGTGCACTTGGGGTGCATCCACTTGTCCCTTCCTGATATGGTGGGGGGTTCCTTAACATTTCTTCCATAAATTTGTCTTCAGAGTCATCACTTCTCATTAAATGTTTTGTCTTGTGCATTTACTTCCTAATTTCTCCTCTGCTGTTAACAATGGATATAATCCTTCTGTAACCATTGCCCTTCTCCATTGTTTCATCTGACTGTCCCTAGATTCATGTTGGTTCCTGGGAAAGAATCCTCGATAACCCCTGTTACTCCTGAATCGGTCACGCTCAAATGCTTCAGTTTCCCATTGCTCTAGAGCTTCGTATTGAGTTGGTCTGGGTTCTAAGTCATTCATCCTCAATCTCAAGTTTTGCAGAATTCGCCCATTGAACGTGCCATTCTCGGGAAATGCTAGTATTCCATCATTTTTGGTATATTCTATCCAATTCTCCATCCATACACAAGTATGATAACCTCTCTCCATCATCATAAATGAAGCGGGTGTTTTAGCTGGTGGAATGATAATTCCTTCTCTAGTTTTGATTGGTTTGTCCTTTTTAAATAATTCTTAATCTTTTGTAAAAATGACATTTTTCTCTTTTCTCCGTACATCTTGGGTAAGTATTGATGTATAAAATTATATTCTGCAAAGCCTAAATATCTCCTATCCGGACGAGTTCCTGTTAAAGTCGGATCGCGTTTTAACATGCAATCCTTTATCCACTAAGAATTTCGCTTCTATAATTTCGACCAATCAAATCTCTGCTATCTTTTATTTCCGAGCCAATCCTTGCGCGGCCTTTTGGTGACGTTTGTCTGTCAACCCCTCCTTTACAATCTGCACTTTTCTATCCCTCGCTGATTTAACCAATCCCAGCGCGGCACCTGTGAAGTCAGTATTGCTCCTAACTACTGACCCCTCCTTTACAAGAATCTCTCCACACCCGCTGATTCAACCAATCCCAGCGCGGCGTTTTGTGACATCAGCTCCCTCTCGGGCAACTGACCCTCCCTTTACAAAAATTTACGCAAACTTATTTTCTCTACAATTCTTA